>JAUCMX010000022.1:11628758-11851258 GCA_033459395.1 Hemibagrus guttatus | reverse complement strand
TTGTAGAAAATGTAGCTTTTTAAAATTAAAAGTTGTCTGTTCCTTCCAAATTCAGACAGATACGAAAGGTATATTATGTAGTCAATGCTACAGTCTGGATACAGTTATTGGGTTTGTCATTGAGGCAACATTACCAACTAAACAATTTAACAACATGACTTTTTTTTTAACTTAACATTTAACCTTTTAACCTTTAGGAGCAGATTTAATGACTTAATGCTCAAGTAGCATGGTCAGGACAGGCTGATGGTGCACATATTCATGCAATTTTTTGTAATTATGTACAGTAGCATTGCATATATGTTATGTGGCTGGTTTGCCAATTATCTAGCTTCCATGTGTAGTAAATGCTTTTGGTTTAGGTGGCAGTTGCAGACATAATCACTGAGAAGTTGGCCTGTACACCAAAGCATTTGCAGTGGAGGAACTCTTTGCTCACTTCTGCCCTTCGTTGGCTGTCAGCAACTTTTATGCAGCATAAGAAGCCACTTGGTAAAGCCGAGGAGACCATGTTGCAGAGACTGAAGACACTGTCGGTGTGTATAGAACATGTTTGTTCGTTTTAAATTGATTTAATTAATTTATTTAGTAAGGTAATTGTTACTGAAAGCATCTGCTGATTATTTTTTTTTGCAGGTGCTGCAAAGAGAGCCTGGATGTGCTAAATTGATACCCACTGATATTCTTCTTCACTGCCTCCAGTGCTATTCTTCTCTAGGACTTGCAGCCCTGCTGGTGCAGAACTGCTCCACTCACTGTCTAACCTTTGAGCTTTGGTGCCTAGAACAGACTGACCTTGCACACATAACAGCACAGAACAGTAGCTTCCTTTCTCTACTGAGCAGCTACCTTCAGCACATTACCACTGAAGACCCCTGCAGACCTAAAGACAGTCAGTACCACGAATTATTGTTAAGATGCATTAACAGAACAAAGGTTTACATTTTTATATTCTTTAATTGAGTGTGAATATTCAGAAACAGTTATAGTAAAGTCAGTGGATTTTTTTTTTTTTTTTTTTTTTAAAAAGTCAATTGTGTAAAACCTTGGGCATTGGTGGCTCAGTGGTAGGTTTCTCGCCTACCATGCATCACATCATTGCAGTCAATTTCTGTTTTACTTCAATGCTTTTGTGCCTTGTTGCTGTTTGAAATGTGGACTCAGTACATGAAATTATTTTTAATGAAGCAATCTGTTATATCCTGTTATGACATTTTTTTTTCTCTCTCACGAGCAGTTCAAAAGGCAGTCCTGCAGATGCTGACTAAAGCTTTGCTGACTGAGTTGTCAAGCTCAGTGCTACAGGTGGATGCTGATGTACCTTTGAAACTGTGTGTGGAGCTGCTCTCCAATCTCATCCCAGTGGGAGCTTTGGCTTCTGATCTCCCTGAATTAATACGTGATTTGCCTGCACTTCTTGAGAACCCAGACACCAGTGACCAGAGGTAAGATTGTTTAATCCAGAGACCCTTCTTCTATACTGATTAGACATGCTTGTATTCCACAAGTTAAACATTTTGATTAACATTCCAGGGTGGCAGCTATAGTAGCCAAAGTTTCACCGTGACAATTCTGAGCATAACAGGGATAATGTGTCCAACTAGCAAATTCACTGGATCTCAAACACTTAAATAGTGTAATTTGGAGCAGCAGGTGAAACACCAAAACAGTTCCTCACAGAATTTGGCTGAAATCTACATTCAGCCCATTTGAGTGGGCAAAACGCATGTTTTACTTTGTAAACAGCCTATGTCCTAATTCTTAGCATTTTTAATGTTCGAGTATTTTTATGGTATGTTTGGTAATAATTCATTTATTTTAATGATGATTTGTAGAAAATGTAGCTTTTTAAAATTAAAAGTTGTCTGTTCCCTTTCCAAATTCAGACAGATACGAAAGGTATATTATGTAGTCAATGCTACAGTCTGGATACAGTTATTGGGTTTGTCATTGAGGCAACATTACCAATTAAACAATTTAACAACATGACTTTTTTTTTAACTTAACTTTTAAATCCTTTTAACCTTTAGGAGCAGATTTAATGACTTAATGCTCAAGTAGCATGGTCAGGACAGGCTGATGGTGCACATATTCATGCAATTTTTTGTAATTATGTACAGTAGCATTGCATATATGTTATGTGGCTGGTTTGCCAATTATCTAGCTTCCATGTGTAGTAAATGCTTTTGGTTTAGGTGGCAGTTGGCAGACATAATCACTGAGAAGTTGGCCTGTACACCAAAGCATTTGCAGTGGAGGAACTCTTTGCTCACTTCTGCCCTTCGTTGGCTGTCAGCAACTTTTATGCAGCATAAGAAGCCACTTGGTAAAGCCGAGGAGACCATGTTGCAGAGACTGAAGACACTGTCGGTGTGTATAGAACATGTTTCTGTTTGCGTTCCATGTGCTTGACCCAGCTTGCAAATGCTGAATACTCAATTCCTTTTTACTAAGTTCCTTTTACCAACGTACAACATACTAGAACAATCATGATCCTGTTCCTTGTCAGGCTTTGCAGATTACTTCCAGACCTAAAAACTTGAAAAACAAAAAAACTGTATAACTTTGTGTAAGATTCATTTTTCATAATATCAAAAACGGTTAATCTTGAAGACATTGTTAATTGTGTTTGTTTCTATTGAGCATAATGCTAATGTTGTATGTATGTTTTTGCATACTTTCAGATCTCCCCAGAGAATATTTCAGATTCAGACTGGAACAACTTTGTTAAGTCAGGTTTAAAGTGTGTGATTTTCTGCAGCACTTACCATTTAAATGAACAGATCTGCTGACCTAGAATATTAAATTTATTAACACCCCCCCCCCCCTTTCTAAATACTTACAGATATCGATACAAAGACAGAATGTTCCTGTGCACCCTGAACTTTTTGCTGGAGTCAATGTATAGAAGTGTACTAACTCCTAAAGGATTGTTGCCCATAGAAACCTTACACCTGATGGTCACTAGTCACTCTCTGTTTCTGCCCACAATGTTGGTCCCTGAGGATGACACACACAGTAGTCTTCACTCTAAGGGTAAGAATTGCTGCACTGAATCAATGTAATTGTTGTATAGAATCATATAATATTTTATGGTCTCTCAATTTCTTCTTCAGAGGCACTGGCAACACTCCTGCTCACTTTGGTGAAAAAATGTCCTGAGGTCTGCAAAAGCAATCATTTTCATGTTCTGCTTGGTTCATATGGTGCTACATTGAGCTATACAGGTAAATGTTTTGTTACTGATGGTGGGTGTAGTCTGTGCAAAATAATATTGATCTGTCACTTATAAATCAGCTACTGTAACTTCTGAACAGAATGTAATATATTGGGGTTTTTTTGACCTCGCTAAAAATGCTATATGGCCAAAAGTTTGAGTACATTTGATCTGACCATCATGTGGCCCATTCACAAACTATTGCCACAATGGTGAAAGCACACAATTATCTAGGATGTCTTTTATATATTGTAGCATTACGATTTCCCTTCACTGCAACTAAACCACTGCACACTTGTTCCATCATGACAATGCTGTTATGCACAAGGTTGATGTAGAACTCAAATGGTCCAATCCTCACAACCAGTTTCCAAAATTTAGTGGAAAACCACAGCATTTAATCTTTTTTGGGTAAATCAATCAATTTGCATTTCGACTGCATTTCGTTTGCCTTGTACTTGTACATGTGTAATGACAAAGTTGAATCTAATCTAATCTAAAAAATCTAATTTGGCACAAGTTGACTTGAATTCTGCATTCAGGCCAGTGGTACTGTCGCGATCAAGTATTTGGACACAGCGACACATTATTTGTAAATTTGCCTCTGTATACCACCATAAAGGATTTGAAATAAAGCAGTTCATATGTGATTTACATAGTCCCCCCATTTTTACTGGTTCATAAGTAATCGGACAGTTGGCTGAGAAGCAGTTTTATGGTCAGGTGTGTGTTGGTTCCTCTTTAATTCATCGTAAATATTGAGGAAATGTTCCTAGTCCTAGTTACATTTGACAGCTGTTCATCTAAAAAAAAAAAAAAAATTCCCTGCCTTGTTCTGGAACAAGATTCTTTGCATGGAAGAAACAAAGATTAAATTGGGGCAGAATGATGGGAAGGGTATGGAAATGAAAAGAGAGAGCTCATAATCCAAAGCTGACTTGCAATAAAGATTGATAGACCCAAAGCTGCTTTTTCCCAAAGAAACTGAATGTTCTTGAAATGGTAGTCACCTGATTGGTTAATCTAATTGAACATGCTTTTTACTTTCTGAAGACAAAACTGAAGACAAAAGGACCCACAAAAGAGCAGTTACTAAATGTGGCTGCAATAAAGGCCTCTTAAAGCATCTTAAGCACTTTCCAATTACTTATGAACCCTACTATATATTAGGTCCATGCATTTATAGACAAATTTTAAGTAAAACAAAAAAAACCTCAGATATGTTCATTGATTGCTTAATCAGACATAATTGGAGGTTCAATAATGTAATAAAGTAAAGCAGTTTTGATGACTGCATAGGGTTAAAGTAGGGGTAGCATAGGCTATGGCTATGTGGATATGAGGTTCAACCACTTTAAGAGCTCTGTGTCATCATGTGGAAAAGCCATGTGCTAATGCAATACAAGCAGCCTCCACTCTTCTGGAAAGGCTTTTTCTAAATTTTGGAAAATGGACAAGACAGGGCTTGGGTCAGCTGAGTTCTTTCCAATCCATGTCTTTATAGACTTCACTTATGGCGTGCACAAGGGTGTTGTCAGAGAAATCTTAATGCTACAATAAACAAAGACATTTTAGACAATTGTGTGCTTGCACCTTTGTGGAAATAGTTTGGGGAAAGCCCAAATATGGGTATGATGATCAGGTGTCTCCACACCTTTGGCCATATCCTGTAATTGATATTAATTTTGTTAATTTCTAAAAGAGAGTCTTGAGAGTACAATATAAAGTTTGTTGGGCCATTAACCCTTGATTCTGAAGTTTGTTTAGGTGTTTGCTAGGAGTTATTTATTTCTACTTTGTTTTCAGATCAGAACATATTGCTGATTCTTAAAGAATATGAAAAGAACAACATGAGTTTGATGGAATTTCAGTAAGTTCATTACACTATTACTGTGTAGGGCCACACTTTGCTCTTACATCAGCCTCAGTTAATCCACAAGATGTAAAAACATTCCTTTGAAATTCTGGTTTCATGTTGGGTGCATCATGCAATTTTTGCAGATTTTTCAAATTGTCATGCTGCAAATCTCCTATTCTATTGGATTCAGATCTAATGGCTGGGATGGCCACCGAAGAATATTGAATTCTTTGTGGTGTTCATAAGCACTTTTGCTTTGTGCCATGGTGTATTATCATGCTGGTAGTAGCCATTAGTAAATGGGGAAAGTCAGCAGCAATACTCAAATACCCTGAGGATTTGTGATTTATTTGTATTAATTTGCTCAGAGTAGGTCAAGAAATCATTCCCTGAGCCATACTACCTCTGCTGGACTGTTGTAATATGTAATATGGAAGATGGTTGGGTATGTGGATTCATGTTGTAGATGTCAAATTCTGACCCTACCATCTAAGTACACCAACAAAAATTAAGATTCATCAGACCAGGCTACATTTTTCCTGTCTTCAGCTGTCCAGTTTGGGTGAGCCTGTGCCCACTGCAGCCACAGTTTTCTGTTTTTGCTGACAGAAAAAAGAACCCACTGTGGTCTTTTGTTGTATCCTAACTGACTCATGGTTTTTAATACATTCTGAGATGCCACAGAATGGTTATCTGAGTTACTGTACTCTTTGTCAGCTGACCAGTCTGGCAATTCTCTGGCCAGACTCTGTCATCAACAAAGTGCTTTTGTCTGTGAAACTGATGCTCACTGGATTTTATTTCTTTACTGACCCATTCTGTGTAAACTCAGTGTGTGAAAATCCTAGATGACGAGCAGTTATGCAAATACTCAAACCAACCTGTCTGGCAACAGTTATGCCACAGTCAAAATCAGTGAGTTCACATTCTCCCAGTCCAAAAATGGGGTTAACACAATCAATTTTCACCAAAAACAAAACAAAAAAAGTTTAGAGAATGCTAAATTTACTTTATATTTACTTTAGAAAACTGCACAAACTCTAGTCTTTGCAAAGAAAAAAAAAGGATTTTTTTGTTTGCTGTATTTTGCATGTTCAGGTACTTGCTATGGGGTCATGCAGCAGTGGAGTATCACAACACACGAAGGAGCCTGGGTCCATCGTTATGGCAGCAGCTTAGCTCGGAGCCGCTTTTAGATCAACTGGTTGAAGACAGGATGTTAAATACTGTTTCACACTTTCCACTACACCGGTGCCTTATCCCACAGGTACCATACTATATAAATGCATTACATATATATTTATATCCGCTCTAATTCATCCCAAAGGTGTTCTATCGGGTTGAGGTCAGGATTTTGTGTAGGCCAGTCAAGTCAAGAAGGCTTCCACACCAAACTCGCTTATCCATGCCTTTATGGACCTTGCTTTGTGATGTTGGAACAGGAAGGGGTCATCCCCAAACTGTTCCCACAAAGCTGGGAGCTATATATATATATATATATATATATATATATATATATATATATTTTATATATATATATATATATATATATATATATATATATATATATATATATATATATATATATATATATATATAAAACACCAATGAATAATAACCTTTGCCTACATGTAATACCAATACCCAAACACACTTAGAACATTTAGTCTGTATAATTATAATAACCAAGGCATAGTTACCCTTGTCTTTTAACAGAATTTAAATATTTTATTACTTATAATTTCAACTCAAAATTTCCTTTGTATCTTATGGTTTTGCCTCTCTTTTTGTATTAAAAATGATAAAGCCTAATAGCACAAGCGATAACTACTAGAAATACTGCTAACTAAGTGTTCATTTTTGTTCATCTTCATAAGGAGAATGAAGAGTTGAATTCCATAGAAGTGAAAGAGGGCTTTCAAGATGAGATGTGCCTTTACGATCCTTCTTTCCTTATACCCTTGTTCAGTTACATTGTCCGCCCAGGTAAAGATTACCTAAACACCACCATACCTATAACGCCTTAGGCCACTTCAAAAGTGCATTGCATGTTGTGTATTTGAATCCCTTCAATCCCATACGCATCTGTAGCTGAGAGCGATAGGAAAAATATTTTGATCGACGGGGATAGCATACTCTGTCTGTTAGAATGACATTAGCCAAATGTGTGCAGCAGTTCAGCTCAGTAAGGCCTTATCGTCACATTGCTTCTTATTACTGGCACAAATTTGATGTAGTGTTAAGGTAGTTTGCCAATTTGAATGCATGTCTCTTAATGGGGACAATATTTACATTTACCTTACTTTTATAATATTATAACATACAAATATATATTTTTGTCTAAATGCTTTTCTGATTGTGGTGAAATTTTATATGCTAGTTTGTGGTTTGATGTGGTTGGTTAAAAAAGTCTACCACTGACCAATCAGATTTCTCATGGGGATTTGAGAGGGTTATTATTAATCGATCAAAACAAAGTCTCAATTTGTCCATCTAACTACACTCATAGTGTTCTATGCAACCTTACACAAGTTGCGCTCTAGTTGTGCTTTCATGGTTTTCAATCAAAACATATTTTGACTATTTAAGATATATTTGTTTGAAGATTAAAATCATAAATAACTGATATATTTGGGTTCATTTAACTTAATGCATAAGGCTTCACTAGAATACCTAATTTCTTCACATTTTCTAACTATATGTTGTTGAGTTTCTTAAGATGTCATCGTTCCTCACAGATGCTGTAGTGGATTGTCGAAAGTTTGTATGCAGTCATGCTCTGGGCCTTACAGTAGTGGCCTTAAGCAGCTATGATCACAAAATGAGAGCTGCAGCCTATCATGTCCTTGGTTCGTTTTACCAGCATTTGGAATCGGTTCATTTCAAAGAGAAAAAACAGGTACTCTGTCATAAATCATAAAACTCATTTGTATCATTGTACCAATTATTTACTACTTTAATTATTACATCAGAATTGTATTAATGTTGTTGTCTCCTGTCCACAGCTGCTTTATTTGTTGGATACTCTTAGGAACGCAATTCAAAAGCAGAATCTCAGAGTCTCTTTTGTGCATGCTACCTACATTGCAAAAGTCGCTCAGCAGATTCTGAGACCTGGTGTGTGTTATTTCTGGAGCAGTCTTATAAACATACTGATATTGTTTTATTTATTATATATACACACACACACACATACATATATATTTATATATAATTTGTCTGCTTACTTATAGAGGAGCACATGTACCTGGTGATCAGCAAGTTTCTTTTGGGTACCCAGTATGTCGATCTCAAAAGGGTTCCAGATTTCTTCAGACTTTTCTATAGCTTTGATTTAGAGGTAATGCATTGCCTCTTTATATCTGTCTATCTATATATTTTATTCTTCTTTTTTTCTGCTGCCATTACTGACTGACTTATGTTTTTATCTCCTTTATTGTTTTCCTCAGCATAAGCTGGAGAGGGAGTGGCTGTTGAAAGTATTGGAAGAAGGTATGAGAGATGGGCTCTGCTATGAGCTATGTGAAAAACAGAGCATCTTCCATACACTCCTTGGTTTTTGTAGTAGCCCAGTCTGTGACCAGCCTGTTCAGGTACACATCAACTATGTACTGGCTTTAAATGGAGCACCCTTTCAAAAAAGTATTCAAATGTTTGGTTGTCTGTATTATGCTTGGATCATTTTCTGGATAGTGGCATGGTTTCCTACAGTAAAATATTGAGGTCTATGGTGTCAGGCAAGTACAGAGTTTGCCCAGGGTACAATCAGACATTCAAGGATTAATACATAGAGCTGTGCCTCATGCACGTAGACAAACTACTCTGGCACTTTGTGAATTTGCTTCTGCTCTCCAGGCCAACAGTTTTTTTTTTTGTTGTTTTTTTGTTTTTTTTAAATAAGTTAATGCATCCATTTAATCTAGCCATGGAGGTCACAGTCCAGTGACTTCTGTGCCGGTCCCAAGCCCGGATAAATAGGGAGGGGTTGTGTCATGAAGGGCTTCCGGCATAAAACATTGCCAAATTTCATCATCTGAATCGTCAGTACAAATTTCATGCTGGATTGGTTGAGGCCCGGGTTAACAACGACCCCCATCGGCGCCACTGAAATTGGGCTACTGTTGGTCGAAGAAGTAGAGGAGGGAGGAGAGTGCATAGACTGAGAGGGAAGAGTTAAGGTAAGAGTGTAGGACTGAGAATAGGAACTCTGAATGTTGGTACTATGACAGGGAAAGGTAGAGAGCTGGCTGATATGATGGAGAGAAGGAAGGTGGGTATACTGTGTGTACAGGAGACCAGGTGGAAGGGTAGCAAGGCTCGTAGTATAGGAGCAGGATTCAAGCTGGTTTATTATGGTGTGTATAGTAAGAGAAATGGGGTAGGTGTGGTCCTGAAGGAGGAGTTTGTGAGGAATGTTCTGGAGGTGAAGAGAATGTCAGACAGGGTGATGAGTCTGAAGTTAGAGATTGAAGGGGTGATGTTGAATGTTGTTAGTGGTTATGCTCCACAGGTAGGTTGTGAGTTAGAGGAGAAAGAGAGATTCTGGAGTGAATTAGATGAGGTGATGGAGAGTATTCCCACAGGTGAGAGAGTGGTGATAGGAACGGATTTTAATGGACATGTTGGTGAGGGGAACACAGGTGATGAGGAGGTGATGGGCAAGTTTGGAGTTAAGGAAAGGAACCTTGAAGGACAGATGGTAGTGGACTTTGCTAAGAGGATGGATATGGCTGTGAAGAGGGAGGAGCACAGAGTGACAAGAGTGGAGGTAGGAGCACACAGGTAGACTACATCCTATGTAGGAGAGGTAATCTGAAAGAGATTAGTGACTATAAAGTGGTAGTAGGAGAGAGTGTAGCCAGACAGCATAGGATGGTGGTGTATAGGATGACTTTGATGGTCTGTAAGAAGAAGAGGTCAAAGATAGAGATAGAGAAGAAAACCAAGTGGTGGAACCTGAAAAATGAATGTTGTGAGGAATTTAGACAGAAGTTGAGGCAGACTCTGGGTGGTCAGGTAGTGCTGCCAGATGACTGGGAAACTACAGCAGAAGTACTCAGGGAGACAGGGAGAAAGGTGCTGGGTGTGTCATCTGGACGCAGGAAAGAAGATAAGGAGACTTGGTGGTGGAATGAGGAAGTTCAGGATAGTATCCAGAGGAAGAGGCTAGCCAAGAAGAAGTGGGACATGGACAGGACTGAAGAGAATAGACAGGAATACAAGGAGTCACAGCACAGAGTGAAGAGGGAGGTGTCTAAAGCCAAGCAGAAGGCATATGACGAGTTGTACACTAGGTTAGACACTAGAGAAGGACAGAAGGACTTGTACAGGTTAGCTAGGCAGAGGGATCGTGATAGGAATGATGTGCAGCAAGTTAGTTATTACGGATAGAGATGGAAGGGTGCTCACAAGTGAGGAGAGTGTACAGAGGAGATGGAAGGAGTACTTTGAGGAGCTGATGAATGAGGAAAATGAGAGGGGGAAAAAGAGTAGAACTGGTGAACTCTGTAGAACAGAAAGTAGATAAGATTAGAAAGGATGAAGTCAGGAAGGCTTTGAAGAGGATGAAAAGTGGAAGTTGGTCCTGACAACATTCCGGTGGAGGTCTGGAAGTGTCTAGGAGAGGCAGCAGTGGAGTTTTTAACTAGTTTGTTTAACAGGGTTTTAGAGAGTGAGAAGATGCCTGAGGATGGAGAAGAAAGTGTATTAGTGCTGATCTTTAAGAATAAGGGTGACGTGCAGAGTTGCAGCAACTATGGGGGGGATAAAGTTGATGAGCCATACAATGAAGCTATGGGAAAGAGTAGTGGAAGCTAGGCTAAGGAAGGTAGTGGAAATTTGTGAGCAGCAGTATGGCTTCATGCCCAGAAAGAGCACAACAGATGCAATTTTTGCTCTGAGAATTTTGATGGAGAAGTATAGGGATGGTCAGAGGGAGTTGCATTGTGTGTTTGTAGACTTGGAGAAAGCGTATGACAGACTGCCAAGAGAAGAGCTGTGGTACTGTACGACGAAGTCTACAGTACCAGAGGAGTATGTTAGAGTGGTGCAGGACATGTATGAGAGGAGCAGGACAGTGGTGAGGTGTGCTGTAGGTCAGAGAGAGGAGTTCAAAGTGGAGGTGGGACTGCATCAGGGATCAGTTGGGGCCAGTTCTCCTCGGTCAACCCAACATGCTGAAAGTGTCCTGGTTTGGGGGATGTTTTCTGCAGCTGGAGCTGGGCCTTGATGGTTTTGGCGACAGCACTTGGGGATACAATTAAATTTCCTGAGATTTTTCAGATTGACTGACCCTAATTTCTTAAAATAATGATGGACCGTCTTTTCTCTTTCCTTAACTGAGTGTTTCTTTCTCATAAAATGGATTTGTTCAATAGTTGTAGTAGCAATAATAGGGCTATTGACTCTGTACCCACCTTTCCTCTTCACAAAACAACTGATGGTCTAAAGTACGCTAAGAAAGCAAGAAATATCACACACAAAACGAGTTCAAAACAATTCCAGGTGCCTACCTCGTGAATCTGACGAGAGAATGCCATGAGTGTGCCAAGCTGTCATCAAAGTTACATGTAGATACTTGGGACAATTTAAAATCTAAAACATATTCTGGGTTGTTTAACACTTTTTTTGTTTACTACATAATTCCATGTGTGTTCTTTTAGTGTTGTTGCTGTATTTCATATTTTTTATTGATAGAGATCATCAAGGTATTGTTGTTATCTTTGTATACATCTATCACTTTCAATATTTTTTGCAGATTCAGATTGTGAATGTACTGTGGGAGACTGCTCATTTTCCTAAAGCATCCTATGACTTTAGCAAGGCTCATGGTATCCTAACATGGATATTACAATTCACAGAAAGGAGGTGAGTATTGCTTCTATTTTTTAATTTTATTTTTTTCAGTTTCAGCTCATAGTCAAACTTATCAAAATTCTATTTAAAATGGAATTATAGTTGTCTCATGATATGACATTCTGTTACTGGCAGGAATGTTGACAAAAGGATGCTGACCATTGTAATAGGACTGCTCCATACGCTTTGGTTCTCTAACCTTGGCAAGAACAACAGCATGGGGCAATGGAGCAGTAGAGCAGACATGCAACTAAATAATTCGGGCAAATGCCTCCCCTTTTCACTTATCAGTGACTTCCTGTGTGTCCTGCTCACAGTCATTAGATACCTCAGGTAACTATACTCCGTCCCTCAACCAAAATTTGCCAACTTCAACAGAACTCCACATCTTTTTGGAAAGAGTGAATTATTTGTTAGCAACAGTCACAGATATGGCCACCTCTAAAGAGAGGTATTAAATACAGTGCTGCTTAAAATTTGTGAATTCTTTAAACATGGTCATTGTTTTTGTGTAAACAAATAAATTAATTAAAATAACCTTATCAAATGAACATGCAAAACCCAATTTGTAAAGCAGACTTTCCAAATGATGGACATAAAAAAAAAAAAAGATACTCATTATTTAACAAAAGTCGTTTCTCACAAAATTTGATTTGTGCAGAAGTATGTGAACCCTTTTATTTAGTAGCTTATGCAGCCATTTTTCGTCTGAATGTAGACGCATGGTGGCTTGGTGGTTAGCACCTTTGCCTCACACCTCCAGGGTTGGGGGTTCGATTCCTGCGTCCGCCATGTGTGTGTGGGGTTTGCATGTTCTCCCCGTGCCTCGGGGGTTTTCTCCGGGTACTCCAGTTTCCTCCCCTGGTCAAAAGACGTGCATTGTAGGTTGATTGGCATCTCTAAAATTGTTCGTAGTGTGTGATTGCGTGAGTGAATGAGAGTGTGTGTGCCCTGCAATGGGTTGGCATTCCATCCAGGGTGTATCCTGCCTTGATGCCCAATGACGCCTGAGATAGGCACAGGCTCCCCGTGACCCGAGAATAGATTGGATAAGCGGTAGACAATGAATGAATGAATGTGGACGCATGTACATTTACCCCAGATGCTGCCAGAGAGGTCTGCAACTCTTTAGAGATGATACAAAGTAAAGGCCAACCCACACCTTTTTTTTCTGGCGCTTCTTGACAATAGTTTTGATGGGTTTCCACTTCTAGGCAGAGTTGTGGTCATGTTGAATGCCCACCATTTGTAGATGATTTGTCTTACAATGGATGGATAGAGCTGGAATATTTTGGAAATGGTCTTATAGCCTTCCTCACACTGATGGGCTGTCACCACCTTCTTCCTGATGTCCTTGGATATCTCCTTTCCTTTTGGCATTGTTGGTCTTTGTGGGTGGAACTTGCATTACAGTGGTTTGGTTGGTTTCTTCTTTCTTTTAATCAGTGTTGCCCAACCCCTTTCCTAACTATGCCTAATGTGATTGGTGTGCTTAATTGATTGATTAAGCACCCAAATGTGTTTCACCTGAATCTTTTACCCACTTGCCTTTACCTGGGGGTTCACTTAATTTTGCACATACACTAATTCCATCTTTCATGTAGGTTTGGCTACTCACACAATTCAAATCAAACAATTGCAATTGACAAGCATACATCTGACATTTAATATATAAAAAACTGGTGATAAAATCAGAAAATCATGGTAAAACAACAGAAAACTCTGAACTGCTCAAGGGGTTCACAAACTTTCAAGCACAACTGTATACTTGCACTATATGTGGAGACATGGCCATCACATACATATTTGCTTGTTGAAATTCTATTCCAAAACCCTTGCAATATGACCCCCCTTTTTGCTTTCTTGTGGGGATTTGCCCATTCAGTCACAAGAGCTTTAGAGAGGTCTCATTGATTTTTGGCAAGTGGGCCAAAAATGGGCACTCAGCCACTGTTACAATTCACCCCAGTGGGGTTGAGGTCAGGGTTTTTTGCCGTCCAGTCAAGTTCGTCCTCATGGGGAGCTTGGCATTGCATGTTATGACCTTGCATTGTGCAAAGAAGCATTGACATTCTGGAACATTCCCCAGACTAGGCCCCTCAGCACCTAGGTATTCAGGCAGATAGTGTTCTCCTGGCATCTTCCCATATTAGATTCCCTGCAAACTGCAACATATGCAAGTGTATAATGGCAGTTTTAGTTTGTTCCTTGGTGTTATGAAAAGGATGTCAGGTTTGAGGTCTTTTCTTCTCTTATTGAAACATAATGACTCCTGATACCACACAAACAGTTTAATACATGTTCTGCCTTTGACAAATTTTGGTTATTTTTATTTATTTAATTACTGAGAATGCAACATCAAAAAAATTGTACTTGTGAAATGTATTTAAAAATTTGTTGTCAACCTGTACAACTGAGGGTTATTGTTTGTTTTAATCAGAACTGGAGTGGAACCATCTGACATGGAAAGTTTTCTGCAGCTGTTAGATTCTGTGTTCAAGCATCATGGCACTGCATTGAATGATAACAGAGATACAAGCTGGCTGCATCCCCAGTCACTGTCCTGCTCAGCCGCACTCACCCTGCTTCACTGCTGGGGAACACTGGCATCTGATACCAAACTACTCTCTTGTCTTCAAGATCTTTTCAACATGTACAGTATTAAAGTACTGCATGGTAAGTGTTAATCATGCCTCTTGTTTTTTTTCTATTTGAAAGTTTATTTTATCAGAGTTTCTAGTGATTTTTTTGCATTTGAAGCAAAGCATCTTACATTATTAAGCCGCAAGAAATTTTGTTCACATGCATGCACAGGCATTGCTTGGAAAGCAGTATTATACTGTACAATGTATTAGTGGCTTGTGGTAATAGATTTTGTAGAATGAAATTTAATAATGATGTAGCCTTGAACAAAAATGTCATTGAAATGAAATACAGTCTGTGAAAAGAGCCAAAGGAAAGTTGAAGTGCTATTGTGTTCCAGGTTTTTTATAGGGTTTGGGGAATAAGGTTCACTGGGTTATTTATTTTTTAGTTTTGTGGGAATTACAATTGATGGAGTTTACAGGGGTTTGTTTTGGGGTTCTGATTGAACTAGCCATCAGGTTGATATTTATATTTGGGATACAGAGCAATTAGCATTTAGTGTGGTATTTGCACATGTGGTTTGGATAAGTAGGTTATGTGTTTTTTTTGTTTTTTTTTATATTGGGGACAAGGCTGTCTTTATTTCAGTATTTGGGGAATTACAGTTCCATGTCTATTTATTTTTGGATTTTAGTGCAGTTAAAGGTTATTTATATTTTGGGTTTGGACTATTTAGCAGTCAGTGAGGTATTTATATTTGGGCAATTAAATTGGGTGCATTTAGTTTTGGGGAAAAATTAGCAGGTAGGGAAGTATTTACATTTAGTTTTGGAGCAAATCGAGGTCACATGGGTATTTATTTAGCCATTTTTGGACTAGGTTCTTTTTTAAATTAAATTTGCTTATAGGGTTTCTAAATGGTTGGCAAATCTAAAGACAGACAGGATGTAAAGTTTATGAGGGTTGCCACATACCAACAACATTTCCAGGAAAAGTACATTTCAAAAATCCACACATATTCTAATACTGTCCCCAAAACTGGGGAATTTCTAAAACAGATCTTAATCTTCATTTTAGCCTTTGTCTTAATCGCTTCCCTTTCCTGATATTTGCAATGTATCTTACAATAGAAATAGTCCTATAAGTCCTAGGCTAACTGTACTTTCTTTGTCTTTGCAGAGATTCATTAGATTTAATTCAGATTATCTTTTTTTTGGCTGGCTATGGAGTATTTATTCATTTATTTTTAAATAAGAAGCCTAAATTGGCATAAAAACTGCAACCCTGTTATTACTTGTCTTGTCTACTACTCCTCCAACAAGTGCAATAATAAATCTGTGGTGCTAAATGGGACAGTGATGGATGACATTCTTTTGATTTTTGGATGGATAACCTACCGTTGCAGTATGCTTGCTTTGTTTATTTTTCCATGACTTTTTTGTTTTTATTTTGGAGATCATGTTTAAATGCCATTTGTATGAGTGATGGTTTTCTCTGGTGTAACTCTGTTGGTTAGGTCCAAGTATGGCTTAACTGTTATACTGTCCAAAAAGTTATTGAGAGTTAAAGGCACATAGTGCTTGGACCAACTGGCTGGTTCTTTAGGTCGTAGACTAAGGATACCATGAGTCTAAAACTCTTCTGGGAGGTAATATAGCACAGAGACAGTTTTTTAACAAATAGAAAAAATAAGTGCTAATTTAAGTATTTCGGGAAAAAATGGGTCCATTTGTGGACCATTTGCAGAGGTAGAATTGTGCTCAGAGGTAGACCTGCCAGCAGAGTGCAGTAGTCCAGTCTTGAAATTACAAACAAGATTAAACTTAACCAGCACCTGAGTGGCCAGTGTGGATAAAAATGGCCAAATCCTCCTGATATTGTAAAGGAGATACAGACATGAGCATGTTAAATTAGCAGTGTGTGAGGAAAAGGACAGTTGATTATTGATGTTTACACCAAGGTAACCATGGCCATGCATTGCCATGTTGCTCCACAAATTACAAGGCTCTTGAGAACTGTTAAGTGCTGCCAAAAGGTTGAGAAGGGTGAAGATGGACAACAGTTTGTCTGATCTAGCATTATTTTGGTTTTCAGTGTCAAAAGGGCAGTCCCTGTGGAATGCACTGCTTTGAAGCCAGACTTGTTGGGACCTTGGAGAATTCGAGAGAGAGTTGTTTCTAAACAGTGCGGTCAAGGATTTTAGAAAGAATGAGGAAAAGGGATACCGGTCTGTATTTGCTGAATATAGAGTGAAGTTTCTATGAGTTAGAGAGAAATGTTGGAAGTCATGGTGAAGGATACTAGCTGATGATCAGAGATGAAAAGTGGGGTAGCAGTTATGTCGGTAGCTGAGGAAGAACGAGTGAACTCCAGATTCAGTGTGGGAGGGTAGCTGTTGAATGTCAAGGAGAAGGAATTCAAAAGAGGCAGAAGGCAAGAGAAGGGGGGGTGCCTGTCAGTACAGAACACATGGTCCATTTCTTCCAGAAAGTCTCTTAGGGGACCAGTAGATGACGATGAATAAATGATGATTGAAGAGGTAACTAAAACTGCGTGGAATTCAAAATGAGAGATGGTTAGATGCAACATGGGGAGAGGTGCAAAATACCATCTCTGTGACAACAGACCTGCACCACCACCCGGCCCCTGTTTCATAATAAGATGCTATGACAAAATTGTGATTTATTTATTTATTTATTTTTGGTCAGACATAGGCCTATAACATGCAAGCAGAGTGTACAGCAGAGGCAAACACTTTTGCTAGGTGTGACCTGTCCACTCATTTCTCAAATACCAAGTTTTGCAATGAAAATTCTTTTTGGCAAGGAATCTTTGGTCCCCCCCAAACACAAAACCCTATTCTACCCACATAATTTTTTTTCCAATTTTCATATGCTAAACCTAATTTTGATAAATTGTAGAATTTATCTTCAAAATTCACAAAATCTAAGTAGTCATTAAAGCGTTAATCTCTGTAATTATGAAAAACATTTTGACAATGTTTTCAAAGCCTCCTGCATCTGGATTTAACTAAGCAAATAGGTACATGTCTTCCGTTGGATAATTACTGCAGCGATTAATATTTTTCAGCTTGCAACAAGTTATTTAATCCTAACTGGCACAATGAGTAACTTTTTATTTCTTAAACAACCATGTTGGAAGACATAGCCTGTGGTTGTAGGATGTTATCTGATGCACACATCAGATTCAAAACACTGATGCTTGCCTGCAAAGCCAAAAATGGACCAAGACCCACTTACCAAAACTCTCATCTTTCCTTGCACTGCACCACACTCCCTCAGATCTTCTAACACTACTCGACTGGTCTCACCATCTCTCAGGGTATCTGAACAGCTGAGTCACTGAGTGTTTTCAAACGACGGGTGAAGGCCTTTTTTTCCTATTTGATAAAAAAGTGACACATTTGATTAAAAAAAAAGGGCATATTCCAAGATAACAATGCCAGAATTCATCAGGCTCAAACTGTGTAAGAGTGGTTCAGGGAGCATAAGACATCATTTTCCCACACACACAGACCTTAACCCCATTGAGAATCTATGGGATGTGCTGTAGAAGACTTTATGCAGTGGTCCAACCCTCCTACCATCAATGTTAGATCTTGGAGAAAAATAAATGTAGTGACATTGCACTACATTTTACATCTTGACTTAGCAATATTTTGCCTATTCTTCCCTAACCATGCTTACTCTGTCAAATTGGTTGGGCATCTCCTGTGCACAGCCCTTTTCAGGTCACCCCACAGATTTTCAATTGGATTTAGACCTGAAATCCGGCTGGGCCATTCCAAAACATTTATCTTGTTTTGGTGAAGCCATTCCTTTGTTTAATTGTGGGTGTGCTTCGGGTCATTGAGTTTGGTGTGGAGGAACACTTCACCTTCCAGCATGACACTCATTCATGTTTATGGACCTTGGTTTGTGCACTGGTGTGCAGTCATGTTGGAACAAGAAATGGGCCCTCCCCAAACTGTCGTGGCCTGCTGAAGCATTAAGAGATACTTTCACTGGATCTATGGGGCCAAGCCCAAGACCCGAATTCAATGATTTGGCAATATAGTGTGTATGTATGTACAGTGGGGCAAAAAAGTATTTAGTCAGCCACCAATTGTGCAAGTTCTCCCCCTTAAAAAGATGAGAGAGGCCTGTAATTTTCATCATAGGTACACTTCAACTATGAGAGACAGAATGAGAAAAAAAAAATCCAGAAAATCACATTGTCTGATTTTTAAAGAATTTATTTGCAAATTATGGTGGAAAATAAGTATTTGGTCACCTACAAAAAAGCAAGATTTCTGGCTCTCACAGACCTGTAACTTCTTCTTTAAGAGGCTCCTCTGTCCTCCACTCGTTACCTGTATTAATGGCACCTGTTTGAACTCGTTATCAGTATAAAAGACACCTGTCCTCAACCTCAAACAGTCAGACTCCAAACTCCACTATGGCCAAGACCAAAGAGCTGTCAAAGGACACCAGAAATAAAATTGCAGACCTGCACCAGGCTGGGAAGACTGAATCTGCAATAGGTAAGCAGCTTGGTTTGAAGAAATCAACTGTGGGAGCAATTATTAGAAAATGGAAGACATGCAAGACCACTGATAATCTCCCTCGATCTGGGGCTCCACGCAAGATCTCACCCCGTGGGGTCAAAATGATCACAAGAACGGTGAGCAAAAATCCCAGAACCACACGGGGGGACCTAGTGAATGACCTGCAGAGAGCTGGGACCAAAGTAACAAAGGCTACGATCAGTAACACACTACGCCGCCAGGGACTCAAATCCTGCAGTGCCAGACATGTCCCCCTGCTTAAGCCAGTACATGTCCGGGCCCGTCTGAAGTTTGCTAGCGAGCATTTGGATGATCCAGAAGAGGATTGGGAGAATGTCATATGGTCAGATGAAACCAAAATAGAACTTTTTGGTAAAACCTCAACTTGTCGTGTTTGGAGGAGAAAGAATGCTGAGTTGCGTCCAAAGAGCACCATACCTACTGTGAAGCATGTTGGTGGAAACATCATGCTTTGGGGCTGTTTTTCTGCAAAGGGACCAGGACGACTGATCTGTGTAAAGGAAAGAATGAATGGGGCCATGTATCGTGAGATTTTGAGTAAAAACCTCCTTCCATCAGCAAGGGCATTGAAGATGAAACGTAGCTGGGTCTTTCAGCATGACAATGATCCCAAACACACCGCCCGGGCAACGAAGGAGTGGCTTCGTAAGAAGCATTTCAAGGTCCTGGAGTGGCCTAGCCAGTCTCCAGATCTCAACCCCATAGAAAATCTTTGGAGGGAGTTGAAAATCCGTGTTGCCCAGCGACAGCCCCAAAACATCACTGCTCTAGAGGAGATCTGCATGGAGGAATGGGCCAAACTACCAGCAACAGTGTGTAAAAACCTTGTGGTGACTTACAGAAAGTGTTTGACCTCTGTCATTGCCAACAAAGCGTATATAACAAAGTATTGCGATGAACTTTTGTTATTGACCAAATACTTATTTGCAAATAAATTCTTGCAAATAAATTCTTTAAAAATCAGACAATGTGATTTTCTGGATTTTTTTTTTCTCATTCTGTCTCTCATAGTTGAAGTGTACCTATGATGAAAATTACAGGCCTCTCTCATCTTTTTAAGGGGGAGAACTTGCACAATTGGTGGCTGACTAAATACTTTCTTGCCCCACTGTATATATGTAATATATAATGCAATGCTATGTGTGTGTATGTGTGTGTGTGTGTGTGTGTATATATATGTATATATATATATATATATATATCTGCATGGTTTGTAGCTAACACATCTACATTTGATCAGTCACACAGTGGGTCAATTAAGCAGTCTGCATGTGAGTGTGTGTCTCATGTTTGAGATCTGTATCTGCCCACTATAATAATAATTTCTTAATATAATAATAGTTTTGTTTTTAGTATTATTAATGCTATTGTTATCTGTACTCTTTTTTTTGTTCTGTGTGTAGCCTGGATCTAAGTATGATCTGCAATATTCTTGGTTTTATATATAACTAAAATGAAATGTTTTCTCAGGAGCATGGCGGGATGAAGTGCAAGGATCAGTCCAATGCAAGGATGGGCATACAGATAAATATTTGCAGTCTTTAGTGAAATGCAAAACCCTCCTGCTGAGTGTTCTCACTTACTGGGAGCCATGTGCTTTCCTACCTAATAAGTCTGATCAAAACCTTAACCCATCAACTGCATCGCCATCCAACAGCTCCTACCTTGATTCTGATAAAGTGCCCAGTCTCCAGACTGCAACTGCCCACACACTCATCAGCTGGACCCTCAGGACTTTATCTGAGATGCCTTTTGATGAATATATCATGTTTGCAACCTTGAAATGGTTGGAAAAAGTTATAGTACCACATGAAAACATTGCAAAGTCTTTGATGAATGATGAACCAGTGAGAGTTGGTCTCTTACGACTGTATCAGCAGACATGTGAGTTCAAAGTCGAGAAGAAAAGGACTTTAAAACTGGACACTCTTCATCTTTTCACCACAATTATGGTGCAATTGTTAGAGGTTGGAAAAACTCTTCACAGAAATGTAATAAAAGCATGCCTGCATTCAACTACTGATGATCCAGTTAAAAGAGGTAACCTTCGCTCGTAAACAGCAAACGGTTTAGGCACTTGTGAAAAAACATTGTAAAATTAGTATGCATTACAAAATAGAAATGTTAATAGTTTGTATGAACTTGATTAATATAAAGTAAACAGCAGGAATAATGAATCCAGTCAATATTTGGTCTGACCACTCTTTGTATACTTGCGCACACGTTATTTTAGTGAGCATACAGTTCCCTGCATGATTAAACTTATATTTAAGTTTATAAATATAAATTATATCAAACAGGTGATTGTTAAGAGGTAGTATGGCCCTCACACAGATCTCAACATCAAGTCAGCATGGGATTAGACAAAATGGCAAAATCCATAGAAACAGCCTTAATCCACAGTGTGTAGTTCTCCAAAATGTTTGGAGCAAAATACCTACCCACTTAATTGACTTTGTGCAAGTATACCAAGGAGAAAAACCTTTGTTCTGTTTATGCAGTTTGTATGGTGTTAATTGATGAATACAATTATAATTTATATTTGTGAAGGTATCCTTTCTTTATAGCATTTGTTTCACAAGTGCACAGTACCTTTTTCTATTTTTTTTCTGAGTGATTCTTCATTGTAATTCTTTTTTTTTTTCTTCTTTTCTTTTAGAAGCAGGTCTGAAGCTATTGTCCTTGTACATTCCTGAGATCTGGAGTGGAGCCAAAGTGCCTCAGCTACTCCTGACGCATGCCCAGCTGGTTACCAGATGGAGAAAGATCTCCCACAAGTCCAGTACACCCATCATGCGAATTTGTGAAGACATTCTGACTACTGTTATTTTGAAGTCATAATTATTTGTAAGCCATTGTAGCTAAAATGTTTTTTTTTTTTTTAAAGAACTAGGCAGAAAGATTATTATACATTACATTTATATGAATATACAATTGTATGTGAATATTAATCTATTGTATCCATGTATTTTCTTTTAATAAGCCATCAGTTTAGGATTACTTAAAATTTTATTTAAAAAAATCATAAATTGATGTAAACATGTTAGGTAGCCTAATATTGCAGTTTTCTTAGGAAGTGTATACATACTAGTTATGTCAACTAAATTCTCACAAAATTCCTATTTATTAATTGTTGGTAGTGTTTTCTGGAGCATAAATGCAGAGTTGTAGGCATGGGCTTTAGGTCAGTGCCATTTCGTGTAATATATAGTGACCAATAACCTCTAGGGAATTTTATTACCAGGAAAATTAATATTAATAAAGTGTCTTCACTTGGGTAGGCCTTTGCCAAAAAAGAGCAGAATCTTCAAAAGTCAGAAGATGCATAGGGATGGAGGGGAGTGGGAAAGCAAGAGAGAGGTGGAAATATTGAAGTAATGTGGAAGAAGTGTGGTCAACTTAACTATAAGCCTGCCTCATGGACTGTGGGGTAAAAGATTTGGACAGTGGCGGCCGGGCAAAAGGGGGCGCTGGGGCGCCGCCCCTTAAACTTAGCAAGAGAAGAATGCTACTTTAACATGCTAACAATAATTATATTTTAATAACCAGTTGTTAAACAGAAATAAACAGTGGAAAGGATTATAAAACTCATTCAACAAGGAATTTCAACACGAAGTGTGGCCAAAGAAGTTGGTTGCTCCCAGTCAGCTGTCTAAAATTTGGTGCAAATATAAACAGAATGGGAAGGTTATAAAAGGCAAACGTACAGGTAGACCAAGGAAGACGTCAAAGCGTCAGGATAGAAAACTCAAAGCAATATGCCTTGAAAACAGAAAATGCACAACAAAAATGAAAAACAAATGGGCAGAAACAGGAGTCAATGTTTGTGACAGAACTGTAAGAAACTGGCTGAATGAAATGGGATTTAAATATAAGAAAACCAGCACTAACACCAAAACAGAAGTAAAAGTTAAAGTGGGCTAAGGAGAAGCAATCATGGCGTGTGGATGATTGGTCCATCATCTCCATCTCCAATGCAGATTTGTGATTCACCACTGAATACCACTTTCATCCAAAGAGATGATGCTGGAACTTTTGTCTGGTGCCGTTCTAACAAAATGTATAAAGATAAGGAAAGCAATCAAATTTCCCAACTCATTTTGATAGGGGGTTGCATGTCAGGTAAAGGACCAGGGGAGATGGCAATCATTACCTCAACAGTCAATGTACAGGTGTAGCTTGAAATTGTGGACACTTTTCTCATCCCATCAATAGAAAATAGATTTGGTGATGAAGTCGTTTTTCAGGATGACAATGCATCTTGTCACAGAGCAGTGTTCATGCTTTTCTTCAGGAAAGGCAAATCAACTCCGTGACATGGCCAGCAAACAGTCAGATCTCAGTCCAGTTGAAAATTTATGGTGGAAATTGAAAACTGGTCCATGACAAGGCTCCATCCTGCAAAGCTGATCTGTCAACTGCTATTTGAGAAAGACATCTAGGCCTCAAAGAAGTCAGGCAAAGATAAAAGCCAGAGGAGGAGCAACAAATTACTAATTGTTTTTTTGTTTTGTTTTTTGCTGATGATTCTATATTTTTTTTCCTCAACGTTGAGTGAATCCATACTTGATCTGGAAAAAGATATGCCATTATTTAAATTAAAAAAAATTGTGATTTTGTGAAATTGTTTCATGAAGCCATAATGTTAAGCTATTGAACAAAACCTTTTTTGTGCCATATCAGTGATTTGTGTATTTTCTATAAAGTAAAAAATATCTGAGTGAATTTCTTCCAAGTGTGTTGATTCCAAATTTTTTGACAGGGGTTGGAGCAGAGCTCATCTCCCTCCAGTCATGCTAAACATCCAGTTTCTTTCAGGATAAGGAACAGTTAACATACAAGTCATACTCATATTTTTCTTAAGCTGTACTCTGCCACCCTAGTTTTAATGAGCCTTTTTTCACATTTCAGAAGCTCAAATACGTGATACATTTCCATAGAGTACTAATATATATATATATATATATAATCTGTACTTATTATCTACATTTAGATAATTGCAGTGAAGTCTGGGACCAGACTCATAAGTAAAAAATAGATTTTCCTTTAACTAGTCGTGATCATATTCCACCATCCTTTTTATTGAGACAAAGTCCTTTCAGTAGAAGGTATTTGTACTAATCCCTACATTTTAAGAATTCTTGAAAACTGAGATTCAGAATTTAAGAAGATATTCCTTAACTAGTAGTGTGTACATATGCAGTACTGCTTTGGTGATTGGACCCCACTCATGAAGGTCTTAAAATATGCAGTAACTAAGGAGCAAGAAAAACAAATAAAAAGAAATATATGGCATTCTCAGACCTGGTACAGTAGATCAGTGTCTGGTACTGTAGACACATTGTATATTACATTTAAAATGTAAACACAGAAGGTTTTTATAGGGCACAGCAAGCAAGTTCAAGTACATTTACTCTGACACAGCAAAATGACACTGTATGGCAAACCTATGGCTTGAGAAGGATTTATTTCAGTGCACAAATTTAATATCTGAATGTGCTTACCAAGTTGAAAGGACAGTGTTTGAAAGGGTAACGAAAGATTACACATCTTTTAAGGAGTCACATCAACTAAGAAATCTATGGCATATACATATCACACATATCTATTAAATCTATTACATACTTTAGTGCTTACATGTGACCTGTAGGCCACATGATTTAGTCACATTATGAGCAAAAAAATATATGTGAATAACAACAAACTACAAGTACATAAATAATTCCCATCTTCATATGGATGTACATGTAATTACAGCTCATCTTTTAAGTCTATTTGACAATCCAGGATGGGTCCTTTTTAATACTCTCATTTTCAGGACCCAAAACTGCAGATCCACATGTCCTCTGACCAATACCAAGATACCTGCACACAAAACACATTCATAAATCCTGAAATGTCATGTGAACAGACATGATAATCATTGGTAAATGCACATGGAAATAGGGGAGTTCCATGTATTATGTTGTGTTTTTTCATTCAACATGGCCTTACCGGTTAGCAACATCAATAAGGCTTTTGTGAGTGACAGCAAAGAGTCTTTCTCTGTGAGCCTGTTTCATTTCATCAGTAATCCCATTCAAAAAAAGTTCCAAACCTAACACATCAACAAGAGACTATTAGACATATTAACTAGCAAAAGTAATAACAAATAAAAACATTAAAAATAGAGTCTATATAATATGTTTACCTTTTTTATTTTTTTATAAACACTCAGTAAGCCAGAGGCAGTGATTAAAAAAGCTGTGTGAAATGGCTAACCTTTGTCTGATGGAGCAACTGGGGCATCTACAGTGGAAAAGATGGACAGTTTGGCCTCATCCACATCTTGCTGTGTAAACCTACCATCTTGAGCCCACCACACACAACTGCGAAACACTTCCAGTGTCTGAGAACAGTTAGGGTCTCTGTTAAGACAATTATGCATAAGCATTAGTTTTCAAAATAAAAGTACATATACTGACTTTTAATGTTTGGTAAAAGTTGGTGTGGTATAGTTCTATTTACAACATATATGATTATACCATATTGCTGTATAATACCGAAAACTGTAGGTCTGCTGGCATTGTTGGACCCAGAGCTGTTGCTGAGTAGTTTATGCTTTATGAACTTACTTGCCATATGAATATGCTTTTCTGCTCTCCACGTGTGCTAAGAGTGATTATGTGAGTTGATGAGAATGATTGGATAACTGCATAAATGGACAGGTTTAAATGCATTCCTATTAAAATGGAGAGTGATTGAGATTTTCATGGATTTCTGTACTTCTATATATGGAATATATTGTCAAGTTTAGCAGACACCCATATCCAGAACTACTTAGAGAATTGGTTTGTAATCTTTATCCAAAAAAAACAAAAAAACATCTACATGCTTGTTCACAAGGACATTATATTGCCTACAAAGGGTATTCTGTTATAAGGATTCTATGTCTATAGCTTAACCCTTAATTTTACATGATTTCCTTATTGGTTTGACTGATTTCCTTTTTAAAATCTAATGCAGCAACATCTAATGCAGATTGATTTTAAAGGCATACAGAATCCAGTTTGGAATGCAGCTTTTTATTCTCTCTGAATGTGAATTGCCATTTGCAGCTGACAGTCTAATCTGCATGGTAAAGACCATAGCACAATTTATACACGTAGCCAAAACATGCATATAGCAGTTGTTTTATTTTCTCACCTGTATGAGTAAAAGGCAAACAGGCCATCTCTTCCCATTCTTGCTCCTCCTCCATAGGCCCCACCTTTCTCTCTGATTTCTCCATGTAGAAACTTAGCAGTCATCAGCCTTCCTAAAACACACAGACTAGGAGACAACAGGCAATGTGTAAACAAATTATTAAGACATTTTTTTCAATGTGGTAACAGCATACTATACATGTTTTACCTGGCATAATCCTCATGTGTCATTGGGACAGTGCGCACACACTCACTAACAAAGTTCACAGAAAAGGGAAATTCGAAGTAAGTCTTCATCTGACATGGCTTAAAATAAGCCTCCTAAAAACCAAAGGAGAGATGCAAATTAGAATACGAAAGCTGCATAAAAAAGTGCAGAGTAATAAAGAATAAGAAATGCTGAATAAAGCAGTGTAATTTAAATATACATACAGAGACAAGGTAACGACTAGCAACAGACTGAGCAGGAGCCTGAGGATCCAATGGTTTCTGGACATAAGTGCATACACTCAAAACAATTACATGGCAGTAGCAGTAATAAAATACATTTTGAAATTAGAGCATTAACTCACATAAGCATGTCTGGTTAATTACCTCAACAATAACTGCTCTGACAGACTTACGCTCCTTCTTGTTAGAGGATATACCACATGCAAACCTCTCCAGCTCAACTGCAGCATCTGTCATTTTCTGAGGAGTAGCGTTAACTACACACCTTACAAGAGTAATTGAAAGACAAAACTGCATTATTGTATGATTTGCATTGTGCTGCAATTTAAGAAAAATGTGTAAGCTATGTTTAAGTTTAAGCAGGGCATCTTTTCCATAATCAAACTGAGTAGCATAATGTTTAGAACACTACAACTTTGAATTCAGTTTAGCTGATTCAGTGAAGGATCCTGGGATTTAGAATAGTATAAAGCATTTTGGAGTACAGTAAGTAATACTTGATCACTGATGCTCTAGTTTTGGGTGTAAAATGAAAAGTAGATGTACACATTTTTTGGGACTTTTGGGTGGAGTAGTGTTTAGTGGGAAGACAGCCTCAAATGTTTCAATTCTCTTTTACATTTTTTTTTGAGCCGTCTCGTTATTTTTTGGGAGGGATTGGTTCTGCTTTGAGACAATAAGATATTTAGATAAGGTGTGCAAAGCACTCTGAAACTGGGTCTAGAGTTCTGGGTGGTATATAAAGGTGCTAAGCCAATAAGAGCACTGGCGTTATTATGTTGAAAGCAATATTGTGCATTGGAGCAAAGTTACATACATATAAATGATCTTTAGGATCCTGGCAAATATACTGAGGTAAAGCTAATTTAGATCATTTAAATTTAATTTAGATCATTGGCACCTCATATTATCTGGATTCAGAAGGTGTCTCTTTATTCTGGGTAGCTTCCTTAAAACTGATGTCAAATCAGGCATCTCAGCTATTCTCTTCATGAACCTTACCTGAGAGAAAACATAGAAGTGCCACATTTGCAAACAAACATCAAACAGTTCTGATGGGTTCATATTAAAAAAAGTTTCTAAAGATATCCTGAATAACTGCAATTAAACCCTTCTAATGTAAATGTTTTGTCATGCAGAATACATGGAATATCAAGTAACCTTAATATGATCTGATATTAAGTACATCTGAATTACCTGGTCCATACCAGTGAAGGTCTCGTAAAGATCAGCGGTAGGTGTGAGTGATCGCCCTGCTCGTGTCATTGCATAAATGTGACCTGAATATGAAATCCCATTCGACAACTCTTGAGCTGACGACATCACCAACACTTTCAGCCTCTCCTCATCATCAAAATGAGGACTAGAAAGAACACAAATACCTCTCTTATAATAACAAAGTGAAATTGAAACCAAACCAATTCATTTAACAATTCATTTTTTCATCCCATTATTAAAAAATATTCTTCATATTTACTCTTTGATACCTACTGGTTAAATATGTCACTCCAAAGGTGGAACATATCAGGCAAGTTCCTCTCTAGACAGGATGAAGTAAGGAGAATGCCCTGTAGAACATAAATGTCATAAAAACAGTTTAGAGATAAGACCGTTGATTGTTCATAAAAGTATATCATAAAGAAACAAATGAATTTGGAAACTTCATGTTTTAATTAGCCTAACACTTTGGAGAGGACACTAGCTTTCACTCAGTTGTATTCACCAAAGTTCTTTCTGCTTTCATTATCTGTTTAGTAATAATAATTCAGGCTAATGACTTTGTATTATAATTTCAAAGGTTGTTCACCACTTATCTGATTAGATTAATCAGTGGTTTATTTTGCACCTTTAGTTTTACCACTTGCCCTCAACTCTACCATTCTTCTAGATTCAGATACAAAATTTAAATTTTATGCTATTAAAATAAGTAAAATTCATTTAGATTATTGTAGAAAAAAACATACTTCATGCTTATACTGACCAGTTAAGAACAACTTGCTGTCAATTCTACCACATTCAGACACAAAACAATCTTACTAATTTATTGCCTATTAAAACAAATTTTGAAATGACTTGTACATGTTGTAATGTACATGTTAGAAAAACTAACATGAGAGAAACAGTTATTTTCAAACACTAAATAAAATAATATAATGGAATAGGCATAGATATAACACTGTTGTACATAGATATGAACAGGTACTAGTTTTGTACTACGTACTAATCACTCCTGCAAAGAGACTGCTACTTTTAACATCTCCATCAGCTAATAAACCAGTTTTTACGATTTCACCTTTAATGTCTTTGAGTTGACTTACTATCCTTACAAAAATCCTTATTTTTTCAAGTTTTCAAAAAAAAAAAAAAAAAGCTCTGTTCTATACCTTTATGCCTGATTCCTTCATAGACATACTACTTTGTTATGTGTTTACCTGTTCATACATGTCAAGGTCAGCTGTGTCTGGTACAACCTGTGGAGTAAAAGACATGCCACCTGTCTTCAGCTCCATCTGCTGGGACTGCTGCCGATAATCCAGTTTCCCACAGCCCATTCTGGGATTACAAAAACACAAAAACATAGACTGAATAATAACTGCCACACCCAACTCTAACACCTAAACATTGATTTACCATATTTACTCACAGAACATAATTTTAAATACTAAAATAAAAAACTGAATTTACTAAAGACTGAAGAAGAAAAATGACTTAAGGGGACAAAAGTGTAACCAAAGACAGCCAGTTATATATACTATATATTATGTAATGATACACTGATCAGCCACAACATTAAAAACACTGACAGGTGAGGTGAACAACATACATCAACTTGTGTACAATCTGAGCAACATCCAAATTGTGAAAATGGTAGGTCTTGTGGGGTGTTCCCAGTTCAGTACCTACAAAACCAATCCAAAAAAGGATAACCAGTAAACTGCCACTGGCAACAGTTTTTTTTCCTTACATTGTGTACTTGGCCGTGTGCTCTTCTGGGGAAGAGAGGCGCCAGGATATACTAGAGAAAGATGGCAAGCTGGGAAAGGCAGTGTGATGTCCTCTGTGGGATCAACTGGACAGATACTGCAGCACACCTTCAAAAATCTATATGGAGTCTATACCTCAACAGGTCAGAGCTGTTTTGGTGGAACAAGTGGAACCTACACAATATTAGGTAGGGGGGTTTTAATGTTATGGCTTATCAGTGAATAATACTATATTTGAAAGCTTTATTTTCACAAACAATGCCCTCAACTCTATCCCTCTATGGCCGGTTCTATGTAATGACATAACATCAGCTTTAATTTCCTAGTGGTAACAGACCTCTAACAGTAAAACTGCTAGGGCTTATTTTAAGTCTCACTTAGTGATAACATTGCAGAATAGGGGGACATAGATCTTCAGGTCCTCTGAGAGGGTGTTGAGGTTACACATAGCCCTGAAATACACCATGCCATTAGTGGGTTGCTCACAGTACTGAATGGGAACTCCTCCTGGAAAACAGAAATTGAAGAAGATACTTCTGCCTTACAGCAATAATAAAAAACAGTTTGCACTCAGTATTTTAACTATTACGGTATTTCAACTTAAATAAATGCAATAAAAGCAATAACAAAATACAAATGTGCAGAACACTTTGTGGGCCCCAGCACCAAGGGTGCATGAGCCAATACTGGCATGTGCATAACTAGGACCCATTACTGAATATGCATAAGCACCCAGTGCACAGTGCAATTATGCCACACTTCCTTTTTGTATAGTGTGTCAACACTGCGTAAGATGTCAAAATATCCATTATGCTAAAATTATTTGATATCATACTGACCAAATTTGGTTTGAATCTAAATAAACCAAATAGGAGTATTTATAAGGGTATGTGATTTGTAAATCTGTCTGTCTTAAGGGAGCAAAGATAAAGTACTATGCTTTACACCCTTGAGGCTTGTACAACTAAAATGTACATTTGATAGTTTTATGTAATATGTACTTTGCATGTGTATGGTCTTGTTTACCTGCAGCACCCATATGCACAGAAATGTGTGGTATGGTAGGTTCTATGTCAGACACCTTTAGGGCAGGTAAGCAGGAAGTGTCCTCAGTTTTGCTGTGTTCAGAGAGCAACTGCAAACCTGAAATATTAGTCAAAGTATAAGCAATTTCAATGGTAACCAAACAATTTAACTGATCAGAACTGTATGATGAGTCATTTAAATGAACCAATTTATGATACTATGTAAATGATCTCAGAAGCACTCAGAGGGCATTCAAGTTTATAATAGATTCTGATAATAGATTATAACAGATTCTGACTTTTCTAGCATGTCACAAACACAAAACATTAAGTCAATCTCTTATACACTGTTTCTCTGAAAACATAGCTAAGCTTGTTTACTCAGTCACATTAGACAGAAAAAAGAAAGCTTGTCAGATATTTCCACAGGGCATATGGACATGGAAAAAAAGGCATAAGCAGTAAAATACATTAAGCACAATTAGGGACATAAAAGATTAACGCAAGGTTTTACATATCTAAAACTGTTAGACAGTTGCAAGAAATTGATTGGCATCAAAGAAAGAATGCATAGAATGTAAAGTTGGTACCCAATGGTTTAGATCATTTAATGTCATTATGGTCTCTGATACTTAGGGGCTGTTTTTGTGACTGGGGCACCTGGGAAGATCACAAACAGCATCATGACTCTACAGTGTTGTGAAAAAGTGTTGGCCCCCTTCCTGATTTCTTATTTTTTTGCATGTTTTTCAGATAATCAAACACATTTAAATATTAGTCAAAGATAACACAAGTAAACACATTATGCAGTTTTTAAATGAAGGTTATTAATATTAAGGGAAAACAAAATCCAAATCTACATGGCCCTGTGTGAAAAAGTGCTTGCCCCCTAAGCCTAATAACTGGTTGGGCCACCCTTAGCAGCAACAACTGCAATCAAGCGTTTTTGATAACTTGCAATGAGTCTGTTACTGCGCTGTAGAGGAATTTTGTCCCACTCATCTTTGAAGAATTGTTGTAATTCAGCCACATTGGACAGTTTTCGAGCATGAACCACCTTTTTAAGGTCATGCCACAGCATCTCAATCGGATTGAGGTCAGGACTTTGACTAGCCCACTCCAAAGTCTTCATTTTGTTTTTCTTCAGCCATTCAGAGGTGGACTTGCTGGTGTGTTTTGGATCATTGTCCTGGTGCAGAACCCAAGTTCGCTTCAGCTTGAGGTCACAAACAGATGGCCGGACATTCTCCTTCAGGATTTTTTGGTAGACAGCAGAATTCATGGGTCCATTTATCACAGCAAGTCTTCCAGGTCCTGAATCCTGAAACACTTTCACACAGGGCCATGTAGTTTTGGATTTGTTTTCTCTTAATAATAAAAACCTTCATTTAAAAACTGCATGCGTGTTTACTTGTGTTATCTTTGACTAATATTTAAATGTGTTTGATTATCTGAAACATTAAAGTGTGACAAACATGCAAAAAAATAAGAAATCAGGAAGGGGGCCAACACTTTTTCACACCATTGTATATATGCAGTCCAAATCAAGCCATGGCTGGTGATCTTGATGCATCCTGATAACATGCCCAAGCCAAATGTTAGGAAAAGAGCTCTGGCCACTAAGGATGCTAATGATCTGGATAATACTGATGATACTGTAGATGGTTATATGGTTCTGTGTGAAAATGTCTTATGGTTTATACCTTTTTCATAAATTGCTTTGCAGTCAACATCAGTGAGAGCTTGTACTTTCTGCTGGAGTTTTTCATGCTCTGCTTTTTTCCGTTTCTCCAGATACTGCTCATCTGGGCTCATGGACAATGTCAACCTGTGTGTGTTGTCCTAAAACACCAACTGTAATCAGTCATTATGTAACAAACATTATCCTCACTCCCCATAAATATATTTTCAGCAAGGTTTATAAAATTTGTTTGTAAAGTTCATCCCTTGGAAATTTCCTTGTTTTCCAAAGAAAAACCTATTTTTATCCATTTCAAAAACATAAAATTTATATCAGATCTACATTGTGGCACAGAGGACCATTATCAGCAGCCATCAGTCCTCTGTTTCAATCTCATGTCAATTTATCAGGCGAATTGATTATTACAAAATCCTTTTGCAATTGTTCTAGAACAACTGAAAACTGTTGTACTGATTAAGGGAGCAATAAAAGTGGCCTTCTTTAGGTAAGTTTAGTATCTGGAGCACCAGTAGTTGTGGGTTTGTTTACAGGCTCAAAATGGCCAGAAAGAAAGAACTTCCTTTGGAAACATGCCAGTCAATGGATGGGCTTAGAAATGAAGGCTATGCAATGCGAAAACTGCACAGAAACTTGTAATATCCTACCATGCTGTGGACTACTTCCTTTAAAGAACAGCACAAACTGGTCCTAACCAGAACACAAAAAGGAGTTTGAGCCCCCGGTGGACAAATACCTAAGAGCGTATAGTTTAGACAAAGAAGTCTCACAGATCCTCAACTGGCAGCTTCATAAAATAGTGCCTGTCAAACACCAGTGTCAACATCAACAGAAGAGGCAACATCAACAGAAAAGGAAACTCCAGGATGCTGGGCTTCATGACAGAATTACAAAGAAAAAGCCATACATCAAGCTGGCCAACAAGATATTGAGACAGTAAAAAGAGCACAGACATTGGAAGACTTGAAAAATGTGTTGAGGACAGATAAGTCCATGTTTGAGGTCTTTGGATCAAACAGAAGAACATTTGTGAGATGCAAAACAGTGCTTAATACCATCAGTCAAGGATGGTGGAGGTACTGTAATGGTCTGGGGGAGCTTTGCAGGTAGTAAAATAGGAGATTTGTACAGAGTGGAAGGGACCTTGAAGAAGGAAGGCTATTGCTACATTTTGTAACAACATGGCATACCCTGTGGACAGCACTTTATTTTATCTTTTAACAGGATAATGACCAAAAACATACATCCAAACTATACCAGCACTATCTACAGAATAAGCAGTCAGCCGGTGTTGGAGTGGCCATCTCATCAGAGTGAAATCTCATCAGATTACTTTGAAAAACCACACAAGATCATTTACTATGTGAAATCCACACAACAAACAAAATGAAAATTAATTATCTAGCTGTGCTGAGAGTTTTTTATGTGGTTATTAAATGCTCTAATAAATTGCTATATTGTCTAATTTGCAGATTACCTTAAAATAGTGCTGCACTTTGTCTTGTAGGTAGCGAGGGCTGTCATGCAGACACTGTCTGAACCTGTAGACATTGTCAGTGATCTTCAGCAATTGCACTGGGTCTCCATCATGATTCCAGCAAGATGCAATATACTAGAAAGATGTAATTATATATGTATAATTATTTTAATTATATAATTAGTTTGTTGAATAGAATTTATTTGCTTTGTTGTAAGAAAGGTCATAGAAAAATGTCCATATGTGTGTGTGTGTGTGTGTATATATATATATATATATATATATATTCAACAAACAAACTGATTATATAATATAATTATATAATCTATCTATCTATATATAGATATAGATAGATAGATAGATGGATGGATGGAGGATGGATAGATAGATAGATCCATCCATCCATCCATCCATCCACATGGACAAATTGTTGGTACCTTTCCATTAAAGAAAGAAAAATGGTCACTGAAATGACTTGAAACTGACAAAATTAATAATAAATACAAATTTACTGAAAATTGATTAATGAAAATCAGACATTGCTTTTGAATTGTTTTTCAACAGAAGCATATAAAAAACAAACTAATAAAATTGGCCTGGACAAAAATGATGGTACCCTTAACTTAATATTTTGCTGCACCATCTTTTGAGATATTTTGGCCCAATCTTCATGAGCAAACTGCTCCAGCTGCCTCAGGTTTGAAGGGTGCCTTCTCCAGACTGCATGTTTCAGCTCTTTCCATAGATGTTCAATAGGATTTATATCAGGGCTCATAGAAGGCCACTTCAAAATAGCCCAATTTTTTGTTCTTAGCCATTCTTGGGTGTTTTTAGCTGTGTGTTTGGGTCATTATCCTGTTGGATGACCCATGACCTGCGACTGAGACCAAGCTTTTTGACAATGGGCAGCACACTTCACTCCAGAATACCTTAACAGTCTTGAGATTTCATTGTACCCTGCACAGATTCAAGACACCCTGTGCCAGATGCAGCAAAGTAGCCCCAGAACATAACCGAGCCTCCTCCATGTTTCACAGTATGTACAGTGATCTTTTCTTTGTATGCTTCATTTTTGCGCCTGTGAACATAGAGCTGAAGTGAGTTGCCAAAAACTTTGTCTCATCTGTCCAAAGGACATTCCCCCAGAAGCTTTGTGGCTTGTCGATATGCATTTTGACAAATTCCAGTCTCGCATTTTTTTTTATTTGCTTTCAATAGTGGAGTCCTCCTCGGTCGTTTTCCATTAAGTCCACTTTGGCTCAAAGTGGACTTAATAGACGGGTGCGATGGATGATGCGATCTGACACTGCTGTACCTTGACCTTGGAGTTCACCTCTTTTTGGAAGTTGTTCTGGGCTCTTTGGTTACCTTTCATATTATCTGTCCCTTCCATTTGTCATCAATTTTCTTCTTGTGGCCACGTCCAGAGAGATTGGCTACAGTCCCGTGGACCTTAAACTAGTCAAATTATTTTCAATCTTTTCTAGGTGTACCATAATTTGTGTCCAGGCCAGTTTCATTAGTTTAAATGCTTCTGTTGAACCACAATTCAAAAGCAATGTCTGATTTTCATTAGTCAAGTTTCAGTAAACTTTCATTTATTATTAATTTTGTCAGTTACAAGTGATCTATCTATCTATCTATCTACACATACATACACACACACACACACACACACACACATATATATATATATATGCTACAGTTTGTGAAAGCTTTTAAATTTTCTATATTTATGCATAAATATGACCCAAAATCATCATCAGATTATGATGTCTTATAAGTAGACCTCATTCAAACAAATGAGAAAAATATTATTATATTATACTTGGTCATGTATTTATTACATATTACATACAGTATTACATATATGTTAGTGGCAAAAATATGTGAATCTTTCAGTATCTTGCAAGACCCCCTGGTGCAGCAATAACTGCAAGTAAACATTTCTGTTAAGTGTTGATCAGTCCTGCACAATGGCTTGGACAAATTTTAGCCTATTCTTTTGTACAGAACAGCTTAAACTCTGGGATGTTGCTGGGTTTCCTCACATGAACTGCTTGCTTCATGATCTTTCCCAACATTTCTAATGGATTATGGTCAGGACTTGAATTGACAATTCCAAAACATTAACTTTGCACCTCTTCAACCATTCTTTCGTAGAATGAATTGTGTGCTTGGTGATTCAGTTCATGGACAAATATCCTAGTAGTTTTATCCTAGTAGTAACAGATGGACTCTGATTTGACAAATTATCTGCTAATCCTAGATGTTCACATACTGTTGCCACTCACAGATATGTAAAATTAGACCATTCTCCTGAATAAATAAATTACCAAATATAATCATTTTGTCTCTCTTTTTTTTTTTTTTTTTTGAATGGGTTCATTTTGTTTACTTTTAGGACTTGTTATATATTTCATTGTGACACACGTGGTGGGGACTCACGGAGGCAAGGGCCAGGCCAAAGTTGGTAGACTGATGTTTCATCTGAATCTCAATTTTATGCAGTAACGCCTCAATCCGCTCCTCTTCAAACCCAGCCCTGCAACCATTCACAATCAAGTATGACTAAAACATTCAGTGTTTACAGTAACAAACAAACAGTGTCATAAACCTTGCATACAAGCATAAACTTGCACATTTGCATGAAATTGCCATACGTTACTTTTCAATAAACTTGACATCCTAGCATGTGCCTGGGTGGTCAATACAAGATGACACTATAAACAAGAAAGCTGTTGGAACTACATCTATTTAGCAAGTTATAAACCTATTGTCGGTGCCATGCATCCACTGATGGGGGGGGCTTTCATTACTGTACTTTTATAGTTACCAGATGGACATAACACAAATCATAAAATAACAAATAAAAAAATGAAGGCTACATCATTGTGATATGAAAAGTTGTTTCTCACATTTTTGTTAGTGGTAGGGTTTACCTATGCCTTGCAAACAAAGTTAACAATAAATATTGTCAATGATATTGCCATCAATTTTAGTATCTATTTCAGAATAAGTGCTGATGGTCCCAAAATGGTCCCCAATAGTTACTTTTTTTTTATCTTCAACAGATAAGCCTTCACCCTAAGAGATCTAAAGCTCAAAACCCAGCAATAACACAGTCATCTGTGGCCAGAAGCAGAGAAAGCATAACTGGTTCTGCTACCTGGATGGGATAAATTACATTATTCTCTCTCCTGACAGTCAGAGTGACATTAGGCAATTGTTGATATCTGTAAGTTCAGGTATGCATAAGAGGGAAGATGAATCTTTCCCATCCCACTGCCCTGTGATTAGCATAAGCAGCAGTTTGAAAAAAATTTATAGTGGTTTCACATGTCTCAAAGCAAGCATGTAAGCATGTGTTAGCCTTCACACTTCCTGGTTGATAGTTGTTGTATGATTGGGGAGAGTGGGACTCATGTCCACTAATCATTCATGATGATCAAATTATCATGGGAATAATAATGGGAACAGTAAAGGTGGCATTTAATCATATGTTTTAGTTTCACTATCCTCAACAAGCTAATAAAGTGTAAAGCAGGAAAAATGGGGATAATTAAACGTTGCATTTTCAAAGCTTTAAAGACCTAAAATATTTAATGGACATGAAAACTGATGATGAGGACTATATGTCCCAGAAACATTCAAGATTCACTTAGAAAGTGATTTATTTTCAATATTGCTACATTTTGTGGGTTGATCTCAGGGTTATTTCATTGGACCCATCTTAACAGACAGCTGGTGACGAGATGATGCACAATAATTGATACGAAAACCAAAACACATTTGAAGTACTTTTTGCATTTCTCACTATCACCTTCACTTGCACTTGTGCTAAAAGATAGGCTCTCTGTGTTTTGCTGTAAAAAAATGTACATATTTAAAACACTTTCACGTAGTGCTTACTCTATGATGTCATTGATGGTTTGGCTAATGATTTGTTTGATATTCTCCATGTCCTCTTCGGCTATGCCCTGCAAGCCGATGCTAAATGAGGCCTCTCTGGTACTGCCATCATACCTGTTTAAAACATGCATAACTGTGCATAAAGCTTTGAAAATTCAAGTGGACAGCACACAATACACATAAATGACCAAAAATGGATATTGACTTGTATGTTTACCCTACTACAGAAGAGAAGTCAGTGCCAAACTTGGGTTCAATCAGTGTTTTGTAAAATGGAGAGTTTGGGCCAGAGATCATCAGGGAAGACAGAAAACTCAAAGTGAAAGCCTCAAATGTATCTGTGATGCTGTATTTAACACACACACACACACACACACACACACAGAATAATCAGTACTATAGGAACGTTTTTTAATTAAAATGGTATTCTTTCTACAAAAATTGAGATGAGCTATTGGCTTATTTATATTATTATACAGCTATGGAAAAAAATTTAATTTTTTCGGAATTTGGACCATTCCAATTTTGTCTTAAAGCAGAATCTCATGTATGGCAGCCATTCCATTCCAGTGTCTGTTGAATTCCAACACAAGCACACCTCTTTCTGATTAATGAAGTACTGATTAGGTGTTCACCTGAACCAAATCTTATTTAACAAAGAAAACTATAAAAACTATTGCTGTTGTCATCACTATCCTCTTCTAACAGGACCAGCTGGATGGCAAAAACAGTGCTAGTTGTAACTCAAAAGTAATTGGAGTCAAATAATATGTATTGACCATGCCAAAAGAGCTGAAAAAAAGATAGAGTAGTGTCAAGTTGCTTCCATCCTTAAAATGTCAAAGACAGCAGTTCATAAGAACAAGATCAAGACGGCAAAAACGACTCTCCACTGACCGGGATGACCGCCAACTCAATTGAATGTCACTCAACAAACATAGAACTGCTGGATGTCCAGGTGGTGCTCCAAAAACAATGTGGGCTTCATAGATAACTGGAGCTCTTTTGAGGGTGAGGCTAGCTTGTTAGGACAGGATAGTGACCATCCCATTCAGGAAAGTGCTGCTCTCATTTCTTGCAGCATAGCACATAGTCTTAGAACAGGTCTAGTTAATCGGTGACAATCCAGAGCTAGGGCCAGGGAGCAGACAAGCAGGCTAATCCAAAGATCTGCTAGCTGCAATGAGGGGTCACCCAGGGTTCACAAAAATATATAAACAAAAATATATAAACAAAAATATATAAACAATCAGAAAATGTGTTTGTGTGTTTTCTGTGCTTAACAGAAACATGGATTACACCAAACGAGTATATAGCATTAAATGAAGCTTGTCCGCCTGGCTAAAGTTATATACATCAGCCATGCCTACAACATGTTTGAAGTTCTTTATACTAACCTAACTCACGTACCCACAAAAAGCATAAGTTCACTGAGTTGATTCCACTAATTGTCATTTACAGACCTCCAGGGCCATTAGCGTGGAAGAAAAGCCGCCTAGCTACAAAAAAAATCTCTTAGTACTGCATGATCAGTGTTCTTCCTTTAACACTGGCTATGTGCCTAAATCTTTTAAACTAGCAGTTATCAAACCCCTGATTAAAAAAATGCAAATGTAACTAATGTATTTGACTGATCGTTATCAGTTCGTAAACCTAGATGGTGGTAGATGGTGATTTCTCTATGCATACAAAGGTTATGTTCAGTCTTCCACAAGGTGCTGTTACCTCTATTGATTATTGTAATGCCTTACTGTCTGGATGTTCCAGTAGGAGCATAAACAAGCTCCAGTTAGTCCACAATGCAGCAGCTAGAGTCCTAACTAAAACCAGAAGATATGGACACATTACACTTATCTTATCCAAACTGCATTGGCACCCAGTCAAATTTTGTATTGATTATAAAATACTATTACTGACCTATAAAGCACTAAATGGTCTCGCGCCACAGTACCTGAGCAGTCTTTTGGTTTTTTTTAATGATCCGCCATGCCTACTTCTGGCTCTCCCTTTTAGTTATGCTGTCATAGCTAATCCTGCTGAAGTCCCTGCTTGCACTTTGCACATAATCTACATTGTATTTAAACATCACATGATCACAAGCATAACTAATTTTTTTCTCTCTCTGTCTTTCTCTGTCAAGCTAAACCCAAGCTCCCAGTTTTCTGAGTTTCCAGTGTAACCACTTCATCTTTCCAGACCTGCCTGATCCATCCAGATGCTCTTCCCCTGGTTGGACTCTCATCGCTTGGTGGTGCTCACTGTTGCTGGGGATAGATCTGCATGGACAGCCTGTGACCCAGGGGACTGCTGTGGATAGAACCACTGGATAGAACCACATCTTGCCATCTTTGAACTGCCGTTGCCTCAATCAGCTTTTGGCAGGAAATAATTAGTGCTAAGTCTATAATGAACTTAATAACTACACTGACCTATTCGTTCCTCAAGACCTCGTTTACATTATTCACTGGCCAGTGTCACCCAAATGAAGATGGGTTCCCTTCTGAGCCTGGTTCCTCTCAAAGTTTCTTCCTCATATAATCTCAGAGATTCTTCCTTGCCACCATCGCCTCAGGCTTGCTCATTAGGGATACATTTTTGGAATAAATAGTAACTTTAAACTTTATAATTTTTCTATGTTTATATACTTCTGTAAAGCTGCTTTAAGACAAAGGTGCTGTACAAATAAATTTAATTGTGAGTAGTTTATAGAATAAAACAAATATGTTCATTTTACACAAACACATACCTATGAACAGTAAAACCAGAGAAACTGATAACTTTGGTCTCTTCTTTTTTCCAGAGCTGAATATACTACTATTTATTACTTGTCAATACTTATGCCAGTGTGTGTGTGTGTGTGTACACTTACTCGCACAGCAGATAACTGGCACACAATGTGTTCTGTTTAGCTGGATCTGGAGCCATTGTATTAGGACTGCAGTTCACGCGAGCTTCCCTCTAAACAAATGAGACAGATTCATTCCTTAATTATGTACTTCATATGTCAGTGCAAAACTATTTTCTTTCACATTTAAGTATTTCTGTAGGCAAGTGTGGCAATGTGTCATCATGTGTGTGTCTGAGAGTTTGACTAACTGGCTTGTCCCATCGATTCTGTGCTGGTACTGCAGTGTTTATTTCTGTTTTCTGAAACTTGCACAGAGCATCCTCATGTATCTGCTTCAGATGCTGTTCCAATGGCATGTCACCATAAGTAAAAAATCTGTTAAACAAAAACTGAAATTTAGCAAAATCATAATGTCGGGCTTAGTAGTGGGGGTGTGTGCATCAGCAAAACAGTCCTCTCTGAAAGTATTGGAACAAAAAGGTCAGTTAAGTTGGACAATCTAAAACCACTTTTCCCCATGAGGTCTTGTGGCCTTTATATTTATGCTCTTGAAGTCTTCTTCAAACACATCTCACATGTCTTTTAACTGATTAGTTAGATAAGCCCAACTTCTGTCATTGCCTGTGACATTCTGTTATTGTCACTATGGTCCAGTTTTGATAATTTCATTTTCACTGTAGACATGGGTCAGTACGACACTCTGACTGGTCTGCAGCTCCACAGACAGCAAGCTGCAATGCACTGTGTTAACTTTCAACAATAGGCAATATTAAATATATAATACATAAATATATAACTGTTGAAAAATAATATATTTTTCAACAGTTTTCAACTACAGTAGCTTTTCTGTGGGACTGGATGCATCAGCCTTTGCTTCCTATGTGCATCAAGAAGCCTTGGGCGCCCATGACCCTGTTGCCAGTTCACTGGTTGTCCTTCTTTGGACCACTTTTGTTATGTACTGCATACCAGGAACATACACCAAGACCTGCTGTTTTGGTGATGCTCTGACCCAGTCATCTAGCATCACAATTTGGCCATTGTCAAAGTAGCTCAGATCCTTACACTTGGCAATTTTTCCTGATTGCAGCACATCAACTTTGGGAACTGACTGCACAGTTGCTGCCTAATATACCCCACCCCTTGAAAAGGCACCACTGTAACAAGATAACCAATGTTATTCACTTCACCTGTTAGAGGTTAATGTTATGGCTACATATATATTAGCTCATATGATATATGATATACCCCAGTTCATCCAGACTCCTAGGTCCTCACAGGTTTTGTAAGCCAGACAGGGGACAGAGATAAAAATTTGGACATATGTTTTGGATCCTTGTTTTGATAGATGGGCCAAACATGACAGGGTTTTCATTTATTGGTGGAGACGGACTAATTTTTTATTTCAAATTTACTGGTACTGGTCTACTTAATGCCATGCATCCCAACAAGTTCTTCAGCACATTTGGAGAGAAAAAAAAACTATAACAAAACTTTAATTTTCACTTTATATAAACTTTCTATAAATTTATACAAATAACTCAACATTTAATTGAATCAATTGTAGAAATTAATTAATTTAATTAAATGTTGAGTTGTTTGTATAAATTTTATTCTTGTGCCATAAACAGTCATAATAAGCATTTCACTGCATGTCATATTGTGTATGGCTGTGTGTGTGTGTAGGCCAGAGTTTTATTGACTACATGTATAAGCTGCTGAACAGCTTCTTCCCTCAGGCAATCAGGTGTCTCAACAGAGAACTGAACTAAACTGAGGAACATGGACACACACACACACACACACACACACACACACACACACACACATACACTATGAACTGAGAACTGAACAGAACACACACACACCTGATATTGTTTACATGAACACGTCACTTTTAATATTTGTACTCTAACTTTAAATATTATATCTGTGTTAACTATCTCTTCTGCTATTCTTGTACTCACTGTACAACACCGTTCTTTGGACTCACTGTACAACACTGTTCTTTTTTTGCACACAGTCGGCGTTATGTGTCTTGTTTGTCTGCTCTGTCTCGTCATTCCCTGCACTTATGTTGTATATTTAGTTTAAAAATTCTGCACCTTAGTTTAGCTTCATGTTTGTATTTTGTTTTTGTTATGTGTAGCACCTCTGGTCCAGGAGGAACGTTGTTTCATTTCACCATGTACTGCATCAGCTATATATGGTTGAAGTGACAATAAAGCTTCTTTGACTTTGAAACCTCCCATATCTGGGATGTTAGAGAATGTGTGTGCGTGCACCTTGCATTGCTGGGATGGTAGTGTGTAGCATGAAAGCATTTCAGTTGTTTCCATGTGAGGTCAGGTATGGCGAGAGGTTCTCCTCCTGACACCACGGAGTATGTGTGATCAGGTAACAGCTTATTCTGCAAATGCTGCGCATACACTCGTTCATTGTCCAACTACACGCAAACAAACACATACACACACACAAACACGATACATTTTAGAAATTTGTACTACAGAATGCATAAAACCATGTAGCATGCTGACGATCTGATTTCTCTTAGCTAACTGTGTATTACTTTTTTTCTCTCAGCACATCTGCATTAGTACTGCAGTGTTTGTTTCTGTTTTCTAAACCTTGTACAGCACCTACATTAACTGAAGTGCATCGGTTATACATTCTCAACTTGATGGAGCCACTGAATAGGAATTTATAAAAAGTCTGAATCAAACTAATACATAATAGAAATGCAGTAGGTTGTAGATTAGGTATACTAGATGACATTGCAGATATTGAAGGTCTGAGATGTAGAAGTAAACAATAATTTACTCAATGAACAATATGTTTAGTCTCCTGAAAAATTGGAAAATAAATACCAAAATTAACAATAAACATTTATTCAATGCTTTGAATTAGAATGTGTGTCTATAAATATAATTGTTATATAATACAATTTTTGTAAGATAATGTTATTCACTTAAATAATTAAGAAAGTTCTGAAGGCTGAAGTGGTAGATACCAGCAAGTGATCTGCATGTTGGAATCCTTCATATGGTGCAGGCATTAAAGCATAGTCTGGAGAGAGGATGAAGGCCCTAATAGATGTGAGACTACCGATTTTTCTATTGTGCTACACCTGCTATACTACATTGAGAGCTTTTGGCTGATGCAGATTTCCATCCATAGCAACACTGCCTTGCAATGGAAAACCTACTTTTACGACTTCAAAAGGCCAAATATATCCTCTTCATTTACCTGAAAGAGCTGAAATATTTACCACTATACCATACCAAATTTATACAAAATAATTACAGAACTTTCTCACTTCAGAACTTTTTAAGCAACTTCATTTTCTCAAGTGTTTAGGGCTTTGGTGGCTGAGTGGTAGGTTGCTCACCTACCATGCAGAAGGCTCGGGTTCAATTCCCAGCCAATGCCCAGACCCCAGCCACTGCCGGTCCCAAGCCCAGAAAAATGGGAGGGTTGCATCAGGAAGGGCATCCGGCGTAAAACCTGTGCCAAACTGTTGTGCGGACCAGCTGGTCCGCTGTGGCGACCCCGAATAAGCAACCCATTTTCTCAAGTGTTTATTGACTTCAATTCAGACCACAGGTTCTTAGTAGCTCTTCTTGGTAGTTCTTTTTATCTGGAGATGGTCATTGCCAACCACTAACTTGGTGTCTTTTAACCATTTCTATATTAATCTGGAAGCATGCTTGACTCGTCTACTTGTTAAAAGATCTCTGGCTATGTGCTAACCTCCAAGCAGAAGCAAATAATGTAGTTTTTATATGAATAATGTAGTTTTTATATGAACATGTATTATATGAACCAATAATCAGAAGGGCTGTGTGTATGTCAAATTTTAAAAAGTATTTGTAATTCAATCATTTTAACCAATATTTCAGGGGTATACTGGAGGTTTTATATTAGGAAACTATAAAACTTAAAGATTACAAAGCTGTAAAGTTTAGAATATTAAACACACATGAAGTAACTAAAAGTATGTGGTGTAATAATGTTGGTTGACTCACAAAAGCTCCTTTCATCTCATTGAAAACCACTCCTTTAAACATCAATGAAGATGATGGGTCTGTAGGATGCTCGTTCTCCAAACGCCAGCCTTCTTGCCTAGATAACACAGACACAAAATTCACACAGATATAGATACACAGGGTTGAACAGAATATTTGTCTAATATTCTCACTACAGTGCTATGAAAAAGTATTTGTATTATAACCTTTCCCGATTTTTCCCGACAGCATCTCAATCAGATTCAAGTCCAGACTTTGACTAGGCCACTCCAAAACTTTCATTTTGTTTTTTTTGAGCAATTCAGAGGAGGACTTGCTGGTGTGTTTCGGAGAATTGTCCTACTGCATAACCCAACTGCACTTGAGCTTGAGGTCATGTGCTGATGGCCATACATTCTTCTTGAAGATTTTCTGGTACAATGGTTCTATCAATTATGGCAAGTCTTCCAGGTGCTGATGTTTCAAAGCAGCCCGAGACCATCACAATATCACCACAATGTTTGACTGTTGGTATGATGTTCTTTTTGAAAAATAATTTCCAAAAATTTCAACTTTGTCTCATCAGTCCACAGAATATTTGCCCATGTTTTTTGGCAAATATGAGACAAGCCATTGTGCTGTTTTGGGTCAACAGTGATTTTCACCTTGGAACTCCATCACAGATGCCATTTTTGCCCAGTCCCTTTCTTATTGCTGAATTATGAACACTGACCTTAACTGAGGCAAGTGAGGCCTGCAGTTCTTTAGATGTTGTTTTCGGGTCTTTTATGAGCTCCTGGATGAGGTGCCATTGTGCTCTTGGAATAATTTTGGTTTGCCGGCCACTCCTGGGGGGAATTACTTTTTCACATAGGGCCACATAGGTTTAGACAATTTTTTTCCCTTAAATGAAATCACTTAAAAATTGCATTTTGTATTTACCCAGGTTTTCTCTGTGTTTGATGATCTCAATCATTTAACAGACAAATATTCAAAAAATAAAAAATAATCAGCAAGGGGGAAATACTTTTTTACAGCACTGTATATACTGTTATACAATGTATACTGATAATACATATACCAGAAGTCCTGCTCTCGCAAACAGGGGAAGAAGACAGCGTCAAGGTAGACAGATAGAAGGTTCTGGAAATCCTTGGCATTCTGAGTGGAGAATGGGTACATTGTATAGTCACTAGCTGGGGAGTAGAAAACAGTTCAGTTAGTCTCTCTTTTTCTCTGCATGTCAGACATACACACAGTCACGCAAGCATACTCAAACTAAAAGCTATAAAACTATTACGGTAAGAATCTAAATCATAAAATAAGTTGATAGGGCTTTAAGGATTTAGAATACTGTAATTAGGAATTCTAATTTTGTCAAATACATGTGTCAATTATCCAACCAGTCAGTGATTACCCAGTTAACCTTGAATTAATCCTATTGTTTCTATGCTTATATTTTTACTGAGAATTCAATTGTAAAACTCAGAAATGGTCCCCACATTTGTAATGGCCCCATTACTCAATTAAAGATAAAACATAGTTTATTGTAAACAGATATTTTTACTGATAACTTTGAACAATGTGTTGATGATTAATATGTTTTAATATGTTTACCAGAGTTGGATTTGTTCAAGGAGTTTACAAAAATATTGCATTAACTATTTAGGAATTAAAGCTAGGAATTAACTTTTGTTTACATAGTCCCTCCATTTTCAAAGGCTCAAAAGTAACTGGGCATCATTTTTTTTAAATGATTTGATGCAAATCCTTTGCAGTCTTTGACTGCCTGAAATCTGGAACCCGTGGACATAATCAAATACTGTTTCCTTCCTTCAGTTGTGGCTTGTTTGTGGGTATTTTTGCTTTCAGTTTTGCCTTCACTATGTGAAAAGCATGCTCGGTCTGTTTGAGGTCAGGTGGCTGACTTGGTCATTTAAGAGGATTCTATTATTTTGCCTTAAGATGCTTCTGGGTTGCTTCCCCAGTACGTCTTGGGTCATAATCCATCTGTACCGGGAAGCGCGTCCTATCAGTTTTGCAGCATTTGACTGAATCTGAGCAGAAAGCATAGCTCTATAGACTTTTGAATTCATCCGACTACTTCCATCAGCAGTCACATAATCAGTAAACACATGTGGAACAGTTCCACTGGCAGCCATACATGCCTATGACATAACACTGCCTCCACCATGTTTGACAGATGATGTGGTATGCTTTGGATAATGAGGTCTTCATTTCCTTCTCCATACTCATCTCTTCCCATCATTCTGGTACAAGTTAACATTGATCATCTGTCCAAATAATCTCTTTCCAGAACTGGCACCGTTTTTTAAAGATGTTTTCTAGCAGTCCAAACTGGCCTTTTTATTTTTTAGTATTACCAGTGGTGTTATCTTGAGCAAAAAAAAACCCAACTGTGTATTGACATTCATGGAGGTGTCTGTTGACTGTTAACTTTGACAATGATATGTGTACCTTCTTGAATGTTCTTCACTTTGGCTAGATGTGAAGGGTTTTTTTTTCACCAAGGAAATAATTCTTCAATCATCCACTGTAGTTTACCTTAACTTCTATGGTCTTCCAGGCCTTTTAGAGTTGCTAAACTCTTCTTTTTAAGAATATACCAAACTACTGATTTTGCCACTTATCTCTGTTTATCTAAGTTTATCTCTCTCATCTCTCTGGGTTTTTTTTTCCAGCATAATGATGTCTTCCCTCATTTGCATCGGTCCCTCTTGGGACCGGATATTGAGATTTCCCATGAATAGCCAAAATGTAAATTCAACCCTTGTAATCATTTCCAGACTTTTTATCTCCTTAATCTACCATAAAATAATGAGAAAACTGGACATGAAACTGTATATGAGTCAATTGCCAAATTACTTCTGAGCTTTTGAAAATGGAGGGACTATGAATAACATTGCTGTTATTCCCAAATGGGTTAAAGCAGTATGTTTGTAAAACCACTTGAACTAAAGCTGAAAGTGTACACTTCAACCACACCTTGACTGCTTCAAAATCCATTGTGGTGGTATACAGATGCAAATTTGCATAAATTGCATCACTGTCCAAATACTTATGGATCTGACAGTATGAGGCTATAAGACACCATAATATCATATAACGGTCATGCAGACAATATCCTCATTTGAATTTTCATAAAAACACCCACCAGTGGTTATTCTCCTGGTGAACTCTTCTCTTATTTATAAATCCAACACATCTTGTCCTTCTCAATCATTAAGTCTAGTAATGAAAATACACTACATGACCAAAAGCTTGTGGGCACCTTTGGTGTAGAAGACCTCCAGTGGTCTGCACACAGCCCAGAATTCAACCTCACTGAGCACCTTTGGGATAAACCGGCATGCTGACTGCGTGCCAGGCCTTTCTGTCTAACCTAACTAATGCTCTTGTGGCAAAATGGGCAAATCCCCACAGCCATGCTCAAACATCTAGTGGAAAGGCAAAAATGATAAAGGGGGCATCAGGAACTGGATGTTCGAAATGTACATATGAGTGCAATGGTCAGGTGTCCATAAACTTTTGGCCATATCGTGTACTTGTTTAACCTTTGATCATTCCCTGCATAGATAATTTCCATTATCTCTGCCCAAAACATCCTACCTTATCAAAACACGCTAACCACTGTGCCCCCGCTAATGTAACATTACTGTATGGCAAACAATATTTATCTTTACCACTTTACCATTAGTTACAACTTAGCTTTCTTATCTTAAGTTTAAAATATCAAAATAAAATGTATAGACCTTCCAAGTATTACATAAATACAATTAATTATATTTATATAAAGTAAGCAACTTATCTTAGAAAATGTTTTTTTTGGGGATTTTTTTTAGAAAAGCCTACTTAACACATACATTCAGACACCCACTAAGGGTTGTCAGTACCTGTGAAGGCATTCATAAAGGTGCAGAGAGATCGATTCAGCATTTTAAAGAATGGATCTTTGCAGGGGAAACGCTGAGAGCCGCACAGAACCATGTGTTCTAGAATGTGGGGAACTCCTGTGTTGTCCATGGGTGTGGTACGGAATTGCACGCTGAATAGACACAAAAGCAGAATATGCAGAAATGGATGAATCAAATGTGACCTATATGCATGACATTACATAAAATACATAGGAATAAAAAAAAGAAAAAAGCTACTTGAAAAAAAAGAAAAGCTACTTGAAAAAACTGAGATAGGCATTTTCATTCATACATTCTTTTACGTGGGGGAAACAACAAAAAGCAGTACAGTAGCACATACATGGAGAAACACATGCAGAAATGCACACATGCTAACATATTTACAAAGACATATAAACTTGCAGACTCACATGCATAAACCAACAATTATGCAGATGTGACTGCAGACCTATGCAATTGTGCAGGCAGGCAGCCACACATCCCATATTCTATCAATTCAATACAGAATCAAAAATGCCTCAAGTAGACAATTTTCATATTTATATATATATATATATATATATATATATATATATATATATATATATATATATATATATATATATATATATATATATATTATCATGCATGCATCTACAAATCAAGGGCTTTGGGTAATGTTCACATCAAACATCAGAATAAATTAAAAGTGTGTAACATTTAAAACTCTGTAATTTAACTGTGGCATGGATATTGATACTGGTTTGAATTTTTCAGAAACTGCTGATCCTATGGGATTTTACAAGAAAACACACACATATATATAAATATATATATATATATATATATATATATATATATATATATATATATATATATATATATATATATATATATATATATATATATATATATATATATATATATATATATATGAAATTTATGAAACTTTACTGAAATTTTATGAAACAGTAGCACAACCACAGCATTATACGTTATGTGTAGAATAGGATATATGTGTCGATTATATGCATGTTGATATAGTACAATATATATATATATTTCTTCCCATAGTGCCATGTGTTCAGTACGGTGAGGGAAAAAAATTATTTGATCCCCTGCTGATTTTGTACGTTTGCCCATTAACAAAGAAATGATCAGTGTATAATTTTAACGGTAGGTTTATTTGAACAGTGAGAGACAGAATAACAACAAAAAAATCCAGAAAAATGCATTTCAAAAAAGTTATACATAGATTTGCATTTTAATGAGTGAAATAAATATTGGACCCCTTCGCAAAACATGACTTAGTACTTGGTGGCAAAACCCTTGTTGGCCATAACAGAGGTCAGACGTTTCTTGTAGTTGGCCACCAGGTTTGCACACATCTCAGGAGGGACTTTGTCCCACTCCTCTTCGCAGATCCTCTCCAAGTTATTAAGTTTTCGAGACTGACGTTTGGCAACTTGAACCTTCAGCTCCCTCCACAGATTTTCTATGGGATTAAGGTCTTCTCCAGGACCTTAATGTGCTTCTTCTTGAGCCACTCCTTTGTTGCCTTGGCCGTGTGTTTTGGATTATTGTCATGCTGGAATACCCATCCATGACCCATTTTCAATGCCCTGGCTGAGGGAAGGAGGTTCTCACCCAAGATTTGACAGTACATGGCCCTGTCCATCGTCCCTTTGATGTGGTGCAGTTGTCCTGTCCGCTGGCAGAAAAACACTCCCAAAGCATAGTATTTCCACCTCTATGTTTGACGGTGGGGATGATGTTCTTGGGGTCATAGGCAGTCTCATTTGACCACAACACTTTCACCCAGTTCTCCTCTGAATCATTCAGATGTTCATTGGCAAACTACAGGCAGGCCTGTACATGTGCTTTCTAGAGCCGGGGGACCTTTTTTTTGGTCTGCCTTGAGATCATTGACAAGATCATCCTGTGTAGTTCTGGGCTGATTCCTCACTATTCTCATGATCACTGAAACTCCACAAGATGAGCTCTTGTATGGAGCCCCAGACCGAGGGAGACTGACAGTTATTTTGTGTTTCTTCCATTTTCAAATAATCACACCAACTGTTGTCACCTTCTCACCAAGCTGCTTGGAGATGGTCTTGTAGCTCATTCCAACATTGTGTAGGTCTACAATCTTGTCCCTGACATCCTTGGACAGCTCTTTGGTCTTGGCCAGGGTGGAGAGTTTGGAATCTGATTGATTGACTGCTTCTGTGGACAGGTGTCTTTTATACAGGTAACAAGCTGAGTTTGTTAATAGAAAATTCTAGACTAATAATTTCTTTGTCAGTGGGTAAACGTACAAAATCAGTAGGGGATCAAATCATTTTTTCCCTCACTGTAAGTGACGCACTCGCATCCGGTCATCCACGTGATGTAAAAGAAAATGCGATTCATCAGACCAGGCCACCTTCTTTCATTGCTCCATGGTCCAGGTCTGATGCTCATATGCCCATTGTTGCCGCTTTTGGCGGTGCACAAGGGTCAGCATGGGCACCCTGACTGGTCTGCTGCTATGCAGCCCCATACGCAACAAACTGCAATGCACTGTATATTCTGACACCTTTCTATCAGAACCAGCATTAATTTATTTTAGCAATTTGAGCAACAGTAGCTCATCTGTTGGATCGGACCACACGGACCAGCCTTCACTCCCCACGTGCATCAGATGAAACTTGGCGTCCCATGTCCCTGTTGCCGGTTCACTACTGTTCCTTCTTTGGACCACTTTTGATAGATATTGACCACTGCAGACTGGGAACACCCCAAAAGAGCTAAAGTTTTGGAGACGCCCTAATCCAGTCATCTAGCCATAATAATTTGGCCCTTGTCAAACTCGATCAAATCCTTAACACTTGTCCATTTTTCCTGCTTCTAACACATCAACTTTGAGGACAAAATGTTCACTTGCTGCCTAATATATCCCACCTACTAACAAGTGCCATGATGAGGAGATAATCAGTGTTATTCACGTGCTCATAATATTATGCCTGATCAGTGTATATCCCTATTTATAATACATACTGCATCCCCTGGAAGACATCCACTCACCTGTACATATCACCCCCATAGTTGTATATGTTTATTATAATTTATTTTAAATATTAAATATACCACTTATGCAGGTGAAGAACAGCCTTTAAAAAAATCACCTGGTCTTTTCTAGTCTTTAAATGTTTATTTTCAATGAGTCAGCTAAAACAAGGCTGGTCATTCTCTTTTTTCAGCCTAGAGAGCCCCTGGATGTATTTTTGTTTTTCACACCTGTGTAACCTCTAGAGACTGCTGTATATAAACTTCCCAGATCATCAGCAGTTTATAAAATACCCAACCCAACTCATCTGGCACAAACAACAATGCTACAGTTAAAGTCACATAGTTTTTCCCCATTCTGATGTTGGATGTAAACATTAACTGAATTCTGGTCTGCATCTTCATGATTTTTTGTACTGTGCTGCTGGCATGTCTGATTGGATGAGTCCATATTAAAAAAAGTTCCTAGTAAAGTGACCATTGAGTGTACATAATGTTAGTGTAATAAAATTGCAAAAAATGTTTCTTAAGAGTGTTATAAAAAATATTCATTACATGATTACACTTCAGTTTGCACAGGACCCTTAAACATAGTATTTAGGTTTTTTGTTTTTTTTTTAGTATTTATTACCTTATGTACCTATGTTTGTGGATACTGCTTGAAGTTGTAAATTCCCCATTGGGATGAATAAAGTATGTATGTCTGTATGTATGTATGTATGCATCTATCGATCTCTCATTCCATCATTATTTTTAAATCAAATAGACTACAAAGCTTAATCCTTAATGCGCTGATGTACTGGGAATTATATGTCATGATCATAAAAATCAAGGAGCCTCTTTAAGTTCATATGTACTTCAGCATTTCATTATAAAAGATTTATGCACTGCTCATGAATGTGCTTTAAAGGCACTGTATAGGTCGTCTTCTTCTTCTTCTTTCGGCTTTTCCCTGACATGTAAACACCCACAGCCATACACACCTGAAGAGGTTATTGGAGTCATCTCTTGCTGTATGTAGAAACTGAGCTCCTGTGACATCATGACTGAGTTTAACTGCCGTCAGAGAGAGATCAGGCACTGGAGATACCTAAACACACACACAAAATGTTGAAACAACGCTACCTTTCATACTTTTAGACTTTCATAGTTTCACCTGTACATGCAGATATTAAGTCTAAACTCCATACACTTTCTGTCTCCATACAATCTTCTGGATATTGACCCTCACCATCACTTTTTCTTGACATTTCTAATATGTTTTGACAGAAAATGCCAGTTTTCCCAAGCAAAACAGCAGAATGATCAGAAAGCCCTATAAATCTAAAAAGCATTGTGCTTTTTAGATTTATAATTTACATAGTAAATAGTTGATTGTGCTATCTTTCACATGTGTGTCACTTCTAGGTGATGATGGTGTGCATGCCACATGAGAAGTCTGAATTGAACATCTGAATTGTTTCTAGGCGACTGCTCACCTCTCGAATGGTAAACCCATGGATCTTCTGGCCTACCACATACTGCAGAGCTCGATCAGGGGCAGAGCTGCTCTTTGGTCTCCAAACATACTGGCCCTTAAACCTACTGCACACCAAACACATTCTCATTCCAAATCAGTGAAGGTTATAGAGCTGCTGTACTTATATAAAAAGTCTAGTTGATCTGACCTCCACTTCACAGTTAGTTATGTTCAGACATGATCTGTTAATATAATTAAGCTAGAAGGTATTTTTCAATCCATTATGAAAGGGACATTTCAAATAGGTAGACAATCGACGCATTCGCATCAGATCAGGGAGCCCTAATTTGATCAAAATAAAAGATTATATAATTAGACTGTTGAATTCAGGTAAACTTCAAAGTCAGTTACTGTGTCAATTTAACTGTATAGTAGCAGCACAGATTACTGCACAAGTCTACTGTGAAGTAATATGGGAAGGTCTGCTTGTCTAACAACTTGAAATGATCGTTTTAAAAAGTGCCTCCTTACTTAGTTACGTTGACAGATCCATCCTAAATTTTACATGAGGCTGGACTTAACTGCAGTTCATAAACTACAAAATAGTCCAATAACATTCATTTGCTAATTTAATTCATTCTCTTTGTCTTTGCGACAAAACAATCTGAGCATAAATATATAGTTTAAGGTGGGCTATTAAAATAAATCGTTAAATTCCAAATGTAGCATATAAATAATCTATATAATAATCTATCCAAAGAGAACATATAACTTACCTTAAGTATAAAAGATTTTTAGCTTGCCGAAACATTTGGAAATCTGGTGCGACTAAAAACACTCTATATACCAGTTAAATCATGATTGTACATTTAACTAATATAAACGATTTAAGCTTTCATTGACGCTTCAATAACACACACCACATTGCCGTCCTTCCTTGCTCAACGCTGTCACAGTCGCGCATGCCCGGAAAAGCAAAAACCGGCTTCGCTACAACGAGCCATTTGATTGCTTAGTTCGCTAAGAAAGTCGGCGTTGGATTGGCTATCACGATAAACACAATGAACCGGTATAGTTATAAGCCTAGATGTCGGGTGGCTTTTACTTAGGACAGCACAGAAAAGCTTATTGATATTCATAAAGAAGCATTAGAACCCTATTTCCGGGTGAAACATCTCGTCTTGGAAGCGATATGCTGCAGGACAGGGTCATACTTTGAAGAGTGCTTCGAGTAATGAAATACCATTGATATAATACCAGTGTAAAACCAATAAGGTCAACAGAAAACAAAATACCAATACGTGTGTTGGATTTTCTGTACCGTAACAGACGTTAATGTTAATGCAGTGTTTTTGGCATAAAGTATACATTATTTTTTATAAAATATAAATAATTTTATCGATGTCCCCTGATTTCCTGTCCGCCCCGTTACCCTCACCAAAACTCCCTTTTAAAATAATGGCACATTCCAGTGACATCACTTCCAAGAAGTCCATCTCTCAATCGCGATTCCAACAGTTAAAACATAATTTTCTCTCTTTCTTGTATAATGTTGTATTTTTGATGACTAATGAGGTTTGACTGAGGGGATATCATGTAATGTTAATGCTGTTACCACTTTTAAAGTATATATTTAAACAATTATTTATTTAACTTAATATAATCATTATCTACAAGCAATATACTTTCAAAGTGCACATGTGCTTTTGTGACCTTGACATATTGGCTAGCAATTAGCAAATTATGTTGAAATCGTCAAATCTGTTACTGTCAGCCCTGTTACTTTTCCACAGCAAAAGCTTGCTTACTTTTTTTTTAGATCAAACATTGTATCTAAGGTTTACAGGCACCAAATAAAAAGACAAGTCCATCACAAGTATCAACTACAGTAAGACATGATATAAGTACTTCAGTGAACTCATCAAAATACATTTGTAAGAGATTTTTGCCACTGGCAATTGAAAAACGTATACAAAAGTAAATTATACTTTTGTCTTCCTTCCTTTAAGTTGGCACACTGAAATTGGAGTCCCTTTTCAAAGTCATGTAATCATAACCCATTGTCAACAGCTGCATTAAATAAATAATTAATAGAAAAAACTGTAAATTGTGTTTACTTTGCAATGAGACATCTGTGGAAAGTGCCCATTGTTGTGAATCCACATCTTCTTTCTTTTGGTGAATCACTTTTTTTCTGACGGGATTGCTACGTCATGCATTAGGTGCAAGTTTAAATTGGTACACATTTAAGCATTCTCAAAGCTGACAGTACTTTGTGTTCACATTACCAGTATGTTTCATATTGACAAATATAAGACAGACTACTTAAATTCAAATTAAAGACATTTGAATAAAGTCAATTTAAGCTTGTTTTAATGAAGGGCTATTCTACTTTTTAAGGACTTTTCAGTGAATTTCCATGTCATTTTTTTACTCCCCAGATATACCAAGGATCCAGCTGATTACTGTCAATTTGGAGGAGGACTGTTCTTTAACTGCTAATTCCTGTACACATTCATTGATTATTTATATTAAATTTTATATATTAAACCACTGTATAGTTAAGATTCTGAACGAAAAGATTAAAATAATTGAAAGAGTAATGTTTGTCATCAGATATTATTAGAACATTATAAAGCCCCATGTATCAGGAGAATATTGTGAAAAAACGATATAAAAATAAAACTGAGTTGGAAAAGACAAACAAAAAAACAAATGTACACACACCCTCAGTTCAATAGCTCATGACCTCATCCTGATAGTAACCCAAACATATAAGACAGACACATGGAGAAATGCCACTTCTTCTTTCCAGACCTGCCTAATCTATTCTGATGCCCTACTTCTGGTTGGAGTCTTGTTGGTTGGTGGTGCACACTGCTGCTGGGAATGGCTCTGCGTGGACAGCCCGTGACCCATGAGACTGCTGTGGATAGAACCACTTGGAGTCTTTGAAATGCTTCTGCGATGGTCAGCTGTAGTCTTTGAACTGCTGTTGCGATGGTCAGCTTTGTGCTTGGGTCTTCATCAGTGAACATTTGAAGACTTTGGCAGGAAGGAATTAGTGTTAATTCCACCACAGCACCATTGAAAGTATACTCAATTAAGGCATCACAGTGTGGTATGCTAGCTGCAGTGGGAAAAACAGCAAAGACTTGTGTGGGGTAGTTAAATCTGTTGTGAAAGAAAGAAAAAATCAGATTGGTAGGTACAGCCTAGTGTAAAATGGTTCACAATTTACTTTTTACTGCTGTGCAACAGGATCCAATGCTCTCTGTGAATCATGAAAAAGGGAGGGCCCCAATCATTTGTTACGTTTTTTTTTTATAACTATGATTCAAACGCAAAGGTAAAGCAAGAAAAATATTGTCACTCATTGTGTTCAGTAGCTTAGTGAAAAAAAATGGCATATTTGGAAGAAGAGATTAGCAAGCCATTATTTTCATCTAACTGCAAGACCAGACACATTTTCTATTAGCTAGTGAATTCTTAACAAAGAATGTGATGTACAAGTTAATTTATGGTTGTGAAACTGTTATAACCCCTTCTACAAATGATTAAAAAAAATGATTTTGCTTCTTGATTTCTGCTACTGTAGGCCAATATCAAATCTCCTCCATATATCCAAGTTCCTAGAAAAGGTTTTATGATAGCAGGTACATTCATACCTACACAGGAATAACATTCATGCAATGTATCAGTCAGGATTTAGGCCTCATCATAGCACAGAGGCAGCACTGGATAAAGTGGTAAGTTACCTGTTATTAGCCTTAATCAGAATTTTTATACTTCTTGACCATTGTGCAGCTTTTGACACCATTTATAATATTATTCTACTTGATAGGCTAGAAATAGATAAGGGAATAGTCCTCTCCTGGAGTGAATGTTTTCAGTATGTAGGTGGTGACTTCTCTACACATACTAATGTGTATCTTCCACAAGGTCCTGTTTTCGGCCCACTGCTGGGTGGAATATTCAAACCCAAAAGCAGACTGCAAACCAAAGCTCAAATTTACAAGTCTTTAATTCAATTCAATTTTATTTGTATAGCGCTTTTAACAAAGAGCATTGTCTCAAAGCAGCTTTACAGAACATAAACAATAAACATACAAACAAACAGTCCTAGATGTTAAATAAAATTTTCCCTAGTGAGCAAGCCTGAGGTGACTCAGGCGACTGTGGCAAGGAAAAACTCCCTTAGATGGTATTAGGAAGAAACCTTGAGAGGAACCAGACTCAAAAGGGAACCCATCCTCATCTGGGTGACACCGGAGAGTGTGATATGAACAATGTCCTTTCTGCATTAGTTGTGTGATGCAGATACAGCATGTGTAGAATGTTATGTGTAAAATTAATTAGGAGGTTGTTGTCCACATAGGGTTGGCAGTGCTGCTTTGAATACTCCAGTCATCTCTGGATGCAACTGGAGCTGGCACAATCTCTGTGTGTCTCGGGGATGGGTAGAAGAAGGGAAACAAATGGAAAAAATTTGCATAGCTGCTATTCATAATATTAGCAGGCACTAGATGATGATGTGCATGATGCATGATGTGCATTTAATCAGATGTATTGGAGTAAAAAGTTATGGGATGTATTAGGTGTATGCCTGGCTAAAGAGATATGTCTTTAGTCTACGTTTGAACTGGGAGACGGTGTCTGAGCCCCGAACACTGTCAGGAAGACTGTTCCAAAGTTTAGGAGCCAAATATGAAAAAGCTCTATCCCCTTTTGTAGACTTTGATATTCTGGGAACTACCAGAAGTCCGGAGTTTCGAGATCTTAAGGAGCGTGATGGATTGTAATGTGTTAGAAGACTGGCTAGATATGTGGGAGCTGAACCATTTAGAGTCTTGTACGTAAGTAGTGCTAGTTTATAATCAATTCTAAACTTGACAGGTAGCCAGTGCAGGGATAATAATATTGGGGTTATATGATCATACTTTCTCGACCTGGTAAGGACTCTGGTGGCTGCATTCTGGACTAACTGTAGCTTGTTTATTGAAGATGCAGGACAACCACCTAGTAATGCATTACAATAGTCCAGTCTGGAGGTCATGAATGCATGAACTAGCTTTTCTGCATCAGATACAGATAAAATGTTCCTATGCTTGGCAATATTTCTGAGGTGGAAGAAGGCTATTTTTGTAATATCGGAAATATGTTTTTCAAAGGACAAATTGCTGTCTAATATTACGCCCAGGTCTTTCACTGTAGAGCTAGTAGTAATAGAACATCCTTCTAAATGCAAGCTGAATTGTGAAAGCTTCTGTGTACTGGTTTTTGGACCAATCAGTAATATCTCCGTCTTATCAGGATTTAGTAATAGAAAATTATGAGTCATCCAATCTTTAATATCTTTAACACACTCTGTTAATCTAGACAGTTTAGATATTTCATCTGGTTTTGATGAGATACATAACTGTGTATCGTCAGCGTAACAATGGAAACTAATCCCATGCTTTCTAATGATGTTGCCTAAGGGAAGCATGTATATTGAGAAAAGCAGAGGTCCTAAAACTGATCCTTGTGGGACCCCATATTTCACTGGCATTACACTAGACAGTTCTCCATTTAAATCTACAAATGGTATCGATCAGATAGGTAGGATCTAAACCATTTTAATGCCTGTCCCGGAATACCTATGTGATTTTATAAGCGGTCTACGAGAATGTTATGATCTATAGTGTCCAATGCAGCACTAAGATCAAGTAAGACTAATATTGAGATGCAGCCTTGGTCCGAAGCTAAAAACAAGTATTTTGTGATTTTTTCTAGTGCAGTTTCTGTACTATGATGGGGCCTGAAACCTGACTGAAATTCTTCAAGGATAAAATTTTCCTTTAAGATGGAGCATAATTGAGTAGACACAACCTTTTCTAATATTTTAGATGTAAAAGGAAGGTTTGAAATCGGTCTGAAATTTGATAAGTCATTTGGGTCTAGTTTAGGTTTCTTAAGAAGAGGCTTAATAACTGCTAGCTTGAAAGGTTTAGGGACGTGACCTAAATATAACGAGGAATTAATAATGTTGAGGAGAGGCTCTCCAACTGTATGTATCACTTCTTTCAGTAATCTAGTTGGAATTGGATCTAACAAACATGTTGTTGAATTAGCTGTGGTGATAAGTTTATACAGCCCTTCCTTCCCTATACCTGTAAAGCATTGTAGCTTTAAATGTGGAGCTTTAGGTTGGACTAGATCACCGGATGCTGTCAAAGGTTGAACATCAATTATTTTGTTCCTGATACTATCGATTTTCAGAGACTATCGACTATTTATGTCGGTGAAGAAGTTCATAAAGTCCTCACTACTAAACTGTGATGGAGTATTCTCTTCAGATATCTGATGTTTTGTTAGTCTAGCCACTGTACTAAATAAGAATCTGGAATTGTTTTGGTTTATTTCTATCAGTTTGCTCAAATGCTCAGCCCTAGCAGCTTTTAGAGCCTGTCTATAGCTGCTCATACTGTCTTTATATGCAATTCTGAAAACTTCTAATTTAGTTTTTCTCCATTTTTGCTCGAGGTTACGGGTTACTCTCTTGAGGGCGTGAGTATGACTATTGTACCATGGTGCAGATGTTTTATCTCTAACCTTTTTTAATCGGATGGGGCAACAGTATCTAGTGTGCTGGAGAAAATAGTGCCTATGCTGTTAGTTAATTCATCTAGGTCATCTGCATTTAGGGGTCTGGTGAGAAGTTGAGACAGATCTGGTAGATTACTTGTGAATTTGTCTTTAGTGGTCGGGATAATAGTTCTACCGAATCGATAACGAGGAGAGACATGTCTAATATGTTCTACAGGTAGAGTGTACACTAAGAGGTGATGGTCTGTGATATCATCACTTTGAGGTAAAATATCTATATCAGTGACATCTGTTCCATGTGATATAATTAAATCTAGCGTATGATTAAAACGATGAGGTGGTCTAGTAATGTTTTGTTTAACCCCAAAAGAATTTAATAAATCCATAAATGCGAGTCCTAAGGCATCATTGGAATCGTCTACATGAATGTTAAAGTCTCCTACAATCAACACCTTGTCAAAATTAATCAGTAGGTCTGAGAGTAAATGTGCAAACTCTAAGAAAATCAGCGTAGGGCCCTGGGGGTCTATATACAGTCGCCAGCGCAAGATATAGTAGAGATTTTTTATTTATGTCTGTGAGTGTAACATTAAGGACAAGCACTTCGAATGAGTTAAACCTGGTTCCTGTTTTCTGACACCACCTCCACGACCAGTCTGACGGGGCTCATGCTTATAGCAAAATCCTGATGGAGTGGACTCATTCAGACTAATGAATTCATTTGGCCTAAGCCAGGTTTCATTAAGGCAGAGTGCATCAAAACTATAATCTGAGATCATTTCATTAACAATAAGTGCTTTCTGTGCAAGGGATCTAATGTTGAGAAGCCCAAACTTTAGAAATAGTTTTTCTTTAATTATTTGGCGTTTTTCAGGTATAACTGCGATTAGATTATTTCGAGGGCTATTAATGAATTTATTCTTTGATCTCACTATTCGGGGAACAGACACAGTTTCTATAGGATGAGCTATGTGTGCACTTGTATCAATCTAGTGAGCTGAACAGTATCTATCATAATTGTAATCTGAGGTATGGCTTACCAGTCAGATGGTGCATAGTGTCCTGGAGACGTTGTCTGAGAGGACTGCTGCTCCAACTCTGCTTGGGTGCAGGCCATCAGGACGGTAGAGCCTAGGACGCTCCCAGAAAAGATTCCAGGTATCAACAAAGGGTAATTTCTGATCTTGACACCATGACTGTAACCATTCATTAAAAGCAAATAGTCTACTGAACCTCTCGAAGAGGTAAAGAAGCGAGTGCAGGCAGGTTGGAATGGGTGGAGAAAGGTGTTGGGAGTTCTGTGTGATCAGAAAATATCAGCGAGAATCAAGGGGAAGGTGTACAGGACAGTGGTGAGACCGGCCATGCTGTATGGTTTAGAGACAGTGTCACTGAGGAAGAGACAGGAGTCAGAGCTCGAGGTAGCAGAGCTGAAGATGTTGAGGTTCTCTTTGGGAGTGACAAGATTGGACAGGATTAGGAACGAGTACATCAGAGGGACAGCTCATGTTGGACGTTTGGGGGACAAAGTTAGGGAGGCCAGATTAAGATGGTTTGGACATGTTCAAAGGAGGGACAGTGAGTATATTGGTAGGAGAATCTTGGACATGGGGCTGCCAGGCAGGAGGCAAAGAGGAAGGCCAAAGAGGAGGTATATGGATGGAATTAATGAGGATATGAAGCTAGTGGGTGCAAGTGTTGAAGATGCAGAAGATAGGGATAGGTGGAGAGAGATGATTCGCTGTGGCGACCCCTGAAGGGAAAAGCCGAAAGAAGAAGAAGAAGTCTACTGAACCTCTCGATTCCTCGCTGGAAGGTGGGAAGTGGTCCTGACACGATGATCCTCATCGTGGGCGATGTGGTGCGTACCTTCTCCACCAGGCTCCTAAGGTCCTTCTTCAGGATCTCCGTTCGCCTCAGCCTGATGTCGTTCGTGCTAGCATGGAGGACCACAGCTCCGATGTTATTCTTCAGGATCGCGGGTACCTGTGCAGAGACATCGAGAACACAAGCACCAGGAAGATAGTGAGTGCGCACCTTACCTTTAAATGCAGTAGCACGGACATGCCGGATGATGGAGTCTCCGATGATCACTGTGTCACACTCCGTCTCGCGAAGGGGAGCGAAGCAGTTCTGTGTCGAGATCTCGAAGACGGGTGGCGGCGGAGGGGGAGAGCTCCTCCCCCGGGGCTTGGCTTGTGTCTTCCGCTGCTGCTGCATCCAGGCTGCGTGGTACCCCGGCGCCGGAGTGAACGAAACCTGGGCAGGCCGCGTCCTTGGTGCGCTGGGCCTGGGCAGAGAAGCACACGGAGTTGAGGTTGTGGGAGTGTTTGTTTCACGCCGCGAATTTACCTGGGACAGGTGAGCGTCAGTCCGGGATGATTCCAATGCGGCTTTCCGCTGTTGCAGCTGGGCCTGCTTCACCTGTAGGTCAAGGATCTGCTTCTCCATGGCCTCCAACTCCAAATCCACCGAGTGCAGCTTGAAACAATCCTCACCTGCGCTCAAAGGCAGACACACAACCGACATAGCGTTTAATTGTAGTAGTAAACAGAGATAACCGGTGTGAATACATAAACAAACTTGTGGTAGCCGGGCTAACGAATTAGCAGTGCTATTAAACTAACTGGCTATAAGCGAGTCTTTTGGAAAACAAATAAAACTAGCGGTATAAAACGCGTTTGGAGTGAGAATATTATAGGATACTATAGGTGCTATAAAAGTTATAATATAGGACTGGATTTGAGATACAAATCGAGAAAATTTAGCAAAATTGTAGGTCAGCTTGGTGGAGCTCGGAAAAAACACGTCTGCCTCTGCAAGTCTCTCAGGTTTCTGTCTTTAGTTGTGTCTTTGGTCAATGAGTGCAATGAAATGTCAATAGATAGATACACTTTATTGATCCCATAAGGAAAGAGGAAAATTCTTGTATTACAGCAGCGTAGACAGTTACAAGATATATGATACCCAATGGCAGTCAGGGTGCCATGGTCTAGCCTGTAGAGGTCTGTGTGTCTGTCCATGGATATGCTTCCCCAGACCATCACTGACCCACCACCAAACCAGTCATGCTGAAAAACAGGCAGCATAACATTCTCCACAGCTTCTCCAGACACTTTCACATCTGTCACATGTGCTCAGGGTGTCACAATCTGCTCTCATCTGTGAAAAGCACAGGGTGCCAGTGGCAGACCTGCCAATTCTGGTGTTCAATGGCAAATGCCAGTCAAGCTCCATGGTGCTGGGCAGTGAGCACAGGGCCCATTAGAGGACGTTGGGCCCTCAGGCCACCCTCATGAAGTCTGTTTCTGATTGTGTGATCAGAGACATTCACACCAGTGGCCTGCTGTAGGTCATTTTGTAGGGCTCTGGCAGTGCTCATCCTGTTCCTCCTTGCACAAAGTAGCAGATACTGGTCCTGCTGATGTGTTAAGGACCTTATACAGCCCTGTCCAGTTCTCCTAGAGTAACTGCCAGTCTCCTGGAATCTCCATGCTTGCAAACCTTCTGGCAATGGCAGGTCACTACCTGCCATTGCCAGAAGGTTTGCAAGCATGGAGATTGTTGTGTGCCATCCTGGAGCAGTTGGACTGCTTGTGCAACCTCTGTGTCATGGCTAAATGTTCAATGTCTGGGGAGCAGAGATGGCCCTTCACAGTTACATGCCTGGAATTGCACCACCTCATTTACAAAAGCAGCAATCCCTCCAACTTTCCATCCGCCAGGATCAATACTGTCAAAACTGTGGCAGGGAGTAATGCAGCAGGTTGAATAAGAGCAAACAGTAGCATAGTAACAGTCACAGAAAATCCACTCACAAGCATGCACATAATAACTCAGATATAATGTCACAGAGTTCAAACTCCCAATCCAGTGTGAGCAGGTGGACAAGTAATAATGAACAGAAAATCCGACAGCAACATAATCCAAAATGGAAGGAAAAAAACAGGCAGAACAGATACAGGGACACTACACAGGATACAAACTTTCACACAAGGCAAACTAAGAGACCATCTGGTAAGGAACACATGCTGGATGCATCCTTATATAGCACACCAACACAAAATGGCCACCAACCCAGAAGCACTCATTAATAAAGGCTGCCAACCAGGAAGTCCTCCCTCCAAAATGGGTGCTGACCTCCAAGATGGCCGCCAAGTGTAGCCATGCAATTCCTGGCATTCGCCTCTTGGTAAAATTATTCAAAAACATGGTATTATTATTAGACATTAAATCAAACTTTCTAAAAACATTTATGATTGATTGATGCTGTGATTTTAAGAGCAGTTGAACAAATGAATATACATCGATAATATTCTTTACAAAGCCTTGTTTAATGCCAGGACTGAATAGCAGAGTAATTTGTGATGAGCTAGCTAGCTAGTGAAGCTAACTTTATAAAGTAAGGTTTAAAGTAAGGTGTTTTTTTCTTTAACATCTTAAAAGAGGTAAATTAAATAGTCTCTTAATTTCACATGGACATCAATAAATATAATTATGTCTGACAACTTGACAAATGTGTTTTCAATATTATTGGGGTATATAAAAGTTAAAATAACATTTGATGCTCTATATGCATTTTACAGATTTCTCTGTAAAGTTATATATTAAATAAAATTATATAAATTTATATAAAACTATTTTTGATAAGAGATTTTTTGTCCTGTGGATAAACCACTGGACAACAGCAGTTTCTGAAGTACAGACACTGTTAAAGCAGTGTTCTTCATTTAATCCCCAGTTAAAATGCTGGTCCAGGTCAAGTACAGCTAACAGCAGAAGTATGTGAAGCTGGACTGTGTTGAAGGGACATTTAATGGAAAAGATTTATTTAATTTCACTTGGTCTTGGCCTAGAAAAAAAATATTATACATTTTTACAATATGAACAAGATCTATTTCCTACTTTTGTCTCTAGCCTAGATGTTGACTTAAAACACATCCAGTTTTGTCTTATCTTTTTCAGTCAGTGATAGATTTTGCCACCAGGTGCAAAAGTTATATACAAAGATGCAACAGGAGCAGAAGTCAATGCAGAAATATTCAGAGACCTTGCTGGACAAGGTAATATAGCACTAACTGTTTTCTCAAATGGTGAGTTTTACTGAATTTGAAAGTAGGCAAGTATTATCGAGCATTCAGAATAAAAGTATAATAAAAGAGCTATTATATGTTTTTGTTTCTTTGTTCCATTAATATACTGATCACCAAAATATTTGTACTATTTTATATTTTCTATTTCTATAGAATTTTTGGACTCCTCGTCTACCATGTCTGAGCTGTCTGACTCAAGCAGCAGCTTAGGTGCTCCACTGTAAACTTAGACAAGGTCCCTAATAAGAGACAAAGAATTGAGGATACTTAATGCACTGTCTGCTAAACAGGTTAGAACCAAGCTTGATTGTCATGAGTCTCTTAACCCTTTTTTTCACTCAGAGTATCTAGAAATGCTAGAGGGAGCCCTCGTCCAAATTCTGATGCACCCATGAAGGAACACTTCCGGGTTCTGTGGTTTAAAGCGACGTGCACACGGCTATACGATGCAACGTATCATTCTCTGTGAACTTACTGTCGGAACTCAGAGCCCCCTCTGAGTGGACATATCGCAGGATGAATGTTGAGTTGTATCAATTTCCCCTTAACTTCCCATTATCAATTAACTCAGTAAACTTATCAAAATCAAACTACCAAACTTAGCCAAAATAACGAGCGGTCAGTCAGCCGATGGGGACGAACAAATTTATTCAGCAAGACACACCTGTCAGATGTACATTACTGAAGAGAGCAGCTGGTCTGAAGTCCTTTGAAGAATTCCTTACCATTTATACATCCAATTCAATTTTAACATTTCATCCCCTTCAATTGAGCCCCTCCTTACCCAATTTGCATACAGACATATCTGTGACCTTTTATGGCTGTCTCTTCAGCTCCTCAGAATGTCTCAACCTCTTTCCTTTGGTCTTTCTTTTTTTTTTTTTCCTTATTTTGATTCTTCGAACATGATGTTCTCTTCACCTCCTTGTGACTTCTGACATAGTATTGACCTTGAACACTATGTTCTAGACGTTTGCAAGTTTTGCACATTGCAAAGTCAGCATTGCTCCCTGCTCCTCAGCAATTTTATTCATAGCACGGTACAAAGCAGGTTATTTCAAATCGCACTGTCTAGTTTTGTTTCCTCCTGTCTAGTTTTTATTCTTTTTTGCCTCTCAGCTTTTAAGCGTGTCAGGACCTGCATTTTAAGATTAACTAACCTGCGTTATAAGGTCAACTAACCTGCGTTTTAAGGTCAAACAACCACATGATATTCACCTTACTCATTCAATTTTCCACTAGCTCAATTGGATGGTCAGCCAATCCAATGTTCCCATTGGATTGGACAGCCTGACTGACTAAACCGCAACTCCAAGCTGTAAGCTTCAACAGTTTTTACTAATGTTTTCACAACCTCAGCGGGGTTACTGTTAGTATATCCCATTTGTATAATTTTATTATTACCGCATATACATACTATCAGAGGTTATACTATACTGATACTATACTGATTGTCATAAGCTTAGCCATTAGATAGATGATAGGATAATAGATACCACTGCTCTTAAATGAATTATTACTACTTTGAAGATAAGCATGAATTCCCCCTACATATTGCTATTAATATAGGCATGTACCATTAATTTTACCATTAAATTTCCCTAACATTACTGTCAGCTTTGTTTGACTTTAGACCTTCACGCTGACCCTACAGATCTTACAGATCATCTTGACCTCACAGTTGATACCTTTTGTCACAAGTCTATGTCAGCCTGTGTAAGTCTGTCTCCAAGCCACTGATGTATTATTAGATGATTATTTTTTGAGTTAGTTGCACTTCTTCTTATTTTGTTTTTGCCAGACACTATGCAAGCTTCCACATTCTCTGTATTATCTGTGTCTGCACTTATTGTTTTATGTTACAGATAACACTGTCTAGGCTTTAAGCCTTTAAGCATTATCGTTTTATTATTTTTATGCCTTTATTTTATTCTATTTTAAGCGAAGCTTGGTGTTTATGAAGATTACATACATCACGTGATATGCTATGCTATTATACTAGTGCATTAATACTTATGATTATGCTTGATTATCATACCTTTGCCTCAAGCAAAGCCTGCTCTCAGGTTATACTTGAATACTGTAAGATTAATATACTTGAATACCGTAAGAATATACTATTTTAAGCAGAGTATTGTTAAAAGTGTTAAAAGTAAGCATAAAATTAACCTTAAAATTTCTCCGACATTACCAAGCCTTATTGCTCAGTGCTCTTCCTCCCTACCACCCTGGGGACTGTGCCATAAACCTGCCGAATGCCATGCTTCCCAAATTAGGATCTACCCTCTTTCCCTCCAGGAAAATAAAGCCATGGAGGACTACATCAACGAGGCCCGCAGGCAGGCTACATCCTTCCTTCAACCTCCCCTGCAGCTGCTGGTTTCTTTTTCGTGGAAAAGAAAGATGGAGGACTGCGACCTTGTATAGACTATCGAGGACTGAATGCACTCACCGTCTGTTACCCATATCCACTACCTCTGGTGCCAGCAGCGCTGGAAAAACCTTGGGAAGCTCGCCTCTTCACAAAGCTAGACCTACGGAGCGCATATAACCTGGTTCGTATTCAAGAGGGGGATGAATGGAAGACGGCCTTCCACACTACTAAGGAACACTATGAATACTTAGTTATGCCTTACAGACTTACCAATGTGCCAGCCGTCTTTCAAGCCTTCATTAATGAAGTGTTCAAGGACTTAATTGATAGATGTGATTACTTATATTGATGATATTCTGATTTACTCACGATCCTATGAGGACCATGTATACCACGTGTGCACCACGCTGACTCGTTTACTTCAACAACAACTCTTTGTCAAAGCAGAGAAATGCGAGTTCCACTGGGAGACTATCACGTTCCTAGGATACGTTATATCTCGACGGGGTGTAGAGATGGACAATAGCAAGGTGCAAGCTGCCATGGAGTGGCCTGAGCCCACCTCAATAAAGGAACTACAGTGTTTTCTGGGGTTTGCTAACTTCTACAGATGTTTCATAAAGAATTACAGCACTGAGCAGGCCAGAGCTGCATTCAAGCATTTGAAGCAGAGTTTCACCATAGCCCCTATTCTCCATCATCCAGACCCCAACCGTCCATTTGTTGTGGAAGTAGATGCCAGCTGTGAGATAGGGGACAATCTCTCCCAATGCCACGGGGACCCCAGAAAACTACACCCATGAGCATATTTCTCCCATAAACTAACAGCGGAGGCCAACTATGACATGGGCAACAGGGAGCTTCTGTCTATAAAAGCAGCATTAGAGGAGTGGTGACACTGGTTGGAGGGAGCACAACATCCTTTCCTGGTGCTAACTGATCACTGAAACCTGGAGTACCTCTGTAGCACCAAGCAATTAAACCTTTGACAAGCCAGATGGGCCCTGTTCTTTACGTGCTTCCAATTCTCTGTCACATATCGCCCTGGTGCTAAGAATGGCAAGGCGGATGCACTGTCCCCCCCGGTACGACCCCGTAATCTCATCGCTCCACCCCGAACCCATCCTTCCACCATCTGTTATCCTAGCACCCATTCAGTGGAGTTTAGTGGAAGAAATTCAAGGGGCCCACACCGAAGAACCCCTGCCTCCTGCTTGTCCACCTTCTAAGTTCTACGTTCCCACGTCACTTCATTGCCGTGTCATCCAGTGGGTTCATGAGGCTCCCAGTTCAGGCCATCCAGGTATCCACCAGACAAGCTGCTTGCTACAGAACAGGTTTTGGTGGATATCATTGCCTCGGGACGTGGAGCAGTATGTCAAAGCCTGTGCTTCGTGTGCGCAATCTAGAACAAGCTGTCAGCTCCTAGAGGGGTTATTAGATCCTCTACCCATCCCACAATGGCCCTGGTCACACATTGCTGTCATGAATGGTGTGCCTATGCCCTGATGGACCACTAGGGCACTTCCAGCGGGGGGTTTGTTTGTGCCATGTGCTTTTGTTTTAGTTTTGTGCCTTTTTTCCCCTCATGTTTGCCCCGCCTCTGTACACCTGTCCCTTGTGTCTCACTGATTAGTTCCCTTATTTATATTGGTTGTCTTCCTTGTGCTATTGGCTGAGTCCTCGTTGTAATGGTGTGCCTTTTTTTTTGTTGTTCTTGAGGTTTTGGTTTTGAGTTTATTTCTTCCTGTCGGTATGATTTTCCTGTTTGTTCTCAGGCTTTTAGTTTTGAGTTTTCGGTGTTCCTGTGTGAGTGTTTGTTTATTTTTTGTTAATAAAACCCTGTTTCATGGCTATCCCTGCACCTTGGGTCTGATTTCCCCTACTTGGCACCCCGTGATCCTGACACATTGCGATAGATTTCATCCCGGATCTACCTGATTCGGGGGGCTATAACACCCTATTAGTGGCGATCGATCTTTTCAAAAAGGCCTGTAGACTGGTCCCATTAAAAGGCCTACCACCCACCATGGAGATGGCAAAAGCACTTTTCAACCAGGTGTTCAGGAATTATGATCTTCCCGAGGATATCATGTCGGATCGCGGTCCCCAATTCACCTCCTGTGTTTGGGGAGCATTCTGTGCCCAACTTGGGATTAATGTGAGCCTCAGCTCGTGGTACCACCCACAGACTAATGGGCAAAAAGAACGCCTAAACCAAGAACTCGGCCAATATCTTCGATCCTACTGCAGTCGTGAACAGCATCGGTGGAGTGAATTTCTGCCGTGGGCTGAGTACACCCAAAACTCACTCACACACAGGACTGATACCATTTCAGTGCATCTTGGACTTTCAGCCACCACTATTGCAAACGTCCAGAGAGCCCTCCAACGTGCCTGCTGTGGACGACTGGGCTCAACGGAGCCAGGGAGTTTGGGAAAGTGCAGAGAGCCATAAGGAGACAAAGGATACAGGCTGATCATCACAGACACCCGCATCACAAGTATCAAGTGGGACAATGAGTCCGGTTGGTCCCATTTGGTTATTCTCCAAGAACCTACACCTACACCATGACACAAACCATGCCACAAACTCAACCCTCGTTTCATTGGCCCCTTTCATTTGCCCTAGTTATTGCTTTCTGGTTTTGACCTCTCGCTAGCTATTCTGGTTTCTGAGTACTGCTTGTCGTCCTTTGTTTTGGTTAAATCTGCATATGGATTCTAGATCCGCCGACACCGGCTCGTCCTTACAATTATAAAGATGTCCAAGAGTAAATTTTATAAACCATTTGATATTCAAAGCTCATACAGTGTTGCAGATGAAAGACGGTACATTATATCTTCTTTTGTAATGTTTTAATTCAACATCATATTACACTGCATGGGAGAATGCAAAAGATGAATAAAAGTTCTTAATGGAAATTAGTTTGTGTAATGGTGTTAATTTAACAGTGTTTTCAGTGTAGATCAATTAAGACATTACAGAGTGAAATTAATACTACCCAAATAGTTAAACACATAACTCTCAACAGTGTTGTTTTTCTGAATACCCTTAAATGATATTTTAAGGCAGATAGTGAATAGGTAAATATCCACTGAGTGAGAACATGATAGGTTTTTAGGAGAATGCTACAATAGCTACAAAAAGAGGTGAGAAAGGCAGCCAACACACACAGAGAAACACCCTAACAATCACTTCCAATTTGGCAGGTATTACTTGACTTTAAATTGCTCCGTGTTTAGTAATGACATGTAATAACTACATAAACTGCTTTCAACTCAGAAAAGACAGGAATGTCAAGAGTAGCATACAAATGCAATGAATACAGCATTCAATTCAATACAGCTGTGATGTTTGTTCCACAGCTGGCTACCAAACAAATGTGTTTCATGCAATAAATCAACAAAAACATACATAAAATAAAAAGCAATTCAGAGCATTCACAAGCAAAAAGTAGTTCTGATTCTAGATAGTATGTAAATCTCTGTTGCAATATGTGTTTAAGGATCAGTCTTTAAGCATATGCATGTGTAGAGTGTGCAAGAGTGTGCATGAGTGTGCAAGTGTGTGTGTTACTCAGGCTTGTGGCAGTAAATGCCTTTGAGAGCTCTGAGTTCCTCTATTAGTGTTTTGTTCTGGTTTTCCAGCACAGCAACACGATTCTCCAGGCACTTCACATATTCTTTCTTCTTCTGACGGCACTCTCGTGCTGCCTGTCTGTGTCACACACAAAAGCAAAATTTAAACACATTAATTTATAATATAATGGACATAAAAACATTATAAAACATACATAAAAACAAAACATAAAGTCAAACATTCAAAACACAAATGAATTTCATACCGGTTCTTCATTAGGCGAACCTCTCGTTTGCGTGTGGCCTCCTCTGCTTGTTGCTCTGGACTGTGGATAGCCCTCGGTGATGGAGCCATGACCTTACCCTGTGGTAGTCCTGACGATGTGGACCACATTTGATATACAGGCATGTCTCCTGTAGCTGCTATATGCCCACCCAACCAGACACAAAAAAACACAGCAACTTTTTATAAACACATTAATAAAAACTAAAGATTAAAACTAATCAATTACAACAATAATGTGTTATAAAAGCTAGTAAAAAAAAGCTAAAAAAAAAAAAAGAAAATATCACAAATCAAGCAAAAGACGTTTATGCTTTGAGGTAAAATCTCACAAGAGAAAATTCTTCAGCACAAGAATGATGATGGACCATACAGATGATTTTATGATGTTATGATGTCATGCCACAGGAAAGCACACTCCTCTGTCTGACATGACTGACAGGATGAAACCCAAATGCAAGACGCCAGGCAAGACTCTAGTTGAACAACTTTTAATAATCAAAAAGGGAAACACAGTCTGACAGTATCAGAGCACAGTTCAGACAGTCCAAAAGTCTTTGAGTACACAGGCACAAAGTAACAGGTAAAACACTAATCCACCAAACAGGAGGTACACTGTAGCAGAGTTTATAAACAGTAATCCACCGAACAGGAAGTAGCAAAGTAGCAGAGTTCACACACAGTAATCCACTGAACAGGAGGTAATAATCCAAAGGGTGATCCAAGAGGCAAAATCCAAAACACAGTCCAGGTAATTCGATCAGCAGAAAGTGGTAGTAGAGGGCAGGCACAGAGGAGAACTGTCAAAGAGTCAAAAATCAGGGATAAACGCGGGCAAACTGGGACAGAAGACAGGGCCGGCAATCAGGAACAGGCAAAGGTCAAAACGAGGAAAATACTCAAGCAGGAAACAGCAGGATGACTCACAGGGCACAAAGCAAACTAGAGAGACCATCTGGCAATGAGCAAGTGTGACCTGTGTCCTTAAATAGCGTTGGAATGCTTAAAATTGTGACTAACCCAAAAAGCACTCGATCCATGGTGAGCAATGACCTGGAAGTGCTTGTCACAACAGGAAAAAAGTAGCAGGGTAGGAATGTGACTGTTACAGACACGCCAGGCTCTGCACGCACCCAGTCACAGCGCACACCCTCCCCTGAGTTCTAATTAGACACACCTGATTATCATGATCACCTTCACCACCACACTATAAATAGCACCACAGCACACTCTGACTCTGTCCGGTATCATTAACTCAAACCTTCATGTTATGCTTGACGCTAAGGACTCTGTTACTAACCTTTTCCCTCATTTCGCCAGAGATCTCTACCCGCTTTGTGTCACGCAGCTCCCAGCTTCGACCCCGGGGTTTTCCCACATGTTATCCTGCCGGCTTCCTCGCTCACCCCGTCTCGCCTCAAGCCACAGATCCCTGCCAGCATCCTCGCTCTCCACACTCTGCCACCCGCTCGCACGCTTTCAGTTTCTGCCTGCTGCATACTGCCTCGAAAAGCTCAATAAAGAAACACCTAAAGCTCATCCGTGTCTCCGTCCCTGTTCTGTGTATAACAGTGACATTACCCCCCTCCAAGGGGCATCTCACCACCAGCAAACAAGCTTGTACTCGCTTGAGGCAGGAAATGTAGGACATTGGGTGGAAACGTGTAACATTGGGTGGATTCTGAGGACCCTGTGGATCCTGAGGCAAACGGAGCTTAGTGAAGATGGAGGTCCCCTGGAGGAGTTTGAAGACAAATGACATTAAAGGCAAGGGGTAACGGTTCTTAATGTTGATCTCATTTTGTCCCTGATAACCAATACATGGCCTTAAGGACTTGTGCTTCTTCTCTACAAAGAAGAATCCTGCTCCGGCAGGTGATGAGGAGGTCCTGCTCTGGTCCTGAAAGGCATCCCCTAGGTGGTATGGTGCACGGGAGAAGGTCAATGGCACAATCGTAGGGCCAGCGAGGAAGCAGAGATGAAGCCTTTGCCTTGCTAAAAACTGCCCCTAGGTTGTAGTAAACAAGCAGTACAGTGCTGAGGTCAGGAGGTGGCTCATTGAACATAGGAGGAAGAATGGGCAGGCCCAGGCTGAGGCAGTGGGTGTAACAGGACACTCCTCAGCTGAGAACCAGTCTATGTGAGGTTTATGTCTCTTTAACCAGGGAAACCTGAATATGATGGGGGCTTGGGGGCTTTCCTTTTTGGCATCTGAATGATGGTGGCATGCGATCTCCATGGGCTGAGGTGAAGCTGGTTGAGGAGTTGAAGGTTGCGCTAGAGGCATTCTCAATGAGGTTGGGGCACTTAAAAGGGTGAGTCCACCGTAGAAGGCATTATAAAGGGCTGTCGAGTTCCACCCAGAGTCTGCAGCTGCCATACGGAAGTCCATGTAGTATTCTGTGACCCAGCGCCCACCCTGGAAAATCTCAAACAGGGCCCAAGCAGCATCTTGCTGGGGTTCAGTGGTGTCGAACACCTTGCGGAGCTCACTTGAGGAGGTGTCATAGGAAGCGCAAACAGCTGGTTGATTCCCACTCAGTGGTGGCCCATAGGCTTTTCTGGACATGAGGGACATGACATAAGCCACCTTGGCTCATTTGAGGCTAGGTTCACAAGCTGGGGGTGTGGCAGCTGGAGGGCTGGAGAACTGGTTCACTCAGCAAGCAACTCCTGCAGGTAGTGTTCATGGGTAGCAGAGGTCTGAGTCAAGGTTTCCAGTTGAGCCTGGAGACTCAGGGCGCCTGCTAGATCCATGTCTGGCCAGATGGTGCTGACACGAACAACAGGATGGAATCTAAATGCAGGACCCCAGGCATGACTCTTCACTGACTTTTAATGAGTGAAAAGGGTACCACACAGTCCCAGGCAACACACAGAGTATAGTTCAGACAGTCTAATAGTCATTGAGTACATAGGGGCAAAGTAAGAGGGATGTGTAAGGTAGCAGAATTCACAAAACACTAATCCACCAAATAGTAAATACAGAGTGGCAGTAGCAGAGTTCATAAACAGTAATCCACAGAATAGGAGTTAGCAAAATAGCAGAATTGACACACAGTAATCCATAGAACAGGAGGTAATAATCCAAGGGGCAATCCAAGAGGCAAAATCCAAAACATAGTGAGGCAATGAGAGAGTGTTGGTAGCGAATTTGAATAGCACTGGAATGTTTAAAATGGTGGCTAACCCAGAAGCGTTCAATCCAAGATGACCACCAACCCAGAAGTGTTGGTTGTGATGGGAAAAAGAGGGGTAAAAGCTTAACATTGTCCTCTTGTTTAACTCACTGCTGACTCACTGATGCACTGACATAATCTTAACTATATGTTGCCTAAAATATGCATAAGCTTCCCTAGCAAAATCATCACCTTATTAATAATTATACCTTTTTTTGTTAGCAACACATTTTCTTAATCTGTTTATTGGATTTAGATTATGTGAACCATCCAGCATATATGTCTCTGACAATTTGTTATTAAATTAAAAGTGATAATACAGATTAGATAATTAAACAGTGCTATAGTATATACACCAAAACAGTTGTTACAGTTATCAATTATTAGTATCATTAGTAGCAACAGCATAAGCACCTCATAGCTCCAGGGTTCCAGTTTGATCCTAAATTTAGGTTACTGGATTTTTTATGTTCTCTCCTTGTATGTGTGTGTTTCCACCAAGTTCCTGAGTTTACGTAAGGCTCCCAAAACTTGCTGGTAGGTAGATTGGCAGGTTCATCCTAGGTGTGAATCTTTGTGTGTATGTTGCCCTGTAAAGGATTGAGTTCCCTTAAAGGGTTAACCAAAATGAATAAATTAAACAGGGTTTGAAAAAATTCATTTAACAGTTTTGGTCTGATCTCATTTAAAGCTGTCAGCCATGTATATGCTCTTTCATCAGGGAAACGCCAAAAAGATTGCTATGGAGATACCAATCCACATGATTTTTAAATTTTTATTTACAGCCACCTAGAAATATTCTCTGAATGTTATATAAAAATTTATCTAATTCAAATTGAGGCATTTCTACAAGGTGTCCCAAAAGTCTTCATACATTGGGGAAATTAACTCTTTTTTCAAACTTTGTTTATATTATATATTTTTTCAGATAACCTAATTTATCTAGAAATTTCACACTTATTAGCACAATGATATACTTCAGAGAAAAAAGTTTATTCTAAGCAGAAAATACTATTTTCCATCCAGATACATCTATCTAGAAAAGAACGAAGAAAAAATTAAACAAAAGAAAGCCATTTGGTGTAATATAAAATAATTTAGAAAAATTTAAAAATGAATAAATAAAAAATTATTATATTTAAATTGTTTTATGAGTATCTGAAATGTCATAATTATACATTAAATTTAACATGCTGAACATGAATGGAAAATTTTCAGCAAACATGAAAATGACAATAATAGAGCATGTGACACTGAACAGTGTCTTACTCAGTGTGACAGCACACTTACGTCACTGTGTGCGTCCTTTCTCTTGCACACATCTCCCTTCCCCTATTGCTCTTGCATTCCCCATCACGCTCTGCTTCTACTAGTTTCCTGGAAATTTACTGACGTCAACAGAAGAGCTCTCCCCTCCCCTTCCTCTTTCTTCTTCCACTGTGTTTCTGTGGTTCGTGTGTTTGAGTGCTTGACTTTGTAAACAGTGTTTCTGCCAGAAGTTTTAATCAGTGTGTATGTTTGTGTTTGGGGGTAGAGGCATTTAAACTATATTTTATTAAAATAGAATGTACAATATTCTCCACTTAAACCATAAAACCTTTATTGGTACATAGACATATTTAATGCAGTCTAGCCTGTAAGAAGCCTTGCAGATCTGTTTAGGCTTTAAGGGATAAGTAAATGGTATTTCTCAGAGCCAAGCAAAACAAAAGTCAAACAAAAGTTAAACCTGACTATCAACATCACTAACCTAATACAAACACTAGGTCAACACAATTAAACACTCTTAGGGGTTTTTATACTCAAGTTAATTCTTACCTGATTCTGTTTCATCTCCCGTCACTGCCATGTCTACAGTATAATACTCCAGTGGTTCTTCCGTGTTTATCTCCTATCTGTAACAACTCCCTTTTCCTTTTGTATCCTTTTTCGTCTCTCTCTCCCCCAGATAGAGTTTTTTTTTATGTGTTTGCCTTTGCAGCTGTGTGTTTCTCACTCACTCTGTTTCTTAGTTAGACTTGTGACACACTCTTAAGTCTCTTCTCTTTTCCCCTCTCTCTCTCTCTCATCTCCTTTCTCTCTCCCTTTTCTCTCTCTCTCAGCCAGATTACAATTAAAAGCATTGACATCACTATGACATCACTGCACTCTCACAGGGCACAACACACTAGCTCTAGAGTTCACCCTCCACTGATTTGTCTACTCCACTGGATTATTTCAGTGTGTCATAAGCACCGACTAGGACAAAATCATGCAGAAAGAGTGTGATTTAATGAGTCCTAATTATTCTTGATTTACTTCATTACAGAAGATAATTAAATTTTAAATAAAGTATGTACTGTTTTGATCACTGAATGATTTATGCTAGCAACTTCTTTCCAGTATAAAGATACCAAACTGACAGAATTAAAGATCAAGAAATAAATAGAAAATGTAAACTACTTGTCTTTGTTCAAAGTAAGGTATATTGACATAAAAGCATAAAACAAGTGGTACCCAATCACAGCTTTAACGCACATCTAATCTAATTTTTGAAAAAAAAAATTATTAGAAAATTTTTACAATTAGATAAAAAGTTTCAGTTAGCTACTTCTGATATCATCGTGGTAATACAAGGCATTATGCTTCAAGTACATAGTTAAATCATTACATACATTAGATACATTCTATAGCATAAACTACAGAGCAGCCTTCTGGGAAAACAAATTTTACTGCACTCCAAACCTGTTCAGCCAGCCAATCAGAACTTACCCTTTCAATCTTCGTCCATCTTTCTCAGCAAATCACATCGGCCCATTCTATCTTTCTCCATCTTTCTTGCCCAATCCCTGCACTGTAAAGATGGATGGGCCAACCCCTGCGTTTCAAAGATGGACAGACAAAGATTGCCATGACCATAGCGAGCCAATCAAATCTCTTGCACAAAAGTGACATTTCCAGCTTTCTCCACCAATCGCCTACGTTCACAATGATGGAACGGCCGACGGGCAAAGATGGATTGGCCAATCAAGTCGTGCGCACCAAGTGTCGTGACATTCAAGTTAAGTGTGTTCGCTTATGTACTGTGTTTCTCAGGGGCAAGGTAGCAAAGTGTGTGTACTTCCTTATATCGCTTACTTACCTGTGTATTTTAATAACTTTTAGACTATTATAATGGTGTGCTTTGATTAACCTTTATTTTAGTAGGTTTTGGAATGTTATACCGCGCCATAAGTCCATGCCTACATGTTTATGTTGAAGTCCTCAATATGTCCAAGCCTCAAAAATCTCATAAGGCCATGGGGGATGAGGAGTGAATGTCCCACCTGTGGCAGTTTTCCAGCACAGGTGTGCGGCCCTCTGCAGCTGGCAACAGACCTGCTCCTCACTAGAAGAATTGGTATGACTTGTTTCAGAGGGTATGTATAGAAAAGACATAAAACCATAGCATGAAATCTATAGGTTGCGTGCCAACTGACAGTTTTTTTAACGTTACAGATAAGTATATGTCCAGTGCAGGTGATTCTCACACTCAGGTTACTGAGGAGAATTTGGTATGTAAATATCTCAATATATTATATCTCAAATATCTCACCTAAAGACTTAAGTCATTTCTTTAAATTTTTCTGCAATAATTTCAGAGTATTAATGGATATTTTATTCATCATGTTGTTTTAGGCATCATGGGGCAAGCTGTTCCCATTGGGCCCAGCACTTCTATCAAGCATGGTCCCCACATCAAACTCACATTCACACCCCTCAGCACCACCACTCCCCAGCCCAGCAGCACTCCACCCTCTGTGATGGTCCATCAGCCAAGCAGTGTTCCTCCAACTTCAGCATTTCAACCACCTGTGCCACGTCAACCACATGCATATGTTAAGTGAGTGGAAAAGTGGAAGTGTGGACATTATAGGACATCAGCAACTGGACATAGCCAGTACATGGGGAAGAATTTACTGTCTAGTGACAGAGACGATGACAAAAGAGCAGTGTATAAAAGAAATAAAGAAAATAGAGATATGTTGCATATAGTGTTTGTATTCTTACAAATATATGTATACTTTATATGTAAATATTTTATGTTTAAATAGTATTTTTCTGTTTTGTTTATAGTTTAATATATTGCTATTTTATAATTTGTCACTTATATTTATTGTTAGGGTCCATGTAATGTATTATTTGAATTGTATTTGTAATTGCTGCTGTTGCTGTATTGCACATTTCAAACTGCCACCAACTGTGGCTATATATGTATATAAACGTATATATATATATATATATATATATATATATCTACAAGCGTATATGTTTACAAGAACCCACTTGTTTACAGTTCTCCTATTTTGCACATTGCACTGCATATACATTTCAGAATGTATACTGGTCAGCTGTTCTGTCTTTATTGTACATTTTATGTATGTGTCCTGCACTGTCATTTTTCTTGTACTGTTTGCACCAAGTTGCTGGTCACTGATTTATTTCACACTTTTCAGTAATCACTAAGTTGCTTTCGGCTGCTCCCTGTTCGGGGTCGCCACCAACTGGTCCGCACAACAACTTGGCAAATGTTTTACGCCAGATGCCCTTCCTCCCATTTTTCCGGGCTTGGGACCGGCACTGCATCCAGCGGCTGGAGTTGAGGCTTTGGGAATCGAACCCGGGCCTTCCGCATGATAGGCGAGAAACCTACCACTGAGCCACCAATGACCCCACTTTTCAGTAATCACTATTATTCCTTTATTTTTGCCTACTGAAGCACCTTAGGACAAACAATAAAACAGAATGAAAATACAATAACATCAACACAGTAAAATTCATTATTTTGTAAAAACAAAACAAAAACAAAAAAAGACAATATTTCTAACAGTACGTACATACTGAGAAGCCATATTTAGCATATAATTAAATAATTGAAATCACAGGAGTTTAAAATCGACTCATTCTGAAAGCAGGAATGCTTCTGTAACTAACAGTTGCCAGCTTAGATAGTTAATATCACACAATTGACCAGTTGACCAGTTTGTTTTTTGGAATGGTAATCTGATAAGTCAGAAAACTTCTATAATAGATTTAAAATAGCAGTATAATCAGTAAACTTCAATATAGTAAACTTCAATATAATAACTGCATGCATTAAAAAAATCACTTGGGTTTTTTGATAGTGGTGTAGTGGTACACTGATTTCCCAGGGTGCCCTTATGCCTGTCTTACCTTCTGGTTCATTTTTAAATAAATTTCCTTAGTCATTGCTAGTCCAATCCCTAATATGCTACTTAATTTTATAGTTTTACTCATTTTAAGACTCCTGTTCAAAATCATACTGTTTAATAATTTGTTAAAGGCCTCTGGTAAATTCAGTCCCACTTAAATTTACCATTGCTGAATGTAATGTGGGGAAACAGATCAAATAACTCTGAAGTATTAAGCAACATGAAGCAGGCTGCCATACTGACACCTTTCTTAATGCCCAAGACTTTAACTGCTATGCACCACTATGGGCTGTGGTATGGATAGATGGCTGTCAGTTTTATTTATATCTTAATGCTGACTGGTGAAATTTAATCTCCATCTCCTTTCCCCCACCTCTTCTCTCTCCTAAAGTAATTTAGACTTATCTCCACTTCCTTATCAGTCACTGGGTGTGATATTCAACTTTTCTGTGTCTACCAGAGCTTAGTCCTGGTCATTAAAGAAATGTCAAGATTCTTGGACAAGACGACCAGATGTAAGAATTATGCTGCATTTGGCTATGTGGAGTGTGGTCCTTGCACTGGAAAGAAAAAAAAAGCAATCAAGTCTTGTCTGGTGTGTTTGGACTCCTATTGTCCAACTCATTTTGAATGCCATGAGGAACTACACTCAGGGCAGTACCACAAAGTAATGAACGCCACAGGATTTCTCCAGGGCAAGATCTGCTCTAGGCATGATAAGCTGCTAGAGGTTTTCTGCTGCTTGGACCAGCAGTGTATCTGCGTAAAGTGTTCAGGGGATGATCACTTGGGACATAGAATTGTATCTGCTTCCGAAGAAAGAATGGAGAAACAGGTTAGTAATGAAAATGAAGTGTTGAACAAATAATACTAAATTTGAAAGCATAGCACAGTATATATTACATAAGGTTTTACTTAATGACATTTAATAAAGTTCATTCTTAAAACTGTACACTGGAGGACCTTTCTCCTGCCATACAACTCAGGGTTAAATCTTAAGTCTTAATTTTAAATTTATTTCAGCTATATTGACTATTAGTGTGTGATACAGAAGCTTAAGTTGTATAATGAGTGGTGTCAAAAATAAATTTGCCAGGAATAGCTGTGTAATTTGAGTATTAAAACACACATAGATGATGTCTGTTATCCACCTCATCAGGTTTGGAGCTCAGCAGTATGGTCTGATCTAGAAAACCCCAGAAGCATAGATAGCTATTGCAGGCAGAGTAAAAATAAAAAATCAGTGACAACTTTCACTGAGTAATATCTAATGGTCAAAACTAATGGTAAAAAAAGATGTACAATCTTACTCAATAATGGGTGGAAATAACCAGTTAACATTATTAAATTAAAATTAAATAAGTGAAAAAAGTAAAAAGTAAAAAAGTTGATACTGTTAAATATACATTAAAATGTAGTATAATGTATTAAAAAGTAAGTGTTTTATCTTACTGATAGTCATTTGCTGGTTATATACATGACTAATGCAAAATAGTTTGTTACTGGATTAAGTAAAACATCATGTAAATATCTGATGATATTTACTGGTCAACTAGAATTTGACTAGACTACCCAACTATTTAATAGAGCCAGCTGGGTGAGACAAAGATGAAATCACAGCAGAGGATCATGGACAGGAAAAGGGAGCTTGGGGAACTGCTGAAAGCTGTGGAGTCTCACAAGGTAGGAGCATGAAAAAAAACAGCACCTGTGGCCTCTTCTAGATCTGGCCAACAAAAAGAAAGTTTAGTGCCAGAGTGCAAGCCCACTGGGAATTGCTGATGAAGAAGAGAGGGTCATTTATCACAAGTTGGTTACACTGAGGTATGACTGAATGTGTGAGTGTGTATTTGCATGGTGCCATGTGATGCACTAGTTGTCCTATTCAGGGTGAATTCTCCAACCTTGTGCATTAGTGTTATGCTCTGGATTCATCACATTCCTGACCATTATGAAGTTTTTAGTGAAGATGAATGAATGAATAAAGAAAACAAATAAACATAAAATATGTTTAAGGCTATTAGAAATTGTCCTAAATTCAGCTCAAAATTAAGGAAAAACCATAGATAATATGATAATCTGATTGGATAAAACTGATTACCTGGTTCAACTGTGTGCATGCATGTACAGCTGTCTGCACAAGTAGCACTGGAGAAGAGTGAGAAGACCTTTGCTGAGATTATTTGCTTTATTGAGAAAAAACGCTCTGAGATTCAGGACCTAATTCGAGCTCAGGAGAAGATTGCAGTAAGCCGAGCCGAAGGCCTCCTGAAACAGCTAGAAGAGGAAATCTCTGAGCTTCAGAGGCGAGATGAAGAGCTGCAGCAGCTCTCTCTAACAGAGGATCACATTCACTTTCTGCAGGTATTGGTCTTTTTTCAGAAAACCAACTTGTACAACAGTCCTCAGCTGGATGTGGTTCTGTTTCAAGGAATATATAATAAAGCACAGCACATTTTTCTTTTTTCCTTGTTTTTAGCGTTATGTGTTTCTCACTGCCACACTTGGATCTTCTGATTTACCCACCATCACTGTTAGCTCTGTCATCTCCTTTGAGGATGTAGCAAAGTCTATAACTGAACTGAAAAAGCATTTGGAAGATTTTTGTAAAGCAGGCATGGAGAAAATTGAAAACAAAGGTATTATTCAAATCACTTTATTTGCATTTACTGTCTTAATAATTCCCTTAATAACCCCTATTTTCTTTACTTCATAATAATTGTAATAATTTGTAATGATAATCTCTCATAATGAATTTTTGCAAGCTATCTATTGTGTACATGTACATGTATTTGACATATATCTCTTGCGCACAAAACAGAAAGTTTATTTTTAAGGAGGATCCTTAAAAGGAGGAGCCTACAGACTAGTCATTTCATAGCATGTTTATTCGTGCACTGTTAATAACGTAAATAGATGTAAATAGAAGAGCATTAGCTTAAAAATGATTAGGAAAATAAAGTGAATATGAAAACACTCAATAATTATGTATAACACACACACAGGCATGCATGCACACACAAAATATGTATTGCATATTGTTTTTCTTTCTTTTTCACTAGTGAAGCAAATTCAAATCCTTACACCCATGACCAGAGAGGAGGTCCTGCAGTGTGAGTCATTGACAAAATGAACACACACATGCACATGCACACACATACACACACAATAACACACGCACACACTTCCACCAACACAATTATTTATGCAGCAAATTAATATTATACCTAAACCCAACTTCTAATCAACCTATAATCAGTAATCAGAAAGGAAACATTTTAGATATTTAAAACAATCAGTCCTATTTTCCCCATGGGAGCCATCATCCATTAAACAAAAGTCATGTGCTTCATCAACAGATTATTGTGAGCTAACCATGGACCCCAACACAGCGTACAGACGCCTCAGCCTGTCCGAGACCAAACGAGCAGTGTCCAACTATGACCAGGACCTGCCTTGCCCAGATCATACGGAGAGGTTTGACTGGCCCCAAGTGTTGTGTGAGCAGCCCGTGTGTGGACGTTATTACTGGGAAGTGGAGTGGAGTGGCAGAAATGGTGTTAACATTGCTGTCTCATATAAAAGCATCCGTCGGAAGGGTGGCCGCAATGAGTGCTGGTTTGGCTGCAGCGATCAGTCGTGGAGGCTGTACTGCTCACCTTTTAGATATGCCTTTAGGCATCATGGCAAGGAAACATACATCCCCAAAAGTAACAACTCCACCAGGATCGGCGTCTTTGTTGATTACAATGCTGGGACACTGTCTTTCTACAGTATAGCTGAAAAAATGATTCTGCTCTACAAAGTGCAGTGTGAGTTCACCGAGCCTTTGTATCCAGGATTTACTGTGTGGCCAGGATCCAAATTGACACTATGTCCTGCAAAGGTCAACGAAATATAGATTTTTGAGGCCAGATAACAGTTTTCTTAGTCCAGTTCACAGAAACTAGTTCATGTTTCTGTTTTTTCTCAGCGTGGTTCATCAGTAGCTTACAGAATTATGCTAGCTGGCTCAGGTATGCTCACACAATGATTTTAAAATTACATTGTGGCGGTATATAGAAAGTGCTTACAATAGAGTACAGTAGAGAAGTTGGATAAAAAGTATGTTTATGATATCTCAGTGCTTTGTTATCAGCCATTATTGGCTTGATCATTTTAAAACACTATTTAATAACACTGTTTATAGAACACTGTCAGTACTGTTAAGAAAAATAAACCAAATTGTTCTCTTTTACCTTTCCTGACATGCAGTGTTAACACATTTGTATATGTTCTTGTGCTTATGGCCTTATAAAATACCATTGTCAATGGCTTTCATTCCCTTCTTCTTCTAACCTTTTTCACATCAAGCATTTTGAGCTATTTGCATAACAGCTTGTTACTATGGTTAGAGATACTGGTGATCCTCGAAAACTGGTGAATCAGCTATAAGTTAATTATACCTTGATTATATTGGCTATAAATGGATTAACTAGGATACCTTTCAATTATTGCTGTGGCAGTGTCGCTTGGTGTGCTAAGCCCATGTCTAGTCACTACAGCTTTCAGAAGGCCATTAGTGTGGTGGAGTGGGATGCCCATATAATACCATACTTATATAAGTGAATTGTGAATTAGTCAATTTTTCATTAGCTCTTATGTACTGCATGGGCTGGAGAGTGTTTCTTACCATTTTTCCATATCAATGCCAAGTGAGGTTAAGCATATCTTCCTATGCAATGGTCAACAACATCTGGGTTGCCAGCTGTGGTTTAAGTCACTATTTGCTGACCGACATGTTGATTGCTTTTTGTGGATTAATTTTTTAATTCATAAAGCGGTTCTAATTAATTCATGGCATGGAATCTATTGAAAAAAAAATCTTCTTTTTAAGCATTTTTGAAAAATAAATTAATCACGTTATCAGTCAAAATATGTGTTCTACATGAGTCCAATTTCTGTCTATTTTTTTAAACATAATTTTCAATCATATGTGCAAGTCAGCACGAATAATTCGCTGAATACCAAGAGCTTTTGTTCAGTGCAAGCTCTGAACACTCACAAATCCTCTTATTTGAACCAAAAAAATGTAGATACGATGACACATGTGTTGCTTGCTTTCGGCTGCTCCCTGTTCGGGGTCGCCACAGCGGACCAACTGGTCCGCACAACCATAAATGGGTTAACATGTGGCAGTTATTTGTAACGTAACATCAAAATCGTAATTAGAATTAATGTCACACAGTTCTCTTCATTGTGCCGAGTGTTTTCCTATGTCATTTGTGTATGTTGCTGTAAACCTGTGATTCCGCTTATTTTGAAAGTTTCCATGCACATGATGTCACATTACCGGGATGCTCCTCAAGCAGTTCTCATTGTGCCGAGCATTTTGATATGTCACATGTGTATATTGCACTAAATTTGTGATTCCATTTAATATTGAATCAATAGATAGATAGATAGATAGATAGATAGATAGATAGATAGATAGATAGATAGATAGATAGATAGATAGATAGATAGATGATTGAATAGATAGGGTGGAGTGGACAGGTAAATGAATTGAGAGTCTCCTTTACAGCTACTCTGAATATGAGAGCAGGACAGAAATGGGTCCCCACCATCATCATCATCATCATCATCATCATCATCATCAGTATGTGAGATAGTAATAGTGTGCTTTGCATAGCCAGCACTACTAATAATAATAAGTAAATGAGATAGTATGTTACAACATTGACCGCCGTTTCCTCCAATATCCAGCAGAGGGACCCCTCACCCGAATTCTGACACTACCGGGTTCAACACTTCCTGTTGTATAGACATTTAAACACGCGGAAGCCACGGCTTTAGCTACTACTAAAGTAAGGAGTACATTTTTACATGCATATTCATTCACGAAGGAGAAATATGAATCTGTACATGGAAGTGAATAGGAATGATTCATTCACTTAAAAGATTAAATTTTATCATAACAAATATTAAAGTGTTGCTTTTTCTTCTGAAACGAGTAGATTTAAGTATGACTGTGTATACCTGAAGCTTGAAATATGGTAGTAGACTAGATTCATATTCAGATTTCTGGGTAATGTCTTATTTAAAAGTACATGCTTTTTGTCTAATACAAGTTTCTGTTAGACAAAATATATTAAATTCCAAATTAGACGTTAAGCTTAAAGGTTCTAATGTTTAGCACTCTTAAATTCAGATCAAAAGCTGCTGTCAGTGCAATTAATTATATGTTAAATAGATTACTAGAACAAATTTCTGAGAATTTCAGCATTTGAGTTTATTTAGCTTAGTCACATAATCAATATAATATCATATGTTTTCCTTTTCTCTTTCATTATTCCCCCCCTCCCCCTCCATCTCCCCCTCCATAGGTAGATAGGTTGTGTGTGTGTCTGTGTGTCTTTGTGTCTGGGAAAGGGCCCTTTTCCTTTGCTTTAAATAACACTTTTGGGGTATTATGACTTTAATCAAGTCTCATACAATAAGACAGACACCCATGAACAGGGAGAGGAAGGGCACTTCCTGTTCACATCTGCAAGGAACCATGAGACTCGTTGAATGGAAGTGTGGGGACATTTTTCCCACACTTTGGAAAAGAAGGTCTATTCACAATATTACAACAACATTTTACAATGTTAAGCAATGTACAAAACAGCTAATACCATCCTTAGAGAGAACAACCCTGAAGTCTGTGCATGTGTTTGTTTATGTGCATGCATGTGTCTGTATGTGGGTAAGGACTGTTTAATACTTCTGTGAGCCTGTCAGGGTATCATGCATGTCAGGGTATGCTTGCACATAGTGAGACATAAACCATGCTACAATTTATAGTAAAAATAGACAGTGAATAAAATGGTTTTCACTGTAGGAATAATAAATCAAAGACAACATGTGTAACTTTTTTTGTAATGGGCTGGAGGGGGTCAACCTATGGTGTCAATTTTAACGGCATATTGTGGTTGTAAAAAAAAAAAAAAAAGACATGCGAATCATAGAATTGAACATAATATTTAAAAAAAGAATACAAAATACTAGGAGTTAAAAACAAAATTTGATTTTCCTTGCTTACTCTCTTCAGACACTTGCATTTTCTGCTATTTTTTTTGCATTCACACTTTAGTTTTCTTTTCCCTTCTTCAAAGAAAAGTCGTATGAAGATTAGGAGATTCATTGCACCAGCTGTGTCAAGTTTCTTCATTTGTGTAAAATAGAATTTGTACACCTGCAATGAAAAAATTGAGAAAGTATAACTGCAACCTGATTGTTAGTTTTTGTAAGATAGGTTAGAGCTAGAAAAAATAAAAACAAAGTGGTAAATAAAACGGTAGGTGTGGTCAACCGTCAGCTTTGGACAGAGATAAATCAGGTCAAACTGTAAGGAAATGCATAATTCTCACCCGTGTCTTGTTATTGTGAGTTTAGTTGTGTCTTTTGTGCTCCCAGACTCTGCTTAGCGCATCTGGAAGAGAGGCATCACTGTCAAAAGCAGCTGAAGTTTTCCTGTAGTTAGTGATGGCTTGGATGCCCTGCCACATGCGCCAGGTGCCGCCATTGTCTCGAAAGTGGCTGTGGATTCTCTGGGCATGTGCACACTTTGCCTCTCTGATGGCATGGGACAGTTTGGCCCTTGCTGTTCTTAAGGCCACCTTGGTACCTGCTCTGAAGGTGGAGTCTCTGGACTTTTCAGCAGCACACACATCTTTGCAGTCATCTGCAGCTTCTGATTGGAGCATCATCATTGCACTAGTTTGTCACTGATGTTGTGTATGCCTCCAAGTGGGTGACCTCACCATCAGTTGCAGCTTCCCGGAACATGTGCCAGGCCATGTGCTCAAAGCATTGCTGAAGAGCAGAGATGGTTCCTGCTAGACAGGATTTCACCTGCTTCAGAACCAGTTTAGAGCATCTGACGAGCAGTAGCAAGCACTACCATAATTCCAGCATACAGACCTCTGCTCAGATGTGGTCTGAGCAGAGGTGGGTGGTAAAACGCTGCATTTAATTTGTTACATTTGCCTGAGTAAGTTTTTGGAAAAAATTTAATTTTAAGAGTAGTACTAGTACTACCTAGTAACTAGCCTTACTTATACTCTTACTCAAATATATTTTTAATCACAGAAATGTACTTTTACTTCTCTTCGTTCATTGTGTTCCCTCATTACTCTTCAATGGTAATGAATAATACGTAGTTTTAATAATTTGTTTATATCATTTTACTTATAATAAGATTGCGAATTACTTTACTTAGAATGAGATAAGAGGATGTGAATTTTTATTCACATCCTCATGATACACATATTTGTAGATTAGTTTCTGTTATCCACCCAGCTTTTATATCGCATGCTGGACGTTGAATACCTCTCTTGTCTATTAAGTGACCATTCTCCCCTTGTAATGACATTGTCTATCCCAGAGAAAATTAGAGGGGCTTATAGGTGGAGACTTAATCTTATTCTTCTTCAACAACCTGAATTCCACAAATTTAAGAGAGAAACTTTTAAAAGAAAAAGTTGATATTTTTACCTCTGCTAATAAACCTCCTTGCTCTAATAGATTTATATTGTGGGGCACATTAAAGGATTACCTTAGAGGCCAAAGTATTGTATATACAAACAGGCTAATAAAAGCAAAAACTGCAAAAATGAACAGAAACAAACAATAAACGCTATAGAGGCAGGCAATTTTTTTGTTTCATTCTCTCTATACAGGTGGTGTAGACAAGGATGCCCTCTGAGCCTTTGAATTATATGAAAACAGTGCCAGGATCAGATTTGACTGTTTTATACTGTACCCCGCCCCCCCTTCTTCTTTCTTTTTTGATTTCTATTGTCTGTTGTCTATTGTTAGTTTATTTAATGTGTGTTTTTTTATCTTGTGTTTTGTCTGATGTTTGATTGTTATGTTTGGAAAAAAAGAAAAAAAACCCCAAAAAACCCCAAAAAACTTCATCCACCTCCCCACCAGAAGGAGCCTTCACCCGAGTTCTGATCAATTCTGGTTCACCTTGTTACTTCCTGTTTGTATGGACATTTTAAACCACTCATGCTACACTACGCTATACTCTGGTGCAAAGTATTGTCAGTCTGCTGATATACCAAGCCTTGATTATTCATTGTTATTGCTTCTCTGTGCTTTTGACTGCGTGTTTTTGGATTGTTAACCTTGTTGATTGATTTTCTAATTTATGAACTGTCTGTTTATTTACCCTGTCTTTGCCTTTGGATTTGGATTGTGTACCTGGTTCTCCGCAAAAGAATTCTCCCTCTTCTGCTGCGATGGCTTACAATCGTATTAGTAAACCTAATTTCAATTAATTGTAGCTACCTTAACAAGATAACATGGCTAACTTGTTTTTTAGCAAGGCTGTTCTTTGGTTATTTCAGTCACTGCATACATCGTTTTTTAGACAGTGCATCAGTGACAGGTGATAAGATCAGCAGCATAAATGTGGATGCCTTCATGTTAGTAGGATTTCAGGACCGTTAGACTGTATTCATTCAACTGGCAGCTGCATATACGCTTATAGGTTTTATAGAAGTATCAAATTTGTAAGTAAGTGCTCGTCCACATTTTGTCAAATATGTAAATAATGCACATGGGACATTCAATTAATTTGTTAAAATTTAAGAATGTTTTAACACAATTTAATTTATTGAATTAATATACTACTGCAACTTTAACTTTTTTGTTTATGAAATTCTTACATTCATCCAATTTAATTTGATAAATTAACTAATGTTTAATTAATTCATTTTACTACTCGTGTTGGTCCAGTTTAACTTTATTGATTTACTATTATTTAATTAATTCATTGTATTGTGTTGGTCCAAATTTCCTTTTTTTCTCATTTAAAATTAAACACAAGTATAATTAAATGTTTATTAAGTTCATATCAAGACAGGTTTTTCAAACAGTACCTTGTATTTTTAAACACACGCATGTTCAAAGAAAATTCAAAAGGTATTTGTAACGGCGATCCGCTGACTGGAGCGTTAGGATCCATACGTGGAGCAGAAATACCAAGTATGAAATGGCAGACAGAAAGCAGAGGTCAGAATCCGATACGGCAATACAAAACGAGCAAAAGAGTCCGAGACGGAACTAAGAAACAATACTTCACGTTGTGCGAACGTTCCTTAAATGTTCGCAACCCCGGAAGTGTTCCTTGATGCGCTAAAGCTTGGGTGAGGCCTCCCTCTGGCGGCCGAGTGCCGGCGGCAACGCTACAATTATTGCCATTTCTACAATTTTTTATTAGAAATAAGAAAACCAGTAGCAGCTAATCGAAACCATATAAAAATATAAAATATAAAAAAACATAATTTAACATAACATACTTTTTAAACTTCACAAAAATGTTTCGAAATGCGTATGTTAAAGACCAGCAAATAATTTATAGAAAAGACGTTTTGATGTTTTTTAGTACGTTTTTCTTGTTAAGTCAGAAAAATCCACTCTCTCTTGAGTTTGAACAACTGCGTTTTTAGTCATATAGTGGCAAGGCAAACTGTAATCCTTAAACACAGTGATCTGTAATTAACAAACAAAGCACACAGCTTCACAAATGACATCAGTAAATAAATACTTAGGAGTCCAAATAAATACTCAGTATTTCCACAAATTACTGTGAAGGTGCACAGATATACCTAAATAAAAAAATTAAAAAAGCACTTGAAAGTAAAAGCAATGCAGTTGTACTGTATGCATAACATACACTTATTTACAATTGGTTTCTAATTCCTGATTGACTTCACACAGGCCAGACAGGGATAGCCAAAGGGCCGGATGAAATGCCCAGGTCTGCAACAGACTCATCATGTATACATGAGTAACCACAAGTTCAACAATGCCCTTTAAATGTAAGCAGGACTTGCCATGCCATATCTCCCTCAGATACCAGATGCCCAATTACAAATGGGAGTAGGCCCAAATTTCATGAACCTTTCCACCAATTGTGTTTTTTTTTTTTGTAAATGTGTATGTGGGATTGCATGTGGCTTATTTGTCTTGTCTCCCCATTTATAGAAAAAGAAAAATTCAGGATAGCTATGATGAGGTCTTTAAGAGTGAAATATTACGTGGTTGTCAACAATGCCAAGCAACAGGCTAACTAAACTGGCACTATGCCCTCAAACACATCATGTAGAATGTCTTGGTGATAACCCTTGCAATCACTGAAGTACATGAGATTTTTATTGAAAACACTATTTTTTTCTTTTACTTCAATTTAGCCTTGGACATACGCTACTGAATCTTGAACAAGGCGAGCCAACACAATGGGATAACTATACCTCCTCACGTCCTCATTCTTACATAGCACTGCCAGGTTAATTGGGGGAACTTGAGCCAGGAGGCAAGCTCCAGTACGAAAAATCCAGTAAATGGCACTTAATTTGTGTTTTGTGCATAATGTGCCTAAAGGTTTACAAACCTCAAACTCATCAAAATACATTTAGCAAAATACATAATGCAAATCCTGACAGAAAAGTATTTTCCTGCTAACTGTAATCTCATACAACTGTATGTATGATGCTCAGTCATTATTTTCCTATTAACCTGTTGTGCTTTGCGAATGTTGACCACTATGTCCACAACATTACTCCTCTCAAAGGGATTTTGCATCTTCACACAGGCACATACTGGCAAATTCTTTTCTTTGTTATTAAGGATGTACTCAACAGGTTCTGTGACAATGAAGTTAAACTGATAATACTGCTTATGAAGGTGTACAGTGCTAAGTAAACCTCCGTTTGTTATTGCTTTGAGCAAAGGGTCAGATGAGCAGAGAGTTGTGGCAATTTCTCTAATTAAAGACTTCTAAAAGGCTAACAGAGAAAAGCTATGATGAACTCATCAACTGTTGCACCTGGTACATGTGCAATATGGTCCAAAATTATGCAGCAAAATTATAATTTCTCTAAGCAAGTTCTTACTGACATTCTTATAACCACCTGAAATGTCATTCAAACATTAAATGTTTATTTCAACTGAACTTGACTGCTTGCGCCTTCATTAGAATCAGATTCTTGAGTTTCACCAGTGGTACAAAGTATACCTTGTTTGAAATCTTGTAATCTAATGTGTTTCCTATTGGTGGAAAATGTTCCAAACATTTTTCAAACACACTATTCGCTTTATTTTTCTTCCAGCGAGTGTTAATGTGATTAAAAAAAAGTATCCATTTTCATGGTAATACTGCTACATGGTCACAAATAACAAATGTTGAAAACCACAGTAATTCTTGAGAACTTTGTGTAGAATGTGCTTGTGTAGAATGGTAAGAGGTTAAGGACTGCCATGGCAACTCAGGATCTGAAAGAAAAAGTGGAAGTGATTAAGGAATTTGCCTGATGCAAACAATATAACAAAACTTTCAGAATATAATCAGAATATGTGTTTTAACTAAATAAAATAAAAAATATCATATAGGAGGGGGCACAGTGGCTTAGTGGTTAGCATGTTTGCCTCACACCTCCAGGGTTGGGGGTTCGATTCCCGCCTCCGCCGTGTGTGTGGAGTTTGCAAGTTCTCCCCGTGCCTCGGGGGCTTCCTCCGGGCACTCCGGTTTCCTCCCCCGGTCCAAAGACATGCATGGTAGGTTGATTGGCATGACTAAATTGTCCGTAGTATGTGCGTGCGTGTGTGTGTGTGTGTGTCCTGTGATGGGTTGGCACTCCGTCCAGGGTGTATCCTGCCTTGATGCCCAATGACGCCTGAGATAGGCACAGGCTCCCCGTGACCCGAGAATAGTTCGGATAAGCGGTAGACTTCTTCTTCTTTTGGCTTTTCCCTTCAGGGGTCGCCACAGCGAATCATCTCTCTCCACCTATCCCTATCTTCTGCATCCTCAACACTTGCACCCACTAGCTTCATATCCTCATTAATTCCATCCATATACCTCCTCTTTGGCCTTCCTCTTTGCCTCCTGCCTGGCAGCTCCATGTCCAACATTCTCCTACCAATATACTCACTCTCCCTCCTCTGAACATGTTCAAACCATCTTAATCTGGACTCCCTAACTTTGTCCCCCAAACGTCCAACATGAGCTGTCCCTCTGATGTACTCGTTCCTAATCCTGTCCAATCTTGTCACTCCCAAAGAGAACCTCAACATCTTCAGCTCTGCTACCTCTAGCTCTGACTCCTGTCTCTTCCTCAGTGACACTGTCTCTAAACCATACAGCATGGCCGGTCTCACCACTGTCCTGTACACCTTCCCCTTGATTCTCGCTGACATTTTCCTATCACACAGAACTCCTGACACCTTTCTCCAACCATTCCAACCTGCCTGCACTCGCTTCTTTACCTCTTTCCCACTCTCTCCATTACTCTGGACTGTTGACCCCAAGTACTTAAACTCCTGTACCTTCTTCACCTCTTCACCCTGTAACCTTACTGTTCCACTTCCCTCCCTTTCATTCACACACATGTACTCAGTCTTACTACGACTGACTTTCATTCCTCTTCTCTCCAGCGCAAACCTCCACCTCTCCAGGTTTTCCTCCACCTGCTCCCTGCTCTCACTACAGATCACAATGTCATCTGCAAACGTCATTGTCCAAGGAGACTCCTGTCTGACCTCCTCTGACAACTGGTCCATCACTATAGCAAACAGGAAGGGGCTCAGAGCCGATCCCTGATGCAGTCCCACCTCCACTTTGAACTCCTCTGTCTGACCTACAGCACACCTCACCACTGTCCTGCTCCTCTCATACATGTCCTGCACCACTCTGACATACTTCTCTGCTACTCCTGACTACCTCATACAGTACCACAGCTCTTCTCTTGGCACTCTGTCATACGCTTTCTCCAAGTCTACAAACACCCAGTGCAACTCCCTCTGACCATCCCTATATTTCTCCATCAAAATTTTCAGAGCAAAAATTGCATCTGTTGTGCTCTTTCTGGGCATGAAGCCATACTGCTGCTCACAAATTTCCACTACCTTCCTTAACCTAGCTTCCACTACTCTTTCCCACAGCTTCATTGTATGGCTCATCAACTTTATCCCCCTATAGTTGCTGCAACTCTGCAAGTCACCCTTATTCTTAAAGATTGGCACTAACACACTTCTTCTCCATTCCTCAGGCATCCTCGCACTCTCTAAAGCCCTGTTAAACAAACTAGTTAAAAATTCCACTGCTGCCTCTCCCAGACACTTCCAGACCTCCACCGGGATGTCGTCAGGACCAACTGCCTTTCCAATTTTCATCCTCTTCAAAGCCTTCCTGACTTCATCCTTTCTAATCTTATCTACTTTCTGTTCCACAGAGTTCACCCCTTCTACTCTTTTTTCCCTCTCATTTTCCTCATTCATCAGCTCCTCAAAGTATTCCTTCCATCTCCTCTGTACACTCTCCTCACTTGTGAGTACCCTTCCATCTCTATCCTTAATAACTCTAACTTGCTGCACATCCTTCCCATCTCGATCCCTCTGCCTAGCTAACCTGTACAAGTCCTTCTGTCCTTCTCTAGTGTCTAACCTAGTGTACAACTCTTCATATGCCTTCTGCTTGGCCTTAGACACCTCCCTCTTCACTCTGCGCTGTAACTCCTTGTATTCCTGTCTATTCTCTTCATTCCTGTCTATGTCCCACTTCTTCTTGGCTAATCTCTTCCTCTGGATACTATCCTGAACTTCCTCATTCCACCACCAAGTCTCCTTATCTTCTTTCCTCCTTCCAGATGATACACCCAGCACCTTTCTCCCTGTCTCCCTGATCACTTCTGCTGTAGTTTTCCAGTCATCTGGCAGCACTACCTGACCACCCAGAGCCTGCCTCAACTTCTGTCTAAATTCCTCACAACATTCCTCCTTTTTCAGCTTCCACCACTTGGTTTTCTTCTCTATCTCTATCTTTGACCTCTTCTTCTTACAGACCATCAAAGTCATCCTACACACCACCATCCTATTCTGTCTGGCTACACTCTCTCCCACTACCACTTTACAGTCACTAATCTCTTTCAGATTGCCTCTTCTACATAGGATGTAGTCTACCTGTGTTCTCCTACCTCCACTCTTGTAAGTCACTCTATGCTCCTCCCTCTTCTGAAAATAAGCGTTAACCACAGCCATGTCCATCCTCTTAGCAAAGTCCACTACCATCTGTCCTTCAAGGTTCCTTTCCTTAACTCCAAACTTGCCCATCACCTCCTCATCACCTGTGTTCCCCTCACCAACATGTCCATTAAAATCCGCTCCTATCACCACTCTCTCACCCATGGGAATACTCTCCATCACCTCATCTAATTCACTCCAGAATCTCTCTTTCTCCTCTAACTCACAACCTACCTGTGGGGCATAACCACTAACAACATTCAACATCACCCCTTCAATCTCTAACTTCAGACTCATCATCCTGTCTGACACTCTCTTCACCTCCAGAACATGCCTCACAAACTCCTCCTTCAGGACCACACCTACCCCATTTCTCTTACTATCCACACCATAATAAAACAGCTTGAATCCTGCTCCTATACTACGAGCCTTGTTACCCTTCCACCTGGTCTCCTGTACACACAGTATATCCACCTTCCTTCTCTCCATCATATCAGCCAGCTCTCTACCTTTCCCTGTCATAGTACCAACATTCAGAGTTCCTATTCTCAGTCCTACACTCTTACCTTTCCTCTTCTCTCTCTGTCTGTGCACTCTCCTCCCTCCTCTACTTCTTCGACCAACAGTAGTCGACTCAATTTCCACCGGCGCCCTGTAGGTCAACGGCACCGATGGCGGTCGTTGTTAACCCGGACCTCGACCGATCCGGTATGAAATTCGTACTGACGATTCGCATGGTTAAATTTGGCAATGTTTTACGCCGGATGCCCTTCCTGACGCAACCCTCTCTATTTATCCGGGCTTGGGCCCGGCACAGAAGTCACTGGACTGTGACCCCCATGGCTAGATTGGATAAGCGGTAGACAATGAATGAATATTATATAGGATATTTAGTTGGACTGCCTTTGCTTTGATTACGGCACAAATTTACTGTGGCATCATTTCGATAAATTTATGCAGTTTCACAACATCTATTTCTGCCCAGAGTTGCAATAATTTGTCAGATCTTGAGTTAATGTTGGGAGAGTCAGACCACTGCTTAAAGTCTTCTCGAGCACATATTGTAAACATAATAAAAAATTTTAAAGTTTAAAATTAAACTATTATTTATCTCCAACATTTATCCCTAATGAGCAAGCCTGAGGCAACAGTGGCAGTGAACAATGGGAACCATCCTCATTTGGGTAAATGAAGTAAATGAAAATAATGACCTTTCTACAACAGTTTATAGTCACAAGGAATTGTGCAACCAAGAGCTCATGAGGAACTAATAGGTCAATGTAATTTCTGAGTTTATTATATACTTAATACTAATTCTTTTATTCTGAAATCTTCAAATGTTCACTGCTGAAGGCCTGAGCACAATGCTGACCAACACAACAGCAGCTCAAAGAGCAGCAGCTCCCTTGGGTCATGTGCTGTCCACGCAGATCTAACACCAGCAACAGTCAAGCACCACCAACCAGGGGTAGCGTGTCAGGATGGATCAGGCAGACCCAGAAAGAAGAAGCGGTCACATCTTGCATTATGCCCATGCCAAAAAAAACCATTGATGGAAAAACCTGGTTACCAGGTTTTCATCCTAGTCTCTTCTTACCCTGCTACACCCATCACTCGGGAACAGGGTAAATCTGGACTCCTCAGACCACATGACCTTTTTCGATTGCTCCAGAGTCCAATGGTTATGCTCCCTAGCAAACTGAAGCCTTTTTTTCATTTAGCCTCAACAATAAGTGATTTCTTAAAGCTATACAGGTTATTCCAATCTCTTTAGTTCTCTCTGCATTGTGCATGTGGAAATGCTCTTACTTTCACTATTAAACATAAACGTTCTACTCTTTTTTTTTTTTTTGATTTCACCAATCATTTAAGTGGTCTCCAACCACAGTCATTCAAGATTATATTTGACCATGTTTCTTCCTTGAAAATGATGGTTCACTACTATATGTCAAGGTTTTAATAATGCATTGAACAGCTCTTAATTTTAGTAGTTTCAGCAATCTCCTTAGTTGTTTTATTGGTATGATGCAGGCCACTAATTTGACCCTTCACAAACATCTTTTCCACAACCCCAGGATATGTCTGACATAATTGTTTAAGAAATGAGAAGCTACTCACTTTATCAGTTAAATAACTAGTTGCCAAAACACATTAATTACTGCAATAATTAATGTTATCTAGGTGGTGACTTTCTTTGACCAGGCTATGTATATTAGCCAATGTACTATGTATAATGTCAAGAAACTGATGGAGGGCAAAAAGCAAAGGTGTATCTATTAAATGTTATGACACAGGTTTAATAGGATCAATGTTCACAATAATAATAAATAATAAAAGGTTTCGTTTCATATAAATCCGTGCATTGTTTTTTTTTTTTGTTTTTTTTTTGGATTAGTTTGTTTTGTTTTTGTTTTTGCCAAACCAACTTTCTGAGACCAGGACTGATGGATGTGTGTAAACAAGATTTCGGGGGGAAAAAAGTCGAGATAAATGTGGGAGACAGTTGAAGGGTAGTATAGGTTTCTGCAAAGGATATTTAGATATTTAAGATATCCAACTTCTCGTAAGACGCCTAAAGAAAAGTCGGAAGTGACCTTTAGGTACTGTTGGGGGTAAACCCTGCGCGAGCTTCACAATGAGGGCAGCATCCTGTCAACAGTGGGATGGGAGAGCGCGAGTGTGACACTCCACTGAATACGCACTAACGTTTGTCCAGGTGGTTTGAGCACTTTTGTCCCTGAAATCTGCTAAATACCACGCTGGGAACTTGAGTGATAGCAAAGACTTTATACTTGGGAGTGAAGTACCTGTTCCTCTTGTAATTTTGACGGCTTGATCGGACTGAGGAAAGCAATATACGCACGAGCCCAGTGGCTTTCTAGTCGGAGACTTCAAGTTAAGCTTCAAGACCTGAAACTGCGAGGATTCCCCCAGATTATCACAGTCTTAGACTTGGTAACAGACCATTGAAGGTTGTGTTGTATCCCACTTTTGAGGATGTACGTGGCGTTGCTGATTGTGTCTCTGGTGGGACTGTCTTCATTTGCTGTTTTAGCCCAGATCGGTGAGTTGGTTTTGGTGTGGGTGAGTGATAAAAGGGGTGGTGTTTTGTGTTATTAGCGTTGCTATGGCGTTTATCTACACTTGGGCTACACCATCATATTACATCTTGGTGCATGACTTTTACATTTCTGGATTATGTGTGTGTGTGCGCGTACCTCTACATTGGAGTTATTTTGGCCAAAAATTCTACCGAACGGTCTGCCGTCCTAATCTATAATCATAATCTATATGCATTATGCATCTGTCCACTTAGCAACCCCTGTAAGATTTTAAGGAATTGGTGGACTATCGATTCATCTAAACATTCAATATTTTTATTTTTTAGTTATGTACAGAATAACATTTAGCCTACAACGTTGCTTAGTCTGTTTTCTACGTCAGCAGTCTTTACCTGTAAACAGTCATACACTATATTGCCAAAAGTTTTGGGACACGCCTCCAAATAATTGAATTCATGGGTTGGGCTTGGCCCCGTGGTTCCAGTGAAATGACTTCTTAATGCTCCAGCATACTAAGACATTTTGGACAATTTCATGCTCCCAACTTTGTGGGAAACGTTTGGGGATGACCCCTTCCTGTTCCAACATGACAAAAAAAAAAAAAAAAAGCAAGGTCCATAAAGACATGGATGAGCAAGTTCATGTGGAGGAACTTCACTGAGTCCTGACCGCAACCCGATAGAACACCTTTGGGATGAATTAGAGCAGAGACTGTGAGCCAGGCCTGACCTCACAAATGCACTTCTAGAGGAATGGTCAAAAAAATTCCCATAAACACACTCCTAAACCTTGTGGAAAGCCTTCCCAGAATTTCTTGGTATGCTGATGCATTGAGTTCCTTTCACTGGAACTAAGGTGCCAAGCCCAAGCCCTGAAAATCAACATCTGAATTCAATGGTTTGGTGTCCCAAAACTTTTGGCAATATAGTGTATTTTCATCTCAGTGTTCATGTCTGAACTGATCGTCATTATTGTCTCCTGGTGTGAATTGCAGACTGGATGTGTGGCGGTAATATCACAATCACAAGTGCGGGGTACCTGACGTCACCAGGCTATCCTTCTGGGTACCCGCCTTCGCAGCAGTGCATGTGGCTCATAAGTGCTCCCATCCAGCACCAGCGTATCCTTGTCAACTTCAATCCACACTTCGACCTCGAGAGCCCCGAGTGCAAGTGAGTGTCACATCAACCCACTTTCAGACCAGCTCCAAAACTTTCATATGCCAGTTACACTCCATTTTCATTACAGTGGACAAATTATCTAGGCAGGGCTAGATTAATTAATTAATATGCAAAAATGAAAGAAAAAGATGATAAAATCCAAGGTCTGTGGAGGGTGTGATGTACACAGACAGTCTAGAGTCTCTATCGTTTGCTGTTAAGGGCATTGTCCTCCTTGTATAAATATGACTGTATTCATTTTAAATGAATGATTGCTAATTACCACTGTTGTACTTCAAGGAGTAAACATTGTTTACCATTCTGCATGCAAATATGTACCTCATACCATGTGATTTAAAAAAAAAAAAAAAAAGTAAGTATGAAAAAAAAGTATGGAAAGCCTCTGGAGCATAGTCCCTGCACTAACATACATCAGATGATTGAATTAGACATATCAACTTTTGCAAAATCTAAATGTAGGAGCTTAGCATTGTAATATTGGTATACACTATAACTCAAAATAAGCAGGTTTCTTTTCAACTAATAAAAATGACAGATGAGCCATTTAGACTGAATGACAGCTGCATAGGTGAACTGGCCCCTTGGAAGCCTTGGCCCTTTCCCTCATGTCACATTAGCAATTTCTTGACTTACCTATCCCCTTTGAAAAACACAGCCTCCCTTTCTGTCAAGGTAAATACTTTGAGTTAATTAATATGAAATGTTTTCATATGTATCAGTGTTTTCTACTTAAATAATCAGATATGTTTGTAGTTAACATCCATTTTAACATCAAATTCCAAACAGGGATGGCACACATTTTCTGTAGAAATCATTAAAAATTGTATTAACTTGTTTTGGTCGAAAGAGAAAAAAGATTGGAAATTGTCTATTGTGCTGTGTATTAATATTTTTAATGCAAAAATGTATTATTTAATTTTTGAATGCATCTTTTTTTAACTATAGCTACACACATGGACAAGTTGTTGGTACCCTTCCATTAAAGAAAGAAAATAATCACTGAAATAACGAAAATGACAAAAGTAATAATAAATAAAAATTTACTGAAACTTGACTAATGAAAATCAGACGTCGCTTTTAAATTGTGGTTCAACAGAAGCATTTAAAAAAACAAACAAATGAAACTGGCCTTGACAAAAATGATGGTACCCCTAGAAAAGATTGAAAATAATTTGACCATAGGGACAGTTGTGTCCTATAATTAGCATCACAGGTGTCTTCAAACTTGTAATCAGTCAGTCTGCCTATTTACAAGGAGTGTGGGGTGGTGATATAAAAATAGTCATTGTGCTGTTTGGTATCATGATGTGCACCACACTGAACATAGAGCACAGAAAGCTAAGGAGAGAGTTGTCTCAGGAGATTAGAAGGAAAATTATAGACAAGCATTTTAAAAGTAAAGGCTATAAGACCATCTCCAAGCAGCTTGATGTTCCTGTGACTACAGTTGCACATATTATTCAGAAGTTTAAGGTCCACGGGACTGCAGTCAACCTCCCTGGACATGGCCCCAAGAGGAAAATGATGACAAATTTAAGAGACAGATAAAATTAATTGTAGCCAAAGAGTCCAGAACAACTTCTAAAAAGATTAGAGGTGAACTCCAAGGTCAAGGTACATCAGTGTCAGATCGCACCATCCGTCGCTGTTTGAGCCAAAGTGGACTTAACAGAAGACGACTAAGGAGGACTCCACTGCTGAAAGCAAATCATGAAATTCTGGGAGAATGTCCTTTGGACAGAGGAGACAAAACTGGAGCCTTTTGGCAAGTCACATCAGCTCTATGTTCACAGATGCAAAAATGAAGTATACAAAGAAAAGAACACTGTACCTACTGTGAAACATGGAGGAGGCCTGGTTATGTCCTGGGGCTGCTTTGTTACATCTGGCACAGAGTGTCTTGAATCTATGCAGGGTACAATGAAATCTCAAGACTATCAAGGCATTCTGGAGCAAAAAGTGCTGCCCATTGTCAAAAAGCTTGGTCTCAGTCGCAGGTCATGGGTCATACAACAGGATAATAACCCAAACAAACAGCTAAAAACACCCAAGAATGGCTAAGAACAAAACATTGTACTATTCTGAAGTGGCTTTCTATGAGCCCTGATATAAATCCTATTGAACATCTGTGGAAAGAGCTGAAACATGCAGGAGAAAGCACCCTTCAAACCTGAGAGAGCTGGAGCAATTTGTTCACAAGGATTGGGCCAAAATACCTGTCGACAGGTGCAGAAGTCTCATTGAGTGTTACACAAATCGCTTGATTGCAGTGAATGCCTCAAAAGGTTGTGCAACAAAATAATAAGTTAAGGATACCTTCATTTTTGTCCAGGCCAGTTTCATTAGTTTGTATTTTTAAATGCTTCTGTTGAACCACAATTCAAAAGCAATGTCTGATTTTCATTAGTCAATTTTCAGTAAATTTTTATTTATTCATTCATTATTATTCATTTATTTATTCATTTATTTTATTTATTTTTTGGGTAGAAAAGCTGTTACAGTGTTGTTTCAACCTAGAAACTATGTATATGCCGGCACAATGCTTCAGTTCATACACACTGTGTTTAATTTAAGGTCATAGAAAGCTGACCAGAATGGAACAAGGTTGACAGGAAATGCCAGAGCACTTTCCTACATGTCATTTAAAGATTATTCTCATTGACTTTTATTGTGATTCATACAATATGGAAACTTTGTTTTCTAAGTGTCAATGAGTGCAAGCTGAACTGTTTTTTTTATTCACACAAAGGTGAATGCTAAAAGATATCTTCATATTGAATTTGAATGAATGGTGGTTATTCTGTTATATGTCAATGTGTGTAGGTATGACTTTTTGGAGGTGTATGATGGGGATAGTGAGAAGGCGAGTCTAGTAGGGAAGTACTGTGGTAAGATTGCTCCATCCCCAATAACCTCTAGTGGAAATTTACTGCTGATCAAATTCACCTCTGACTACGAGACCACTGGTGCTGGCTTTAGCATCCGCTATGAGATACACAGAACAGGTCTGACACACATACACATAAATACACACAGTTGGTGGCATAGTATTTGCTATAAGATGCTAAGACACTTGGTCAATGTTTATATGCCCCTAATAAATATATATAATATATGGGGGGGAATTATATATCTATAATTTTTTTTTCCATATGTCTCAACGTTTCTGGTTGTCTCAGGCACAGAATGTTCCAGAAACCTCACTGCTCTAAGTGGGTTGATCAAAACACCAGGCTTCCCTGATAACTACTCCAACAACCTGGAGTGTACGTTCATCATATTTGCACCAAAGATGTCAGAGATTGTGTTGGAGTTTGAGAGCTTTGACATGGAAACTGACAACACAGGACCAGCTGGAGCCTCATGCCGATTTGACTATTTAGAGATCTGGGATGGATACCCAACAGGTAGAAAGAAAAAGAGATAGAGAGAGAGAGAGATAAGCTCATGACTCAAACCACCAAAACTTTAGTTTGTGTTTCATATTGTATTTTATTGAGATAACTGATCTCTCTCTCTCTCTCTCTCTCTCTCTCTCTCTCTCTCTCAGTTGGTCCTCATATTGGAAGGTACTGTGGTCCAAATAGTCCAGGCCGGGTTGTGTCATACACTGGCATTTTGTCCCTCTTCATTCACACAGACAATGCCATCACAAAGGAGGGATTCTCATCCAATTACAGGATCCAGTCCAACCACGAGCCAAGCCATGAGGAAGCCAGTTAGTACTGTTCATTGTTAATTATCCTGCCAGAAAATCTTCTTGTTTTTGCTCCTGATTGGCACAGATGTCTTTGCATCTGTTCAATCTTCAGCAAATTGCCACTTTTTCTGGATTATAGTAATTCCATTTCTTCTATTGCAAAATAGAGTGACCATAGTCAGTTGTGGGTGTATTTTAACTTAACGTATATACAAATTTCCAACAATGCCACAGCCATATGTGGCCAGGAGCCAAGGGAGTTGCTCTTTGTGTGGGAGGGAAGTCATACTCTTCCTTCCTTGTCATTCAAGTGCAGATAGCGTTTCCCTCCAAGTATGCTCCACTTCCAAGCGTGCTGCACTGTGATACAGCATGAGCAGAAGTTCAAAAAGATGCAGGTGCTGTCTCACAGGTCTCAGATGATCCAAGTACTATCTTTCTAGTGGTTGGTTTCTGTCATGATGATAGAGGTGGAAATTGGCAGGTGGCTAGGGAAATTGGGGAAAAAAGTAACACACATAATTGTTATGTTAGTTTATGTTCACTGTATAAATATTTGGAAATATTTTCAATAAAACCGCAAAAAAAAATCTACTTTGAAAGAATTTGAAAAACAGTGCTCTCTAGATTTTTTTTTTCTTGAAGACTCATCAGTCTACAAAATCACTGATTGAGTATCTGTGGGTATGTTACAGATGAGTGCCTGTCTCCTTTGGGAATGGAATCTGGGGAGATAACTGATGACAGAATTGCCTCGTCATCTCAGTACAATCCCAGCTGGTCTCCCTTCCGTTCACGATTAAACTACCGCGACAATGGCTGGACACCATCAGAGGATTCTGCCAGGGAATGGATACAGGTACAAATACATGCACATCCTCACATACAAGGCAAGATGGACAAAGTCTGTGATGCACCAAATTCTCAAAGGGACTTTTTTTATTTGGCTGTGTATTTGGGTATGTAGAAGACAATAATGATATAAAAAAAATACACATGCCTTATTTTACTGCATTAAATTTTTCTGCATTAATTGGCCATAAAATGTCATCTTCATCAAGGACACAAATATAGACTAACACAATGCTAACACAACTTAAGCTAACGACACACAAGCAATAATAATTTCATGTCTTTAATGAACATGGCCATTAAAAATTCACACTACTGTGGAAAAAGTAAGTAAACATTTGAATTTAATAGCTAGTTGATCTTTGTTTTGCAGCAATAAACTCAACCAAGCATTTCTTGTAGCCTGCACAATGTTCAGGAGGAATTTTGGACCACTCTTACTAACAAAACTCAACTGCATTAGTCTTGTGTGAAGAGTACTTCCATTCTCTTGAGGTCATTCCACAACATCTCTATGGGGTTCTGACTGAGCCACTCCAAAAGGCAGATATATTTTTTAAACCATTCTGTAGTGGATTTACTTCAATGATTAGGATCACTTTCCTGCTGCATCACTTTACTTCTACTGAACATCAGCTGCCACACAACCACCCTAATGTTATCCTGTAAGTTATCTTGATAAACTTGGGAATTACAGGTACATCTCAATAAATTAGAATGTTGTGGAAAAGTTCATTTATTTCAGTAATTCAACTCAAATTGTGAAACTCGTGTATTAAATAAATTCAATGCACACAGACTGAAGTAGTTTAAGTCTTTGGTTCTTTTAATTGTGATGATTTTGGCTCACGTTTAACAAAAACCTACCAATTCACTATCTTAACAAATTAGAATATGGTGACATGCCAATCAGCTAATCAACTCAAAATACCTGCAAAGGTTTCCTGAGCCTTCAAAATGATCTACACAATCATGGGGAAGACTGCTGAACTGACAGTTGTCCAGAAGACAATCATTGACACCCTTCACAAGGAGGGTAAGCCACAAATATTCATTACCAAAGAAGCTGGCTGTTCACAGAGTGCTGTATCCAAGCATGTTAACAGAAAGTTGAGTGGAAGGAAAAAGTGTGGAAGAAAAAGATGCACAACCAACCGAGCAAACTGCAGCCTTATGAGGATTGTTAAGCAAAATCGATTCAAGAATTTGAGTGAACTTCACAAGGAATGGACTGAGGCTAGGGTCAAGGCATCAAGACACACACAGATTTGTCAAGGAATTTAACTAAACCACAGACAACGTCAGAGGCGTCTTACATAGGCTAAGGAGAAGAAGAACTGGACTGTTGCCCAGTGGTCCAAAGTCCTCTTTTCAGATGAGAGCAAGTTTTGTATTTCATTTGGAAACCAAGGTCCTAGAATCTGGAGGAAGGGTGGAGAAACTCATAGCCCAAGTTGCTTGAAGTCCAGTGTTAAGTTTCCACAGTCTGTGATGATTTGGGGTGCAATGTCATCTGCTGGTGTTGGTCCATTGTGTTTTTTTAAAACCAAAGTCACTGCACCCGTTTACCAAGAAATTTTGGAGCATTTCATGCTTCCTTCTGCTGACCAGCTTTTTGAAGATGCTGATTTCATTTTCCAGAAGGATTTGGCACTGCCCACACTGCCAAAAGCACCAAAAGTTGGTTAATTGACCATGGTGTTGGTGTGCTTGACTGGCCAGCAAACTCACCAGACCTGAACCCCATAGAGAATCTATGGGGTATTGTCAAGAGGAAAATGAGAAACAAGAGACCAGTAAAAAAAAAAGTACAGTAAATTAACATACTTTCCAGAAGGCCAACAATCCACTAAAACTGTTTTTTTTATTGGTCTTATGAAGTATTCTAATTTGTTGAGTTTTGAACAACATTGAATTGGTGGATTTTTTTTGAACAACAGTGAATTGGTGGGTTTTTGTTAAATGTGAGCCAAAATCATCACAATTAAAAGAACCAAAGACTTAAACTACTTCAGTCTGTGTGCATTGAATTTATTTAATACAGGAGTTTCACAATTTGAGTTGAATTACTGAAATAAATGAACTTTTCCACAACATTCTAATTTATTGAGATGCACCTGTCATTTTTCCCGGCCCTGTCCAAAAAAATTCAAGTTGTGCAGGCCCTGAAGCAATTGTTTGGTGTGTCTTTTGAGTCATCTTGTCTGGACAAACACTTCTAGGGAGAGAAGGTACAGTGCTAAGTAGTCTCCATTTATAGACAATTTGTCTCACTGTGGACAGATGAATATCTAAGCTCTTTGAGATGAATATCTAAGCTCTTTTTGTAACCCTTTCCAGCTTTATATCACACAACAACTCTTAATTGTAGGTTTTCTAAGAGCTCTATTTGCTAGGCACAGTTCACATTAGCAGCTTCTTTGTATGGAGCTAACACCTCCAATCTTCTTTCATTAATTGTATGCCAGGTTTGCCAATTTTCAACTGTAATTAACTTTTGTCAAGGTCATTTGCCTAAATGTTTCACATAGTTTTTTCCAATCTATACTATAAATATTATAACTTAATTTGTAACTTAGGTGAAAACCAATGTAGATTTTAAGATAAATTTATACATAAATTCAGGCAATTCCAAAGGCTTCAAATACTTTTTCTTATCGCTGTAACTAAAATCAGGTAATGTTAGTCACAAGTTCATGAAATAATTTTCCTAGCTACCTTGATTGACTTGTTATGATTTCCACTGCTTTAGATGTAGGAAGGGTTTCCTCCCATAGTGAAAATGTATTTATAGACCAGGATGATGATTCTGACGCATTTAGGAAAACAAATCCATCTGGAGAACAAATCCATGTTTGACAAAACAATGTCCTGTAGGATGAAAGGATGAGGTGTGTGTGGGTGGGGGGTGGGGGGGTTCTTTCACATTGGTTTTCTAACGCAGACTGACTGTTTGGATTAAGTCTAAATTTAATGTATTGCTATTCTTGTGGATTTGACTGAATAGTAGATACTATGTATACTGTGTATTAGAGGAACGCTACTAAGTTTTACTAGTTGACCAGTAGATCTAAAACAAGTTGTATTTCAAGTCGTGTTTCAGAAGATCTCTATATTTAGCCTATTTTATTTGTGTAGTATAAAATGTACCAAACCAAACTTCAGTTAATAGCCAAATTGTAAAAATTACATTTCTATGATTAATTTAGTCTACACTATGATTTGGTGCAATAAATGTGCAAAATTATACATTTGTATTATCATGTTACAGTATTTAAAAATGTAAATGTAGGAAGTTCTCACAATGCACTCGTATGGACAAGTTAGCGGCTCAGCTGAGATTATTGAGATATTATTGAGAGCACAATGCATTATATAGCATGAAATATCTTTTTATGGCAAAGTATTGCAAAGCTGACTATAATATTGACTTTATGTAGTCTGAAATATTTTCAGACAAACAATTCAAGTACATGTGGTAACTAAAGGCATTCAACAGTTTTACAACAGGAAAGTAGAAAAATAGTGTGAACATGGGAATTCCAAGCATGAAACCAATAAATACTGCACACAGTTTTGAAACTATCAGATGTTTTAGTACTACTGAGAATGACAAATAACGTCTGGCTTTGGCTCCAACTGTATCTTAAGAAAACAGAAAGATTAGTAGACTCAGCAGTGCATTCCTCTGGCACTCCTCACATACAGGTACACACACAGCAGTATCCTGTTTTTCACAGGAAGAGCTCTTTTTGTTTGTCTGCCGGCCACTTGTTCATGGTGAGTTCATGTACGTCCTGCCATTGTTTTCTTGTAAGCCGTCTTTAAGGCTTGTTTATGGATCTTAAGCTCATTAATGCTTGCCGTATCCATCTGGCTGCTTTGTTGAATGGGGGAGTTGCTGACTTGCTTTCCTTCTGTTCTCTGTGATTTACGCCTTTCTTTTCATTTTGACCAGAATAGAAGAAACAGAACTGTTAATATTTAAGTCATAATTTTGTTGCATTGCTCCTTGCACAAGTCCAACTCTGTAATGAGCTGTAACTCAGTGATACCAGGTTGAAGGTTCTTTCATAGTTCATATTTAATCTGTACCATAAGGAAAAATAAACACTTTCTTTGTAGTTAGTGACAGGAAGTGTCAGGAAAAAACAAAAGTCCGTTTTTAATTCTTTTAAAAAGTAGTTTGTAACTGAGAGACAAAAGCATAAAAGCAGTGCAAGGAAGGTTTTGCTTTTTGCATTGTATGCATCCTGTGTTACATTATTAAAAAAGAAAACCCTTGCCATGTAACTGCAAAATCAGTGAAGTTTTTTGTTGTGGTGCAGTGTGCTCATGTCACACATGAAAAACAATGTGATCTGTGTGTTGCATTATGGCATAGAATTCTCTACATAAATGTAAACTTCATCTCTTTCAATTAGAACAGGTTTGGTTTAGCTCTAGTTAAAAATGTTTAGTAGCTAATTATTGGATCGTTTTGGTGAGAAATTCAGACACTACAATATTAGCACTATAAGCAATTAGATTTTAAAATGTTCTCCATGTTCTGTAACTATATATACATTAACAAGTATTGTATTAACCTGTGATTTGTTGAATGTCTTAGCATAATAGGCCCTTATACATTGGTTGCTGTGATTTCCTATCTGTGTTTTACTAGCAGGAATGTCCGAATATATCTTCACAGAATGGGCATGTGTGAGACATCTTTGGCTGTATAAGGGCTATAACAGTATTACTGATTTCAGACATTTTGAACAAAACATATATTTAAACACATGCTGGGCCTTTTTTAATGTAGCATTTTGGAAATCCAAAAACATTTTTGGCATTTCTAGTTGCTGATAATTGTGGATCAGTGCCTGCAACATTTCAATTCTGCTAGTGAAGAGCAAAATCCAGATTTCTTTAAGCTGCTATGTGACAATATCTATTGTTAAAAGTTGTATACAAATAAAATGTAATTTACAAAAGACAGATAAACAGTGTACACACATTTTAAGCATCTCTCTTTTTCTGTACTTTTAGGTGGATCTGGGCTTCCTGCGGTATGTTTCCGCTATAGGAATACAAGGAGCCGTTTCTAAGGAAACTAAGAAAGCTTACTATGTTAAGACGTACAAAGTCAGCATCAGCACCAATGGGGAGGACTGGACCATGATGAAAGATGGCACCAAACACAAGGTATGAGACAACAGAGGAACTTCCATTGAAGAAATAATGGTGATTGTGATGAAGTGTACATGTGACAAGTGCCCAATTATCAATGTTTCACATGGAGATGCACATGTTTTAAATGGTGGTACACATTTTAATGTGTAGAGCGGTGGTCAAGCTCATGTGTTTGAACTATCAGAACATCACCTATATACTATTTTAGCTTCATAGTTTGTATTTTAAACAGCATTATGATTTCAAGGCATCATGTGAGTGTCATTGAGCTAGTGTGTGAGAACATGCTTCGCCTATATCATTGTTCAAGTTGATTGCATTTTTTGAGGTGATCTGAAAGTGAGCCCACTCCATTAAAGGAGGACCTGCCTCTGACATGTTTGATCAAATGGAGTGATCAGCAAGAAAACTGCATTATAGTTTCATTAAAAAGCTGACAAAGCTTATAGGTAGCTTCATTCACATATAGTTATTTATCATAAAAATATCTTCATTCCATCCAGTAAAGTAACAGTTTAAATTGATAACTTGGTGATGAGGTTGAAGTTGGCTTCTTATTTATCTACTTAATGAGTATATTTCCAAAATGCTACATACTCAAAACATGAAATAATATGCTATAGGTTTTTTTGTTTAATTTGTTTTGTTTTTAGTAATGGCTGCATAAAATTGCAACATTTTTGATCATTTCATATAAAAAGAACGAGATATTGGTGTACGAATAGCCTAATTTTATAGTCTACATAGCCTAATTTCGCTGCACCCAGTCATTAAAAACAAAAGGTCGATCAGATACTGTGGCGCGAGACCTTTCAGTGCTTTATAGGTTAGTAAAAGTGTTTTATAATCAATGTGACATTTTACTGGAAGCCAGTGCAGTGTGGATAAGATTAAAGTGATGTGTTCATATCTTCTGGTTCTAGTTATGATTCTAGTTGTTGCGTTCTGGACTAACTGGAGCTTGTTTATGTTCCTACTGGAACATCCAGACAGTAAGGCATTACAGTAATCCAACCTAGAGGTAACAAAAGCATGAGCTAGTTTTTCTGCATTGTGAAGTGACATCATATTTCTTATCTTAGCAATATTTCTGAGATGAAAGCAGACTACCATAGTGATATTAGCTACGTGAGCTTCCAATGATCGGAGTCAATAATCATACCAACATCTCTTACTGCTCAACCTACAGAAAGGCCATCCACAGTTACTCTGTAATTAGAAAACTTACTTCTGGCTGCAGGTGGACCTTGTACAAGCACTACTGTCTTGTCAGAGTTTAGCAGCAGGAAGGTAGTAAGCATCTACTGTCTAATGTCCTTCAGTCTAAATAAGCTGGTGTCTCTCATCTGACCAATCGGCTCCTGCTTGATTTACATGAAAACCTGCACCCACACCAGCCCTTTGCGGATGAGATTGGACACCCCTGCCTAACTCCCTAAAGTAGAAGAGAAGCTGAAAAGGATGGAGTCAATGGACATAATAGAGAAAGTAACTGACCCAACCGAATGGTGCACACCCAAAGAAAAATGGAAAAATTAAAAATAAGAATCTGTGTGGACTTGAATAACTTAATGAAAATGTGAATGTGAGAAGTTCATCGACAAGATATACTCCCCAAGAGTACAGCATGTTCCAGTTTAGGGGCAGAAAGTGGATCTTGGGAACTCCCTTTTTTTGGCAGCAAACCACCTTTATCACACCGCTAGGTAGATACTGTTTTAAATGGCTACCTTTTGGCATCATGTCAGTGCCTGAAATTTTCAAACAGAAAATGTCGGAGCTGTAACATGGACATGACAAGACATCCATACGTTGTCAGTGCTTGCTCATCAGGTTAACAAAGTTCAATCCAGTTGCTGAATATGTTCCCAGAAAACACCTAGTTGTGTTCTTCTAGGGTGACCTAGAAGCAGAGGTTAAAGCATACATGTATTCAGTAGAGGATGACCTAAGGTTAAGAAAACCGATCAATGAACAGATCAAAGATGAGATAATAATAATAATAATAATACATTTTATTTGTGGGCGCCTTTCAAGCTCTCAAGGTCACCTTACAAAAATACATTTAAAAAACACAGCATAGTATAAAACATACAGATAGAAAACAAATAATAAAATATTTAAAAATAAATTAACAAAGGAAAAAAATAATAGACAAGTTTCAAATATAAAATGCAGTTCTAAACATGTAAGTTTTGAGTCTGGATTTAAAGGTTGTCAGAGAATCTGTACTTCTGATGTCAGAAGGGAGACTGTTCCAAAGGCGGGGTGTAGAGCGACTGAATGCTCTAAGCCCCATGGTGGACAGTCGAGCTAATGGTGTGGTAAGCTGGTTAGCAAAGGAAGATCTGAGTGTATGGGAGGGTGTGTATAATTGGAGAAGGTCAGACAGATATGGTGGAGCAAGATTATGAAGAGCCTTGAAAGTGAATAGCAGAATTTTAAACTCAATGAGAAACTTCACAGGAAGCCAGTGAAGCTGGTGAAGAGCTGGTGTGATATGGTCAATAGAAGGAGTTCGAGTAATAATGCGGGCTGCAGAGTTTTGTACCAATTGAAGTTTGTGAAGAATTTTAGAAGGCAAGCCAAAAAGAACAGAGTTACAGTAATCCAGACGTGATGTAACAAGGGCATGGACTAATATGACAGTACGGGCGGCACAATACTGTTCAAGACTCTGGCAGAGACGATTAATATTGTGGAGGTGAAAGTATGCAGACCGAGTGGCATTATTAACATGAGCCTCAAAGGATAGAGTGCTAACAAGGATGACACCCAAACTCTTTACCTGAGGGTAAGGAAAAACAGTGGAATTATCAATATTTAATGAAAAACTATCAACCTTGGCTAAGGTGGACTTAGAGCCAACGAGAAGGACTTCTGTTTTATTGGTATTCATTTGGAGAAAGTTGCAAGAAAACCAGGATTTAATTTCATTTAGACAGACCGAAAGAACAGCAGGAGGAAGCATGGAAGTAGGCTTTGTGGACAGGTAGAGCTGAGTATCGTCCGCATAAGAATGAAAATTAATATTATGTTTACGAAAGATATTGTCAAGAGGAAGGAGATAGATGATAAATAAAAGAGGGCCTAGCACGGAACCTTGAGGAACACCTCTAATAACAGAAGATGAGTGCGATCTAAAATTTTTAAGCTGAACAAACTCTGAGCGGTGGGAAAGATATGATTTAAACCAGTCATGACATGTGCCAGAGATGCCAAGAGAGGCAAGCCGTTCAAGGAGAATGTTATGAGAGATAGTGTCAAAAGCTGCACTCAGATCCAGAAAAATAAGAATTGTTAAAAGACCAGAATCTGCTGCCATTAGAAGATTGTTTGTGATTTTTTACGAGTGCCGTCTCAGTGCTATGAGATGGACGAAAACCAGACTGAAATTCTTCAAACAGATTGTTGGTAGTTAAGTGATCATGAATCTGACCTGCAACTATTTTTTCAAGTATTTTGGATAAAAATGGTAAATTTGAGATAGGACGAAAATTATTAAGGCTATTAGGATCTGCACCAGGTTTTTTAAGTATAGGTGTTATTGCAGCAATTTTAAGGGATGATGGAACATGACCAGAATTCAAAGAAGAATGTATAATGTTAGTTATTAAAGTGGATAAAGAAGGAAAGCAGGTTTTTACTAAATAGGTTGGGAGAGGATCTAACTGACTAGTTGAAGGTTTGGATTCATGAATAATCTGTGAAACTTCAGCAATAATTGGCAGTTTAAAACTAGATAATGAAGAAGCAGAGGGTGTAAGAAGAGAAATGGAAAATGAGGTGTTCAGAGAGGTTAGCTGATGATGAATATTGTCAATTTTAGATCTGAAAAATGTCATAAAATTATCACATTGAGCAGTTGAGTAAAGGTGAGGTGGGAGAGTATCCGGCGGCCGTAATAACCTGTTAAAAGTTGAGAAAAGAACTCTTGTATTACCTGCACCTGACTTAATCAAGTTAGAATAGTAGATAGATTTTGCAGTAGAAATAGTATCCTTATATTGAAGCAGATGGTTATGATACATTTGTTTATGAACAGTATGTCCAGTTTTTAAGTGAAGACGTTCTAATTGACGACCTCTAGCTTTAAGCTGATGGAGCTCAGGTGTGTACCATGGTGCAGAATGAGTAAAAGAGACAGTCCGGGTTTTCAGAGGAGCAAGAGCATTGAGAAGGCTATGAAGACTATTGTTGTAGTGGAAGACGAGGTCGTCAGTGCTGAGTAAATCCTCAGTTCCAGGCAGGCTGTTGATCCCATTAGAAAGAAGAGATAAGTCAATGTGTTTAATATTGCGGAAAGAAACTGAACGTGACTGTTTTAGTTGGGATAATGTAGAACTGATACTGAAAGATATTAGCACGTGATCAGAGAATGGAAGATCAATTGAAGAACAGTCACGAGGCACAAGGCCAGAACAGCAAACTAAGTCCAGAATATGTCCTTTCAAATGAGTCAGGAAATTTATGAATTGCTGAAGACCAAAACTGTCCAGACAGGATAAAAAGTCCCTGGTGAGAAGATTGGTGGTACTGTCCATATGTATATTAAAATCTCCCAACAATAATATATTTGGAGAAAGTGCACTTAAATGAGTAAGAAACGTAGCAAATTCAATCAGAAAATCGGTGTTTGGCTTAGGTGGGCGATATATAGCAGCAAGAATGATAGGGTGACAAGTAGGTCCCATCAGTCTAGATACTATGGCTTCAAACGAGGGAAACACCGGTACTGACACAGACGAGACTTTCCACCTCTTGCTAGATTCTCGATAGATTATCATGAGACCTCTCCCTCTTCCAGAGGCACGGGGTTGACAGATATAAACAAACCCAGGAGGAGTAGATTCATTCAACTGTGAAAAGTCATTAGGCTGTTGCCAAGTTTCAGTCAAACACAAAAAGTCAAGTTTACGGTCCATCAGGAGATCCTGCACAAGATGACCCTTGTTCGTAAGAGAGCGGATGTTAAATAGGCCAAAGTTGCTATTGGCGTTGTCGTGTTTGACAGTGTCATTAGCTGACCTAGCTAGGCTAGCTAGAACACAGTGGTTAACTTTCCGACCAGTGTTTCCTGAAGGGTGACGAGTTGAAGACCAGAAAGATTTTATAGCCTTGGAGTCAACATAGTGAAAACTCCTACGGGACCCACGGTGAATGTATTTCCAACAAGGGTGACGAACAATGTCCAAGTGAGCTTGTAAAGCCGGGGGCAGCTCTGACTGGGGAAACCGTACTTGCAGGAGCTCAGCCGCAGAATATTGAATTACTGCTGTCAGTGGATGAAATATGAGAGACAATGCAGTCCAAACGAGCACGGTCTGCACAAACGGCATATTAATCCACATTGTTTCAGGAAATAAACATGAACTGGCGTATGCTTTCTGGTAGTGGCAACGGTGACTGTAGCAAGAACCAACAAACAGGTAATCCAATCCAGGTAATAGTCCAAACACGGGCACAAAAGGCAGATCATCAACTCCGGAGAGTAGCGGCAGCTAACAGCGCCAGCGTTCACTCAACCGGAAGTACCTGTTTTTATTACTTTGGTCATATCATTTGGTCTCTTGTTTCTCATTTTCCTCTTGACAATACCCCATAGATTCTCTATGGGGTTCAGGTCTGGTGAGTTTGCTGGCCAGTCAAGCACACCAACACCATGGTCATTTAACCAACTTTTGGTGCTTTTGGCAGTGTGGGCAGTGCCAAATCCTTCTGGAAAATGAAATCAGCATCTTCAAAAAGCTGGTCAGCAGAAGGAAGCATGAAGTGCTCCAAAATTTCTTGGGGGGCAGTGACTTTGGTTTTCAAAAAACACAATGGACCAACACCAGCAGAAGACATTGCACCCCAAATCATCACAGACTGTGGAAACTTAACACTGGACTTCAAGCAACTTGGGCTATGAGCTTCTCCACCCTTCCTCCAGACTCTAGGACCTTGGTTTCCAAATGAAATACAAAACTTGCTCTCATCTGAAAAGAGGACTTTGGACCACTAGGCAACAGTCCAGTTCTTCTTCTCCTTAGCCCAGGTAAGACGCCTCTGACGTTGTCTGTGGTTCAGGAGTGGCTTAACGAGGAATACGACAACTGTAGCCAAATTCCTTGACACGTCTGTGTGTGGTGGCTCTTGATGCCTTGACCCCAGCCTCAGTCCATTCCTTGTGAAGTTCACTCAAATTCTTGAATCGATTTTGCTTGACAATCCTCATAAGGCTGCGGTTCTCTCGGTTGGTTGTGCATCTTTTTCTTCTACACTTTTCCCTTCCACTCTTTCTGTTAACATGCTTGGATACAGCACTCTGTGAACAGCCAGCTTCTTTGGCAAAGAATGTTTGTGGCTTACCCTCCTTGTGAAGGGTGTCAATGATTGTCTTCTGGACAACTGTCAGATCAGCAGTCTTCCCCATGAGTGTGTAGCCTAGTGAACCAAACTGAGAGACCATTTTGAAGGCTCAGGAAACCTTTGCAGGTATTTTGAATTGATTAGCTGATTGTCATGTCACCATATTCTAATTTGTTGAGATAGTGAATTGGTGGGTTTTTGTTAAATGTGAGCCAAAATCATCACAATTAAAAGAACCAAAGACTTAAACTACTTCAGTCTGCGTGCACTGAGTTTATTTAATACACGAGTTTCACAACTTGAGCTGAATTACTGAACTTCAAATAAATGAACTTTTCCACGACATTCTAATTTATTGAGATGCACTCGTATATGTATAAGTATATGTGTGTTTTTTATATATATATATATATATATATATAATCAGTGGCAGACCGTCAGGGCCTACAAGGCCTTCTCTGCTGCCCTAAAAAAATATCTGAATCACAAACTGATGTTAATTATATTTTGTCCATGAATACTTATTAAATAATTCCAAATGGTCTGTCAGCTTCCTTTCATAGCTTTTCCGATGGTTGTGCTGCTTCCAGACATGTATTTTTGTATTAAAGCATTTAACCACTCACATTTCAGCCATCATTTGAGGCATTGGTGGCTCAGTGATAGGTTGCTCGCCTATCATGCGGAAGGCCCAGGTTCGGTTCCCAGCCAATGCCTCAACCCCAGCCACTGGATGCAGTGCCGGTCCCAAGCCTGGAAAAATGGGAGGGTTGCGGCAGGAAGGGCATCCAGCGTAAAACCTGTGCCAAGTTGTTATACGGACCAGTTGGTACGCTGTGGCGACCCCGAACAGGGAGCAGCCGAAAGCTATTTCAGCCATCATTTGTTACCAGGCAGGGTCAAAGTCAAAGAAGTCTGCCCGGAGGCCTTCACAATCCGTTCTGCAGGCCCTCTAACACAAAATAATTGTCGATGAAACTTTTGCTTCAACCAATCAGATTTTGAGTTGGTGTCACTAGGGCCCTCTAGCAGGCGTACGGCAACGTCACCGTATTCAGACCCGTTGATTAGATAGTATCGTGATGGAACTGAAGCGCACGGATAATCTGTACAACAGAGTAATTGAACTGTTTTTGAGGAAAGAGAGGAGGATGGATTTTGTTTACAAATAATACGAATTTTTGGTGAGTAAAACGTGCGATTTTCCTAAATAATATTGCAAGTTTATGAGGTTATTATTGATGTTTTTTATGTGTGTCGCGGCTGTAGCTGCAGTAGGAGGAGACTTGTTCACCCCTGGTTTGTCTATTCAATAAAGGCATTTATTGTGGCTACAGGAGTTATCTATCTGCGATGCAATGGCTCTTTATACTGTATTTCTGCATATTAAGATGGTTTTTATAACCATAAATTGGTTTTTGAGGGGCGGGTTCAGACGGAGCACTACTGAAGGCCTAGGTGTGAAACGCACGGTCCGCCACTGATATATATATATATATTGTATGTACTGGATCATGAGCAGATTCTTTCTTTCTCTAAACTTTGACCCATCTATCACTTCAGCACAGGATAATCTTGGTGCCAGAACTTTTATAGCTCTGGCCTTGCACTTCTTACTGCTGAGTGTTTTGCATCTTGTAGTATGTGATACCTTCATCCCTGCCCTGCATAGGTTTTGTTGATTTCACTGACGGTTGTTTATGACTCTTATCTTCACAGTTCTCACAGTATGATGCTATTATTTTCCTTGAGCAACCCGTTTGATCGCTGGCTGTTAGTACACAAATCAGAGATGGGCATTCGAGTTAGTGACTCGGACTTGAGCCGCATTTTCATGGACTTCAGACTCAACTTCAGACTTGACTCGACTCAACTCGACATAAACGACTTGTGAATATTTAAAAATGAACTCGTCTTTTATCCTTAACTACTGATGTCATAAAGAAAGATTATGCGTCTAATTTGTGCATGCTGTATTGCAGTAGGTTGGACCGGATCGGACCGGACCCTTATTATAGAATTCAATGACGTATATTGGCCGTGTGGGGCACGTAAAATCCGAAATGTCATGATAAGAGTCTCACGAAACATGGCAGAACCTGCAGTGCCATATGTTTTATCATTTGATTTTCTAATGAGTCAGAAGGAATGTCTGGAAAATCAGCCACATGCAACAAATGTGGAAAAACAATAAAGGATACTCGGACAACAAATTCGAACTTTATTAGACACCTGACAATACATCCACAAAGGTTAGTCACATTATCTCATTGATAGAGTTATAAAACTGTGCACGGCTGCTCGCTCCATTAGACTGCCACTGTCACCCTATTAAAAACATGAGCGAAAATAAAGCCTTTAAATCTAGCTCTACGCTGATATTTTAGTATATAGAAAATGCATGGCTTTTACTTAATATTTTTGTGACCAAGAGAGAGAGAGAGAGAAGTTATTGTACAGTTCCCCCCCCCCCATCTGAATACATCACAGTCAGCATGCCTTCAATTTTATATTGACTTAAAACAGCTGGAAACTTTTCACATGCTTAAAGACCCAGTTTACTCATTATATCATCTAAACACATATCAGAAAAATTATAAAACATATCAGAAAAGTTTTTTTTTGTTTTTCTTTTTTTTGCATAAAGCTTGTTAAAATTTTACACTGTAGGCTAAATGAAAAATTCACTTTAATCTCAAAATAAAGTTTGACTAGTTTGAACTCTGAATAAGAGTAATCTAGCCATGGGGGTCACAGTCCAGTGACTTCTGTGCCGGTCCCAAGCCCGGATAAATAGAGAGGGTTGCGTAAGGAAGGGCATCCGGCGTAAAACATTGCCAAATTTAACCATGCGAATCGTCAGTACTCTGAATTTCATACCGGATCGGTCGAGGCCCGGGTTAACAACGACCACCATTGGCGTGAAGAGGAAAGGTAAGAATGTAGGACTGAGAATAGGAACTCTGAATGTTGGTACTATGACAGGGAAAGGTAGAGAGCTGGCTGATATAATGGAGAGAAGGAAGGTGAATATACTGTGTGTACAGGAGACCAGGTGGAAGGGTAGCAAGGCTCGTAGTATAGGAGCAGGATTCAAGCTGTTTTATTATGGTGTGGATAGTAAGAGAAATGGGGTAGGTGTGGTCCTGAAGGAGGAGTTTGTGAGGCATGTTCTGGAGGTGAAGAGAGTGTCAGACAGGGTGATGAGTCTGAAGTTAGAGATTGAAGGGGTGATGTTGGATGTTGTTAGTGGTTATGCCCCACAGGTAGGTTGTGAGTTAGAGGAGAAAGAGAGATTCTGGAGTGAAGAGGGAGGAGCATAGAGTGACTTACAAGAGTGGAGGTAGGAGAACACAGGTAGACTACATCCTATGTAGAAGAGGCAATCTGAAAGAGATTAGTGACTGTAAAGTGGTAGTGGGAGAGAGTGTAGCCAGACAGAATAGGATGGTGGTGTGTAGGATGACTTTGATGGTCTGTAAGAAGAAGAGGTCAAAGATAGAGATAGAGAAGAAAACCAAGTGGTGGAAGCTGAAAAAGGAGGAATGTTGTGAGGAATTTAGACAGAAGTTGAGGCAGGCTCTGGGTGGTCAGGTAGTGCTGCCAGATGACTGGAAAACTACAGCAGAAGTGGTCAGGGAGAAAGGTGCTGGGTGTGTCATCTGGAAGGAGGAAAGAAGATAAGGAGACTTGGTGGTGGAATGAGGAGGTTCAGGATAGTATCCAGAGGAAGAGGTTAGCCAAGAAGAAGTGGGACATGGACAGGAATGAAGAGAATAGACAGGAATACAAGGAGTTACAGCGCAGAGTGAAGAGGGAGGTGTCTAAGGCCAAGCAGAAGGCATATGACGAGTACACTAGGTTAGACACTAGAGAAGAAGAGAAGGACTTGTACAGGTTAGCTAGGCAGAGGGATCGAGATGGGAAGGATGTGCAGCAAGTTAGAGTTATTAAGGATAGAGATGGAAGGGTCCTCACAAGCAAGGAGAGTGTACAGAGGAGATGGAAGGAGCACTTTGAGGAGCTGATGAATGAGGAAAATGAGAGGGAAAAAAGAGTAGAAGGGGTGAACTCTGTGGAACAGAAAGTAGATAAGATTAGAAAGGATGAAGTCAGGAAGGCTTTGAAGAGGATAAAAAGTGGAAAGGCAGTTGGTCCTGACGACATCCCGGTGGAGGTCTGGAAGTGTCTAGGAGAGGCAGCAGTGGAATTTTTAACTAGTTTGTTCAACAAGGTTTTAGAGAGTGAGAGGATGCCTGAGGAATGGAGAAAAAGTGTGTTAGTGCCGATCTTTAAGAATAAGGGTGATGTGCAGAGTTGCAGCAACTATAGGGGGATAAAGTTGATGAGCCATACAATGAAGCTATGGGAAAGAGTAGTGGAAGCTAGGTTAAGGAAGATAGTGGAAATTTGTGAGCAGCAGTATGGCTTCATGCCCAGAAAGAGCACAACAGACGCAATTTTTGCTCTGAGAATTTTGATGGAGAAGTATAGGGATGGTCAGAGGGAGTTGCACTGTGTGTTTGTAGACTTGGAGAAAGCGTATGACAGGGTGCCAAGAGAAGAGCTGTGGTACTGTATGAGGAAGTCAGGAGTAGCAGAGAAGTATGTCAGAGTACAGGACATGTATGAGAGGAGTAGGACAGTGGTGAGGTGTGCTGTAGATCAGACAGATGAGTTCAAAGTGGAGGTGGGACTGCATCAGGGATCGGCTCTGAGCCCCTTCCTGTTTGCTATAGTGATGGACCAGTTGTCAGAGGAGGTCAGACAGGAGTCTCCTTGGACAATGACGTTTGCAGATGACATTGTGATCTGTAGTGAGAGCAGGGAGCAGGTGGAGGAAAACCTGGAGAGGTGGAGGTTTGCGCTGGAGAGAAGAGGAATGAAAGTCAGTTGTAGTAAGACTGAGTACATGTGTGTGAATGAAAGGGAGGGAAGTGGAACAGTAAGGTTACAGGGTGAAGAGGTGAAGAAGGTACAGGAGTTTAAGTACTTGGGGTCAACAGTCCAGAGTAATGGAGAGTGTGGGAAAGAGGTAAAGAAGCGAGTGCAGGCAGGTTGGAATGGGTGGAGAAAGGTGTCGGGAGTTCTGTGTGATAGGAAAATATCAGCGAGAATCAAGGGGAAGGTGTACAGGACAGTGGTGAGACTGGCCATGCTGTATGGTTTAGAGACAGTGTCACTGAGGAAGAGACCGGAGTCAGAGCTAGAATTAGCAGAGCTGAAAATGTTGAGGTTCTCTTTGGGAGTAACAAGATTGGACAGGATTAGGAACGAGTACATCAGAGGGACAGCTCATGTTGGACGTTTGGGGGACAAAGTTAGGGAGTCCAGATTAAGATGGTTTGGACATGTTCAGAGGAGGGAGAGTGAGTATATTGGTAGGAGAATGTTGGACATGGAGCTGCCAGGCAGGAGGCAAAGAGGAAGGCCAAAGAGGAGGTATATGGATGGATTGAGGATGCAGAAGATAGGGATAGGTGGAGAGAGATGATTCGCTGTGGCGACCCCTGAAGGGAAAAGCCGAAAGAAGAAGAAGAAGAACTCTGAATAAGTGTGTATATACACTAATATACTACTAAATATACTACTGTTCAAAAATTTCAGGGGTCAATTTCTTTCTCTTTCTTTCTTTCTTACTAGAAAAGAAACTGTTTCACAGTTTTACTGTTTTTCTGTATTTTTATGAGCATAAAAACTTATATATATATATATATATATATATAAGTTTTTATGCTCATAAAAATACAGAAAAACAGTAAAACTGTGAAACAGTTTCTTTTCTAGTAAGAAAGAAAGAAAGAAAGAAAGAAAGAAATTGACCCCTGAAATTTTTGAACAGTAGTATATAGTCAGAAAAGATTTCCACCTCGAACAAATGCTGCTCCCCCCAACCACCTGTTTATCAAAGAATCCTGAAAAAAAAAAGTATCACAGGTTATTAAAAATATTAAGAAACACAACTGTTTCCAACACTGACAACAGTTTTGTCTACGTAAAACAACTATGACAAAAGGATATTTGCAGGATTTTTAAATAGACTTTTTTTTTCTCAATAACGCATGAAATGACTCAAAACTCTACTCGGACTCGTGACAAAAGACTCCAGACTTGACTCGGACTCCAGCTGAAGGACTTCAGATGAGAGACTTGAATGAATCTGACACGAATGGTTTCTTTCTTTTTCAGGACATTTCACATTGATGTGTTTAATATGTACTATGCTTGTAAAAAGTCTGATAGATTTTTTTCTTCCTTTCTCAGCTTCAAAATTGCTTAGTTTTCTCCTACAGACAGCTCTTTGAGGTCTTCTCTGGCAAAAAGTTTAGACCAAGACATTTAAAGCTTTTTACAGTTTAAACAGTTAGTCTAACTGGGTACACCTCCGTGAGATGAAACATTTGCCAGTCACATGTTCCAATATTAGATGTGAATATGATGTGGCGGCTGTAGCGGCCGGATCCTTACGCAGAGAGGAAGAGACGTAGTCGGAGACAGATAGACGAGCAGAGTCGGGAACCAGCGAATCAATAAACACAGGCAAACACAGAAGGGGTAAACGAAGAAACATAGACTAGAATATCAGAGACAAAGGCAGAAAAATAGGGTAAATACACAATCCAATAGAGAAATCCAAAAGGCACAAAGAACGGCTCGATAAATCCACTAGCGACGATACTTCGCGTTGTAACTCGTGTACACTCCGCTTTTATGCCCGGGTGGAAACATGGAAGTGACTCAAAACTCGGGCGAGGGCTCCCTCTCGTGTCCAAGTCTCGGAGGTGGCATAACATATGAGAACGACAATTGAAATCCTGATCTATCATTTTGTATACATCTTTTGATTCAAACCCAAATGTCTTTTTTTTTTTTTTGTATAGCAAGTAAAAAAAAAACCTTGTGCAAGTGTGGACTGTGTAACACATGCTTTACTTTTTCAGGTGTTTCAAGGCAGTTACAACCCCACTGATGAGGTTCGTGCCTTTTTCCCAAAACCTACATTGACACGTTACATACGGATACGACCTCTAACATGGGAACAAGGCATTTGTATGCGCTTTGAATTATATGGCTGCAAGATATCAGGTAACAGACAGACACAAATATAGAAATAAAATTATCACCATCACAAGCATAGCATCAATTTCTGATATTTTTGGCAATTAATAATATATTCTGCTGATAGGGCTTATTTTTAATAATTGCTTGTTTTTGGCATTAGGAATAGTAATGACAGTCATTGCTTCTTTTAAAAACTCACCCTCAGTGAAGGGGCTACTTGTGCTTAGCCAATTGGTCTCAGGTTAGAAATGAATCTTAGAGTTATGGTTGGTAAGTTGTCATGGTGCTCCAAATTACCCCTGTTCAAATACAGTAAATACCTGGTGACATATCAAGCACACAGCCTTTTTCTTTCACATCTGTAAATGCAAAGAAATTATATATTTTCACCTTCTTTCATTGTTCAGCCATGGTTTCCTAAACACAGTTTCCTTAGCGACAGTACACATGGAGTTAAGGTTAGTGTAACCAACAGATTGACATGATGCAGCTAGGAGCAGATATTTGCAAAGGTAACCTAATTTGTATGTTTTTCTTGGGCTATATCAAACCCAGGGGGGCATGGTGGCTTAGTGGTTAGCACGTTTGCCTCACATCTCCAGGGTTGGGGGTTTGATTCCCGCCTCCGCCATGTTCTCCCCGTGCCTCGGGGGTTTCCTCCGGGTGCTCCGGTTTCCTCCCCCGGTCCAAAGACATGCATTGTAGGTTGATTGGCGTCTCTAAATTGTCCGTAGTGTGTGATTGCGTGTGTGATTGCGTGAGTGAATGAAAGTGTGTGTGTGTGTGTGTGTGTGTGTGTGTGTGTGTGTGTGTGTGTGTGTGTGTGTGCGCCCTGCGATGGGTTGGCACTCCGTCCAGGGTCGCTTGATGCTATGGAAATGCCTTCATGAGACTGGTGTCTGAAGCTCTTGTGAAGGTAGGCTCCAATCATGGGGTTCACACCTTGAGTTTGTGGAAGCAAAGTGTGAAGTGTTCCCCTATTTCTCGCCCTCTTCTAAGACTCTGAGGGCCCTGCAATATTCAGAAGCTTGGTCTCTTCTGGTCCAAACTAGGACAAATGGTGTCTTCATCTGGCTTCAAGGAATGCATCCCTTCACACCACAGTGGTTCTGCCAGCATACAAGGCTGACTTTCTAGACTTTCTGCCGGCATCAATAAAGAAATCAATAAATGAGGATTAGACCCTGAGGCAGTGCAGGAACTCCACTGAGCCACTGTGCCACTAAGCAAATAGCCCACGCTATCAGCCACTCCACTGCAGCTATGGTTGTCACAGAGATGCATCTGGGGCTCAATCTCAAAGGGATTAAGGAGAAGGATGAAATCCTTCCCCCTGGATACGCAGCCCAAAGTAGAGCCCTGCACGGGACTGTTTTCTTAATCGCACTCTTGCTAAATTTCTGACCATTACCGCCCTCTCCCGCAACATGTGTGTCCCACTCCTGCCCACTCCCACGATTTTTGTGTTCACTCCTATCCACTCCCACAAACATTCTGTCACAGTTTATAAGGACTGTGTAAAAAATGTGCACAAACGTTAAAGCTGCGATTAACTTGCAGAATAACATAACCAATTACATATACCATTAAACTGATAGTAAAATAAAGCAATGCTAAAGTAATGCAGCACACATGACAAACACCTTGGGATTTGTATTTTTATTTTTTTATTAAAAACTCTTATTTTACAACTAGCAGAAAACATATATAAACATATGCATATAACAACACCTAATCTTCTTCTTCTTTCGGCTTTTCCCTTCAGGGGTTGCCACAGCAAACCATCTCTCTCCACCTATTCCTATCTTCTGCATCCTTGCACCCACTAGCTTCATATCCTCATTTATTACATCCATATTTCTCCTCTTTGGACTTCCTCTTTGCCTCCTGCCTGGCAGCTCCATGTCCAACATTCTCCTACCAATATACTCACTCTCCCTCCTCTGAACATGTCCAAACCATCTCAATCTGGCCTCCCTACCTTTGTCCCCCAAACGTCCAACATGAGCTGTCCCTCTGATGTACTCGTTCCTAATCCTGTCCAATCTTATCACTCCCAAAGAGAACCTCAACATGGCTTAATTCCCCTGAGATTGCAATAAAGGCTTAGGTTTAAGGTTAAAGCCTTGCAGTTACTGAATGAAAGGTATCACATATGTCCTTTAATCATTCTATGGCCAGGGTTGCACTTTCTTTGCTGAAAAATAGTGCTGATTAAATTGAAAAAAAAAGTAACTTTTTGTCAGAAATCTTGTGTTAACATTACATAGTTTTACTTCTTTCAGTTGAATATGTTGATAATCTCTATTTTTAATTTGTCTCTCTCTTTTTTCTTAGACTATCCCTGCTCTAGCATGTTAGGATTGGTTTCAGGTCAAATCTTGGACTCTCAGATCTCTGTGTGGCCTGAGGTGGAGAGGGGCTGGTTACCCGAGCAGGCCAGGCTGCTAACAGGCCGCTCTGGCTGGGTGGTACCATCTGTATCACATGGCACAACAAACAGCTCCTGGTTGACAGTGGACCTTGGTATTACCCACTGGGTCACCGCAATCATCTTGCAGGGCGGAAAACACAAGAATAAGATCATGTTTGTCAAACGCTTCAAACTGGCCTATAGCACAGATGGCTCTGACTGGCGATACATCCAGGAGGAGAACAGCAAAAAAGCTAAGGTAAGAGAGAGAGAGAGAAATAGAAAGAAATGGGGAGAAAACATGCCTAGTGATTGAAAGAGAATATAAGTATTTTAGGAAATATTGTGTGTGTTGGTGTAGTTATATATTCTTTGTTGGTATGTAAACAATAATATATTCTTCAGAAATATTTTAATATAGAGAAAAAAGAAAATTCATCAGGAATGTACATAACATATGTATATATGTATATTTCTCAACCTGCAGGTATTCATGGGGAACCAAAATCATGACACTCCAGAGGTGCGTTTCTTTAGGCCACTGACAATGCGTTTTCTACGGGTATATCCTGAGCGTGGGTCGCATGATGGCATGGCTCTCAGACTGGAGTTGCTGGGCTGTGACACCCGATGTGAGGAACAGCTAACTTCACCACAGCTATCTAAGCATAGACATATAACCCAATTATAATTCATGGTTTGAAATTACATGTTGAAAACTCTAAAGACATTTTTTTAATTGTTGAGGAGAAAAACTGGCATAAGGATTAAGAAAAATGCAGTAGAGTACATGTCAGCAATACTACTGTGTGTCTGGCAGATTATTTGTAAGCTGTTGATGTAATACGATATCAAGTAATACAAACAGATTCAGCACCAACTTAACAAAAAATTAAATTAGCAATTATGAACACAAATGCTCAATACAAAAAACAAGTGTTCAAAAAGTGTTTTTCATAGAAGGTACAAAAATATGATCCATATACATAATTAGAAATATTTGCATAATAATAATGAACAATAACACATGTTAAAAAACAAAAAACAAAACAAAACTGTGCACAAGTTTTAGGCAGGTGTGAAGAGATCTTATAAAGTAAGAATTCTTACAGAATGGAACAGCCAAACTCTGCTACTAAGGTAAGGTTGTGGAAGACAGTTTCATGTCACAGGTCATACACCATGGTAAAACTAAACACAAGAACAAGACACAGGGTAGTTATACTGCATCAGCAAAGCCTCTCCCAAGCAAAGATCTCAAAACAGACTGGGGTTTCAAGATTTGCTGTTCAAGCTATTTTGAAGAAGTACAAAGAAATGGGCAATATTGAGGACCATAGACACAGTGGCTGACAAAGGAAAATTAATGCAGCAGATCAAAGACACATCTTGCTTACTTTCCTACGGAAGATGTCCAGCAGTGCCATCAGCAAGGAACCAGCAGAAACCATTGGAACCCAGGTACACCCATCTGCTGTCTGGAGAAGTCTGGCCAGAAGTGGTCTCCATGGAAGAATTGTGGCCAAAAAGCCATACCTCCATTGTGGAAACAAGGGTAAGTGACTCAACGTCGCACGAAAACATAGGAGACACCTGGGGTGCAGAAAAATGGCAGCAGGTGCTCTGGACTGACTTAAAATTTTAAATATTTGGCTGTAGCTTGAGGCAGGTTGTTTGCGCAGGGCTGGAGAGTGGCAAAATAATGAGTGTACACACTCAAACAGTGAAGCATGATGGAGGTTCCTTGCATGCTTAGGGTTGCAATTCTGCAAATGAAGTTGGAAATTTGGTGGTAACAGCAAATATTGATTTTATTTGGATTTCTCTTCTGTTCATTTACTTTCCATTTTGTTAATTGATACAAATAAAATATCAACACTTCTTAAAGCATTCTTACTTTACAGCATTTTTTTACACCTGCCTAAAACTTTTGTACAGTACTATATAATAATTGTTACTGAGTCTTTTGTTTATATATAAAGAGCATTAGTAAAGTCAGAAAAGAAGGCCTAGCTTGTGGTCTGCGTTCCAATTAGTTCCAATTACAGTGAGTTTTAAATTATATTGTCTAATCTCTTTAGCCTGAATATTTTACGCTTTCACTTTCATTTGTTAAATTTTTTACTTGCCTACTGAACTTAATTTTTTTTGGGGGGAGACACTTTTCATTTTCTGTCTGAAAACAGCAAGCAGAGGAAACCCACTTCATATCTTTTCAATATCCAGCCTATATTCACTCAAAGGTACGTAATCATTAAGTATGGCAAACATTCATCTTGTACAGTGTGTGAGCTGCAGGATGTTTAGCAATTCTTCCTCTGTTAGAGTTAATTTTACTTGTGATGTGTATTTTAGTTAGCTCACTGACTGAGAAGATTTTAGCTTTAGAGGTGCGCATGCAGATGCTAGAGAGGGTTAGCGATAGTTAGAGTAGTGTAGTGTCTGTAGGGGGTACTCTGGATGCCTTAAGCGGAGTTAGTAATCCCCCAACTCTGGCATAAGAGCCTTGACAGCAGGGCGAATGGGTGACGACTTAGAGGCATAGTCACAAAGCTAACGCTCGCCCACGGGAGCACAACTCCTCTCTGCTTCACATGTCTAACAGGTTTGCTCTCCTCAGTGAAGCACCCGCTGAGAAACCTGAAAGAGCTCTAGTTATAGGAGACTCTATTTTAAGGCATTTAAAATTAGCTAGGCCTTTAGGGTCTCCACAGCAGTGGTTAGGTGTATTCCGAGAGCCAGGGTGCCAGACATATCAGGTAGTCTTAGGGTCCTAGGCAAGTGTAGGTTCTCAAAGGTAGTTTTACATGTAGGAGCTAATGATATATGCCTTTGTCAGTAAGAGGTTACTAAGAGTGATATTGTACAGGTGTTTAAATTAGTGAAGGCGATGTCCAATGCTGTAGTATGCTCTGGCCCCATCCCAATGCATCATAGCAATTGGTTGAACTACTATATATCATAGATGCATAATCTTAGAACAGGTCTAGTTAATTGGTGATAATCCAGAGTAAGGACCAGGGAGCAGACAAGAAGCTAATCCAATCATCTACTAGCTGCAATGAGGCATCACCCAGGGTTAACAACATAGAGACTGTGTCTGTTCCCCGAGCTTAACAAACATGAATAGCACCTGAATAACATAAAATTAGATTATAGTGAATGCACAGCCAGCACCTTTGATCTGAATCTAGGACTGTTAAATGTAAAATCTCTTGTATCTAAAGCACTTATTGTTAATTAAATGATTACTGATCTGGAGTTTAGTGTTCTGTGCTTAACAGAAACATGGATTAAACTAAATGAGTATGTAGCATTAAATAAAGCTTGCCCGATTGATTTTAATTATGATTATAATCAGCCACACCTAACAGGCAGGGGAGGGGGTGTCGCAGTTATTCATGATAATAAGCTAGGCGTCACACAAAAATCTAGACATGAATTCAACACTTTTAAAGTTCTTTATACTAACATGTCATATTTAGCCATAAAAAATAAGTCTTCCAAGTTGATTCCATTAATTGTTATTTACAGACCTCTAGGGCCATATACTGAATTATTCTGTGAATTTGCAAATTTCATTTCAAACCTAGTTGTTTCATTAGACATTAATGTAAAGCATTAAGAGTTAAACCTACATTAACATATGCTACTGCAGAGAGATTTACCAATAGTCTCCCAGAATTATCATCCATGATTGGATTGCCGTCTGACCCCACAGAACTTGATCAGGCAACTGATTACTTGTAGTCAGTGTTTCGCTACACACTAGATATTGTAGCTCCACATAAAAGGAAAATAATTAAAAAGAAGAAATTACCACTCTAGTACAATGACCACACACAAACCTTAAAACAATCAACTAGGAAATTAGAATGTAAATGTTGTCAAACTGGGGGGCACGGTGGCTTGGTGGCTTGGTTAGCATGTTTGCCACACACCTCCAGGGTTGGGGGTTTGATTCCCGCCTCTGCCTGTAGGTAGGAACCCGTAGGTTTCCTCCCCCGATCCAAAGACATGCATTGTAGGTTGACTGGTTGAATTGTAGGTTGAATGTGTGTGTGGAGTTTGCATGTTCTCCCCGTGCCTCGGGGGTTTCCTCCCCCGATCCAAAGACATGCATTGTAGGTTGACTGGCATCTCTAAATTGTCTGTAGTGTGTGAGTGAATGAGAGTGTCTGTGTGTGTGTGTGTGTGTGTGTGTGTGTGTGTGTGTGTGTGTGTGTGTGTGTGTGTGTGTGCCCTGTGATGAGTTGACACTCCGTCCAGGGTGTATCCTGCCTTGATGCCCAATGACGCCTGAGATAGGCACAGGCTCCCTGTGACCTGAGAGTAGATTGGATAAGTGGCAGACAATGAATGAATGAATGAATGAATGGTGTCAAACTAAATTATCAGTATTTCAATTAGCGTGGAAGTAAAGCCTTCTGAGCTACAACAAATCTCTGTGTTGCTAGATCAGTGTATCTCTTCGCCCTAATTGAAGATAAAAATAATCCTAAATTTCTACTTAATACTGTTGTAAAACAGTAACTAACTAGGAGTAAAACCACTGTTAAAAAGTGCATGCCATCTATATGCAGCAGCAATGACCATGAATTGTCAACAGAAAAATGTATAATATATAACCAAACAAATTAGATAATTGATAATTCTTTACATAATATTACTATTTCTGATCAGCGCTTAGAATGTTTTACTCATATTTAATCTTCTTCAAAACTATCAACCTGCATACTAGATCCCTTACCTACATGTTTCTTTAAACAGATAATACCAGTAGTTAAACTGGTTCTAAACCACTTCTAAAAATTATAAATTCTTCCCTTAGCACTGGCTAGGTGCCTAAATCTTTTATACTAGCAGTTATTAAACCCCTGATTTAAAAAAAAACAGACCTTCCTGGGCTTAGCTTCCACTGTTATGCTGATGACACCAAGTTATATGTTTCAGCTAAATCAGATGAGAGACAGCAGCTTAGTAAGATTGAAGAATGTGTAAAGGAAATGCTTACTAACTTCCTCCTGCTTAACTCTGACAAGACAGTAGTGAGTGTACTAGAACCCAATGCAGCCAGAAATAAGCTCTCTGATTACAGAGTAAATCTGGATGGTCTTTCTGTTTTTTCATGTTGAGCAGTAAAATACCTGTGTTTGTTGATGCCAGTCTATCATTTGAAGCTCATTTAGAAAATATCTGTAGGATAGCCTTCTTTCATCTAAAAAATATTGCTAAGATAAGACATATGATGCCACCTCAAGATGCAGGAAAAAAAACCAGTTTGTGCTTTTGTTACCTCTAGGTTGGATTGTTGTAATTGTAATTGTGCATTACTGTCTGAATGTTCCAGTAGGAGCATAAACAAGCTCCAGTTAGTCCAGAATGCAGCAGCTAGAGTCCTATCTAGAACACATCACTCCAATCTTAATCACACTGCATTGGCTCCCAGTTAAATTTTGAATTGATTATAAAATACTATTACTGACCTATAAAGCACTGAATAGTCTCGTGCCACAGTACCTGAGTAATCATTTATTTTGTTTTTTTATTATCCCCCACTACTTTGATCAAAAGGTGAAGGCTATTTGGTAGTACCTCAAGTAGCAAATGCTACAGCAGGGGGCAGAGCTTTTTCCATGGGCATAGAGTGTTTGGTGTACTGGGATGTTTGGATGCTGTCACCTTACCACTTTCCCAAGGTGCTCAAGTTTGCTGATTGTGAAGTGGTTAGACGCTTTATGTCCCAGGAAGCCTTCATGTCTGTCACCTTCTGGCTCTCCCTTTTAGTTATGCTGTCATAGCTAGTCTTACTGGAGTCCCTGCCTGCATTTTGCAAATAATCCTCATTGTCTTTCACCATCACGTGATCACAAGCATACCTAATATATTTTTCTCTTTCTTTACCTCTCTTTTTTTCTCTTTCTCTCTCTTTTCACTCATTCTCTCTCTCTCTCTCTCTTTCTCTCTCTCTCTCTCTCTGTCAAGCTATACATCCCACTTCCAAGCTCCTAGTGTTCTGAGTTCCCAGTGTGACTGCTTCTTCTCTTCGGACTTGCCTGATTCATCCAGACGTTCTACCCCTGGTTGGAATCTTGTCACTTGGTGGTGCTCATTGCTGCTGGGGATAGACCTGTGTGGACTGTCCATGACCCAGAAAGGACATTATTTACATTTACATCATTTAATGTCCAGTATCACCCAAATGAGAATGGGTTCCCTTCTGAGCCTGGTTCCACTCAAGGTTTTTTACTATTATAATCTCAGGGAGTTTTTCCTTGCCACTGTCGCCTCAGGCTTGCTCATTAGGGATAAATGTCAGAGATAAATAGTAACTTAATGATAAACTTTAAATTTTTATTCTATGTTTCTATACTTCTGTAAAACTGCATTGAGACAATGTTTATTGTTAAAAACGCTATACAAATAAATTGAATTGAATTGTGGTAGATGTCAGAAATGGTAGAGCTCTATGTCTATGTGCAGGCCACTCATATTTTTCTGCACTAACCTTAGCCAACCACTTTTTTATGAACTGCAGTCTGTGTATGGGGCACCATCATAATTGTGAAAAAAAAATCACTAAATCAATATAGTTTATATACAGATTATATACAGTAAAGGTTGCTGAGACATTTAAACAGTTAAACTTTTAAACTTTTAAACAGTTAAACAGTTAAACCTCTCACTGAGCATCTTTCCTTAGTCAGCTGCACAAAACCAAAAACCTACTTCGCACCATTTGGGGTCAAAGCACAAAAGACGTTAATCATACCAGTGGTTAATTTAAAATAGTACAAATGATTAATTATTGATCACCAACTAACTCTCAGGTAGAAAAATGCATATTTTATTTTCACACACTGGAGCAGGCTTGAGCTAGTACTCTTATTTTGATGTAAGACATTCTAGACAATTTTCACTTCCAACTTTGTGGCAACAGTTTGGGGAAGGATATGATGGTAGGGCCATATCCTTTTGGCCATATAATGTAGCAAAGAGGAAGAAATTATGCACGCAGAAGGGAGCAGAAATATAATAAATAAAAATATATAACAATACATTTTTTTAAATGAGTGTACATGCAAGCCACCTTCTTCAGTTGGCTGTCAAAGACGTTTTCAGGTTTAGGAGGTCGGTCCAGATATTTTGCTGAGCCACCCTCACCGCATGATGCAGGTCCTTCTGCCCTGTGACTGTGCAGTTGGCATGTCACATGGTCATGTAATGGACATTATATCAAATGCTTCTTAAATTATTGCACAATTTGCATTATTTGAAAAAGATTTTCCATTCCATATCAGTGGCAGCCGGTCAATATTCCCTTTAAAGTTAGCCAAAGAAGAATGCTACTTTAACACGTTAACATTAATTATATATTTTAATAATGAAATAACATCATTTAGTCGCACTATTCCATTGTTAGTCATATTGTCATTTATTTCAAATAAAAAAAAAAAATCAAAACTGTATTCCATTCATTTGTGTGTGTGTGTATATATGTGTGTGTTTGTGTGTGCAGGGCGCCGGACAAACAAGTGTGTATGCAGGTCCATAAACTTATGAAAAGCATGTGACTTGAGGCTGAGCGCTTATTGGCTTGTTTCAAATTGTCCTTGGGGCGCAGCACTCTGCTTTTGTTGTTAGCTAATCAATATTCTTTTTATATATTTGACCTCATGTGATTGGACCATTCTCAAGAGTCTCATTACTGCTCAGTTAACGGACAGGTACTGATTAATGTGGAAGCAAGCGAAATATCTCGAGATGACGGTTATATTTTTACAAAAAATACCCTTTCACAAGGCGTTCAGATGAAGAAAAGAATCAAGGAGCTTAGACCAGATCTACCCAGTTTGCAAATTCACCAGCAGTCAGGTGATCGTGGTTGAGCTTTCTTATTGAATGCATTGGCCATGCTGTCAATAAAAAAGAGACTGGTGACTGAGAAGACTGACTTTAACCAGGTCACTGGGAAATTTGCAAGCCAGAAAGAAATGTTCTTTCTTTTCAAGTAGTGCCACTGGCCTGTGATTAGGCAACTTTCCAGTGTGTGTTTTTTTTAATGATTACCTTCATTATTTCATTACTGATAATAAATCCATATTGAACTCAAATTCACTGATTCATAGTACATTTATTGCATGCTTTAACAGTTGACTTTAACAGTAACATTTTCAGTATTTTATCTTATCAGTAATGGTACGTAATCTCCCCCCCCCCCCCATTTTTTAGCACCAGCTGCCACTGTTCCAGATGCTACTCCTCTTCCTCCTGCCACTACAATGGTAACCACAGTGTGGGCAACTGCTAACATTGCAGTAACTAACCAAGCAATTGCAAACATCGCCACAACAGAGGACTGTGATGAAGAATTTGCAACTTATCACAGTGGAACTGGCACAAGTGAAGACTATGAGCCTATGGGTATCATATACACACTATAACCTTAAACTCGCAGACATATAACACAGACACAAAATTTTCTTTATTTATTTAACATCTGCAATGTGTGCTTGTGTTACAGGTACAATGGCAGAGTCCATGGAATCTGGTGAGATGCTTACACACACTACATACATACATACACACATACATACAATAACACAAACGATCCACTTCATTATATTGGTACCAGGTCTGAGTATTTTATACTGCTGATGTCCTTACATTTACATTTACATACATACCTGTCTCTAGAATTCACACTGCATGGTGCAGAAATTGAAAACCATTGTGTGAGCAACAGTGCGGTGGGTTGAAACACCTTGTTGTTAAAACAGGTCAGAGGAAAATGGCCATATTGCTTCAAGCTGCCAGGAATGATGTAGTAACTCATATAATTGCACTGTACAAACAGCTTGAGCACAAAAGCATCTCAGCATGCACAAAACATTTAACCTTTGGTTGATAAGTTACAACAGCAGAAGAACACTCCTGGTTCCAGTCTTGTCAGCAAAGAACAAGAATCTGTAGCATGGGCACAGGCTCAACCAAACTGGTCAGGTCCTGCATCCTATAGGTTTTATCTAGAATGGATGATTCTTTAGTTAAACCTTGAAAACTCCTGACTGTGAGGTGATTAGGAGAATAAGACCAACATTAATGGCCAACAGCCGTCATGAGATAACAATTACAGCCATATAGTTTCCAGGCTACCTCCCTATACATATTGTGTAGCACAAGAACAGTTTCTTATATTTTGTTTTTACAAAAAAAAAAAGAAAGTTACTTTCTTCACTATATACCTTTTTGTGATGTTTCTGTATGTTACTGTATATGTGTATATATGGATGAGGTACTCAGGTATTTTTGTGTGTGTTTCAGATTCAGAGTTTGAGGTGACTATTGGTCCAGCTATACAAGAACCTGGTATGTCATCCATTGCATTAATGGACCTGACTTAAACCTTAAATTAGACATTATTAAGTAAAATAAACTACTGCAATATACATAAGCATAATGCTTTACACACTACTTACCAATCCTTTTGACAAATTTGACATATTTTATATTCCTCCTGGTTACATTACAAGTATGAGTTACAGATGTACATATTTTATATTGTTACACCATTATGTTTTTGGCTTGTTTGTGCATCCATCTAAGATTCCCCCCATATCTTAAAAAAGAGTGGTTTGGTGTTTGTAAGATTTATATGTAAATATTGTAACCAGCAGCTGAACTAATTAGATTTTGGAATTAATTTAAACAGGGGGAATGTAACAGCTGTGTAAAATGAGGCAAACAAAATAGTAACAAGAAGGATTACAAACATGTCATAAAACACTCAAAGAGTCTGATATGGCCTAAAGTCTACATGGATATACTGTAAATGATTTGACTGTTTGGGGGTAAGAGAGCGTTAGTTCATTAGACTGGTGTGTGTATAAAACCAGAGGATATGTGGAGGAAGAGATGAGGAAGTGTTCATTCACGGTCCCATGAAAGTATGCAAGTTCACACTGAGCTTATTATATTACCAAATAAGATGTGTCACTGCTCCTCCTTTGAGGAAACAGGACAACAATAAAGGAGACTATATGACAGGGAATTCAAAGAGCCCATGCATGGTGGATGGCCAGCAGTATGGCCAGCAGTGCAAAAGTTGGACAGTGCAAATGCTCAAAGATTGATAGACTGGTGATTGAAGGTGCAGCCATTGTTGTACAGGTAGACGTGTAGAACAAAGAAAACATTGGAGGGAATCAGTATTGATAGACAGACACTGTATGTGCACAGGCGAGCGCACCTTTGACCAAAATGTCCAGTCAATTCACAGATGTGTCGATGAAGGTAGGACATAAATCCATAGCGACTGTAGCCCTGAATGAACTCCTGGTGTCAAAAAACTGTTTTAACGAAAAAAAACATGACAAAACAAAGCACACCAACACACAGAGGCAGCCATCTAAACCATGGATTCCAAACTTGACAGAATTTCTCATTTCATACACTGTTCATCAGCAGAACAATAAATAGCTTTTTGATTAATATAATTGCAGTAGCCATTTGTTGAGGAAAGAATAGTGATGTGCATACCATCTGGTGCACTGTAAACCTGTGGCACAACGTGAAAAACACTAAACATGGCCTAATGTACTAAAAGCCACTGAAAGCATTTACCATTTCTATGGGGAGAAAAGATCGAATAATCTGACTTTTTTTACATATTTTCCCTTTGTCGATAAAAGAACTGTTACAAAACTTAGATTGAAATTTGACTAATGAAATTATTATTATTAACTTAATATTATTAATATTAATAATATTATTATTAACTATTATTATTAACTTATTATTGGTTTCATCTCACTGTTGAAGCTATGGTCTGCAAAGAGCTTTCAAAGAATACATGGTATCTCACATATTTAAAGGTATCAGATTTCAGGAGAGGGGGATAAAAGAGGTTTCAGAGTATAAAACCTGTCTGAGTATCAAATTTTTAATTTAAATTTAAACTTTGGGAGCCTATCCCAGGAGACTACGGGCACAAGGCAGGGTACACCCTAGAAAGGATGCCAGTCTATCGCAGGGCCCAATCACGCACACACACTATGGACAATTTAGAAATGCCAATCAACCTACAATGCATGTCTTTGGACTGGGGGAGGAAACTGGAGTACCCAGAGGAAACCCCCGAGGCATAGGGAGAACATGCAAACTCCACACACACATCGTGGAGGCGGGAATCCCCCAACCCCCAACCCTGGAGGTGTGAGGCAAAGGTGCTAACCACCAAGCCACTGTGCCCCCCAGAATCAAAATTCATTAAAACAAAAAGTTTTTAGGTTAATTAATATTTATTCCTAAGAAAAAAAGAAAGAAAGAAAGAAAGAATGAAAGAACAAAAGAACAAAAGAGAAAGAAAATATTAGGCCAGACTAACTATGAAAGCATAATTAAATGGGAGAGCCAGACATGTGGGCTCCCTAGGACATAATGTCCACCCACTCCACAGTCAGCAAACCTCAGCGACTTGCAAGAGTGGTAAGGTGACAGCATCCAAACATCCCAGTTCACCAAACACTCTATGCTCATCAAGCCTCCTGATCTGTTCCTTTATCTAAGAAAAATTATACATAGAAAGCTTGACTAAACAAATATGTGTTCAGCCTAGACTAAAACACTGAGAGTCTGTCTGAGTCCCAAACACTGATTTGAAGGCTGTTCTATAACTGTGAGGCTTTGTAAGAAAAAGCTCTACCCCCTGCTTCAGCCTTTGCTACTGGAGGTATTATGCATCATAAAAAACCAAAAGGTCACTTAGAGACTATGGCATGAGACCATTCAGTGCTTTATAGGTCAGTAATAGTATTTTATAGTCAGTTTAAATTTGACTGGGAGCCAGTGCAGTGTGGATAAGATTGGAGTGATGCTTTCATATATTCTGCTTCTAGTTAGGACTCTAGATGCTGCATTCTGATATAACTGGAGCTTGTTTATACACCTACTGGAACATCCAGACAGTAAGGTATTACAATAATCCAACCTAGATGTAACAAAAGCATGTACCGGTATTTCTGCATGAGCAATATTTCAGAAATGAAAGAAGGCTACCCTAGCGATATTATTTACATGAGCTTCAAATGAGAGACTGGAGTCAATAATCACGCCAATGTCTTTTACGGCTGATGCAGCTTTATTCTGGCTGCATGTGGTCCTGGTTAAGCAGGACGAAGTTAGTAAGCATTCACTGTATAATGTCCTTTACACGTTCTTCAATCTTAATAAGCTGAAACATATAGCTGTGTGTCATCAGCATAACAGTGAGAGGTAATAACATGTTTACAAATAATTTCACCAAGGGGTAGCATATGGGAAGAAAAGGAGTGATCCTAAAATAGAACCTTGTGGAACACTGAAAATAACTTTATTATGCTTAAAGAAGCCATGGCCTGAGCCAGGAGAGGGCTGTCCCCTTAACACCAACAACATTTTCTAGCCTATCAAGTATAATCAGTGTTGTCAAAAGCTGCACTAAGATCAAGTAATACCAGCAAGGAGACACAACCCTGATCAGAGGCATAGCCCTCTGATCAGGGTTGAAGAGATCTGAAGAGATCATAGCCCTCTTCATACATTGTTTTTTGGATTTTTTCATTTTTGAATGTGGCTCCTAGTAGCCTTTCAAAATATTAGCATGTCTGTCGATATTTTCTAATATTAATTTGTGAAATAAATTCATGAAACAAAAAAGGAGCTTGTGAGTTCCTCTTGCTACTCCATTTGGGGACCCTTAATTTATTGCTTGGTCCTCTTACATGTGTGCAACTCAGACTAATCCATCCGGGAGCTGCTGTAAATGAATTGCAATACATTTAGAAGAGTTTGTTTTCTTGTTTGTGTTGCCAACAAAATTATGTAATGACTTGGTATGACCATCATTAATGGGTTGCATGAATCTATTTCTATGTGTTTGCTAGAATCTGCCTAACCTTTGCTGCTTTATACCATTATGTATGTTTTCTTTTACAACTGTTGACAGTGCTGTTGCTCACAATCCTCCAAAGTCTAAAATATCCTTTGTTAACAGTAGATATTCTAATGTTCTTATTACAAATATTTTTGCCTATATTTATTGTTTATCTTTGAAAGACAGGCAGTTTAGCCATGCTAGCATATTAACACAACTCTGAATATGGCAACCATTTCTCTGCCATGTTGACATATAACATAGGAAGCAGCATGACAACCTGACCAGGGATCAGTTCTCTTGGAATGGACTGCATTTGTCCCTAACACACTCACTCACTCACTCACTCACTCACTCTCTCTCTCTCTCTCTCTCTCTCTCTCTCTCTCTCTCTCTCTCTCTCTCTCTCTCTCTCTCTTCTCTCTCTCTCTCTCTTTCTTTCAGAAGAGTGTGATTTTGAGCAGAGGTGTAAGGGCATTGTGTGGCGGTATGGACAGTGGGGTGGATCCATGCTGAAGACACTGAACCCCATTCTGATTACCATCATCGTGATGAGTGCCCTGGGTGTGTTGCTAGGGGCTGTGTGTGTTGCAGTGCTCTACTGTGCCTGCTCTCACAATCCTGAGCAAACCACTTCTGTCCTTGAGAACTACAAGTTTGAACTGGTGGATGGCCTCAAGCTCAAGAAAGAGAAAGAGATCCCACAGAAATCCTACACAGAGGCATAAGGGCCAGTATTATCCAAACTCTTAGCTAACACTTAATCAAAGATTGTGACTTTTTTCAGGACTTTTTTTGCAGTGAGAGGGTGCTCTAAAGAAAAGATAATGTACAGTTTATTTTTAATTACAACTTGGTCGGTTGGCCTGTTTTTTTAATACTTGGATGCTAGTAATGGACAAATCAAGATGAAAGTATTTCCCCCTGTACTTCTTTCAAGAAGAGAAGCTTGTGTAGAGAAATCAGGGTTAAAATCGTGCAGTGTGAACTCGGCATTACTGATATATGGAGTTCCAATAAGTACAATAAGTTTATTGTTTTTTTGCGGCCCGGTACCAAATGATCCATGGCCCCCAAATGATCCATGGCCCGGTACCGGTCCATGGATCATTTGGTATATATATATATATATATATATATATATATATATATATATATATATATATATATATATATATATATATATATATATATATATATATATATACATATGAGCCCTTGTGTACCTGTCGGAGTCAGTCATTGTTTGTTCGTCTGTGAGAATGTTTGTACGGTCGTATGTTTGTTTGTTTGTTTGATGTCCAGGCGCTGTCATGTCCTGGTTTTCCATGCTCACATCATGTTTTTGTTAACCACGTTTAGTTTTAGTTTGTGTTTTGTGTTATTATCGTTTCTTCCCATGTTAATAAAGCAGCGCTTGTTTTACCCTGCATATGGGTCTGATCCATGGCTTGCAGGCACACGCGGCTTCCAGAGATCCGGGTTCGAGTCCCGCGGTGGGCGGGGTGGCCCGGATGTTACAATATATATGGGATCACATATTAAGTATATATGTCATTTATGACCCTCTCTCTCTTAATCAACTTTCATCAATCATTATTATATAAAGATATAATAATAAAAAAATATATATGTTTGACTTTCAGAAATCAGTCTATGCAGTCCAGGCAATACGAGTTAGGATTTCATTTCATGTAGGAAGACATAATCATGATAAACCATGTTTGACCACCCAATTGTTTAATCTCAAATGCCACTTCACTAGATAACATTAACACAACTGCTAAAGATCAAATCATTTTGTGTTGCCACATTGCAAAATTTCCCTTTTCATATATTGCAGTTCTTCTTGCAACTGTACAGAAGCCACTATTGAAGGTATTAAGAGTCAGGGGAATGAGTTTAAGGGTCAGGTGACAGAAAACTCATGGATCATTTACATCATAAAATTGTATTTCTGTTACTTTGTTAGAGATGCAGTAATTGTATGGAAGTAGCCATGACTTTTTTTAATTGATGTTCAAAAAATGTTATAGCAGTGATATTTTGGAATCACAATATTTTTTCTTTGCAAGTGAGATTTCATATATTTGTTGTTGTTTTTTCATATTTTTATCAAGTAAAATAAATGTTCTAATTTCAAATAAGGTAGTTTGGTTGATTACCCTCCAAAAGAGGGTGGCTTTTGATTAACTTGATCAACTATATACACCATCTTTACTAATTCTAATCTAATGACCTCTAAAATGGCTGAGTTTTTCTCAGAACTTAATAAATTACTTATTCTTAGTGAATTGCAACATAGTCACCTCTAATACTACTTCAACATTCAAGTGGACAACAAATCTGGTAAAACCAAGGAATGTAGGACAATACTGGAATGCTTTAATCTTATGCAATTTTACTACCACCTCTTTTCACACACTTGACCTGCTTTGTTCAACTGGGCTTAATCCCTGGCTCACAACCTGGTATCTCTGATTTCAGTTTCACTATTCCTCTACAAAAATCAAAACAAAATTCCTTATTCACTTCTTACTTGTTAAAGTTATGTGTCTCTACTCAAAACTTTCTACTTATACTTCTGGACCTCTCATCAGTGAACTTTATCTTATTATCTTTTACTGTCTTTCCAGCTTCACTTACACCAGCTCACCTGATGTTGACGAACTTATCCTGAATTCAAATTTGTCCTCCTGCCTGCTTGACTCAACTTTTCCCTCTCTCCTCAAAATATGTCTATCTGTTAACTCTGTTCCAATCTCCCACCTGATAAATGGGTTCAGTGTTTCTGCCTTGTTTCACTGGAATTAAAAACAGCAGCAGCCACACCAGTTCTTTAAAAAACTAGTTTAGACCCAGTTGATTTGTCTAACTGCAGACCTACATCCAATCTTCCTCTCATAGCCAAACTATTAGAAAGGGTTGTTGCTAGTCAGTTGCAGTCACACTTAGTCATATTAATCAGCATCATGGTTTCCATTACTTCTATGCTATGACACACAGCTCTATTTTTCTTATACAGTGGTGTGAAAAAGTGTTGGCCCCCTTCCTGATTTCTTATTTTGTTGCATGTTTGTCACAATTTAATGTTTCAGATAATCAAACACATTTAAATATTAGTCAAAGATAACACAAGTAAACACATCATGCAGTTTTTAAATGAAGGTTATTAATTAAGGGAAAACAAAATCCAAATCTACATGGCCCTGTGTGAAAAAGTGTTTGCCCCCTAAGCCTAATAACTGGTTGGGCCACCCTTAGCAGCAACAATTGCAATCAAGTGTTTTCGATAACTTGCAATGAGTCTGTTACAGCACTGTGGAGGAATTTTGGCCCACTCATCTTTGCAGAATTGTTGTAATTCAGCAACATTGGAGGGTTTTCGAGCATGAACCACCTTTTTAAGGTCATGCCACAGCATCTCAATGGGATTGAAGTCAGGACTTTGACTAGGCCACTCCAAAGTCTTAATTTTGTTTTTCTTCAGCCATTCAGAGGTGGACTTGCTGGTGTGTTTTGGATCATTGTCCTGCTGCAGAACCCAAGTTCGCTTCAGCTTACAACAATTCTGCAAAGATGAGTGGGCCAAAATTCCTCCACAGCGCTATAACAGACTCATTGCAAGTTATCGAAAACACTTGATTGCAGTTGTTTATAAACTTCTATAAACAGGCACTGCTGGCTTGGAAATTAGTCTACAAGCTCTATTTTTCACCACACCACATCTGAACTGTGGTGTTTTATTTATTTATTTATTTATTTATTTATTTATTTATTTTATTTATTTATTTTTGAGGAAATGGTCTAAAGCCAAAATGTGAACAATTTATAGATGTTAAACAATATGGTGTTAAACAATATGGTATTAAGATGAAATTAAAATAGAAAAAAGCAACAGAAAAAAAGCTTCTGAGGCACAGTGTTTGTTTAAAATTGTTTACTTAATATAATGTAAATGATGTAGCGTATCCTGGGTGTTGTCGCTCTTGCATTTCCGCTGTGGGCGGGTTTATGTAGGGAGAGGTTGGCACTATCTGATCCACGTCCGCTACATAGAACACATACTGTGCTTTCTTGGCCCAAAGATATAGCCTTGGTTCGTTGTTGTTTTTTTTTTGTCTTAAATGTATGTATGCTCCTGACAATTTTTACACATTCAGGTTGACATGAAAATGTGGCGTTAGTTTATAATAGCAGTTTTAGTGCGTCCGGTGAAAAGCTAAAAAAGTTTCTACAACAAAGACATTCGCCTGAATATCGAGTAGTGGAACTAGGCAAACATCACTCAAGGATATTTTCAACATATCTGTCTGCGGAGAATACGCACTGAGGTGAGTACTCAATTGAATGAGGTATGAAAACTAAAACCACTTGTTACCCAATATGATGCCCATTTTCGAGAGAGTTTTTCTATTGTTTGTTATGGGGGCTCAACTTGGGTGGGGATGTTCCACTTCAGAAAGAGGCAGAATATTTTACAGAATAGGACCCAAGTATGTTTAATATGTGTTGTAATTATTTTATGAAACTGATTTCGGTTCATTTTAATATTATCTCAATAATATTTTTAAAGAAATGGTATAGGGCTATGCTAATGCTTTTAAGTGCACCAGACAATAGGCCCAAGCAGCCGCCGCCTATGGCGTCGAACTGCTGCTGCTTATCAATCATTTATTTAGTAGTAGCTCACTTCCTTAAGTGAATAAGACCTGGCGCAAATAAAACACCCTCACTCTTACAATGGAAAAAAACAAACTCGTTAAAGAAAGTGTTTTATCCAGTGCTGAAATTCTTCAGTGTATCAGGACAAGCACAGGCAGGAACACCCTAAGGCTACGTAAAAGATTACCCCATCCTGATATCATGTAGCCTAAATGTGTTTGTGTGGCGTCGGTAGGAAGTGCAATGATTCATACAGACAGAGGTTATGCATCTTTTAATATAGCACATTTAATTAGGTAAATGGTCTCATGTGCCCTGTACCAATTCGCCTGACATTGCTCTCTGTAGCAGCGACTCGAACAAACACGTATGTGTGCTTTTCAATCATCAATCAGGCAGTTCAATGGAGATCAAGGATAGTGTGTAAACCTGACGGTGGTTAGAAACTAGTAGTAATCTGGAATTTTTTTTTAAGCTGTGCACTTGATGTGGCTTACATTTTAAGAAAAGTAGACATGAGTGAATTGTTTTATTTTATTTCTGTTAACATGATAGGGTTGAATAAATATTTATTTTAACTTTAGATTTGCTACAGAAATCATTCTTTACTGGCCAGTTAACTGTATTACATGTTTCAGGGTATGTATAACAAATTTGTATCAATATTTGTCAACTGTATTTGTTGTTCAAACCTAGTTTCATGGGACCTAATGTTATCTCTCTCAAAAATACATGATGACAGTCATTTGGTGGTTAATTGCAATGAGAACAAGTACCAACTGAAAGACATTATTTCATTTGCAACATACCTAATATTGTGCTACAGTCTTTGCCATTTAGGCAAGTTCACATTTTTAACAGCACTTATACTTGGTTGAATTGGCTTAGAAACTTAAAACCACATTTGTTCCCCACTATCCCGTTCACCCATACAATCTTCACTCTGTTATTTTCAGATGTATATTCTCATTAGAGATTACATCTGGTTTTGCATAGCAAGCTCAAGTTCATTTTTACACAGGATTTGGTGACCATGCTGCTTCAGCACTGCTGGCCAATACACTTGTATGTTAATCAATATAACTCTCCGAAAAAAAGAGAAAATTATGTACAGTAAAAAACATCCACAATTATATAAAATGAGATGCATGAATATTGTTTGTGTGGATCATTTTATGTGCATTTAAGCAAATTATTTCATGTGCATTTAAGTAAGTTTGTTGGAGGCAATCAGTTAATGGATAAAGGAGCAAGACAGAGAAGTTTACGCATTTCTGAGTTGAGGGGGTGAGGGATAACTGTTTATTGCCCCACTAACATGGGTGAGAAGAGGATGACTTGTTTTGGAGTTTCCACAGTATTACATTAAACTATAAACTTTTAAAAAGCATGGTGGTCATTTCCCTGTTTACCAGTGGGCATTATTTTCACACATCTGTTTGTTTATGCATGAACAATTTTGTTTTTGTTTTTTTGACCAATGAACAAATGTGTTATTGGGGGTTGTTGGTATAATGGTGTTTAAGCAGCTTATTAATTTTAACTTTTAAATCATGGACACTCACATTATGGTAACAATGAAAATATGACTGATCATTTGGCTTTGTGTTTTACTGTGCCATCCTGACAGAGGAATATTTCATGAATTTCAAAAATGTATTAAAGTTCAATCCAAATTCTCATGGATTCATAGATCATAGGACATAATGTTTTATTCTCTGCTTATTTACTTAACAGTTGCTCTGTGATTTTTGCAAAATTGTGAATGGGCTAAAGGATTCCACATCACAGCCTTTAACAGGATTCTGAGGCTACATGTAAAATAAAACAAAACACCTTGGTCTGATGAATTTTGATTTCTGCTGTGACATGCAGATGGTAATTTGGCATCAACATCATGGATATATGAATAACTGGTGATGATGGTGTAATATTGTGGGGAATGTTTTCTTGGCACAAATGGGGTCTCTTAATACTGATCAAGCATCCTTTGAATGTGCATCCCATTATGGCCACAATTTTCCCATCTTATAACTAGCTCAACATACATAGTTATTTCATTTAAAATGATTCAAAACTACAGAACTTTTGTGTGTGGTGGGTTAAAGCACCTCACTCCATGGTCACTCCATGGTCACTCCATGGTCAGCTTTGTATTCATGGGTAGTCAAATTGAAAGCATCAGCTCTTTGTTTAAAAGTAATAAAAAGTAAATCTGTGCACTGGAAAGAACCTTTGACGAATAGCATTTTAATCAGTGCTTTTGTGTAGCTGAAATTCTTGAGTAATTTGTTTAAATGAAGTTGTTTAATTTTTTTTTCTTTATAGAAATATATAGACAAATTAAATTATATTCTTTATGCATATTAATACATTTTTTATTATATTTACAAAATATAAGACAAATGTGGTGAATTTAGTATTTGTAAATGCATCATTACTGGCACGTTATTTTCATGACACCAAAAATCTCATGCATTTAGAGTGTAAATCACCCATTTTGTATAGCCAGATTGTTAAACATACAATATGCTTTTCTTGAACCAGTGTCTGTGTTTGTCTGCCTGTGTCCTTTTGATGACACAATCTTTAATTAAGGAAATAGTTTAGGAGCTCTGGGGGAGGGGGTATTGCAAGTGCTTGAGATGTGGGTGGAGATGATGAACAGTAGTTTGTGCTTTTTGCCATTTATAGGTGATCTTCATGGAACAGTTTATGAGCAGCTTACTCCTTCAGGCAAATACAGCAGAGCAGAACATAGACATTGTTTAGTCATCCTAAGCATAAGTATTTCCATTACATTTTTTTTGTCTGAGGGTGGCAAAGAATAGTTAAGGCCTGTATTTGATCATTTGATTTGATGATGAAACTTTGTGAATTTATACATTCCCATTTCTGAACAGCATAGTTAATTTGTCCCAAACAGTGCATGTGAAGTATTATTATTATTATTATTATTATTATTATTGTTTTCATTGTTATTGTTGTTGTTATTATTAACTGCTAAGTGGCAAGATCATAGACATAAGTTCAATTTATCTATCACAAAACTTGTGTGATTTTCATATAAACATACATACATGGATATGGATACTCAGTGTAGTGTGTGTTTTTATAGTGAAATATTAAGATGTTAAATATCTTGAGTGCATGCTCAAATAAAGGTGTGGGAAGTGTTTGGGTTGAGAAGTGACGGAGATGATTGTAGAAGGCTGAAGGCCTGAGAGAGCTGACTTATCTGCCTAACCAAATATGGGCAAGTATGCATCTGTCTCAATAACCCTAGCTCTCGCTCTTCCTCTCTCTTTTTTTGCCTCTCCCTTTTCCTGTGTCAGGGTTGACTCATTGTAAGTGGAATGCATCGTTATGAAACAGTGCTACCTCCAAAAATGGATATCAGATTAGACGCACATGACAATAGCTGCTTACTACAGAAAAAATTGTAAACCATTTACTTATTTTTTACTACTTACTGCTTTTAAATTATTTATTGTAGCTAAGAAGAAACAGCTGATCCATAAGTAGTGTCTGGTTTATGGTTTGTCAGAATTTTAGGTGTCAATGCTAGACCCCCCTTTAATCCCTTCTCCATTTTCCATGTTTGTCAAACTAGATGGTTTCATATTAATTGATCATTTTTATTTATTGAAGGAAAAAAGGTTAACATCTGTTTTGCATATAATTATCTGGTTGTACCACCTCTTAGCAGCAACAATAGAAACAAACTTTTCTGATAACTGGAAATCAGTCTTTCATGTTGCTGTAGAAAAATTTTAGCCACATTTCTTTGCAAAGCTGCTTAAATTTAGTGACACTAAAAGTCTGGACACAGAATGTAACTGGAGTTTAAGCCAGGACTTTGAGTAGGCCACTCCAAATAATAATAATTATTTCAAAAGACTTTGTGGTCATCATGGTGTTTTTTTTTGTTTTGTTTTGTTTTGTTTTGGGGTTTTTTCTTTTCAAATGTAAGAGCCTCATTTCTCCTGTTTAACAGTGGTTTTCACCTTGCAGCTCTTCATTGGATTAAATATTTTATCTTACCTTTTCTTATGTGGAATCATCTTAGCTAAGGCAAGTGAGGCCTACAGTTTATAATCATCTTGGTTCTTTTACCAGTGCGCTGTTGAAGTAAACTTGGTAGACTGGCCACTCAATTTGTAGTGATTGACGAACATTCACATTCTTGCTAGCATCACTTGTCTCCATGTCCGATGTTACATTGACTTGAAAAAAGACCACATCTGAGCGTTATGTTCTTTGCCACCTATCTTCTCACACTGAGAAGGAAATGAGCTCACCAAATTATATATGTGCTCCCATGCACAGAACAGCTTTTTGAACTGTATGAGCTGTATTGAAGTGTATTTTTGAATGCAACAAATGCTTTCAATAATTATACTTATTATAGTTATAATTATATATTTTTTGCCCCGCCCCTGTTTCATTGTAAAATATAGCATTTAAACAATAAATGTCGCATAGAGTATTTTCTGTCTAATGCTGGGAACATGCAATAAAAATGTTTTAAAATGTACACTTAATAGCTGATATGATATAAACTGTGCTGAAAACACATCACAAAAGAATTATGTGCTTGTGAGTTGAGAAATCCATGGCATTAAAAAGAATAATGCAACACTATGCAATACCACTGTGAGACATTTCAGTGCAATGGTAGTGTGAACGCTGTTAAGCCACTCCTCTAAATCCACCAACAGTAGGACAGCATGGAACCTCCTGAAATTACAATCAGTAGCAGACTTGATAAAGGTCCAGTGAGTATGTTCTAACTAGGTGTATCTTATAGACCAGCATGTGAAGGTGTGTATGTGGATCATCATGCTTTCTCTCAATCTGGGTAACAGTGCTGGTAGAATGTTATTCTAATTGCTGTTTTGGCATCTGTTTTAGATGAAAGTGAATGTGGTGTTGATAGCTGTCCTGCTGGGGTTCTTCTCCATCTGTTCAGCTCAACTAGGTAAGATGATAACACACATGCATCCACAAATGCATACTGGGTGAAATCACAGGGTAATAACTATAGTACATGTACACACACTTTTGTCATGGTCATTAGACAAGCTCCCGGTAAAGGCTGGTCAATAGGACAATGCAAAGAGATATTGATGTTGCTGAACACACACATTTATTGTTTAGTTTACAATTACACATCTTTAAGTAGCCATATTTGACATTAACTTTATTAATGCTTGTTTGTATTCATTTGATTTTTGTTTCTTTTACTTTCTTAAAAAGGTGAGTTTTTTTCTCTTCTCTGATGATCTTCCAAGCTTTCCTCACACATTGCATGGTGTACATGACCTGTCCTGGATCAGATGATTTGATGGGATGTTTGCAGCACTCTCTAGAAAAAGCTCTGAGGTTGAGAGTGGTGCTGTTCCCTTACTAGGCGCTGATGCAGCCAGTGGCACATGTGTAAAATGATTTGAGAAATGTGGGGGCTCATAGCAAACATCGTCAGCCATCTGAGTAAGAATGATGATGAGCTTTCTTCACCACTGCTTTGGTCCACCAATATTTGAGGTCCCCTGTGATGTGAATAGTGATGTGAAGCTGTTGACCTTCTCCACTGGCATCCTGTTTTGTGGTTGTGCTTCTTCTCCTGTCCAATACAAGCTCCTTGGTCTTGTTCATGTTGAGTGTAGTTTTCCTGGCGCCAAGATGTGCACCTCTTCTCTGTAGGCTTTTTCAAGTTTATCAGTGATCAGTCCTAGACATTGTGTCATCTGTAAATATGAGGAGCTTTTTGATGAAACACAGTAAAGTTTGTATAAGAAGTATAGGGCATGACTGAGAGAACAGCCCTGTAGTGTTCCAGTGTTGGCTTGGTGGGGAGGAGGTGTTGCTGCCAATTCTGAACACCATACCAGACCGGGAATATCTGTCTGACAGGAAGTCCAGAATCAAGCACAGGGAGCTGTTCAGGCCCAGAGCCCAGAGTTTCAAATCAAGCTTGACCACTTGACTGCTCCTTCTCCTCTGATGTGCCTGATTCATCCTGATGCACTACTTCTGGGTGGAGTCTTGTTGCTTTGTGGTGCTCACTGCTGCTGGGGATGGCTTCATGTGCACAGCCTAGAGACACATGGGACTGTTGTGGACAGAACCTCTTGGAGAGTATGGTGCCAGCATTGTACTGTTGCAGTACTTTGTTTTTTGCTTGGGCCTCAATCTTGAATATTTAACAGCTTTGGCAGGAAGAAATTGGTGTGAATTTAAGCTGATTTATAAGTTTTTCAAAAGCTCCTGGTTACACAACTTGTCTCTATATAGATATAGAAAGGACATTATTTATAATCACACTCTGTATTGACACCTAAATGAGGATGGGTTCCCTTTTGAGGTTCACTTTCTGGTTCCTCTAAAGGTTTCTTTCTCATATTGTCTCGGAGTTTTTTTTAGAACCAGATAAGTGAATTATCTATTAATAATTAGATGATCTCCAGCATAGTGTTACAGGCATTTATGGATCTGATTTTCCTCAGAAAATAGTCTGCTCATTCCCTTCTTGTATATAGTCATTGTTGGTCCTCCAGTCTGTCTGCAGCAGTCAACCAGTGTATGCCCAACAGTTCCAACCTCCTCACCCGTGATGGTTATGGGCTTAATCAAGGTTTTAGTACTCCTAAAATCCACTACCATTTCCTTGGTCTTTATCACATTTGGGACTTAAACCCTGGGAGTAATATCATCAGGGCCTGCAGCCTTGCCTTGATCATGTCTCTCCAGCTGTCTTCTCACCTGGTTGGTTGTCACCATCAAGTAAGAGGATGTGGTCAGTTCAGTGAAGGTAGGCATTGGGAGATTGTGGTCAGTTCAGTGAAGGTAGGCATTGGGAGATTGTGGTCAGTGCTGCTCAGCAAGCATGTGTGGTGGTGTTGTAGATGTGTGTTTGGTGTCTGCAAGGGTGTGAAGACTGTTCCTGTGTGGCATGACCTAGCAGGGGGTCCTGTGCTGAACCTATTAAAAAAACACATTCTGTTTTTTGGCTCTGTCCAAGCTGCTCCCCTGCTGATGGTCTTTCATATTGAAGTCTGTAATCTTCATGTCCATCCACACGTCCTTGATGTTGTTTTGCTGAAGTTTACTCTCTAGCTTCTGCTGGTATGAATCTTTAATCTCCATCTGTCTTATCTTCAGATGTCGCTGTATAATTTTTTTTCCTTGTTTTTCCTTGTCACCAGACCTGAATGCATTCTTCTTGTTGTTCAGTAGATCTTTCAGGTCACTGGTGAGCCAAGGTTTATTGTTTGGATAGCAGTATACAGTTCTAGTAGAGCTAATGTTGTGGTCCATGATGCAATCTGCGATACTGATAATACCATCCCCATGTGGTTCACAGAGCACATTTCACTGTGTGGTCTCAAAGCAGTACTGCAGGGTCTCACTGGCATTACCATTATCTGAATCACCGAGTGGGGGTAGAGCAGTGGCCCTGTAAGTCTCCTTTGAAATTTGCATACAGATGGTCCAGTGTTCTATTTTCCTGTGTGAAACAATCAACAAACTGGTAAAAAGTAGAATCTAGATTAACATGGTTAAAATCTCCGGCTATGGTTGTTGACACTGTAGCCTAGTAACAGTGTTTTGTATGGCGTTGCATGCTGATGGCTGATCAGCCAACGACGGGATGTAAACAATGATTATCATGCTGCAGGAGAATTCACGTGCTAAATAATATGGGCACATATTTACAGCTAAAAGTTCAATGTAGGGGGAACAGAGACGGTCCTTCACAGTAAAATGGCCTGGAATTGCACCATCCCTCCACCTTTTTCTTTTACCGCTGAACATCTCTGTCTGCCCAAATGAGCTTAAAGCCAGGTACTGAGGCACCGTGATCTGGTATACTGTATGCAGCCAAGTTTCTGCAAAGCACATTAAACTGCTATCCTGGTACTCCTTCTGGGTCCAAATCAGTGCATACAGTTCTTCCATCTTATTTCCTAAGGACCTCACACTCACAATGATAATAGATGGAACCACAGGTTTAAAACATCTCCTTTTTGCTCTTAGCTTTGCACCAGCTCTGCAACCATGGCATCTCCTCCTAAGGTCTTGGACCTTGTGCCTGTCTCTGGGAAGAAGCGTTGTTTTGGAGAGCACGAACAGCTGGTCGCGTGCGTACCTAAACATTCCATTATAAAACAAGAACATGTCACCTCAATTTATAGGATGTAATCCATCCACCTGATGTAAAAGAAAATGTGATTCATTAGGCCAGGCCACCTTCTTTCATTGCTCTATGGTCTAGATCTGATGCTGCCTACATGCTCATCTACTTTTGGTAGTGGACAGGGGTTTGCATGGACACTCTGACTGACTGGTCTCTGATTATGCAGACTCATACTCAGAAAGGTGTCGGAACAGTGTATTGCAGCTTGCTATCAAAGCTAGCATTAACTTTAACAATTTGTGCTACCATAGCTCTTCTGTGGGATCGGTCCAGATGGGCTAATATTCCCCACATGCAATTGCAACAGGTACACAGTAGAGGCAAATTAAGACAACCACCAAAAAGGGGTTGGCTTTGCAGGTGGTGGCCATATACAGTTTTTCTCTTCTTCTCCTGCCTGACTGATTTGAATGTCTTGTGTTTTTGTTTGGGTTCATGTCACTACTTGTAGCATGAGCAGTACCTGCTCATTATTAAACAGCATAGGAGTTGCAGCATTTTATTTGCCCAGACACACACACACACACACACACACACACACTTTTTCTGCAGGAGAATGACTGTCATGCATGTTTATTACCTCAATCTTCTGCTACATTTATTCTCATGTCATATCTCAGATCACCTGTTTTTATCGGATGGTCTGCTGACATAACATAAATAATTGAGAGATCATGAAGCTAAGAAAACCAGATGCTTTTGTCATCTGTTCTGTTGCTCTGTATCTATATCTAACTGTATCTGAGTTAGCCCAGCAGTGAAGAACTCTTCTTTTTAGCACAATTTCCAAACAGATTCACAATGATTTACATATTTTCCCAGCTAGGGCCATGATGTTGGCCATTTGTTGCAGTTCAGGATGCATCAAGACACATTTGTTTGCACGCTTTAAATGTGATGTGGCCATTTGCATCCTAGGCCACTTCTGAGAGGTTTGTGTGATTGAATAACAATGCATCTTCATCACGGCACTATTTACTGCTGGCTACTTATGATCCAGTCACCCAGGACATGTGTAACACACTTAAAGGGTGGCAGAGAAATAAGATGAGAGGCAGGCTTGGGACAACTCAAAAGGAGCTGTTTAATTTTTCCGTTTCTTTTCTTTAGTTTTTCAGTAATTACTTCCCTATGCACATCTATACATACAAGGCTCTATGCTGCTCAGTTCTCTCTTGTGGCTCTTGTATCTTTTATATTTGCTGCCACAGAACACTCATTAAAATAATTCTGCACAGATTTAGGTCTTTCTTCAGGCTCCATCCTTCAATCACAAACCACTGCTCAAACATGCCCATGCCTCCACAGCATAGCAACCCAAGACTTTTTAAGGCAAAGAAATGAAATGCTCTACAATGAACATATAAAATCATCCTCCAGACACATCACATTGGTCTTAGAATATCTGAAAGCCAGTGTTTAGGAGATCCTGTAGAAGATGCATACTGTCAAATTACATTTATAGTATTTGGCATATACCTTATCCTGAGGGATTATATATTTCTTATTTATACAACTAAGAAGTTGAGGGTTAAGGGCCCTTGCTCAGGGGCCAAGCAGTGGCATCTTTGTCAGTAGTGGTGCTGTGATTCGAACTCGGTGCCTTCCATTCAGTAGTCCAATGCCTTAACCACTGGGCTGCCACTTCTCAATTATGTATGCAGATGGTTCTGCTGAATTTGCCTTTTGCTAAGTATCTTGAACTACAGCGTCCAGTTTTTTTTTTGTTTTGTTTTTTTGCCTATGTTTTCTTGTTTCCAACATCATACTTCCAACGTCATAAAACAAAGAAGGGGCAGCAAGCAGCAGCAAGTTCATGAGTCATCAGTTTCCATGAACACATCCATTTTCTTAAAAACGAGATGCCGCGTTTGGAGTCCATGTGAACTTGTCTTGTGCTGCTGCAAACTGCCTTTTTTCTAGGGATGGGCATTTTCCACAAATATTACATTTTGAATGTTTTTGCTCATAAAAAATGAATATTCGAATATTCGTTTATTTAAATGAAGTTTATTGAGACAGACTTTTTTTTTTTTCTCAGTAAAACGTATTTTTCATTTCTGAACAAGCTTTTTAGGGTATATATACAACAAGCTTATACTTTACCCTTGTTTTGAAGCTGAAAACATTAAACAACGTGTACAAACAAATAAGTACAGAGCAAAAAGCATTCAAAGGCAAAGGGAACAAAAAACACCAATAAAGCAGCAGGCTGCTGCAATTATTGTACAGAACGTACATAGCTTTATTCTCTGTAGGCATATCTTGTCTATATTGTTTTGTTCTTGTTAAGAAAAATAAACATGTCAACAGGATCGGGTGAAAGTCGGGTCCCTAGTCTATTAACAATCAGGCCGGCAGCAGAGAAAAAGCGCTCCGACAACACGGAAGTTGCCAGGACGCACAAATAACGGTGCGCTAAGCAACTGAGTTTACTGAAGCGCTTCGTGTTTTCGTTCCACCACTGAACGGGATCCTCATCCGGTGGAATACATCGCTCCAGCAAGAACTGTTCCCACTCTTCTCGCCTATACTCCTTGTAATCATCCCTGAAGAACTAAGCTCAGCTTTTTCCGACGAGTGGGCATTGCCTCATCCTCTTCATCGCTGGTGGGGGCGGCTGCATCCGCGCTTCTCGCATCCAGGGAAATAGTTTTGATACTGCTCAAAAAGTTTTCTTACTGCATCTCATGTTTTCGTTGAGGAATCTGAAGTGTTTGTGCCAAGGATCTATGGCAGATGCTAGGAGTTTTCCCTGCGTTCTCCAAGTTAGCTGTGTTTATTCGTTGCTTGAGAGATGCTGCAACATCATTTTTAAATTCAGTCACTTTCTGTGATTCACCACTGCACATTTGAAGGTGTCTATAGACAAAGATTAAAAAATAAATGAATAAGAATTGTGGTCTTATTCTGTATTGCCTATTTGCATTTATATAATTTACTTTCTTTTATTCATTCATTCATTGTCTACCGCTTATCCGATCTATACTCGGGTCACGGGGAGCCTGTGCCTCTCGGGCGTCATTGGGCATCAAGGCAGGATACACCCTGGACGGAGTGCCAACCCATCGCAGGGCACACACACACACTCTCATTCACTCACTACGGACACTTTTTAGAGATGCCAATCAACCTACAATACATGTCTTTGGACCGGGGGAGGAAACCCCCGAGGCATGGGGAGAACATGCAAACCTTCTATGCAGGTTTGTGTAGTTCAAAGAAATGAATAAATGTATTATTTAGTTCAGGTTTATTTGATGATTACTTTTTTTTTTTTTTCTAAATAATTTTTTCAAGTTGTATTTTCTATTTAAATGAAGAACTACAGTCCAATGTTTTAGCAGTTATTTAATTTTAATTTAATTTAATTTAATTTATTAAAAAGATAAAGTGGGGGGCACGGTGGTTAGCTCCAGGGTTGGGGGTTCAATTTCCATCTCCACCATGTGTGTGTGGAGTTTGCATGTTCTCCCTGTACCTCGGGGGTTTCCTCTGGGTACTCCGGTTTCCTCCCCCAGTCCAAAGACATGCATTGTAGGTTGATTGGCATCTCTAAATTGTCCGGTGTGTGTGTGTGTGTGTGTGTGTGTGTGTGTGTGTGTGGGTACCCTGTGATAGGTTGGTACTCCATCCAGGGTGTATCCTGCCTTGATGCCCGATGACGCCCGAGATAGGCACAGGCTCCCAGTGACCCGAGAATAGATTGGTTAAGCGGTACAGACAATTGGGGGGGATAAAATAGTATGTTATTTAGATGAGAAAAGAATTCATGAGTTTTAAAAGATAACTAATTTTTGATTCAAAGATCAGCCCACATAGACTCCTGTTGGGCTATGTGATGTGGTTAATAAAATGTGCATTGAAAACAGCATTGAAAAAATGTGTGTAACTAATAATTAAAACAAATATTTGTCTTCCATTTCACATTTGTCTTCAGATTTGTCTTTGCATGGTGCTAATATAACAGGCGTTAAACAAGGCTGTCCTTGCTCCTACACTCTTTAGCATCTTTTTCAGCATGATGCTTAAGCAGGCCATGACAGACATAGATGTGAAAGATGCCATCTACATCTCTTACCGCTTTGATGGCAGCCTATTCAACTCATACGTCTCATGTCTCGCACGAAAGTCCATGAACAGCTGATAAGGGAGCTCCTCTGCGTGGATAATGTCTAGTTGTGCACACAGTAAGGGCCCTACAGCACCTTACATCATGTTTCACCGACACGGCCAGATGGTTTGGGTTACAGGTAAGCCTAAAGAAGACCGAAGTTCTGCACCAATCATCACCAAGGGACCTTCCCCACCAAGATCAGCGTATACAGGGCTGTAGTTCTAACCACACTTCTATATGGCTTGGAGACCTTGGTCATCTACCGCAGACACCTCCATCTCCTTGAGCATTTTGATCAACGCTGCCTCCGCTCCATCCTCAACATGCACTGGAGAGACTTTGTCAACAAATGCTGATGTCCTGCAACGGGCCGAGCTCACCAGGATTGAGGCTCTGATTGCAGGTAAGCACCGCAGGAGGAAGGAACGGGGACCTGCTACCACCTCAACTCCGTCACAGACCTTCACATGTAGCGGTTATTTCTGGACCTGGCTCTCACGTATTGGCTTTTCCAGTCACATGCGCACCTGCAGCAGACGTGGGCTGCAGCCTTCAAAGATCTTCGTTCGCGAAGCCAAGCCATGAATCTCATGAAATCATGAAAAACTGGATAAACCTTTATTTACATTTTCTTCCAATGTCAGGATAATTTTTTCGGGTGGATTTAAGAGTATTTGATTTTTTTCTTTTAGATATGGTTATAACTTCTCAGAGGTATATGCTTGCATATACAGTAGTCTATGCAGTTGCACTTGCCTTTTATTCCTAGCTGAAAGCATGTTTAGTATATTGCATTGTGCTTGTGTGAGTGACAAAAACAATAATTTTAACTTTTGCTTACCAAAAACACTTATAATAATGATAAATGGCTACCCAAAGATTTTAATTAGCAAATGTGTATTAACCACATTCCACTGAAATACATTTACTGGCTATATAAATACAGGAAGTGGTGTATAATAAGTAAAAAGTTTTTTTGTGTGTGTAGATGGTAATGATTGCACTAAGGCTTCAGCTCAGTCCTGTGGTGAATGTATTCAGGCTGGTGAAAAGTGTGGCTGGTGCACCTATGAAGTAAGTATAACCTTAAAGCGAGTTGTTGTTTTAGCAACTGTCTATTTTTCTTTCTATTTTCAATGCACTGATCTGCCATAAAATTAAAATCCCTTGTGCCTGCAGGCCTTTCTGAAACAAGGAGAATCTAAATCAACACGCTGTGATGAAATTGACGCTCTGATTAAGAAGGGCTGCCCTAACATCTCTGTGGAAAATCCTCGAGGTGCAGTGCAGTTTGATGAGAACAAACCCGTCACAAATCGTACAAAAGATGTGGCAGAGAAACTGAAACCGGACCAGATTACTCAGATTCAACCTCAGAAGCTCACACTCAACCTAAGAGCAGGTATATTATGATTTAATATATTGGTGTATAAAGTGAATTCTGATTTGCTAATGTTTTTTACCATATAGGAAATCCAGCTGGATTACACATTGTTATTAAAGGGACATTAGATCAGATTGATCTTTTTGTATTTTTTTCCAAGATTAAGTTGCCCACGCAACAGTGTTTTATGTAACACAGTTATATAGAATTAGTCAGACAATTCCTCCAACTTACTAACTTGTTTTTTATTTTTATCCTCAGTTCATTACTTTTTTAAATATTTCAGATATCCACCTCACAATTAGAGGTTGCTGAGATGCCAAGATGTTTTTCTACTCACCACAGTTGTAAAGAATATTTTTTGTTTTATTATCCTTCCTGGGAGCTCAAACCAGTATGGCCATTTTCTTCTTGCCTCTCTTCAACATGGTGCTGTGAAAATCCAAGGAGATTAGTATATGAAAAGTGCTATTTTTGTCTTATGACTTTTTCATGGCAAATGGATGCTGAAGAAACCTGTGTTCAATTCTATGATTGCCAGACAGACACGGTACAAAAATCATGATAGATATCTGCTATTTGTAGCATTTAGCTTTTGCACACTCAGTCATAGAAGCACTTAAGAACCAAGTAATATCTCCCAATGTTTGATTCAGTTTTTACTTATCCTGTGTGACAAAATATTGCTCTGGTGTATTGAAAAAATTTAATAACTTAATATCCAGAAGCCCACATCTATTGCAATTAATCAAGCTTTTACAGCCTGAGAGATAAAAGCTCTCTCTCTCTCTCTCTCTCTCTCGCTCTCGCTCTCGCTCTCGCATTCATATATATATATAATGTATAAAAACAGACCAGAACAGTTTATATGCTGGGTTGAGAGACATAATACAATTATTGCTGAAGCCATGACTTAAACTTTACTATTTCTCATATTGTTCTGCCAATTTTCCAGGTGATTTGTACATTTTGGAAATGTAAAAACAAATGACTATTGCTCTTTTAAAAAGTCTTAACATGTTCTAAACAAAATGTAGCAAATTTAAGTATGTAAATGTCTTGAGATTATTAGGATTTAAATTAGTCAAGAAGCTTTTATTGTTATTTAAACTATATATTGTTGGTTTCACTACAAGTGAAACAAAATTATGCTACCTAGATGCACCTAGAAGCATGGTGCTACCTAGATGCACTGCTACGTAAAACAACACAGAACTAAGTACATTAACACAGTTCTATTTATAGTGTATGTATGCAAACATGTTTGCGCACACTGACAGAGGATGGCGCAGAAGACAATAAACTAGAAGTACAATCAACTACAATGCAATAGTGTACACAGAGCAGCACTGACAAGTGTATATATACAGTGGTGTGAAAAAGTGTTGGCCCCCTACCTGATTTCTTATTTTTTTGCATGTTTGTCACACTTTAATGTTTCAGATAAAATAAATATATATATATATATATATATATATATATATATATATATATATATATATATATATATATATATATATATATATATATATATATATATATATATATATAGAGAGAGAGAGAGAGAAACACACATACAACTGCTTTGGGTAAAAAAAAAAAAAAAAAAAAGGTGTGCATCTAACAGTCACAAACTTTACATGCACATAGTTTTTGCATGATTCAGTGTAGATATAAATGCACAAGTCACCACTATAGCGGTAAACTGCATTTCTGTCTGCATGAAATGTGGTGAGCCCGTCTAGCTGAATAGAGGTGTCCAGAACTTAGCCATGTATCCCTGAAAATTAAGACCCTGCTGTCTCTACACTTATGCTGAGTAGTCTACTGGAATCAGATGTAATACAATTTATTGCCCAGGGACCAAACACTGGAGATTCGTATAGACATGAGTTGTGGCTGGCTAGGCTGCTTTTTCATGTACTGCGTTCAACGTCCGTTCTCTTTGTCACCGGCATGAGACAACACCAGCTTCTCCAGCAGATTATCATGCAGATTGGCTGCTTCATGATTTTTGTACTGTATCAGTCTGGCAATCATAGAATTGAACACAGGTTTCTTCAGTGTCCATTTGCCATGAAAAAGTCAAAAGACAAAAATAGCACTTTTTTATCTACTAATCTCCTGGGATTTTCACACACAACAGTCTATATACAACAAAAAACACTGAGGGAACGACAGTTCTGTGGCCATGTTGAAGAGAGGCAAGAAGAAAATGGCCATACTGGTTTGAGCTGCCAGGAAGGATAATAAAACAAAAATTATTCTTAAAACCTCTAAATATTAAAACCTCTTAATCATGAGGTGGATGGGCTACAAGAACTAAAGACCACACTGGGTAGCACACAGTCTTCAGGTTAACTACAGTCATTGGGTAACAACATTCTTTGTCAGGCTGGACATTTTTTTTTATCTCTCTCATCAACAAGGTGTTTTAGCATGCAAACCATCTAATCAAATGATGTGTTTTGCTGTTTTTCTGTAGAGAAATTTCAAAGAGCTCAGCAGTTTTTGAAATACTCAAACCAGCTCATCTAGTACCTTTTATCTGCATGATTTTATGCTTTGTGCTGCTGCCAAATGATTGGCTGATTAAATAACTGCATGCATGTGTAGGTGTGTGTTTCTGAATGGAGCGTTTGCCATTGAAATAGAGGCTGCTACCCATGTGAATTCATGTAAGATTGTTTTGGTGTTTTACATGTTATTATTTTTGTTACAGGTGAGCCTCAAAAATTTTCCCTGAAGTTTAAAAGGGCAGAGGATTATCCCATTGACCTGTACTACCTGATGGACTTGAGTTACTCCATGAAAGATGATTTGGAAAATGTGAAGAATTTGGGAACAGACCTGATGCGTGAGATGCAGTCAGTCACATCTGATTTCAGGATTGGTATGGATGTTGCAAACTATCCAAATTCTTTTTTTTAATTGTGTATGATATAAATACTTAGTATTAACCTGCTAACAACTGTACGTGTTTATTGTGATTCTGCTTATTTTAATCATCATATCTACTGAACATATATATTCATGTTTTTTTTTTTTCAGGTTTCGGTTCGTTTGTGGAAAAGACTGTGATGCCATATATCAGTACAACTCCAGCTAAGCTGCTGAATCCATGCACTTCTGATCAGAACTGCACAAGCCCTTTCAGCTATAAAAATGTACTGAACCTGACTGAGGATGGTCAGCGGTTTAACAACCTGGTCAGCCAGCAACAGATTTCTGGAAACCTTGACTCACCTGAAGGAGGCTTTGACGCCATCATGCAAGTTGCTGTTTGTGGGGTGAGCTTGTTAGGAAGGTTACTTAGTTTAAAGAGCACCTTTTTGTTTTTTTTTGTTTGTTTTTTTGCTTTCATTCTATCTTAACACAGTATAAAATGAATTCTCATATTATGCTGTTTGAAAGCTAACGCATGCTTCTTTACTTTTGTTTGGAAATTTTAGGAACAGATTGGTTGGAGAAATGTTACTCGACTACTAGTCTTTTCCACTGATGCTGGTTTTCACTTTGCTGGAGATGGTAAACTGGGTGGCATTGTTCTTCCCAATGATGGAAAATGTCACCTGAAAGATAATATATACACAATGAGCCATTACTATGTAAGTATGCTGTATTCCACATCCTAGCAATCTACAAATGTACAAACATGCACTGTAATACTGAAGACCTTTTCTGTTGTAGGATTACCCTTCAATCGCACACCTTGTACAGAAACTGAGTGACAACAATATTCAGACAATTTTTGCTGTAACTCAGGATTTCCAACCTGTCTATAAGGTAATCATGTTTAATAACATGCAATCATTTGCAAGTATGTGAAATGCATAGAAAGAAAACAGCAAACAGATTTTGATAGGATTAATTACATTTTTAGGAGCTTAAAAACCTCATTCCAAAGTCTGCTGTGGGAACATTGTCTGCGAACTCCAGTAATGTGATCAAACTCATCATTGATGCCTACAATGTGAGTAAAATGGTCTTGTATGTCTTGTTTATGCTTCAAGATTCTACTGTTCCATACAATGTTTGATATTCTCTTGGTATTGCTGTTCATCATGTACAAATGTACATTATATAGCTAAAAGTGTGTGGACACCTGACCATCATACCCATATGTGATCCTTCCTGTTGCTACAATATTGTAAGCCCACAATTGAATATTATGTAAAATTTGTGCTGTAGCATATTAAATTTTCCTTCACTGGAAATAAGGGGTCTAGACCAAACCTGCTCCAGCAATGTTTCAATTTTTCTGTGCATAATAATAATAACAATTTTTAAAGGATATTTAAAAAAAAAAAAGCCTTTTAATGTACTTTTACATAGGAAAGAAAATAGAAAGAGAAGTATAAAGTATGTAAGCATGCATCAAAATCGGGTAATACTTAACTCTCAAAAAGCACATTCATCAAGCTAAAGAGCTATGTTTTGAGAGACCATTTATATAAACTAAATAATAGACAAAGCTACAGTAGATCCTTAATTGATATGGTTTGCCAAGGAACTTGTGTGACCTGCACAAATCCTTGACCTCAACACCTCAGAACACTTTTGGGGTCAACTGGAATGCCACCTGCATGCAAGGCTTTCTTGCCCAACGTCAAGAACTTCAGTCACTTGCCTAACATCAATCACTTAAGCTCTTTTGTCTTAATTGCCAGATCCCCACAGCCTCGCTCCAAAATGTAGTGGAAAGCCTTTCCGGAAGAGTGGAGGTTATTATGACAGCAAAGGACAATAAATCTGGGTTGGGATGTTCAATACATTCAGTGTGATTGGTCAGGTGTTCACAAACTTTAGTTTGCCATATAGTGCAACTCTTGGTATAATATCCAAGTGATTTATTGTTTTTAACATGAAAATTGGGCAAAGTGAGATTATTTTGATGGAATCTCAGGCTGTTTTCTTGTTGAAGTATTTGCATTGTTTGAATCTCATGAACCTCCTTTCAATTATTTCCAAATATCTGGCTAGTCTCTTTCATCTGAGGTGATCCTGGAGAACAGCAAGCTGCCTGAGGGAGTGTCCATCTCATATGTGTCCCACTGCAAGAATGGAGTGAGTGAAACAGGAGACAATGGAAGAAAGTGCTCAAACATCTCTATCGGTGATGAGGTAAGAACAATTAGAATGTTCACTTCTTCACAGTCATTGAGAGGAGATAATGTTTAAAACTGCCAGTCCAGTCTGATAAGATATTTTGTTTTGGTAGTTATATCGTAAAGGAGTTGAATATGATATGCCCCAATGTTCCTTCTCATTACACAGGTAACTTTTGACATAGCCATCACAACTAAGGGCTGCCCATCACATGGTAAACAAGAGGAAATAAAGATCAAGCCTCTAGGCTTCAATGAGGAGGTAGTAATTGTTCTAAACTTCATCTGTGAGTGTAAATGTTCCAAACAAGGTATCCCCAATAGTGAAGTCTGTCACTTTGGCAATGGAACCCTCGAGTGTGGGGCATGCAGGTAGGCGAGCAATCTCAAATACTATTATTTATACATACTATTATGTAATTTTTTTTGTATTTTTTAAGGTGTTCAATATTTAATGTCATGGTTACATTTTTTTTTCTCAATATGACAACCGTATTTTGGGTTTCAGTTATAAGGCGGTCATAAATTGGTCTCAATAATCTAATATGCTGGAGGATCAGTGCTGGATGATTCATTGACTAATTCATTGAGCACTTTTTTTATTTTATTTTTTTATTTTTACTACCAAGCCAAAAATCAATTGTATATGTATAACAACTATTTATTTGTACTTTTTTATTGGTATAAATGCCTCCAGATATCTTACAGGAAATTAGTATTGTTTATTAAAACCTCACTTAAATCTGTGACATCTAAACTGTTTTGGCATCTATCCAACCATCTGGAACTATCTGGATGAACACTGAAAAAAGTTCATGATAAGCATTCTAGTCATTTTCTTTCTGTAGTCTCTGTGTCTTTTATACCGAGCAAACGTTTTGGCTCACGATCCGCACTGGGTTTTAAAATTTGACAGACAGGCAGGACAGGCAGCCAGTAGCAAATGGGACAATGAACTAATATAAATTACATGTGAAACCTATTACCTAAAAAGTAAAGAAAACTTTTATTTAATTTCAGTCACTTTGACAATCTATCACTTTTTTTTGTGTTGTCCCTTTTAAGTACTCCATGGCCAAAGACTCCTGTGATCTCAAAATTGTCAATAATCCCTGTTAAAAAAGATAGAGAGAGAGATAGACTGTATTGATCCCATGTGGGAAATTCTTGTTACAGCACCTTAGTTACAGCATCACAGTTACATGATACAACACGCACAAAAATATAAAATGTAAAATAAATATAGGTATGTATACATTCATACACATAAATACATATTCACATATATACGTCTATTAAGAGCTGCACAGTCTTTTTTTTCCATTACATTTATCCAGTGCTAACGAATAGAAATTAAATGACTCAGCTTGTTTAACTTGCCAAGTCTTTGTCAATTAGATTTAAATGACAGAGCACTGTTCTGCATGATGAAAAAAATGTTTCAAGTTAGTTTTCTCTCTGAACACAAGAGGCTTGCGGTCCTCCAGAAGAATCCATGCATTCTTTCAAAAACTACCCTTTGGAGAAAGGCTTGCTGGCCTTTGCTAATTGAATGCCAGCAAATAACTTGCCTTTGTGCTTGACGCTTGAATAGTAGTTTGTCAGAAAAATATATTTTTCTGAGCCTGTAAATTGGCTGCTATCCTCTGAGCAGTCGTTGCCTTTTCTTGCATTGACTGGTTGCTATCGTAGGTAAGCATGCTTGGTGGAAATGTGACGGCTGATATTGAATTCTTTGAAAACCGCAACAGTTTCTTGGCAAATAAGGCTTACAGCCTTTGATCGGATATCTGTGAAAAATATTTAGCTGTCCACTCAACACTCACTGTCGACTTTTCTTTTCTTTGCTCCATTCATTGTTAAAATAAGGCCTCAATGCAATGTGAAGAATGAATATCTGTGTGTAGAAACCATAGATTCTGCATTAGCAAGGGTGGGTAGTGTTTGGAGTGCGCCATCTAGTGGAGTCAACTGAAACATATTGCAGAAAAAAGGCGAAATAAATGTGGTGGTTAGGACAATTTTGTAAATACTTGACAGGCTGGCTATACCAACTCCTCTACCATTTGTGAATGCATATGAGACATGAAAGTAAGCTCCCGGTTTTTCTACCCTTCTGAGTACATGGTCAAAGAGCCTCCTTCACCAATTAGCTATTGCAAGATTATCTGTCTATGCACAGTAGCTGAATGACTTCTGTTTCCCTTTTATTTTTAGATTATATCTTCTGTACCATTCTTGTTTTTTAACATTTTTCTTTTAGCACATCATCTTTTCTTTAGCACAGCTTATTTTTGAAGTAACGCCTATCACAGACTTGAATTGAATTCTGTGGCTTTAGCCATGCTAGGAAAATGTCCCATTTTGCTTCATTTTCATATCTTCTGGTCGATGACCCCTTAAACCTAAATAATTATGTACATATCTTGTCTATCATATCTTTCTAATGTATCAGGAGCAGAGGCGTTCAGATTTGTTGTGAATTGGAGTCGATTCTATTACATAGAAGTGCTCAGTAAAGCCATTTGCAGATTCTATTCTATTAAATTTTATTTATACAGTGCTTTTAACAGTGGGCATGATCATAAAATTTTCTAAGATTTTTGCGAAGCTGCTTTAAATTTAAATGCTTTAAACAACTCCCTAAAGCCTTGAAAGGAACCAGACTTAAAAGAGAGCCTATGCTATTCTGGATGTGCCAGGGTGGGTGCAGGTTTTCATACCAATCCAGCAGAAGCCACATCTGATTCCACCTGTTTAATCAGTTGATTTTGTCTTTCAATAGACTCGATAGACTCCAGAAAAAGACCTTAAAAAAACTCCAGAAAAATACTTGGAAGGCTGTTCCATATTGATGGCTTTGTAAGCTCTCCCCCTACTGTAGACATTATTATTTGAGGTAAAAACCAAAGTGTCTGCCCCATAGGTGGGTGCATGTGAGATTCTAGTGGGAGCCGCTTCAGTGTAGATAAGATTAGGGTTACATGGTCACATCTTCTTGTTCAAGTAAGAACACTGGCTATTGCATTACGGACTAACTCAAACTTGTTTATGCACTTACTGGAGCATCCAGATAGGAAGGCATTATAGTAGTCCAACCTAGAGGTATTGAATCTTAACTGGTTGTGTTCATTATGTAGTGACATTTATATTTATCACAACAATATTTCTTAGCGGTTAGAAGCCTGTTCTTAGTAATATTATGTAAATGAGCTTCAAATTAAGTGTACTTAATGAGCTTCAAATTAAAATAAGTGTACCCAGTGGTTGCATATATAAAGAAAAAAGCACTGTGCCTGAAACAGAACCATGTGGAACGCCATAATTTAAATTAAAGCAGTAGAGGGTTGTTAACTAGACTACAAAAATATTTTCTAGTCAATCAAGGAGAATATCAGTCTAATCAAAATATGCATTAAAGTCAATCAAGGAGACAAGACCAAGAGTGTAGGCCAGTAGTAGGTCATTTACCACTTTAACCAGCACTGTCTTACTAGTGGAGCTGAAGGTGCTGAAGATGGCCCAGACATGGACAGCCTGGAGATGCATGGGACTTGGAGACCATAGCAGTGGCTTTGAGCTGTCGGTTTTGTGCTCAGGTCATTGAACATTTGATGGCTTTGGCAGGAAGGAATTTGTTACTTTAATTCCAGTTTGGGTCTGGATCTTCTCAAAGTTTCTTCTTATCAAGTTCCTTGCTAGTGTTATCTCTGGCTTGTTCATTAGGGATAAAGACTTTGTCTCAAAGTAGCTTAAATTGAATATAAAAATGGTAATTATGTAAATTACATTAAAAAAACTAATAAAATACAGTTCATGAATCAACCGATCAGGTTTTTTCTTAAGAAAAAAACAACTCTGCATCAATAAATGTCTGAGTCAAATTTGTTGTCTATCTTAAGTTAGTATCATGGCAGAGGGTTTAATAAAGTATTTGCTGGCAGAAATTAGATATGGTATTAACTAGTTATATAATTTGCATATGTTAGACATTATTCCACTGTCTTTATTGGGTGTTTGAGAAATGAGTATAGAGTACAAAGTCCTTAATCTAAACTCCTCTATTTTTAACTATTCTATTGTTTGTGCTGTGCCTTAAAACCATTTACAGCATGTAGGTGTCATTAAATGTTTTTTTTTTAATTTACAAAAGAGCAATCTAAGATCTGAAATTAAAACCTTAAAATGTTTTTGTTATGCTTTATATTAAATGAGAGGATAGGCCTTGAAATTATGCTGCCTGTTAAATAGCTTTATTGTACAGTAACACTAAAGATGTTTCCTTGTGACTTGTCAGATGCAATGAGGGGCGTATTGGAAGAGTTTGTGAATGCAGCAAAGATGATGTCAGGGCAGAGGATCTTGATGCAAACTGCCGCATGGATAATGGCACAGATATCTGTAGCAAAAACGGGGACTGTATATGTGGAACATGTGAATGCAAGAAGCGAGACAACCCAGAGGAGCGCTATGAAGGGAAGTACTGTGAATGTGACAACTTCAACTGTGACCGATCGAGCAACAAGCTATGTGGAGGTGAGATTGCACACACATTCTGTCATGAATTTCAACATTTGAAATATGTCAATCGTTTTATTGAAATTTTGCTTTGCCTTTTAATATGCTATATAATCACTTCACAAAGTGTTATTTCATCCACCTAGTCACTACACCAGTTACTGGTGGTGTCAGGTTGGTTTACTGACAGTTGCCACCACTGCAAAGGCGTAGCTAAATGGGTAGATTTAATGACAGTTCTAAACACTTGTTAGTGGGTGGGGAACATAACACACACGCTGCAAAGCTGATTATATACATGTATATAATAGACTATTGTCAGCCAAGAACTAGAATTTGGGGTATATGGGCACAAGGCTCATAGACACTGCACAGAAAAGAAATCACCTGGTCCTTTTCCAGCCTTCAACTGTCCAGTTTTAGTGAGTTTCTTGGCTTATCCTGGCTGGTCTTCTGCTGTTGTAGCCAATACACCTCAACATTTGATGAATAGTGGATTGTGAGAGATTTTTCTGCTCACCATAGTTTTAAAAAGCAACTATTTGAGTTAGTCTAGAGTACCTGTTGGCTCAAATCAGTCTTCATTTTCCTCTGATCACTCTCAACAAGGTGTTTAAGTCTCTCTAAGCCTATCTATCATAGATAGATAGATGGATAGATAGATAGATTGATAGATTGATTGATTGATTCTTTATTGAGCCCAAGAGGGAACTTGTTGTAGAGCCTATGCACACAGGCTTTTGTTTGTTTTTCGCACCATTCTATGTAGACACTAAAGAGAGAATATTGATTTCTCAAGTACAAACCAGCCATTCTGGTACCAGTTATGTGAACATTACCTGAAGCTGTTCACTTGTATCAGTTTGCTTGTTTTTCATTATGCTCCTGACGCTTGATCAGATTGAAAACAGTGCTCAACCCTAAACAGATCTTCACCATCAGACTTCCTAAGATACTGGTAACCATAAGATGTAATAATAAAACAATACATGATTGACGTTGAAATTACTACTGGACTACTGGAGTTCGCTACTTCCTTTTCTGACATCTTCTCTAATAAAGATTCTTATACTTCACACACAAGGAAAATAATTGGAATTAGAACAAAACCTGAAACACATACTCACATACTCCCTTACATAACACATCCAACAGATCTGACTACGAAGAAGTCGGACAAATTAATCTCAAATTAAGTAATACTCCTGCTTCTGAGTATTTGCAAATTTATATACAAGATGTATAAGAAACCTAACTAATTTTCAATTTATTTGTATAGCACCTCTCACAATGGACATCATCTCAAAGCAGCAACTAATGAAAACCTTTTGATCAGTCTAATATTATAGGTGGCATTACTCTATTTTTTAATGGATTATGCACACATACTTTAGAAACAATGTTTCATATAGGATGCTATATGGCATTCAGGAGATGCACACATGGTTCAAATGGCTGAAATCATATTACTGGAAGATGTCCTTAGGAGGCTTTTGCCACAACATCTGGTCAATTTTATGGGTCTATGTCTATGGATAAGTCCATTTATATCTAGATCCACTATGGCCCTTACCAGGACAAAGTGGTTACTGAAGATGAATCAATAAATGAATATCAGGCTATACAGTTTACAGATAAATTTCCACTTATTCAATGCATCAAAATATTTTTACATTTGGGGTGTATGTCTAATTGTTTTTATTTATTTCTTTTTCTAACAGGTCATGGTCAGTGTGTCTGCAGAGTGTGTGTATGTGATGCAAACTACACAGGCAGTGCATGTGACTGCCCACTGGACAAGCAGCCCTGTGTGGCCAGTAATGGGCAGATATGTAATGGTCGTGGCAACTGTGTCTGTGGAGTGTGTAAATGCACCGACCCAAAGTTCCAGGGTCCCACCTGCGAGATTTGTCCCACTTGTCCTGGAGTCTGCACAGAACACAAGTCAGTGAAGAATACTACATTTTTAATATGTAGAGTCTTTCCACAACCAAACCATCAAGAGTGAATGTTACTCATAAACAAATTAGTCAGTATTTTCATCAGTATTAGTCAGTATTTTATATTATCATTTTGATTGCACTTGTGAAAAATTACCTTGTCATGGTGTGCTCTGTACAGACCCTGTGTTCAGTGCCGTGCATTTAACACTGGAGAGATGAAAGATAAATGTGAAGAGAAATGCAACTACTTTAAATTAAATAAGGTGAAGGAAAAGGAGAACCTTCCTCAGCCAAACAGTCAGCCCTACCTCACTCACTGCAAAGAGCGTGATGCCAATGACTGCTGGTTCTTCTTCACTTATGCCACCAAGAATGACAGTGCTGAGGTCTATGTGGTTGAGAAGCTGGGTAAGTGGAACATGACCTATGTTTTTTGCTAAAAAAAAAAAAATAAGGATGGGCACTAGTTCTTGTATATGATGACAACAGTTGATCATAGCATTCATAGCAACTTCAAATATTTGAAGAAAATTCTTGAAATTGATGCATTTATTTTAGGCCAAAACTGAGATAATATATTCTACGCCAAACTGTGCTACCATACAATATGATCGTGAAAAGATTAGGCAATATTCAGTACATGTTGGCTTTATCTTTTCTGTTAGTACAATGTGCTATGATTTCACATTTAAACAGAGGATGTGGAGAGATCAACAAACATGGATACACTAAAACTAAATGCCCCAGATAACACTGGGCTATGGGCATAATAAGATGCACATAACAAAGTGTATGAGAGGCACAGCTCTCTCCTGATAATATCAGCTGTAACTTGCTTGTTATATTTAATAATGTTGAACACACACTTTTAATAATGTTGATTGATCAAATTTGTATAATTACCCAGAAATCAGCCCAAATAGTGTACAGAAGTCCCAAATGAGAAAATAATTAAGCTGATGCTGTGACCTTGTACTTGACAAATTATGTAATACCCTTTGAAAAGGATGTACTTTTAAAAAGTTGTATAACTATGAAAATTGTATAACCATGAGGAAGACCAGAAACATTGAGATAATCTGAACTTACTCTCTCTCTAAGATGAGTTTTTTCAGTGATCTACCAAGCTGTGTCCTAATATTCTTCCCTCAGACAGGTGTGAGGAAAAACTCCCCATATTCCTCTTTTGATCTCAAAAGTCTTTGGTGTATAGCCAAAAAGAAATTGTCTTTACTGTTCCAGTACTTTCAGAGAGGACTGTATATGTGAACAGTTTGTCAATATATAAAAGCATTGAGATGTTCTAGAATATTTGGACTCACTCGTAGAAGAAGCCTGAGCTGCGCTGCTGCCACTACCTGATATCAGGGAAGATATTGCAAAAGAACAATTCAGAGACGGTGATTGAATAGCAAAACACTTCAACATTTACTGAGATAAACAGGGAGTATTTATAAGGTAGAAAGGAGGCATTGGTGGCTCAGTGGTAGGTTGCTCGCCCATCATGCGGAAGGCCCGGGTTCGATTCCAGCCAATGCCTCAACCCCAGCCACTGGATGCAGTGCCGGTCCCAAGCCCGGAAAAATGGGAGGGTTGTGTCAGGAAGGGCATCCGGCGTAAAACATTTGCCAAGTTGTTGTGCGGACCAGTTGGTCCGCTGTGGCGACCCCGAACAGGGAGCAGCCGAAAGCAACCCTTATTTATAAGGTAGAAAGGTGTAATATTCAATGTTATCTATCGACCACCACGTCTGTTTCTGCTTGGCATCTTTTGTTTGTGTTCACTTGCGGTTTGGCAAGTTTATTACGAAATAATAGGATTATCTAAATTACAGAACTGTCAGTGTCTGGCACAAGTTTGTTAAAACAGAACAGAAAGAATTTCTAGGACAAAACAAAGAATATGACAGTCATAAGATGAGGTCTTAAACAAATGGTATCACAGTCAGCCAAGGGCCACAATCAGCCCAGAGCAGAGCATACCAAGATGTATTAAAAATTAATCTATTATGAATCAGCTTTAACAAGATTAAACAAAATCAAGTGTAAGGTTTATAATATGATTGAATAGCAAAATAAGTGCAAATATAAGACACCTCAGCTTAGTTACATCATGAAAAACAAACCTGATGGTGTGGTGTGAATAGCAAACAATTACAAATCTAAACACACATTTAGTTAAAATTCTAATCTTGCCAAACGTCATGTAATATGAATATATAATAAAATACCTACAGTTAGGTATCAGATTTTTAAAAAAACAAAAAAAAAACAAAGTGAATAATGTATTCAGCAAATACAATATTAAAATATCCCTCATAAAATAACAAATATGTTCATTTTCCTCTGAAAAGTAATTGTTGCAATTGTTCTGTTATTTTTGGTCAGTGATGCTTTTTAGGTTTGTCAGATTGTTCCTGTCATGCACATCCCTGTGTGCATTTAAATAACCAGTATTTCCTTAAGAACAATATTCCTAATGATTAATTGATGTGTTCCTAGAATGCCCTACTGGTCCTGACATTATCCCAATCGTAGCGGGTTTGGTTGCAGGCATAGTTCTTATCGGTCTGGCCCTGCTTTTCATCTGGAAGCTGCTCATGATTATTCATGACCGCAGAGAGTTTGCAAAGTTTGAGAAGGAGAAGATGAATGCCAAGTGGGATACGGTTTGTATATTTTTTACATATTAAACATATACTTCTTATGTAGGTTATAGATGAGGTAGTAAGAAGTCCCTTGTGTGCTTGGTGACCTTTGTTTTGTCCTAGGCTCCCATCCACTTAGTTAGCTGTTTAAACTTTGAAGTGCTTTGAAGTGGTCTCATAATTCTGCAAAAGTAAACATGTTTTGACCCTGTACCTTTTTTCCTTTCAGGGTGAGAATCCCATCTATAAGAGTGCAGTGACTACAGTGGTCAATCCCAAATATGAGGGAAAGTGAGGGACAAATGGTCTATCCCAAACACTGTATGCAAATAAATTCAGGAGCAAAGGAGGATGTCTTGTGTTCACTTGTACTTTTTTTTTTTTTTTTTTTTTAAACACACATTTGTTAGCTGTCTGTTCTCCACAACTTGATTTATAATCTGCATATTTTGTATTTCTATGTGTTGTGTACTGAATGCATTGTGTGTTGTGATTTTTTTCTTTTTGTTTGTTTGTTTTTCTAATTATTTTCGATTTTTTAAATTCATTTTTGGTCTTGTAACAGGACTGGATTTGGTCTTTAACAAGCAAGTTCTGTCTTCTGCAAAGAGTAATATTATCCAATTGTGATGTTTTCCATTTGTTATCTCAGACTTTTCCGGCAATGCACATTTTGATGTTCCCTTGACACTCCCTAGCTAATATGTTGAAAATATATATGGTAAATCCAGGAAAGCACAAATGTGTATTTCAGTTGTCTTCATATATCCGGGCTGAAAAACACTGCTAATGGATATCAAACCAAGTCACAGTAGTGTCAAAAACCTGTTTGTCTTATTAGTGAAAACACTATTCAAATCATCAAGCTTATAGGGTTCACTAAAATAATCACATGTACTTCAATCAAAAAATCCCAACCACTGGTGTAGCATGTAGCAGACCACTGGTTTGGAAGTGTGTTGTGCTGTGTTCCTAATTCGGTCATTGTGGTCCCCAATTAGCTTTTTTCCTTTTCCCTATACTCCTGATTCAGCTGTTAAATGCTGAAATACAAGAAAAAGTGCACTGGAGAAGGCTTAGCATAGAAACATAGCTGTGTTCTATGTATCCTGCATGTAGCCCTGTGTATTTTTGGTGTTTGGATATACTTTCAGGAAAGTTAGGACTGCTGTCTGTGGATATACTTTGAGATGCACTCAATAGGTTTATATATTTGTTTTCATTTCATGTTGCCATTTAATGGTTCAAATAATAAAATATCCCTTATCCTTTCAGCACATAGAATTGCATTATGAATAGATATGATTGCAGGGTCACTATTGCATAGTGGACTGGATTCTAAACTGTTCGACTACAAAACATTGATCTGAATGTGGGTGCACCTCAGGGACATGAATGACAGTAGGATTAATTTGAATGTATTCAGAAAGATGTTTAGCACTCAAACAACAAATGTATACTATGTGTATAACAACTTAAGTCTTCAAAACTTTGATGCTCAGGTTTCTATTTTTTCTTGACCATGAAAACCAAATATTGACTGTCTTTTTGGAGCCCAATTTTCATGATGCCGTATTTGTTACCAGTAGAGTTGGAGAGTTGCTTACTTTGTTGAGGAGTTGGAGAGTTGCTTACTTTGTATTGAACTATATTTTATTCACTGCTGTCTAGATATCCATCCTCCTTGGGCCTATGTGTGCAGGACAAGGTGCAATCAGATATTATGCAATAATTGTTAACAATTGTTCATGAGAATTTTTACTGTCTTTTAATACTGTTGAATATTAAAACCACATGCTCCCAGACTGCATTTTAAAAGTACCCTTAATTCTGCATTATGTTCACGCTTATGATTGATTGATCCAGTAGTTATTTATTAATAAAATTAAGAAAAAAAAAACAAAAACCTCATTTTGTTGTTTTCCATGTGTTAAAAATAAAAGCCCCTGATCATTTTGCAGATATTATTTGTGTTATTACATTGGTCTGTTGTATAAAATGTACACATGTGGACAAAATTGCTGGTACCCTTCCATTAAAGAAAGAAAAAACCACAATGGCAAAGAACTTGAAACTGACAAAAGTAATAATACATAAAAATTTACAAACCAATGAAACTGGCCTGGACAAAAATGATGGTACTCTTAATTTAATATTTTATTGCATTATATAACTTTTTAGGCAATCACTGCCATCCAGTGGTGGGCAGTAATGAAGTAAATGTAATTCGTTACTGTACTTAAGTATCTTTTTCTGGTATCTCTACTAAAGTGTAAAATTTTTTGAGACTTTCTTACATTCACTCCACTACATTTTGAAATAACTTTCTACTCCACTACATTATTCCACATCTCTTGTATTAAAAAAAAGCAATTACAATTACAGCACAGTAAGCAAACCAAGCTACATCACACATTTTTGAACAAACATTTCTTTTTAGTTTCATTAAATGCAGCGAGTGCAAACGGTTCGGTAGAGCATTAAAATTGTAGTGTCTGTAGGGGAAGTCTGGATGCCTTAGGTGGAGTTAGGTGGAGTTACCCCCCAACTCCGGCATTGGAGCCCTCACAGCGGGGCGAATGGGTGACAACTCGGCGGCATAGTAGCAAAGCCAAGGCTGACGCTAAGGCTTGCCCATGGAATCACCACTCCTCCACCATGTCTAGCAGGTTTGCTCTCCTCAGTGAAGCACCCGCTGAGAAACCTGAAAGAGCTCTGGTTATAGGAGACTCTATCTTGAGACATATGAAATTAGCTAGGCCTTTAGGGGCTCCAGCAGCACAGGTTAGGTGTATCCCGGGAGCCAGGGCACCAGACATAGCAGGTAATCTTAGGGTCCTAGGCAAGCATAAGTTCTCGAAGATAGTTTTCCATATAGGAGCTAATGATATACGCCTTCGTTAGTCTTAGGTTACTGAGGTAGTAGTGGTGTTGTGGTGTGCAAATTAGCGAAGGCGATGCTGTAGTATGCTCTGGCCCCATCCCAATGTGATGTGGCGATGTAGCTTACAGCAGGTTATGGTCGCTGAACTGCTGGATGTCCAGGTGGTACTCCGAAAACAATGTGGGCTTCATAGATAATTGGAGCTCGTTTGAGGGCAAGGCTGGCCTGTTAGGACAGGACGGTGTCCATCCTACTCAGGATGGTGCTGCTCTCATTTCTTGCAGCATAGCACATAGTCTTAGAGCAGTTCTAGTTAATCGGTGATAATCTAGAGCCAGGGCCAGGGAGCAGACAAGCAGGCTAATCTGACTGTCTGCTAGCTGCAATGAGTCGTCACTCAGGGTTCATAATATTGAGACTGTGTCCGAGCTAAACAAAAATGTTTTAACAATCAGAAAATTTGTTTTAGTAACCTGATTAACATAAAACTAAATCATAGTGAATGCACTGCCAGCATCTTTGATCTGAAGCTAGGACTGTTCAATATAACATCTCTTTCATCTAAAGCACTTATTATTAATGAACCGATTACTGATCAAGAGTTTAGTGTTCTATGTTTAACAGAAACATAGATTAAACCAAATGAGTATGTAGCATTAAATGAAGCTTGTCCACCTGGTTATAGTTATATACATCAACCACATCTAACAGGCAGAGGAAGAGGTTTTCATGATGATAAACTAGGTGCAATAAACACAAAAACCCAGACATCAATTTAACACATTTCAAAGTTCTTTATACTAACTTAACTTAATGTAGCCACAAAAAGTTAAGTTCACAGAGTAAATAAGTAAATAAGTTCACAGAGTCAATTACACTAATTGTTATTTACAGACCTCCAGGGCCATATTCTGAATTCCTCAATGAATTTGCAGATTTCATTTCAAACCTTGTTGTTTCTTTAGACAAAGCATTAATTGTAGGAGACTTCAACATTCATTTTGATAAGTCAGAAGACCCTCTAGGAGCAGCAGTTGTATCCATCTTAGATTCAGTAGGTGTTAGTCAAAATGTAATAGGACCCACTCATAATGGAGGTCACACTCTGGATCTTATTCTAACATTCGGCTTAAATATAGAAAACATAGTCACTCGTCCACAGTTGGAAGCTATCTCAGATCACTATCTTGTTTCATTTAAAATGCGTCTTAGACACGAGATGCACAATTTGCCATGTCACCTTATTAAGCATACATTTACATCTGCTACTTTAGAGGGATTTACCAATAGTCTCCCAGAATTATCATCCATGATTGGTTCACTATCTGACCCCACAGAACTTGATCAGGCGACTGATTACCTGGAGTCAGTGTGTCACGACCGGCCGCCACTCCCTAGCGGGGCTCGAACCCGGACCTCCGTGGTGTGGCGTGCTCCACCACGCCGTGAAAGCTCAGACCCAAACGCAGGATTCAGTGAAGCACTGTTTTATTTACATAAACACAATACAGGGGAAAGACGAACATAACACTAGACTCCGTGGTACATTAAACTAAACTCACAAACATAACCCCAAACCTAACGTAACACCCACGGGGCAGCTATACACAGAACATTGACCCACGCCACACATGTACACCAGGCTCCCTCTTATAGGGAAACACAACAGGGTAAAAAGGGACAGGTGACACAATCAGGGTGGAGAACAATGGGCAGGAAATCACACAGACACAAACAGGCTTCCAGGATTCTCCTGCCAGCACCCTCCCCAGGCCTGGCAGGTAACTGTCCAGCTACTCCTGACACAACCCCCCCCAAGGCGCAGCTCCCGAAGCGCCTCCAGCTACGCTGAAAAGACGCCCCAGGGCTAGGCAAAAAAGGCAGTTCATACCAGAGGGGAGGGGAAACACACGAAGTAATCGGCGGTTGCAGTCCGCAACGATACCCCAACTCCAGGGGTCCCGTGGCACCCGACAGCTGCTCAGGAGGGCAGGAAGCGTCCTCCACCCCGGTTGCCGGGAGACGTCCCTCACGGAACACAACATCGTGAAGCGGCGGCCCCGGCCAACAGGCGGTGGACGCCACGCTTCCAAAGGAAGCCTCCCCGGGCCTGGCAGGGAACTGTCCAGCTACTCCTGACACAGTGTTTCACAACACGGTAGATAATGTAGCTTCACTTAAAAGGAAAATAATTAAAGAGAAGAAACTAGCAAGCTGGTACAATGACCACACACGAGCTTTAAAACAATCAGCTAGGAAACTAGAACGCAAATGGTGTCAAACTAAATTGGCAGTATTTCAGTTACCGTGGAAGGAAAGCCTTCTGAGCTACAAAAATTCTCTTAGTACTACTAGATCAGTGTACCTCTCTGCCCTAATTGCAGACAACAAAAACAATCCTAAATTTTTATTTAATACTGTAGCAAAACTAACTAGGAGTAAACCCACTGTAGAAAAGCGCACACCTTCTATATGCAGCAGCAATGACTTCATAGATTTTTTCAGTGGAAATACTGATAATACCAGGCAAAATATTCAGACTATTAATTTAAAACCAGATTATCCGATAGATAATCATTTAGATAATATACTATTTCTGATCAGAGCTTAGCATGCTTTACTCCCCCTCAAGAACCTGATCTAGTTTCTCTAATTTCATCTTCAAAACTTTCAACTTGCATTCTAGACCCACGTCTTTCCTTAAACAGATATTGCCAGTAGCTATCGAACCCCTTCTAAAAATTATAAATTCTTCCCTTAGCACTGGCTACATGCCTAAATCATTTAAGCTAGCAGTTATCAAACCCCTGATTAAAAAAACGGACCTCTATCCCTGTCAGCTGTCCACTCTCGCAAGTCGCTCAGGTTTGCTGACTGTGAAGTGGTTGTACACTTTATGGCCATTATCAAACCTGCCCTTTATCTCTAAGATCCTAGAAAAGTTCTGTCTTAGGCCCACTACTTTTTTCCTTATATATGCTACCCCTTAGTGCAATTATTTATAATTATGGTATTAGCTTCCACTGTTATGTGGATGACACACAGCTATATGTTTCAGCTAAGTCAGATGAGATACACCAGCTTATTAAGACTGAAGAATGTGTAAAGGACATTAGACAGTGGATGCTTACTAGCTTCCTCCTGCTTAATTCTGAGATGACAGAGGTTCTTGTACTAGGACCACATGCAGCTAGAAGTAAGCTTTCTGATTACAGAGTAACTGTGGATGGTCTTTCTGTTTCATCTCGTCCAGCAGTAAAAGATCTTGGTGTGATTATTGACTCTTGTCTTTCGTTTGAAGCTCACATAGATAATATCACTAGGGTAGCCTTCTTTCATCTTAGAAATACGGCTAAGATAAGAAATATGATGTCACTGCATGATGCTGAAAAACTAGTTCATGCTTTTGTTACCTCTAGGTTGGATTATTGTAATGCCTTACTGTCTGGATGTTCCAGTAGGAGCATAAAAAAGGAACAAGCCCCAGTTAGTCCAGAACGCAGCAGCTAGAGTCCTAAATAGAACCAGAAGATATGAACACGTCACTCCTCTCTTAGCCACACTACATTGGCTCCCAGTCAAATTCTGCATTGAGTACAAAATACTGTTACTAACATGTTACAAAGCACTAAATGGTCTTGTGCCACAGTACCTGAGCGATCTTTTGGTTATTTATCACGCCTACTCCGATCAAAGGGTGCAGGTTATTTGGTAGTACTTCAAGTAACAAAGGCTACAGCAGGGGGCAGAGCTTTTTCTTACAAAGCCCCACAGTTATGGAACAGCTTCCAATTAGTGTTCGGGATTCAGACACAGTCTCAATGTTTAAGTCTAGGCTGAAGACGCATTTGTTTAGTCAAGCTTTCAATGTATAGTTTTTCTTAGGTAAAGGAGCAGATCTGGAAGGTTCATGGGAATAAGGTGGGATTTTTGGATGCTATCGCCTTACCACTCTCGCAAGTGGCTCAGGTTTGCTGACTGTGAAGTGGTTGTACGCTTTATGTCCCGGGAAGCCTTCATGTCTGTCACCTTCTGGCTCTCCCTTTCAGTTATGCTGTCATAGCTAGTTCTGCCGGACTCCCTACCTGCACTTTACACATAATCTACATTGTCTTTAAACATCACATGATCATAAGCATACTTAATATCTTTCTCTCTCTCTGTCTTTCTCTGTTGAGCTATACGTCCCACTCCCGAGCTCTCAGTGTTCTGAGTTTCCCGTGTGACCACTGGCTCTACCCCTGGTTGTAGTCTCGTCACTTGGTGGTGCTCACTGATGCAGTGGATGAATCTGTGTGGACAGCCTGTGAGCAGGAGACAGCCATGGACAGAGCCACTTGGGGACTATAACAACGTCACCGATCTGCCGTTACATCTGTCAGCTTTGACAGCAAGGAATTAGTGTCTATAATGAACTCAGAAACTACATTGACCTAATAGTTCCTCATGGGCCCATGGTTACTGTTGTAGATAGAACATTATTTACATTATTTACTGTCCAGTGTCACCCAAATGAGGATGGGTTCCCTTCTGAGCCTGGTTCCTCTCAAGGTTTCTTCCTCATATCATCACAAGGAGTTTTTTCTTGCCACTGTCGCCAAAGGCTTGCTCATTAGGGATAAATAGGAATAAAATAGTTCGTTCATTCATTCATTCATTCATTCATTCATTGTCTACCGCTTATTCGAACTATTCTCGGGTCAAAAAGGTGAAAAAGTCAATAAAAACGTCTTTCAGCCTCACTTCATGACTTTCCTATGTTTATTTTGAAATTTGGAATTTTAATGTAAACAATCATGTTCAGTATCATAGTCGACACCAAAGATGTGAAAAAAGTCATTGTCACCTTGCCCGTTCAGCTGCAAACATGCGTTTGTCAGAAAAACCACTTTCCCTTGCTCCTAGCGCCTTGAAACTCTCGCAATCGCGTTTTCAGCGCCTGAACTGCACATTGCAGGGAGCACACTGCGCTGCTATAGGAAACAAGCCTGTTCGATGAAAAATGATGAAACATGACATGTTTCATCATTTTTCATCATAAATCAGCCTTTTCACGTTTGTTATGACATTTTACACTTTAATATAAACAATCATATTTTTTTTCATAATTCAGCCAAAAAAGGTGAAAAAGTCAATAAAAACGTCTTTCTGCCTCACTTCATGACTTTCCTATGTTTATTTTGAAATTTGGAATTTTAATGTAAACATCATGTTCAGTATCATAGTCGACACCAAAGATGTGAAAAAAGTCATTGTCACCTTGCCCGTTCAGCTGCAAACATGCGTTTGTCAGAAAAACCACTTTCCCTTGCTCCTAGCGCCTTGAAACTCTCGCAATCGCGTTTTCAGCGCCTGAACTGCACATTGCAGGAGCACACTGCGCTGCTATAGGAAACAAGCCTGTTCGATGAAAAATGATGAAACATGACATGTTTCATCATTTTTCATCATAAATCAGCCTTTTCACGTTTGTTATGACATTTTACACTTTAATATAAACAATCATATTTTTTTTCATAATTCAGCCAAAAAAGGTGAAAAAGTCAATAAAAACGTCTTTCGCCTCACTTCATGACTTTCCTATGTTTATTTTGAAATTTGGAATTTTAATGTAAACAATCATGTTCAGTATCATAGTCGACACCAAAGATGTGAAAAAAGTCATTGTCACCTTGCCCGTTCAGCTGCAAACATGCGTTTGTCAGAAAAACCACTTTCCCTTGCTCCTAGCGCCTTGAAACTCTCGCAATCGCGTTTTCAGCGCCTGAACTGCACATTGCAGGGAGCACACTGCGCTGCTATAGGAAACAAGCCTGTTCGATGAAAAATGATGAAACATGACATGTTTCATCATTTTTCATCATAAATCAGCCTTTTCACGTTTGTTATGACATTTTACACTTTAATATAAACAATCATATTTTTTTTCATAATTCAGCCAAAAAAGGTAAAAAGTCAATAAAAACGTCTTTCAGCCTCACTTCAGACTTTCCTATGTTTATTTTGAAATTTGGAATTTTAATGTAAACAATCATGTTCAGTATCATAGTCGACACCAAAGATGTGAAAAAAGTCATTGTCACCTTGCCCGTTCAGCTGCAAACATGCGTTTGTCAGAAAAACCACTTTCCCTTGCTCCTAGCGCCTTGAAACTCTCGCAATCGCGTTTTCAGCGCCTGAACTGCACATTGCAGGGAGCACACTGCGCTGCTATAGGAAACAAGCCTGTTCGATGAAAAATGATGAAACATGACATGTTTCATCATTTTTCATCATAAATCAGGCTTTCTTTCCCTTTCCGGGGTTTTGCCACAGCCGGAATTGGTCCGCACAACAACTTGAAAAGTTTTACGCCGGTGCCCTTTGTCAGAAAACCACTTTCCCTTGCTCCTAGCGCCTTGAAACTCTCGCAATCGCGTTTTCAGCGCCTGAACTGCACATTGCAGGGAGCACACTGCGCTGCTATAGGAAACAAGCCTGTTCGATGAAAAATGATGAAACATGACATGTTTCATCATTTTTCATCATAAATCAGCCTTTTCACGTTTGTTATGACATTTTACACTTTAATATAAACAATCATATTTTTTTTCATAATTCAGCCAAAAAAGGTGAAAAAGTCAATAAAAACGTCTTTCAGCCTCACTTCAAGACTTTCCTATGTTTATTTTGAAATTTGGAATTTTAATGTAAACAATCATGTTCAGTATCATAGTCGACACCAAAGATGTGAAAAAAGTCATTGTCACCTTGCCCGTTCAGCTGCAAACATGCGTTTGTCAGAAAAACCACTTTCCCTTGCTCCTAGCGCCTTGAAACTCTCGCAATCGCGTTTTCAGCGCCTGAACTGCACATTGCAGGGAGCACACTGCGCTGCTATAGGAAACAAGCCTGTTCGATGAAAAATGATGAAACATGACATGTTTCATCATTTTTCATCATAAATCAGCCTTTTCACGTTTGTTATGACATTTTACACTTTAATATAAACAATCATATTTTTTTTCATAATTCAGCCAAAAAAGGTGAAAAAGTCAATAAAAACGTCTTTCGCCTCACTTCATGACTTTCCTATGTTTATTTTGAAATTTGGAATTTTAATGTAAACAATCATGTTCAGTATCATAGTCGACACCAAAGATGTGAAAAAAGTCATTGTCACCTTGCCCGTTCAGCTGCAAACATGCTTTGTCAGAAAAACCACTTTCCCTTGCTCCTAGCGCCTTGAAACTCTCGCAATCGCGTTTTCAGCGCCTGAACTGCACATTGCAGGGAGCACACTGCGCTGCTATAGGAAACAAGCCTGTTCGATGAAAAATGATGAAACATGACATGTTTCATCATTTTTCATCATAAATCAGCCTTTTCACGTTTGTTATGACATTTTACACTTTAATATAAACAATCATATTTTTTTTCATAATTCAGCCAAAAAAGGTGAAAAAGTCAATAAAAACGTCTTTCGCCTCACTTCATGACTTTCCTATGTTTATTTTGAAATTTGGAATTTTAATGTAAACAATCATGTTCAGTATCATAGTCGACACCAAAGATGTGAAAAAAGTCATTGTCACCTTGCCCGTTCAGCTGCAAACATGCGTTTGTCAGAAAAACCACTTTCCCTTGCTCCTAGCGCCTTGAAACTCTCGCAATCGCGTTTTCAGCGCCTGAACTGCACATTGCAGGGAGCACACTGCGCTGCTATAGGAAACAAGCCTGTTCGATGAAAAATGATGAAACATGACATGTTTCATCATTTTTCATCATAAATCAGCCTTTTCACGTTTGTTATGACATTTTACACTTTAATATAAACAATCATATTTTTTTTCATAATTCAGCCAAAAAAGGTAAAAAAGTCAATAAAAACGTCTTTCGCCTCACTTCAGACTTTCCTATGTTTATTTTGAAATTTGGAATTTTAATGTAAACAATCATGTTCAGTATCATAGTCGACACCAAAGATGTGAAAAAAGTCATTGTCACCTTGCCCGTTCAGCTGCAAACATGCGTTTGTCAGAAAAACCACTTTCCCTTGCTCCTAGCGCCTTGAAACTCTCGCAATCGCGTTTTCAGCGCCTGAACTGCACATTGCAGGGAGCACACTGCGCTGCTATAGGAAACAAGCCTGTTCGATGAAAAATGATGAAACATGACATGTTTCATCATTTTCATCATAAATCAGCCTTTTCACGTTTTTATGACATTTTACACTTTAATATAAACAATCATATTTTTTTTCATAATTCAGCCAAAAAAGGTGAAAAAGTCAATAAAAACGTCTTTCGCCTCACTTCAGACTTTCCTATGTTTATTTTGAAATTTGGAATTTTAATGTAAACAATCATGTTCAGTATCATAGTCGACACCAAAGATGTGAAAAAAGTCATTGTCACCTTGCCCGTTCAGCTGCAAACATGCGTTTGTCAGAAAAACCACTTTCCCTTGCTCCTAGCGCCTTGAAACTCTCGCAATCGCGTTTTCAGCGCCTGAACTGCACATTGCAGGGAGCACACTGCGCTGCTATAGGAAACAAGCCTGTTCGATGAAAAATGATGAAACATGACATGTTTCATCATTTTTCATCATAAATCAGCCTTTTCACGTTTGTTATGACATTTTACACTTTAATATAAACAATCATATTTTTTTTCATAATTCAGCCAAAAAAGGTGAAAAAGTCAATAAAAACGTCTTTCAGCCTCACTTCATGACTTTCCTATGTTTATTTTGAAATTTGGAATTTTAATGTAAACAATCATGTTCAGTATCATAGTCGACACCAAAGATGTGAAAAAAGTCATTGTCACCTTGCCCGTTCAGCTGCAAACATGCGTTTGTCAGAAAAACCACTTTCCCTTGCTCCTAGCGCCTTGAAACTCTCGCAATCGCGTTTTCAGCGCCTGAACTGCACATTGCAGGGAGCACACTGCGCTGCTATAGGAAACAAGCCTGTTCGATGAAAAATGATGAAACATGACATGTTTCATCATTTTTCATCATAAATCAGCCTTTTCACGTTTGTTATGACATTTTACACTTTAATATAAACAATCATATTTTTTTTTATAATTCAGCCAAAAAAGGTGAAAAAGTCAATAAAAACGTCTTTCAGCCTCACTTCATGACTTTCCTATGTTTATTTTGAAATTTGGAATTTTAATGTAAACAATCATGTTCAGTATCATAGTCGACACCAAAGATGTGAAAAAAGTCATTGTCACCTTGCCCGTTCAGCTGCAAACATGCGTTTGTCAGAAAAACCACTTTCCCTTGCTCCTAGCGCCTTGAAACTCTCGCAATCGCGTTTTCAGCGCCTGAACTGCACATTGCAGGGAGCACACTGCGCTGCTATAGGAAACAAGCCTGTTCGATGAAAAATGATGAAACATGACATGTTTCATCATTTTTCATCATAAATCAGCCTTTTCACGTTTGTTATGACATTTTACACTTTAATATAAACAATCATATTTTTTTTCATAATTCAGCCAAAAAAGGTGAAAAAGTCAATAAAAACGTCTTTCAGCCTCACTTCAGACTTTCCTATGTTTATTTTGAAATTTGGAATTTTAATGTAAACAATCATGTTCAGTATCATAGTCGACACCAAAGATGTGAAAAAAGTCATTGTCACCTTGCCCGTTCAGCTGCAAACATGCGTTTGTCAGAAAAACCACTTTCCCTTGCTCCTAGCGCCTTGAAACTCTCGCAATCGCGTTTTCAGCGCCTGAACTGCACATTGCAGGGAGCACACTGCGCTGCTATAGGAAACAAGCCTGTTCGATGAAAAATGATGAAACATGACATGTTTCATCATTTTTCATCATAAATCAGCCTTTTCACGTTTGTTATGACATTTTACACTTTAATATAAACAATCATATTTTTTTTCATAATTCAGCCAAAAAAGGTGAAAAAGTCAATAAAAACGTCTTTCAGCCTCACTTCATGACTTTCCTATGTTTATTTTGAAATTTGGAATTTTAATGTAAACAATCATGTTCAGTATCATAGTCGACACCAAAGATGTGAAAAAAGTCATTGTCACCTTGCCCGTTCAGCTGCAAACATGCGTTTGTCAGAAAAACCACTTTCCCTTGCTCCTAGCGCCTTGAAACTCTCGCAATCGCGTTTTCAGCGCCTGAACTGCACATTGCAGGGAGCACACTGCGCTGCTATAGGAAACAAGCCTGTTCGATGAAAAATGATGAAACATGACATGTTTCATCATTTTTCATCATAAATCAGCCTTTTCACGTTTGTTATGACATTTTACACTTTAATATAAACAATCATATTTTTTTTCATAATTCAGCCAAAAAAGGTGAAAAAGTCAATAAAAACGTCTTTCAGCCTCACTTCATGACTTTCCTATGTTTATTTTGAAATTTGGAATTTTAATGTAAACAATCATGTTCAGTATCATAGTCGACACCAAAGATGTGAAAAAAGTCATTGTCACCTTGCCCGTTCAGCTGCAAACATGCGTTTGTCAGAAAAACCACTTTCCCTTGCTCCTAGCGCCTTGAAACTCTCGCAATCGCGTTTTCAGCGCCTGAACTGCACATTGCAGGGAGCACACTGCGCTGCTATAGGAAACAAGCCTGTTCGATGAAAAATGATGAAACATGACATGTTTCATCATTTTTCATCATAAATCAGCCTTTTCACGTTTGTTATGACATTTTACACTTTAATATAAACAATCATATTTTTTTTCATAATTCAGCCAAAAAAGGTGAAAAAGTCAATAAAAACGTCTTTCAGCCTCACTTCATGACTTTCCTATGTTTATTTTGAAATTTGGAATTTTAATGTAAACAATCATGTTCAGTATCATAGTCGACACCAAAGATGTGAAAAAAGTCATTGTCACCTTGCCCGTTCAGCTGCAAACATGCGTTTGTCAGAAAAACCACTTTCCCTTGCTCCTAGCGCCTTGAAACTCTCGCAATCGCGTTTTCAGCGCCTGAACTGCACATTGCAGGGAGCACACTGCGCTGCTATAGGAAACAAGCCTGTTCGATGAAAAATGATGAAACATGACATGTTTCATCATTTTTCATCATAAATCAGCCTTTTCACGTTTGTTATGACATTTTACACTTTAATATAAACAATCATATTTTTTTTCATAATTCAGCCAAAAAAGGTAAAAAGTCAATAAAAACGTCTTTCAGCCTCACTTCAGACTTTCCTATGTTTATTTTGAAATTTGGAATTTTAATGTAAACAATCATGTTCAGTATCATAGTCGACACCAAAGATGTGAAAAAAGTCATTGTCACCTTGCCCGTTCAGCTGCAAACATGCGTTTGTCAGAAAAACCACTTTCCCTTGCTCCTAGCGCCTTGAAACTCTCGCAATCGCGTTTTCAGCGCCTGAACTGCACATTGCAGGGAGCACACTGCGCTGCTATAGGAAACAAGCCTGTTCGATGAAAAATGATGAAACATGACATGTTTCATCATTTTTCATCATAAATCAGCCTTTTCACGTTTGTTATGACATTTTACACTTTAATATAAACAATCATATTTTTTTTCATAATTCAGCCAAAAAAGGTGAAAAAGTCAATAAAAACGTCTTTCAGCCTCACTTCATGACTTTCCTATGTTTATTTTGAAATTTGGAATTTTAATGTAAACAATCATGTTCAGTATCATAGTCGACACCAAAGATGTGAAAAAAGTCATTGTCACCTTGCCCGTTCAGCTGCAAACATGCGTTTGTCAGAAAAACCACTTTCCCTTGCTCCTAGCGCCTTGAAACTCTCGCAATCGCGTTTTCAGCGCCTGAACTGCACATTGCAGGGAGCACACTGCGCTGCTATAGGAAACAAGCCTGTTCGATGAAAAATGATGAAACATGACATGTTTCATCATTTTTCATCATAAATCAGCCTTTTCACGTTTGTTATGACATTTTACACTTTAATATAAACAATCATATTTTTTTTCATAATTCAGCCAAAAAAGGTGAAAAAGTCAATAAAAACGTCTTTCAGCCTCACTTCATGACTTTCCTATGTTTATTTTGAAATTTGGAATTTTAATGTAAACAATCATGTTCAGTATCATAGTCGACACCAAAGATGTGAAAAAAGTCATTGTCACCTTGCCCGTTCAGCTGCAAACATGCGTTTGTCAGAAAAACCACTTTCCCTTGCTCCTAGCGCCTTGAAACTCTCGCAATCGCGTTTTCAGCGCCTGAACTGCACATTGCAGGGAGCACACTGCGCTGCTATAGGAAACAAGCCTGTTCGATGAAAAATGATGAAACATGACATGTTTCATCATTTTTCATCATAAATCAGCCTTTTCACGTTTGTTATGACATTTTACACTTTAATATAAACAATCATATTTTTTTCATAATTCAGCCAAAAAAGGTAAAAAGTCAATAAAAACGTCTTTCAGCCTCACTTCAAGACTTTCCTATGTTTATTTTGAAATTTGGAATTTTAATGTAAACAATCATGTTCAGTATCATAGTCGACACCAAAGATGTGAAAAAAGTCATTGTCACCTTGCCCGTTCAGCTGCAAACATGCGTTTGTCAGAAAAACCACTTTCCCTTGCTCCTAGCGCCTTGAAACTCTCGCAATCGCGTTTTCAGCGCCTGAACTGCACATTGCAGGGAGCACACTGCGCTGCTATAGGAAACAAGCCTGTTCGATGAAAAATGATGAAACATGACATGTTTCATCATTTTTCATCATAAATCAGCCTTTTCACGTTTGTTATGACATTTTACACTTTAATATAAACAATCATATTTTTTTTCATAATTCAGCCAAAAAAGGTGAAAAAGTCAATAAAAACGTCTTTCGCCTCACTTCATGACTTTCCTATGTTTATTTTGAAATTTGGAATTTTAATGTAAACAATCATGTTCAGTATCATAGTCGACACCAAAGATGTGAAAAAAGTCATTGTCACCTTGCCCGTTCAGCTGCAAACATGCGTTTGTCAGAAAAACCACTTTCCCTTGCTCCTAGCGCCTTGAAACTCTCGCAATCGCGTTTTCAGCGCCTGAACTGCACATTGCAGGGAGCACACTGCGCTGCTATAGGAAACAAGCCTGTTCGATGAAAAATGATGAAACATGACATGTTTCATCATTTTTCATCATAAATCAGCCTTTTCACGTTTGTTATGACATTTTACACTTTAATATAAACAATCATATTTTTTTTTATAATTCAGCCAAAAAAGGTAAAAAAGTCAATAAAAACGTCTTTCAGCCTCACTTCATGACTTTCCTATGTTTTTTTTTGAAATTTGGAATTTTAATGTAAACAATCATGTTCAGTATCATAGTCGACACCAAAGATGTGAAAAAAGTCATTGTCACCTTGCCCGTTCAGCTGCAAACATGCGTTTGTCAGAAAAACCACTTTCCCTTGCTCCTAGCGCCTTGAAACTCTCGCAATCGCGTTTTCAGCGCCTGAACTGCACATTGCAGGGAGCACACTGCGCTGCTATAGGAAACAAGCCTGTTCGATGAAAAATGATGAAACATGACATGTTTCATCATTTTTCATCATAAATCAGCCTTTTCACGTTTGTTATGACATTTTACACTTTAATATAAACAATCATATTTTTTTTCATAATTCAGCCAAAAAAAGGGAAAAAAGTCAATAAAAACGTCTTTCAGCCTCACTTCAAGACTTTCCTATGTTTTTTTTGAAATTTGGAATTTTAATGTAAACAATCATGTTCAGTATCATAGTCGACACCAAAGATGTGAAAAAAGTCATTGTCACCTTGCCCGTTCAGCTGCAAACATGCGTTTGTCAGAAAAACCACTTTCCCTTGCTCCTAGCGCCTTGAAACTCTCGCAATCGCGTTTTCAGCGCCTGAAAATGCACATTGCAGGGAGCACACTGCGCTGCTATAGGAAACAAGCCTGTTCGATGAAAAATGATGAAACATGACATGTTTCATCATTTTTCATCATAAATCAGCCTTTTTTACGTTTGTTATGACATTTTTCACTTTAATATAAACAATCATAAATTTTTTTTTTATAATTCAGCCAAAAAAGGTGAAAAAGTCAATAAAAACGTCTTTCTGCCTCACTTTTATGACTTTCCTATGTTTATTTTGAAATTTGGAATTTTAATGTAAACAATCATGTTCAGTATCATAGTCGACACCAAAGATGTGAAAAAAGTCATTGTCACCTTGCCCGTTCAGCTGCAAACATGCGTTTGTCAGAAAAACCACTTTCCCTTGCTCCTAGCGCCTTGAAACTCTCGCAATCGCGTTTTCAGCGCCTGAACTGCACATTGCAGGGAGCACACTGCGCTGCTATAGGAAACAAGCCTGTTCGATGAAAAATGATGAAACATGACATGTTTCATCATTTTTCATCATAAATCAGCCTTTTCACGTTTGTTATGACATTTTACCCCTTTAATATAAACAATCATATTTTTTTTCATAATTCAGCCAAAAAAGGTGAAAAAGTCAATAAAAACGTCTTTCAGCCTCACTTCATGACTTTCCTATGTTTATTTTGAAATTTGGAATTTTAATGTAAACAATCATGTTCAGTATCATAGTCGACACCAAAAATGTGAAAAAAGTCATTGTCACCTTGCCCGTTCAGCTGCAAACATGCGTTTGTCAGAAAAACCACTTTCCCTTGCTCCTAGCGCCTTGAAACTCTCGCAATCGCGTTTTCAGCGCCTGAACTGCACATTGCAGGGAGCACACTGCGCTGCTATAGGAAACAAGCCTGTTCGATTAAAAATGATGAAAGATGATGAAAGATGACATGTTTCATCATTTTTCATCATAAATCAGCCTTTTCACGTTTGTTATGAGATGTTCCACTTTTTAAAATAAACAATCATATTTTTTTTTCATAATCTAGCCATGGGGGTCACAGTCCAGTGACTTCTGTGCCGGTCCCCAAACCCGGATAAATAGAGAGGGTTGCGTCAGGGAAAGGGGATCCGGCGTAAAACATTGCCAAATTTAACCATGCGAATCGTCAGTACGAATTTCATACCGGATCGGTCGAGGCCCGGGTTAACAACGACCGCCATCGGCGCCGTTGACCTACAGGGCGCCGGTGGAAATTGGGCTACTGTTGGTCGAAGAAGTAGAGGAGGGAGGAGAGTGCGCAAACAGAGAGAGAAGAGGAAAGGTAAGAGTGTAGGACTGAGAATAGGAACTCTGAATGTTGGTACTATGACAGGGAAAGGTAGAGAGCTGGCTGATGTGATGGAGAGAAGGAAGGTGGATATACTGTGTGTACAGGAGACCAGGTGGAAGGGTAGCAAGGCTCGTAGTATAGGAGCAGGATTCAAGCTGTTTTATTATGGTGTGGATAGTAAGAGAAATGGGGTAGGTGTGGTCCTGAAGGAGGAGTTTGTGAGGAATGTCCTGGAGGTGAAGAGAGTGTCAGACAGGGTGATGAGTCTGAAGTTAGAGATTGAAGGGGTGATGTTGAATGTTGTTAGTGGTTATGCCCCCCAGGTAGGTTGTGAGTTAGAGGAGAAAGAGAGATTCTGGAGTGAATTAGATGAGGTGATGGAGAGTATTCCCACGGGTGAGAGAGTGGTGATAGGAGCGGATTTTAATGGACATGTTGGTGAGGGGAACACAGGTGATGAGGAGGTGATGGGCAAGTTTGGAGTTAAGGAAAGGAACCTTGAAGGACAGATGGTAGTGGACTTTGCTAAGAGGATGGACATGGGTGTGGTTAACACTTATTTTCAGAAGAGGGAGGAGCATAGAGTGACTTACAAGAGTGGAGGTAGGAGCACACAGGTAGACTACATCCTATGTAGAAGAGGCAATCTGAAAGAGATTAGTGACTGTAAAGTGGTAGTGGGAGAGAGTGTAGCCAGACAGCATAGGATGGTGGTGTGTAGGATGACTCTGATGGTCTGTAAGAAGAAGAGGTCAGAGATAGAGAAGAAAACCAAGTGGTGGAAGCTGAAAAAGGAGGAATGTTGTGAGGAATTTAGACAGAAGTTGAGGCAGGCTCTGGGTGGTCAGGTAGTGCTGCCAGATGACTGGGAAACTACAGCAGAAGTGATCAGGGAGACAGGGAGAAAGGTGCTGGGTGTGTCATCTGGAAGGAGGAAAGAAGATAAGGAGACTTGGTGGTGGAATGAGGAAGTTCAGGATAGTATCCAGAGGAAGAGGCTAGCCAAGAAGAAGTGGGACATGGACAGGACTGAAGAGAATAGACAGGAATACAAGGAGTTACAGCGCAGAGTGAAGAGGGAGGTGTCTAAGGCCAAGCAGAAGGCATATGACGAGTTGTACACTAGGTTAGACACTAGAGAAGGAGAGAAGGACTTGTACAGGTTAGCTAGGCAGAGGGATCGAGATGGGAAGGATGTGCAGCAAGTTAGAGTTATTAAGGATAGAGATGGAAGGGTGCTCACAAGTGAGGAGAGTGTACAGAGGAGATGGAAGGAATACTTTGAGGAGCTGATGAATGAGGAAAATGAGAGGGAAAAAAGAGTAGAAGGGGTGAACTCTGTGGAACAGAAAGTAGATAAGATTAGAAAGGATGAAGTCAGGAAGGCTTTGAAGAGGATGAAAAGTGGGAAGGCAGTTGGTCCTGATGACATCCCGGTGGAGGTCTGGAAGTGTTTGGGAGAGGCAGCAGTGGAATTTTTAGCTAGTTTGTTCAACAGGGTTTTAGAGAGTGAGAGGATGCCTGAGGAATGGAGAAGAAGTGTGTTAGTGCCGATCTTTAAGAATAAGGGTGACGTGCAGAGTTGCAGTAACTATAGGGGGATAAAGTTGATGAGCCATACAATGAAGGTATGGGAAAGAGTAGTGGAAGCTAGGTTAAGGAAGGTTGTGGAAATTTGTGAGCAGCAGTATGGCTTCATGCCCAGAAAGAGCACAACAGATGCAATTTTTGCTCTGAGAATTTTGATGGAGAAGTATAGGGATGGTCAGAGGGAGTTGCACTGTGTGTTTGTAGACTTGGAGAAGGCGTATGACAGGGTGCCAAGAGAAGAGCTGTGGTACTGTATGAGGAAGTCAGGAGTAGCAGAGAAGTATGTCAGAGTGGTGCAGGACATGTATGAGAGGAGCAGGACAGTGGTGAGGTGTGCTGTAGGTCAGACAGAGGAGTTCAAAGTGGAGGTGGGACTGCATCAGGGATCGGCTCTGAGCCCCTTCCTGTTTGCTATAGTGATGGACCAGTTGTCAGAGGAGGTCAGACAGGAGTCTCCTTGGACAATGATGTTTGCAGATGACATTGTGATCTGTAGTGAGAGCAGGGAGCAGGTGGAGGAAAACCTGGAGAGGTGGAGGTTTGCGCTGGAGAGAAGAGGGATGAAAGTCAGTCGTAGTAAGACTGAGTACATGTGTATGAATGAAAGGGAGGGAAGTGGAACAGTAAGGTTACAGGGTGAAGAGGTGAAGAAGGTACAGGAGTTTAAGTACTTGGGGTCAACAGTCCAGAGTAATGGAGAGTGTGGGAAAGAGGTAAAGAAGCGAGTGCAGGCAGGTTGGAATGGGTGGAGAAAGGTGTCGGGAGTTCTGTGTGATCAGAAAATATCAGCGAGAATCAAGGGGAAGGTGTACAGGACAGTGGTGAGACCGGCCATGCTGTATGGTTTAGAGACAGTGTCACTGAGGAAGAGACAGGAGTCAGAGCTAGAGGTAGCAGAGCTGAAGATGTTGAGGTTCTCTTTGGGAGTGACAAGATTGGACAGGATTAGGAACGAGTACATCAGAGGGACAGCTCATGTTGGACGTTTGGGGGACAAAGTTAGGGAGGCCAGATTAAGATGGTTTGGACATGTCCAGAGGAGGGAGAGTGAGTATATTGGTAGGAGAATGTTGGACATGAAGCTGCCAGGCAGGAGGCAAAGAGGAAGGCCAAAGAGGAGGTATATGGATGGAATTAATGAGGATATGAAGCTAGTGGGTGCAAGGGTTGAGGATGCAGAAGATAGGGATAGGTGGAGAGAGATGATTCGCTGTGGCGACCCCTGAAGGGAAAAGCCGAAAGAAGAAGAAGATATTTTTTTTTCATAATTCAACCAAAAAAGGTGAAAAAGTCAATAAAAACGTCTTTCAACCTCACTTCATGAATTTCCTATGTTTATTTTGAAATTTGGAATTTTAATGTAAACAATCATGTTCAGTATCATAGTTGACACCAAAGATGTGAAAAAAGTCATTGTCACCTTGCCCGTTCAGCTGCAGACATGCATTTGTCAGAGGCTGAGGCATCAAGAGCCACCACATAGACGTGTCAAGGAGTTTGGCTACAGTTGTCGTATTCCTCTTGTTAAGCCACTCCTGAACCACAGACAACGTCAGAGGTGTCTTACCTGGTCTAACGAGAAGAAGAACTGGATTGTTACCAAGTGGTCCAAAGTTTTCCTTTCAGATGAGAGCATGTTTTGATCAGAAGAGAGTTTGCACTGTCTTTGGGAGATGAGAAATCCCATATACTGCACAAGAGGATTACAGAATTAGAGTTTTGAGAGTAAGGCCTTAAAACCACACAGGGCCAGGTGTGTGAGGAGAACAAGTGAGCCTCTTTTACAGCAGTCACAGGAAGAAGAATGTCATCTACATATTTCAGTAGAAAACAGCCTTCTGTCAGGACAAGTGATGACAACAAAGAATACACCATGGACAAGTACACAGCTGGTGAATCAATGAACCCTTGAGGTAGGCGTGTCCAGGTGTATTGACATTGTTTGAATGTAAATGCAAAGATTGGCCTCATCTGCTAGTGACAGGGATACTGAAAAAGTCACTACAGAGATCAACAACAGTAAAATGATCATGATCATGTGGTATGGCAGATAGTATGGATGAAACATCCGGCACAATTGTGCAAATTCTTAAACTGAATTACCTTGACAAAAACACTGCAGGTTAAGATTCTGAAATATGTGTAATCCTAATTGAGATAACATAGAATATAACCGCATGGAGGCAGAAAGAAAGAAGTGCTCCTTTTACCTCCTGCTTCACCCAATCCGCACTGCTGCCGCTGCCTCTACTGATATCAGTGAAGCTTTTTGCCAAAGAACCACACAGAGACAGTAATTGAATAGCAAAACTCTTTGAAATTTACTGAGATGAACAGGGAGTATTTCTACAGAAGAAAGGTGTAATGTTCAGAGTTATCTACAGGTAAACAAAATACAATTGTCATCAAAGCTGTCAACAGAGGTGGTAGCAGATATCTCTACAGGTGGGCTGACAACAGTGTGTCTGTGCTCGACACATTGTTGATTTAATTGAAACAAAGAATTCCTTGATCTTAAACCAATGATATTGTGGTCATAAGATAAAGTCATATAAAAAAGACATCAGGAATTCAGCACAGATTGTGCCAAGATATATTCAAAATATATCAGCACTGGACTGACTCCCTGCTGACTGAAAAACTCCTTTAGTGAGCTGTTGATAGGGTATCCCTTATCACTTTAACTGCACAATGTCTCCTTGTTGAAGTTAAGGTGGTGGCGGGCTGGTTCTATCTGCTTCATGTAGCTGTGGCTTTCTTTCTTAATTCTGTCCATCTTAGTTTACTTTCCGTGCTCTTAGACTCTTTGCAACTCTGCTGAGCACTGACACTGATTAGTATTTACTTCTCCATTCTTCATACTTTTCTTTTAGCACCTTATGCTTGGATACAATTTTCCCTGTTCTTGTTAAATGTGCATAGGGCGGAGGCCTTCCCTCTCTTTGTCCTTCACCTTCTTGTTTTGCTCTTTTTTCCTCTTCCATCTTCTTCTATATCTTGTTATACCAACCTCACTATGTTTTCCTTTTTCCATTCCTCCTCAAACCAACTCAATATTTCTAACCTTTTTACTTTCTGTTCCCTAGTCATCTTTCCCTACATTTCAGTGTCTAATCATTTCCTTCACTTCACTACAGTACTTTTCTATGGATTTCTTAACAGAAGCTGCACTATTGGATATTAAGGGCTACTGTGCAGCAAAATTCTGATGAGCTCTTTATACTGTTGTCTATTCATTTATTCATTCCCTCCTTTTTAAGAGTGTGAGCTAGATAGAGGATGAGAGAGAAAGGGAGAACATTCTCCATGGCTAAATCAGAGAAAGTGATTGCAATAATGGTCACATTTCTGTGCTTTATGAGCAAAAAAGCATCATCCACATTTTGAACAGTGACAGCTGTAAATGTTTGAAGAATTTGAACCAATTCCAATCTACAGAACTGAAGAGAAAAGTTAGATGAGCTCCAAATATAAGAATTAATATTGTAAAATGTTACCCTAATATTCTGCTAGCTTAAACATTAATGATAAAATCACCAATATTTTAATCCATTAGATTAAATGACTAGGCTACTGAATTACAGCATGGTGTGAGAATGAAAACTTACAGCTGCTAAGCTCAGCAGAAGGCAGAGATGAGCAAACAGCAAAATGTCCAAAACTGACTGATTTTACCCAATGCTGCTATTTTTCATGGCTTCTTTTCACTGCAGAAATGAAATGAAAGGCAGCTCTGACAAAAAAAAAACCCCAAAAAAACAAAACAAAACAGAAATCAAGCAAGCTGACAAAAGCTGATAAAGGGAATGAATACTTTGTCCTCATCCTGATTTAGAAGCCATGTGTAACACATGCACAGAGACAGCTAATTGGTCTGTCATATAGGATCACTCAGATTCACACATACTAATGCACACTCTCCGTTTTTCTCTCTCCTGGATTATTGATTGGTTCACACAGTCTCCAAAGTAACTTTAGAGCTCATCATTCATACTTTGTCTCCTTATTTATGGAGCTCATCAATCACTCAATCTGGTCAGTGTGATATTGGTCCTGTCTATCTCTGCCAGGTCACAATTAAGTAAGGGTCCAAGAGAGTATCCAAAATTCATTGTTTTGTTGGAGTTTATTTTTCCTCATGCACTTTTGCACGCACGCACACACACACACACACACACACACACACACACACACACACACACACACACACACACACACACACACACTATCACATAGAAAAAAAAGGAGATGTGCTTTTTGACATTGGGTTTCAAGAGAGTGGCCCAACTTTCATCTTTTTTTGGAAAGATGTGTGCGGTGAAGCATGTATTGGTGGGAGTGGCAACTTGGTGTTCTGCAAGGTGAATAGCAGCAGATTCATGGCACTTGCCTTTGGTTTCTTAAAGCATATTGCCAACACTAGCCTTTGGAAGCCAGTCATTTTTATGAATAAAAATTCTAATGAAATGGCCACCCTCCAAAACCCAGCACTGGCAATATGCTTCAAGGAACAAAAGACAGCACAAGCATTGGGATGATTTACACCACAAGAGTGATAGCTGAGGCCACAAATGGAGGAGTAAAACATGAATAGGTATACCAATCCAGACCTGGATGAGCTACATATTAGTAGCTAAATATTAGTTAAGATTTGGACTGCCATTAATTGAGGATGACCCTGTAATAGCAGACTTGAAGCTCAGAATTCCAACAATGCTGCTGTTTGTGTCACCCTTATCAGATATACTGTTACTAACCTATAAAGCACTAAATGGTCTCGCCCCACAGTACTTGAGAGACCTTTTGGTTGTTTATGATCCGCCACACCTACTCAGATCAAAGGGTGCAGGTTATTTGGTAGTACCTCAAGTAGCAAAGGCTACAGCAGGGGGCAGAGCTTTTTCTTACAAAGCTCCACAGTTATGGAATAGCCTTCCAATTATTGTTCAGGATTCAGACACAGTCTCAATGTTTAAGTCTAGGCTGAAAACACATTTGTTTAGTCAAGCCTTCAATGTATAGTTTTTCTTAGGTAAAGGAGCAGGAAGGTTCATGGGCATAAAGTTTGATGTACTGGGATGTTTGGATGCTGTTGCCTTACCACTCTCGCAAGTCTCTCAGGTTTGCTGACTGTTGTTGTTGGACACTATGTTGTGGGAAGCCTTCGTGTCTGTGACCTTCTGGCTCTCCCTTTTAGTTATGCTGTCATAGCTAGTTCTGCTGGAGTCCCTGCCCACACTTTACACATAACCTACATTGTCTTTAAACATCACATGATCACAAGCATATTTAATATCTTTCTCTCTCTCTCCGTTGAGCTATACTTCCCACTCCCGAGCTCTGGCTCTACCCCTGGTCTCGTTGCTTGGTGGTGCTCACTGATGATGTGGATGTATCTGTGTGGACAGCCTGTGACCAGGAGACAGCTGTGGACAAAGCCACTTGGAGACTATAACACTGTCACCGATATGCTGTTACATCTATCAGCTTCTGACAGCAAGGAATTAGTGTCTACAATGAACTCAGAAACTACATTGACCTAATAGTTCTTCATGGGCCCTTGGTTGCTTTTGTATATAAGACACTATTTACATTTACATTATCTACTGTCCAGCGACACCCAAATGAGGATGGGTTCCCTTCAGAGTCCGGTTCCTCTCAAGGTTTCTTCCTCATACCATCACAAGAAGTTTTTCCTTGCCACTGTCACCACAAGCTTGCTCATTAGGGAAAAATAGGGATAACATTTATCATTTAAGTTTAATCATTTAAGGATTTTTTTCCCCCTCTCCTTTCTGTTTGTCTATTTTTATAAAGCTACTTTCAGACAATATCCATTGTGAAAGGCGCTATACAAATAAAAAAAAAAAAAATCAATCAATTTATGTGCACAGATTAGCCTACGACTCAAATGTAATCTTACTAGTGGTCTCTTTTCTCCTAAAATAAAGTGAGGCAGAAGGGTTACAATCAATAAATCTGAACCTACAATGTGCCCAACTGTTCATCAGTTCAGATAAAAGAGAAGTTTATCTAACCAAGTAGCCAAGTTATATATACACTTTTACAAAACTTTTTATTGTGTAATAAAAAGCAAAAACACACCTACGTGCTGGTCAAATACGTAATGCCCTGGCTTTATTGAACACTTTTTTTTATTTATATTAAATTATTAAATCTATGTGGTACATGTGCAGATAGGCCCAGACAATTAAAAAACCCTTATGGACTGATTTTTGCCTTTGGAATGGGCATTCAGACTGATGTACATACATAAGTACAAATAGCCTTGTAAATTATTGTCCTCTTCACTGAAGAGAGCTTGTAGTTTCCAAAGGAAAGCACCACAGCATCTGGTGGCTGGGAGAATTCTTACAGAGGTAAAAAAAAAAAAAAAAAAATGAGGATGCATACAAAGATCCTACTGTGGATGGCCAACCCCCAGCCCCGTAAAGGAAAAAAAAAAAGCAGGGTAATTAAAACAACATTGAGATATACATCTACAGACAGGCCCATAGATATTTGGACATTGACAAAAAGCTATTGTTATTTTAGCTATTTACCACAGCCTATCTATTAAATAAATACATGTATGCTCAAAATGCAGACTTTGAGGATTAATGTGTTTGCCATGTATTTACATTCAAATAGAAAACAATGTAGGAATTACAACACTTTATAAGTGGTCCCATGTTTTTAAGGGACCAAAAGCAATCATAATTTTACTTACAAATAAGTAGACAGGTCTAAAGGTCTAGAGATTTCATGTGTGGCATCTGAATTTGGAATTTATTTCTGCTTTTAAATCTCAATGAAAAGCTAAGGAGCTGTAACTGCCAGTAAAGCAAGCAGTGCCAGTTTCAGCCATCAGTAGGCTGAAAAAGAAAAAAAAAAAAACCCAGAGAGATAGCAAAAATCAATTACCAAATAAATCAATTATTTGGTATATTATTAAAAGAAAGAACAAACTGGTGTGCTCAAAAACACCAAAAGGCCCTTAAGAAAACAGAAACTATGGTATATGACAGAAGAATTCAAAACAGTTGTAAAATGTAAGCATGGATAAACCTAAAAAAATCCAAACTACTACAACAACTAATTGTGCCAGAATGATGGGTAGACAAGAGTATGGAGAAATATAGGCATGTATGGCTGCCAATGAAACTCGTTCCCTTGCATTTATTGATTATTTGACTGCTGACCAACTGGATGAACAATTAAATGATTTCTGATGTGCCATGTTATCTGCTCAGATAAAAAAAAAATGCTTCTAAAACATTGTGCAGATGAATACTTTGAACCAAAGAATACTTTACAAAAAACCCTTGACTTTTTAAGGCAAAGAAGTGGAATGTTCCCAAGAACAAGCAGGAACTGAAGACAGCTGCAGTAAAAACCTGGCAGAGTATCACCAGGGAAGAAACACAGCATCAGGTGATGTACATGGTTTTACAGTCTTTGAAAACAACAAAATAATCATAAATACAGTTTTAATTTTTAATAATTTGATGCAAATTCTTAGAACTGTCAAATTATTAGAGCTGAAAGTCTGCACTTTGAAAGTTCATAATTTCATGTCAATATATGTGGTAGACAGCTCATGTTTCTTCTCTGGAGTAGTGGATACATTTTCTAGAGTGACAAATCTAGTTTAGCTATCTGGCACCTTGACTGAGGAATCTGGGTTTAGTAGATGGCAGGAGAACACTAATACACGGTGCCAACAGTAAAGTTTAGTGAAGGAGGGATAACAGTTTTGGGTTGTTTTTCAGGGTTATAATGCTACAACATATAAAGCTAAACTGTATGTTTCCAACTTGAGGGAAAGCCCTGTCCTGTTCATGAAAGACTTGCATACAAATTGACAACCAGCAAAACTCAAATGGCCTGCACAGAGCCTGACACCCACTAAACACCTTTGGGATTATTAGAACACTGATGCTGGACAAGAAGGCCGGGCTTTCAATCAGTGTATGACCTCACAAAAGCTCATTTTTACACATTACAAAATTGTAAAAAGTCTTCCCAGTAGAGTGGAGTGTAGTTGAGTATGTAGGGGGGATTTGTATGGTATGGGGAGTCCCAAAGGTGTTCTTGGGGTTGAGGTCAGGGCTCTGTGAAGGCAACTTGAGTTATTCCACTCGAAGCTTAACAAACCATGTCTTTATGGACCTTATAATATATCTTAGGGACCCCTCCCCTTTTATTAGGAACACCTGTACACCCACTCATTCATGCATTTATCCAATCAGCCATTTATGTGGCAGTAGCATAATGCATACAATCATGCAGATATAGTTTCAGAGGTCAAAAGTTTGAGGTAATATTCATATCAACAAGGATCTGAAGACAATGTGCACAGGCTTACCCAAATTAGACAAGTGAATATTGGAAAAAGGTGACCCCCCTTTTTTTTTATTTTTTGCACCATTCTGTGTAAACACTAGCGACTGTTATGTGTGTGAAACTTAAAAGATCTGCATTTTTCTGTAATCAAACTAGCCCATTTGGACTCACACCATGCTTATAATCACAAAGATCCCCCTTTTCCCCATTCAAAGGTTTAATGTGAATATGAACTGAAGCTCTTGCAGTCACATACTTGGCTGATTAGAAATATAAATGAGCAGGTGTACAGGTATGAATCTATTTGTGCATGTGTACATACAAGCAATCAATCTTTCACAGAAATGACCATAAAAGGAGTTGATTGTAGTACAAAGGAACAGAACAACTGGAAAAAACTTTTCACAAGAAAACTATCACATATGGTTAGACGCACAGACACCCACAAAGAGGTCACACAGTATAAAAAAAACAAGCTAAATTTCCTGTAAACACCTCACAATAAATAGATAAAATAGCAGGTTTACACCATGCATCTGCTCTCACATGACCACATGAACATAGACACCACCATTCACGCCAACAAAGTCGCAGGTTGTTTTTTGACACCCCCCACCCACCCAAAGTGCAAAACATAACCAAAGAATTTCTGTATTCAAGTAAATGTTATGTACAAAGGGCCATATTACAAAAATGTACATAGTATAAATGCTTTTCATAATTTACAGATGACCGTAACAAAAAACAATAAGTGGCAAATACTGCAGTATTGTCCCAACAGCTGCCTTGGACACACAATGTCACTGATGCACAGCACCTGGATTAGATGCCCCAAATCTTTGGGTGACGAAGGAAGCAGGGCAGGGCTACGTAACCTCCATTGCTACAGTGTTTTCTGTTATACTGTTCAATGTTGGCTTCTCTTGATCATGATTTTCCCTGAAACGATAAAAACAATACAAACAATAAAGATAACAATCATTAATTCATATAAAGTGAACCACATATTCACTCCAAGATGCTGAGGGTTTTTCTTGGAAACAAATGACGGTTTCAGGCTTAACTACAAAAATTATTTTGGATTAGGAAAACAATTTAGTCTATTCAAGTTTAGTTTAAAAAAAAAAACAAAAAAAAAACCCTATCTTCCATAGAAACATGACTGCATCAATTAAAAATAGATACCGACAGTGTGCAGCAAGCTTTGTAAGGAATGTGAAAGCTGGCAAATGTTTGTATATGCATTATATATGTATTTCATTATTTTTACATTTTATAATGCCAGATTTTTTTTCTTTGAACTTAATTTTATACATTTCAAACAATGTTTTTCTTTTCTTTGTGAATTAACTCTAGATGCAGTAATGAAATTAGAGTTTATGGGTTTGATGGAAAATTAGAATCCTAAATAGAAATGTCAAAATCTTCAAATATACAGATGTCCATGTATATTAGGCCCAAGACATCCATAATACTCAGTGAAATGTAAACACTTTTAGAGTGGTCAAACAAATAAAACACACACCGCCCACACTAACAAGTCTAGTTTTTGTGGTTACTCATTTGTATGCCAGAAATACCATTAGAACAAGAAGAAAGACTATTGCAGACATTTATCCATGTGGTGGATCACAAAAACAAAGTTCCTCTTCTGATTACACTAATAATTACATGCATTTCCTGAAACCAATCATTGAGATATTGTGCAATGAGCAGAAGGTTAGCAGCTAAATATGAATTTAGCAGACAAATGTGCTTTAACAGATCCATGTTGGTTCATTTTGACCACTCTGAAAGAATCTATTTTGCAGTTGTGGAAGACATTTTATTTTAAGCACTATTGTTAACTGCTATTTTAAGATGAATGGGGCATGAAACATTTATGTAGTGTGAACACAGGTGTGTTAAATACCTGTGCTAACTTACTTAAAACCTGAAAGAGTCACACTGACATTGTTTCAAACAACTCCATTTTATGCTGTTTTTTTAGTAGACTAAAGTGAGCACTTCCTGGACTGCTTTATACTAAAGAAAAGGCACAATCATTTTATTCCCAAAATCTTTACAAAATGATATTTTTCAGAACATTTCAAAAGTGCTTTGTCAATATGAAACACTTGCATCACTTTCATTATAAAATGAAATCAATAAAAAATTAGGATACATTTTAAAAAAGTCTTTGTTTAGATTGTTTAATCAAACTCATCACCTACTTTGTTATGAACATCTGTATGCCACGTTCATGCAGTTATCTAATCAGCCAATCAAGTGGCAGCAGTACACTGTATAAAATAATGCAGATACAAGAGAGTCATATCAGAATGGGGAGAAAGTGTTATCGTTGTGATTTTAACCATGGCATGGATGTTTGCACCAGATGAGCCGATAGTATTTCAGATACTCCTGGGATTCACACACAACAGTCGCTAGAGTTTGCACAGAACGGTGCTAAAAATCCTGTGAACAAAGGGTCTCTGCAGGCTAAAACACTTTGTTAATGAAAGCTCAGACTGAAAACTGGTAAAAGACTGGATGATAGCCTCAGATTCCTGTTCTTGGTTGACAGGAGCAGAACCAAACATGGTTGTCTGCTGTTGTAGCCCAATCACCTCAAAGTCAATGTTTTATGAATGTTAAGATGCTTTTCTGCTCAACGAATTTGGAAAGTTGCTCACACAACGTTTTTTGCACTAGAGACTGTTGTGTGTGAAAATACCAGGAGATCAGTTTATGAAATACTTAAACCAGCCGATTTGGTAATATCATCCATACCATGATAAGTCACAGAGAGCATGTTTTGTCTTAATTCTGCTGCTTTATATGAAAATTACCTGAAGATTTTGAGCAGTATACACGCACAATATTTTTGCATTGCACTGCTCCCAAATAATTGGCTAATTAAACAAAATACATAAAGTGTACAGTGAGTGAACATTGTGACTAATTGTACAATAACTGACAACCCAAAATCAAAGTTTTTAAAATCAATATAAAAACATTTGTTTAACCAGGCCTATTCAAAGGTTTAGGGTATTTCATTTTGTTGCATTTTATTCACATTTTTTTAGTAACCTTCATAGATTTACAGATAATATATTAATGACAGACATTGTTAATCATGAATTCAAATGCTAGATCAATGTAGCCAAATAATTTCCTCAATTATGTACTGAAACTTATTTTAAATTTAAATTCTTGAATGAGTTGAAGTTATCAATTCATATTATATAACTGCTTTATCCTGGTCATGGTCATAGTGGATCTGGTGTTTATGCTGGGAACACTGGGCAAATGGGGATATATGCGCACCATGCACATAGCCAATTCACGTACCCGTATGCTTTTGGGTGGTGTAGGAAACTGGAGAACCTGGAGGAAGCCCATGCAGACACAGGGAAAACAGGTGAACCTCAGAGAGTGATCTGAGCTCAGGATTAATTAAAAGACCCTGTTAGGTGGCAGTGTTACCTACTGTGCCACCCTCAATTTATTTAAAAGGAAAATAATAGAAAAAATTAATGATTGTGGTGATGAAGGTTGCAAACATAAAGCTTACTGACCTAGTGCCCATGTCCAGTGTGGTAGAGCTGGTTGTGACTTTAGGGAGCTGCCTGTTGACACTGGCAGCAAGTTTTAGGGCAGAAGATGGAACGGCAAGCTGACGCTGCAGTCGCACACTTAATGCTGCACCTGTTGATGGCACACCCACTCTCACTGCCCCAGCTAACAGCACCTGTGCAGGGGCAGGGCTGACTGAGCCAACATGATGATTAGCTGAGGAAGTTCCATTGTTGGGGTTGGAGGTAGAGGAATTGCACAGGTGATTGTTAGAGATGGGTATGGGGCTGTTGGATGTTGTTCTTGTGTGGTGCAAGCTCTTATAGACTCCTGCAGAGAGAAATATGAAATGTATATAATACTAGGGGGAACTTCACAATACATAAGAATAACAATACTTTAATCGGTAGCCGAATTCCATTGCACTAGGTATAATGTACACCAGTTATTACAACATCAACCAATGAGCATAGACAAGTGAAAGTGAAATCAAGTGGGCTTTTACTGTCATTCCGATATATAGCTTGTATTGACTGATGCAACCTATAACAGTGATTTTTGTAGGCTTGTGTACTGTGTTGTCATCTGTACAGATCTAAACCTGCTCCACTGTTTTAAAGTACTGATGCATTGTGGACATTTTGTCAGCTGATATCTGACTACAAATAGGATTACATCTGTATGTCTCTAACTGCAAAAAGCTCAAGAAAATTAGGAAATGAATGTCTTTTGGCAGTCTGACTGCACTTAGCATTTGTTAAACTGCATTATCCAATGTGAGGTATGATAATTTCTACAAAACCTATTAAACAATAAATGACAAGATGTTAAATTCTCAAGGACATTACAGTATGTCCAAAAGTTTTCTAAATCGTCTTTATGTATAATAATGTATTCAAAATACCTAAAAAAAAATATTTTAAAACATTTTCCAAAACTCTATTTTAAGGCATATTAAGACTAATTAGGATCAGATGCAACCCTAACTGAATTTTGATGCGTTATTATTTATTTATTTTTACCTGAGGCTGATATAACTCCATTGACTCCAACACCCAGAATACCTTCCTCTTTACTCTTCAGTGTCATTAGCTGTTCTGAAGACACCAGTGCAGAGGCAGCAAACTGTGCACTGGAAGAGTCTAAGATCTTGGATGAAAAAGTCTAAAACAAAACAATAAGACACAAATCAAATGTGTTTCTTATTTTTTTAAAAACTCTTGACTTCTGATAATGAGAACCATTTCTCAGATCAGATGGCATTTCCAATGTTCATGTTTGGCAGTAAAGCAGGCAAAGGACAGTCTGACTACATCAACTCATCAAATTATACTTTTTTTTCTTTCAAATGGGAGCCATGGCCATTCATGATGACATTAACAGCAAGTAGACAATATGTGGTGTGAACAGGTGTGAAGAAATGCTGTAAAGATACATTTACAAAATGCAAAGAGCAAACAGTTGCAGAGTCAGGATCAGAGTCAGGTGTATGTTTAACCAATTATGCACATACTAACAATCATAGGTTTCATATGTAGGTTGAAACAAAGTCATTAACAAACAAAAACAGCTGGGAAGTAGGCTCAAAACTGGTTGAGGGCCAACCTCTGCTGAAGAAAGGCAGTTTCAAGTACACCATGGCAAAACTAATAAAAACTAAAATCTTCTTCTTCTTTCGGCTTTTCCCTTCAGGGGTCGCCACAGCGAATCATCTCTCTCCACCTATCCCTATCTTCTGCATCCTCAACACTTGCACCCACTAGCTTCATATCCTCATTAATTCCATCCATATACCTCCTCTTTGGCCTTCCTCTTTGCCTCCTGCCTGGCAGCTCCATGTCCAACATTCTCCTACCAATATACTCTCTCTCCCTCCTCTGAACATGTCCAAACCATCTTAATCTGGCCTCCCTAACTTTGTCCCTCAAACGTCCAACATAAGCTGTCCCTCTGATGTACTCGTTCCTAATCCTGTCCAATATTGTCACTCCCAAAGAGAACCTCAACATCTTCAGCTCTGCTACCTCTAGCTCTGATTCCTGTCTCTTCTTCAGTGACACTGTCTCTAAACCATACAGCATGGCCGGTCTCACCACCTGTACACCTTCCCCTTGATTCTCGCTGATATTTTCCCATCACACAGAACTCCCGACACCTTTCTCCACCCATTCCAACCTGCCTGCACTCGCTTCTTTACCTCTTTCCCACACTCTCCATTTCTCTGGACTGTTGACCCCAAGTACTTAAACTCCTGTACCTTCTTCACCCTGTAACCTTACTGTTCCACTTCCCCCCCTTTCATTCACACACATGTACTCAGTCTTACTATGACTGACTTTCATTCCTCTTCTCTCCAACGCAAACCTCCACCTCTCCAGGCTTTCCTCCACCTGCTCCCTGCTCTCACTACAGATCACAATGTCATCTGCAAACATCATTGTCCAAGGAGACTCCTGTCTGACCTCCTCTGACAACTGGTCTATCACCATAGCAAACAGGAAGGGGCTCAGACCCGATCCCTGATGCAGTCCCACCTCCACTTTGAACTCCTCTGTCTGACCTACAGCACACCTCACCACTGTCCTGCTCCTCTCATACATGTCCTGCACCACTCTGACATACTTCTCTGCTACTCCTGACTTTCTCATACAGTACCACAGGTCTTCTCTTGGCACCCTGTCATACGCTTTCTCCAAGTCTACAAACAGACAGTGCAACTCACTCTGACCATCCCTATACTCCTCCATCAAAATTCTGAGAGCAAAAATTGCATCTGTTGTGCTCTTTCTTGGCATGAAGCCATACTGCTGCTCACAAATTTCCACTACCTTCCTTAACCTAGCTTCCACTACTCTTTCCCATAGCTTCATTGTATGGCTCATCAACTTTATTCCCCTATAGTTGCTGCAACTCCACGTCACCCTTATACTATATATATGTAAATAAAGGGATATTGATCTGGTCTCATTTTCCCTACTCATCTTTTCTGACTGTTTTTCATTAGTTTTGCATTTGGCTAGTATCAGGGTCACTACTGGTAGCATGAGGTGATACCTGGACCCATACCTGGGTCCTTTGTAAAAAGAGGAACAGGATGAGCACTGCCAGAGCCCTACAAAATGACCTCCAGCAAGCCACTGGTGTGAATGTCTCTGACCAAACAATCAGAAACCGACTTCATGAGGGTGGCCTGAGGGCCCAATGTCCTCTAGTAGGTCATGTGACCCGATGATGGCTCGGATAAGCGGTACTGAAAATGGGGGGGGGGGGGGGGGGGGGGGGGGGATGGAGATCTAATGTGTTTTTAAAATGTTCCTTAAATTTTTTTGAGTGGTGTGTATATAAATTCTTTACACCTGCCTAAAATTTTTGAGCAGTACCATGCGTACAATCACTCTTTACAACTGAGGTAAGACAAAAAGCATCTCAGCATGTACTAAATATCTAACCTTGAAGTGGATGGCCTACAACTGCAGATCACATTGGGATTCAACTCCTGTCAACCAAGAACAGGAATCTGAGGGTAGAGGCTCGCAAAATTGGACAGCTGAACCACTAGTTGTTCAGCCTCAGTTTCCTTTTATATATAAATTTCATAATTTTCAAACTGTAGATCACCACAATGGATTAGACTTTCAGCTCTATTTCAAGGCTGTCCAAAAATATTACACTGTTTAGGAATTTTATTTAATTACTATTATATTATTATTTTAATTAGTATTTTTAATACTCAGTGTGGAAACGGGGGAGTAGTTGAGCACCTGTTTGTGAATGGAGAGCAGAGCCACACCTTTGCATACTTATAATGTGTGGGGTGAGCATATAATATGCAATAATCTGTTGTGGCAAGAGAGATAAATTGAGAGAAAGGTCAGATGGACAGAGAGAGTGGAGGACAGAGCTGTGTGCGTGAATGTGCACATGTGCAGTTCTTCCTCCAAACCATAGCACTCAGCTGCAAATCCTTTGCAGTTAATGACTGCCTGAAATCATTGACAAACAAATGCCAAGTTACCTCCCTTGAGATTCTTTACCAGGCTTTTTATAACGGTTTCTTTTTGTGACTTGTGCTGCTTTTGTGGTATGTTTTGATAATTTTCCATCTATCAAGTGAAGCGCCATCCATTGAGTTTTAAAGTTTTTTAGGAATAATGAGCCCTTCTTCCCTTCTCCATGCTCTTCTCATCATTCTGATACAATTTACTCGTTTCATCTTTCATAAGGGTGTTACGTAAGAATATTGCATCTTGAGGTAAAACCTATGCCTTTACATTCATATAGGCGGCACTTGATTGTAGACTTTGATAATGATGGAGGAAAGAATTCTGTGATCAACCACTTTAGTTTAGTCTAGCATTCCAGGCCTTTAGGTGTTGCTGAACTGCCAGTGTGCTCCTTGCAACAAATTTTTGATTTGACCACTCCAGTTTTTATCAGCTCTCTGATAATCTGTTTGTTTTTTAGGCTAGGGATGGCCTCCATCTCTTTGGACATATATTTGCATGGATTTTCCAGCTCCTGAATAAAAATTCAACACTTGAAATCAACTGCAGAAATTATATTGCCTTAATAACGAAGAAACAGGCAATGACACACCTGACAATGAAACTGCTGATAAGTTGAGACCACTGATAATTGATAAGTTAGTTTTCAAAAATATGACATGTGGACCCCTTGAACTAAAGATGAAAGATTTGTACTACTTGTAAGTGTGGTCTCAACTGATATTTAAATAAGGAACTGATTGTGAAGACCCAATTTACATCAGTCTTGAGTGACTGGAGGTTTAAATATTTCATATTGTGGCTTAGTGGTTAGCATGTTTGCCTCACACCTCCAGGGTTGGGGATTCGATTCCTGCCTGTGTGTGTGGAGTTTGCATGTTCTCCCCGTGCCTCGGGGGTTTCCTCCGGTTATTCAGGTTTCCTCCCCCAGTCCAAAGACATGCATTGTAAGTTGATTGGCATCTCTAAATTGTCCGTAGTGTGTGATTGCGTAAGTGAATGAGAGTGTGTGTGACCTGCGATGGGTTGGCACTCCGTCCAGGGTGTATCCTGCCTATCAAGGCAGGATACAATTTAGAGATGCCAATCATCATGCCCTATGACGCCTGGGATAGGCACAGGCTCCCCGTGACCCAAGAATAGTTCAGATAAGCGGCAGACAATGAATAAATTAATGAACTTACTTCACCTAACTCAGTAATCTGCACTGGAAACAGCTTAAAGCTATTGACACAGAGACAAAGACACCCCTGTGTTGGCTTATCTTAAACCCTCACCCACATCCATACCTTTCCTCACAGATCCAGTCCAGGTTAAAGAAATCACAGCTGTAATGTCACTGCAGCAATAGGGAATTATATTCTGTATATATTCTGACAACACAGCTAGCTAACAGCAGAATAGAAAAAGCCACATGCTTCTGAACACTTGCCAGAGTCACACAAGTGAAAATGAATGCTCAATTACATGTTTAACTTTATTTTATTCAAATACACATATTTTGTTTTATACGTTGCTACAAACCTGAAAGGAGCATACACTGGGTAATTATAAAAATCAGTTGTACTTTCATGTATCATTCATTGTTTAAGGTTTTAATTTTTAACCAAATCTTACAGATTTCTGTGGATTAGATCTCTGCCTTACCCATGATTTTCACTTACAGTGGATTATTATGTTGCCAGCCATTAAATAAAAATCCAAAATACAGGTCACCACACTGACACTATCAGTGGAAATAATAAATAGCACAAATAAACTATACATCATTCATCACATTCCAGAGGAGCAGACACAAAATATATCGTGTATCGCTCCTGCTCTGTTTAATGTTTTAATCAATTGGAAATAGAAACCTCGGCACATATTTGAGCAATGCTCACTTTTGTGAAAGGGCATCATAGAACCATCATTGTAAAATACACAATCACAACACTCACCTGTGTCTTGGCATTGACTCGGTGCTGCTGCTGTGCCTGCTCCTGCTGCTCTTTCTTCATCAAGGCTAGCTGCTCCTGATGGTCATGATACTGCTCAGCCGTAAACACTACAAAACACAGCAGAGAGGTCACATCAAATCATACAAACTATAAGCCACAGCTGCAGCCATTAAATATAATAAGCAATAATTATTGGTTTAATAGTCTGTAACCATACAATAAAACTAATCATTCAAACAATTATTTAAACAGACTGAATAATAAAGTAGGTTATTCATCGTAGAACTGCTTATATTACACAAGTGAAAAACATTTAAACCAAGTTACTGAAAAAGTTGCCCCAAAAAAAAAAGTCTGAAAAAACTCTTTTTTGTTTACTTATATACTATATGGCTATATACACCAACCAGCCACAACATTAAAATAACCTGCCTAATATTGGGCAGGCCCCCCCTTGTCCCATCAAAACAGCTCTGACCCATTAAGGCACTGACTCCACAAAACCTTTGAAGTTGTGTTATGGTATTTAGCACTAAGACATTAGCAAAAGATTTTCTGAAATCCTCTAAGTTGTGAGGTCCTGGTGCAATCTCTTCCCCAGGTGACTTGCACACACACCTGGGCATCCACATAATGCAAGAGAAAAAGTGATTTCTCAGACCAGGCCACCATCTGCCATGTGGATGGCTGGGTCCATGGATGTGTGTCCATGTAACTGGGGGAAGAGATGGCACCAGGATGCTCTATAAAAAGAAGGCAAGCTGACAGAAGCAATGTGATGCTCTAGACAATGTTCTGCGGGGGAAAAACTGGCACCATTACATTCATGTGAATGTTACCACACATTCCACCTACCTAACCAATGTTTGGGTGTGTTTAAATAGCTTGCTTAGCCAGCTGCAATGCACCGTGTATTCCGACACCTTTCTATCATAGTCAGCATTAACTTTTCAGCAATGTGTGCTACAGTAGCTTTGCAGTGGGACTGGACTAGACTTCATTGTTGGTTCACTGGTTGTCCCTCATTGGACCACTTTTGGTAGGTACTAACCACTGCATACTGGGAACACCACAAGACCTGCTGTTTTGGAGATTCTCTGACAATCGTTGAGACATCAAAATCTGACCCTTGATTTGATCCCTACACTTGACAGGAGCCACTGTTAAGAGATAATCATTGTTTTTCATGTTACCTCTCAGTGGTTTTAAATGTTATCGTTGATCAGGGAACATTTCCCCTAGATTCTAAAATGTGGCTATGGAGGTTTGCCCACTTAGCCACCAGAGCATTACTGAAATTGGGAACTGATGTCAGAAAAATAGGTCTGGGGAACAGTCTATAGTTTCATCCTAAAGGTTTAGCTGAGGTCACATTGCTTTGTTTTGGTGACTTGAGTTCTTCCACACAAACCTTGGCAAACCATGAATTTATGGACTTCTCTGTGTCCATGGGTATTATCATACTGGAACATGTTTGGGCTAGGCCCCTTAGTTCCAAGGCAAATTGTAATTCTAGAGCATACAACGTCATTCTAGACAATTGTATGCTTCCAACTTTGTGGCAACAGTTTGGGGAAGGCCCACATGTTAGTGTAGTGTTCAGCATCCATATAGCATATGCTGCCAAGAGACTGAGTGGATCATACAAAGCCTTTTATTGTTAAGATCCAAGTACTGTACTTTTATATGCTGAATGTTTTCATCAAGTAAAATTTAAATAGTTGGCATTTGGGGCAATGATTTTTTTGGTATATTGAACGTGTGTAGAAACACTACTGTATCACAACAAATATAAATTATTTATAGAACTTTTAGGAATGTCACAAAACAGCTTTGAAGAATATAGCTGCCTCCTGTTCAGGGTCACCACACCAGGATAATATTATGATACTATTTTGATTTCTACCTATGGCAGTGTAAAGTAATAGTGTGCTATTAGTATCTTTGGCATCTATGGCATTATGAAATTACAGACTAATTGGGATTTGAATGAATTACAATACTATTTTGCTATTTTGACTAGGGGCTCAAAAGTATGATTTGTAAGTTCTAGGCTTTAATCTTGCAACCCCCTGATTAGCAGCCCAGACCCTGTACTAGTAAAATCTGTTTTTAATCATACTATTTAAGGAGGGGGGAGATAGGGGGAAGAAGAAAAAAAACAGTTGGTAATTGGCAACAAAATCCTGTAGATACACACCATGTGCGGGTGGAGGAGCAAATGGTCTGCTGTTGGCTTGATTTCTGGCTGGACCACAGAGGCCACAGCACAGCTTCTGTGCTGAGCAGGGTCGGAGGCTATTGGGGTCATGGGTCAGAGCTGTCCAAGGTCTGAAGTGCCTCCAGCGATAGGCCTTAATATTATGGAGGACTTGTGAGAGGTCAGATGAGCATGTAGAAGAGTAGGAGGAGGAAGGATCCAAGGCAGAAGTTCGCATAATGGTATGATAATTGGTACCAACAGATTGGTGGATAAATGAGGGGGTGCGACAACCTAAGCCCAACCCATGATACACAGTGTCCCAGTCACAATAGGCCCGGTCCAAGAGAATCCTGAACAAAAACACAGAAACATACACACAGAAAATAGTCATTAGCTCCTTGTATGTCAAGGTACATGTACAAAATATGTACTGTGACAACAGAGAGACCATATGGTGCTTTTTGTAAAACAGCAATTTTCTGTTGTCCAAATCTGGCCAAGTTATGAAAAACCATAGTTTAATGTGCCTCTCACCTTCCCCCTCTTCCAACTCTTCGTCGTGCTAATCCCACACATCGGTGAGGTATGGTGAGTGTGGTGAGAGAGTAACGATAGCGAGCATCTCCCAAACCACTCTCAGCAGGATCTGACCATGGCCATGAACCCTGCTCCCCACACACCTGTATGAGTGAGTGAGAGTGAGTGAGAGAGTGAGTGAGTGAGAGAGAGAGAGAGAAATTGGGGAAAGGGAAAGTGGGGAATGAGTGACACTGTATAGTTACAGAGTGTGTTAATTGAGTATACCCTGAAAAACTCACAGATTGATAGTGGCAGCCGGACCTGCGTCTAAACGCAAACACACCATCAGGTTCATTCTCCTCCTCTGCTTCAGATGAACCAGAATATAGCTGATTGACAACAACATAATGACAAACAAAAATAACAGTGAATGTCTGAGCTTGAAAGTCATACCATTTTATTATATTCCACCTATCTAATATCAATTTTTGCTTTAATTGTGAAGTGTTTCTGAAAGAAAAAAACTGGCAAAAAGTTACAGGTTTGAGCGTTGCAGTTTTGTAGAGAATAACAAAGAGGTTCAAAATATTAAACAGCTAGAATCAGGTGTTGCTCTTGCCTGCTTGGTATGAAAACCTGCACTCACACCAGGCCTTTGTAGATAAAATTGGACTCCCCTGTGTTGTAGTAGATGCAGGTTTCTCCACTTGAAATTTGATCCAACTTTATATCTGTTTGGTAAGCTCAGTTTAGCATTACTATATGAGAATCTGGTCAGTGCATTCAGCTTTTTAATTATGCTGCTTGTGTACTTAGTGTTTTAAATTATTTCCTTCTTTACAAAAACCTCATTCAAGTGTGATTTTTTTTTTTTTAAAACAAAGTTTATTGAGGCATTACTTTTAACAACTTGGCACATGGATCAAGAGTTTAGGAAACTGTCCACCAGTTCAGCTACCAGGAATGGTTACCACATTCCACACTGCCTAAGCATGCAAAACGGTCCAACACAGTCTACCCTGTTCTTTGGGCCCAAGGCCAAAGACCAGTGGCGGCTGGTGGTAAAAGATTTTTTTTGGAGGGCAAACAAATGTAAAATCAAACTGTTAGTATTGCAGGACTGTAAATAGCCATTTATCAGGTGATTATGTATCATTACTGCTTAAATTTTGCTCTCCTTTCTGGCTTACAAATTTCTCAATGACCTTCTGGTTAAAGTCAGTCATCTCAGTCACCAGACTCTTTTCCATTGACAGAATGACCAATGCATTCAGCCTCTCCTGGATCATGCTATTTCTCAGAAAAGTCTTAATTCTCTTGTGAAAGGGTATTTTTGTAAAGATAACTGAATTTTCTTTCATCTCGAGATATTTCGCTTGCTTCCACATTAATCTGTATTTGTTCGTTAACTGACAATCTGCTGAGTGGTAATGAGACTCGTTGAGAATGGTCCAATCACATTAGGTTAAATATATAAAACAATATTGATTCGCCAACATCAAAAGTGGGAGGGTTCAGGGGGCAGAGTGCTGCAACCCAAGGAAAATTTGAAACAAGCCAATCAGAGCTCAGCCTGATTGAAAAACACATTTGCTTGTCCAGTGCCCTGCACACACAAACGCACACAAATGAACAAAATACAGTTTTGATTTTTTAATTTTAAATAAATGATAATATGACTAACAGTGGAATAGTAAGACTAAATTATTTTATTTCGTTATTAAAATATTTAATTACTAACGTGTTAAAGTAGCATTCTTAAAGGGGCGACGCCCCAGCATCCCCTATTGACTGCCCGCCACTGCCAAAGACCCTTTAGAGTATTTTCAGAATTACAACATGGTGTACTCCAGGCTACACCACTCCTGTGCCCCTCAAATGCCAAATACAACATGCAACCTAGAAGCTCTGAACTGGTCTCCCAGGGCACCAAACACACACCCCTGACACAGCGTATGATTTGCTAAAGATGTGAAGATCTGATGCAGTCACCATCTATGAGACTAATAGACAATGAATGCATCAGGTCATCAGATTTGATGGCCTTATTGCAGGGGAGCAAACTCCTGTTCCACCATCCTTTTCAAGGTACCTTAAAGGGTGACTGGACTCTTCCAGGATGTTATTTACCTCCTAGACAGAGGTGCAATTGAGAAAAGACACACTATTCAAAACAGGCTCAACAAAAATATTTTCTTGTCTGAAAAAGGATGGTGTTTTCGTCCCATTCTGGATTGAGGACTGAACTGGTTCCTAAAAGTCCAATCTTTTTCATATGTTGAAGTTCCCAGGCTTTGTTCATGCCATGCAGATGAGACTAGTTTATGTTAGTACACCTGCTTGATTCATACTTCCACCCCACTGCTCAAAAACACAGGTGCTTTGTGGGACAGATGTACCAGTACAAATTTCCACACCTATTACTTGCATTGCATGCATTTTGTGGTCAGATAGTTCTGGAGTGAGCTTAAGGCTGAACCCTGGTTCTTGCCTAATGTTATGTCACCAAGTTTATGAACTAGGTGCTTAACTTTATAGCATTCTATGAAGGCCATAAGGAAGTCCCCCAGTCCACACAGTAGCTATTTGCTCATGAGACCAGTTTATCATGGATCATTGTGTGACTGCAGAGGGTGCTCCTCTTTCTAAGACTGGCCCAATGGGTGATAGAAGTTATTACCTTGGTTTATTGCAATATTCCTAATGCATTATAAGTGGATATTTGCTTTATTAGATTTGTAAGAACATAATTTACACACAAACTATTTTCCCTGTTTGTTTTATGTATTTAAAAAAAATCATTGTGCTATATTTTCTCCTAAAAGAGTTTTAAGCTGATGGTATCCTAAGTCTGTGACCTAGTGAACCAACATTGATGCATTCTTTGATAAAGGCTTCAAAGCCCTGTTGTACCTTGCTCTGAATAAGAGCATCTGCCAAATGCCATAAATGTAAATGCAAATTTCTCACCACTGCAAACATGGACACCGCCTTGTAAGATCAATTTTGTTTACTCCGTCAGAGCACATAAAAAGCAACTTTAACCATACTTTTAGGGTATTGGTACTGCTGTACTATACTGAAACAAATATGCAACATTTTGAACTGAAATTGCAGTACAGCAACCACAGCAGACAATAGCATGTACCTTTAGCAACAAGCTAATTGACCAACATTAGTGATAACACTAATGTTGATAACCTTCTCAAAACAGCAGTTGGTATGGTCAATATATATAATATAATATTATAGATTCAATCAAGTACTGTTTCTGTATATTAACTTATATAAAACTAATACTTCTATAAACTCATTTAAAAGTATAGAGAGAGAGAGAGAGAGAGAGAGAGAGAGAGAGAGAGAGAGAGAGAGAGAACTTTACACTGTTCAATTTCAAATTCAAATGTTACTAGTCACACACACAATCAATCATGCAGAGTACGACATGCTGAAAACTACTTTAATGACTGTTATTTATAGTGTGCATGGCCATGATGGGAATTAATGCCACTTCATGAAGTAGAAGAAGAAACCGGTAATTGAAAAGACAACCAAGTTGACAGAATTAAATGTTGAAACTTGACAACCTTGAAAGCAATATATGAATAGGTTGGACATTCAGCCCCAATGACATGCCATTCTACCAGGAGCATCTCATCCTCAAGGGGTAAGGTTGGATATTTATCTTCTAAGGAAAAAACACCAAACTTATTTTAAACTAGTTTATCGTTGATTAGACTGCTGGTACAAACTCACATTAAGCATCAGTCAAATGTGAACAGTTTGCTGGCCCATTATCAGTGTTATATCAATCTTTGCTACTTTTTAGCCTTTGATACTCACTGAATGCAGCTGCATGAATGTACTGAAAATATGAAAGTGCCATGTATTATGGCCTATGAAAAGTACAAGACATTATATTGTTGATATCAGTAATTTAATCAGTCTGTGGGTACTTCTTTTAATGTACTTACATTTTTTCTTCCAACAATCTCCCTGCTAAGCTATGACTGTTTTTGTTGTAATACACCATCAATGTCAAGTATCAATGTCCCTCCAAATTTTCCCTAAAAGTTTGAAATGCATGTGGTGACAATTTTAATCCACGTACCTGTGAGCTCGGCTCCTCATCCGAGCTAGGGAAATCATACTGATTAAGGGCTTTACTGCTGACTGTAGCAGGGACTGGGTGACCAGATAGCAGCATGGGCTTCGGCTTCTTTTCATACTTCCTCTTCTGACGTACCACTTCTGGCTTGTCCACCTGAACACATGTTGCTGGTCACATACTGGATATATTTGCATAATAAATTTGGTGTCATCCCCAAAAGAGAGTAGCACCTGCACATCACAGCCACATGTGTGTGCCAGCCTAGGAAAACTCATCAGATGATGCTGCAGTCTAATTCACTCCAGAAAAGATTTTTCTACCCGCAACATTTTCTGTAAGCACTGTTAGACTTTGATACTGGTAAGGTATTAAAAAAAAAATTCAATAAAAAAATCATCTTTAAAAAAAGCAAATAATTCTGTACAAAATAACTCTTCAAATAAATGCCCATTACACCTATAGGGTTTATTTCAAATACTTCGTTAGCTTTGTTAGTTCATCTCCAATTAAGAAAATTGTGAATTTAGCCAAGTGAATCTAGCTTAGAATGTAGATTTTATGGACAGGTTTTCTATATGAGGTCCTATTCCAAATGGTCTGATATAACTGGGTCTGGCCAAAAAAGTTCTATTTCCTCACATAGTGAATATCTCTCATACTTTGAACCAGTATTTGGATAGCTATGTGCCAGACTAAAACTGACATAAGTTTGATCAGTTTAATTAATAGGACAATGTGTGTGTGGTACCTTGCTCTTATAGTCGCGGTCATGTTCTGCATGTCTGTACTGGCTGCTCGTGGTGATGGGGATTAGGGGAATAATGGTCTTCTCTAATGCCCGCTGAGCCAGAACCTCTGCCATAACCTCACCTCCAAAATCAGGCATACAATTCCTGCAAAGCACACATCAAGTCATCAAGTCAAATGTGAGTTCAGGTATCCTAAAAGGAGAGAAAATATACATTGGGAATAAATATCATGAACTGCCTTTACTGCAGCTGCCTTCAGTCCCTGCTTGTTTGAGGGTCTTTTTACATTTAGTTTTGTCTTTAGTAAGGGAAAAGTATGAAAAGCATCAATTGGGTTAAGGTCAAGTGACAGACTTGCCCATTTAAGAACATTCTGTTTCTTTGCCTTAAGCAGCTCTTGGGCTGCTTTTGCCATGTGTTTTGGATCATTACCAATCCGTACTTCTGAAGTATTGTCCTATAAGTTTTGCAGCATTTGAAAATCTGAGCAGAATTTATAGGTCCATACACTTCAGAATTCACCCTGTTGCTTTGATCAGCAGTCACATCAATAAAATCCAAGGACCAAGTTCCATTAGCAGCTATACATGCCTATGCCTTAACGCCACCTCCACCATGCTTAAAAGATTTTGTGGTATGCTTTGGGTTCAGGAGCTCTTCTTTTCCTTCTCCATACTCTTTTTTTCATTATTCTGGTACAAATTAATCTTGGTTTCATCTTTACAAGAATCATGTTCCACAAATGGGCAGGTTTTTTTTTTTAGCAAATTCTAATCTGGCCTTTTCGTTACCGAGTTTCCTTTGCCTCTTGAGGTCAATGGTCCACTGACAGGTGAAGTGAATGTGTGTGTGTATGTATCCGATCCCTTAGAAGAGCAAAAATATTACAAAATAATTAATAAAAGCTACGATAGAAAGGTGTCTGAAGAGCCACTGCAAGAGTCACAGCTTGCTGTGTATAGCACTGTGTACCCACAGACCTATCAGAGGGCCAAACTGACCACGGTCCACCTCCAAAAGTGCCCACCATAGGCACATGAGCATCAGAAATGGGCCACTGAACATTGAAAGATTGTGGTCTCATCTCATGAATCCTGTTTCCTTTTACATCACATGGATGGCCTGGTGCGTGTCTTACTTGGGAAAAAGATAGCAACATTGATGCACTATGGGAAGAAAGCAAGTAGGCAGTGTGATGCTCTAGGTGATGTTCTTGTTTAGGAATTATTTGAGGGACATAAAGAAAATTATAAAGTTGGCTTGGCCTCCAAATTCCCCAGACCTCCAATTGAGCATATGTGGATGTGCTGGACAAACCAGTACAATTCATGAAGGCCCCACCTAGCAACATACAGAAATGCCTCTCCATCACCCTTTCTCTTTTGTTTGATTGGATCTCGATCACTCAAACAAAAGAAGCCAGTAATTGTACCAAGAAACTGCAATGCACAAACTTTTCTGTCCAGAAGACAGAGCATCACAACTTCACACACAAACATATACATATATACACCATCTGTGCTCCCTTTCTGCAGTCCTGCTCAGTGTCCCCAATTTGTTTTGACACTCTGTATTTCACCTCTTCTCCACTATCTCCAGGGTTAGGTGCAGCAATTCTCTCTTGCTCTTCTCACGTCTCTTTATCATTTCCAGTATGGTAACGGCTCTGCTTAGATCTCTTCTCAATTTTAACATCTTCTCATATGAAACCTCATCATTCTTACGATTCTGGAGAAATAAAAACACAGAGAGAGGGGGACAAACTAAGTGAATAAAAGAGATAAAGGGAAGAGTCTTGAAGCCAAAGCTGTATATTTGCATATAGTTCAAACAGTTATGAATAACACAAAACCATTTAGGCCTTTAAAATCCAGAGCTTACCTTCCTGGTCTGCATTTTTTCAGTCCTACGCCTGAAAGCAACATAGGGGTCATTGGTGCTTGAACCATCTCGCCTCTCCTGTTTTACAACAGGAATCAGAGAGCCACTTTGACATGATTTTCTCTTTTTGCTCCAATACTCAAACACCTCCTTGATTAACTCATCATCCTCCTTGAGAAGAAGTTTTGCCTCCTGCAAAGTCACCAACTGGAAGAAGAATAGAAAGAGTGAAACGAGAACTGATAAACAGCTGATAATATACCCTTGATGTGGTTGCAGTCAATACAAGAATTAGGAATTTTACCAAAAAATACTCTATCCCAAGATTTCCTTTATGTTAAGCCCTTACTGAAAACATAATTCAAACTACATATTATATTATTTTGAGTTTTTTGGGTCAACAAAAGGTTAATTGTTTGTTTATAGAAGTTGGTCAGACCCTTATGTTTGTTCAATTGTTATTTAGGCTCTGATAAATGCAAACACAGAATTGAAGGAGGGTGTACATTGTACCCATGACTACACTCTCCTTAATAAAATCCATATTTATGATGACTACCCATCTTCATCATGCAGTCTGTTGAGTGTATTTTATGATATACAGATGTATCAAATCAAGAAATTTGTATCACATGATACAAATCATCCTAATTTCAGCCCAGTGAAAACTAATGGACAGAAATGGCCTCAAATTTCACAATATTCTGTGAAAGTTTATCATTATGTCTTGACTTGAAGATTCTGTAGGAAAACATATTTTGAGGTTATTCTAAAATCTATTCTAACATACAATGCTCTTTGAATAATTATTTACATATCCTAGCTCTCACCACCAAATGATGTTCAAAGCAGACGATGATCAGGAACTATGACAGCTGGGAACCGACTCCAGGGATTTCACTGCTTTGTTTAAGAGTATCACCTCTAGGCTTTTGTATTGCCACACCTTCATGGCCTGCCCACTCAAGGCCTTTAAAAATTGCAAAGTATGTGCCTTTTCACTGGACTCGATAAGTACAGTACCACCGCAGTGTGTTCTGATCTCCCATAAAACATTCCTGGTGAACACTACCTCCAAGTCAACTGATCTGTATTGTGGCTGCAATCCCAAATCAGCATCCTTCCACGACTATACTTTACAGGTGGTGTGATGTGTTTGGAGTGATGCACTGTCCTAGGATTTTCCCCAAATAAGGTGGCAAAAAGTTTATGTTCACAATCAGAAAAAGACTTGGCAAGAATTGCTTTCATTAAAGTGAGGCTAGGAAAAAGGCCTCTCTCACCAAAATGAATATGGAGCACAACCCATGTTTAAAAAAAATGCATCTGAACAAAACACATGGTGGACTTATACTTATAGGGAAAACCACCAGGTTTCTGAATGTTTACTGTTTAAGAAAAATTTACATTTACATTTCGCAGACACCCTTATCCAGAGTGACTTACAGAAGAGCTGTGTATTTGTTGATGGAGGTGTCATTTACAGTGTAAAAAGGATAACTTGAAATTGCTTGCCTTAATACGCTTTTTAACTTAACAAAAATTATTTAACTACTCTATAAACTATATTAAACTAATTGCTTCTCTCAAACTAAAACTTAAAGTTGGCCTCAATACATAAGCTATGTTGGCAACATACACAAACTATAGTTGAAGGCTAGTTGAGTCCTGGCCAACTACTTTGCTCATTGGCAAATGTTTGAGTATTTTGGTTAAATATTGGTTAAAGCCCCCCCACACCTCGCCTGGCATACTCTTTCTCTCAAAGTGGAAAAAAAAGACAATCGTGTTTAATATACACACTTCTTTCAATCACGCAGCATCTAAGTTTATGTAATGGGGAAAAAAGGAGATTAATCTTTGTGTTGTCTCTGTTAACATGATAAGCTGCATTCTTGTAATTATGAAGAGAGGCTAGTGAGAGAACATCTGATTATAGCTGCTATGTAAGTATGTTGAGGTATTCTGAATTGGTTGATCAGCCTACAAGCATGGCAGATTAATATAATGGCTCAAACGGTCTTCTTAGGAAAATCAAACTATTTTTGTGCTGTTAACTATTTCTTTCCCAACGTCTGTGTGCATAGATGTTGCCAACATAAAAATTAAAAGAAATAAAGTCATTCACATTTTAGTTTTGTAAGCATGCAACATTAACGTATACAATAAAATCAACAGTTTTTCCATTTTCACATTTTGGGTATTGCATAGCCATAATTGGGGGTCCAAGCACCAAAAGTGGCTCTTCTTTTATGCTTAAGAAATTTGTGCAGAACAAACTGTAAATCATACAGATATGAAACTTGAGCATTTAGTACAGCATGCTCCTGCTCAGACAAGGAAGTCATTCCCAATCTGCCTAAAAGATTATATATATATTACACACACACACACACACACACACACACACACACACACACACACACACAAAAGTATTTAGTCAGCCACCAATTGTGCAAGTTCTCCCACTTAAAAAGATGAGAGAGGCCTGTAATTTTCATCATAGATACACTTCAACTATGAGAGACAGAATGAGAAAAAAAAACCCCCAGAAAATCACGTTGTCTGATTTTTAAAGAATTTATTTGCAAATTATGGTGGAAAATAAGTATTTGGTCACCTACAAAAAAAACAAGATTTCTGGCTCTCACAAACCTGTAGCTTCTTCTTTAAGAGGCTCCTCTGTCCTCCACTCGTTACCTGTATTAATGGCACCTGTTTGAACTCGTTATCAGTATAAAAGACACCTGTCCACAACCTCAAACAGTCAGACTCCAAACTCCACTATGGCCAAGACCAAAGAGCTGTCAAAGGACACCAGAAACAAAATTGTAGACCTGCACCAGGCTGGGAAGACTGAATCTGCAATAGGTAAGCAGCTTGGTGTGAAGAAATCAACTGTGGGAGCAATTATTAGAAAATGGAAGACATACAAGACCACTGAATCTCCCTCGATCTGGGGCTCCACGCAAGATCTCACCCCGTGGGGTCAAAATGATCACAAGAACGGTGAGCAAAAATCCCAGAACCACACGGGGGGACCTAGTGAATGACCTGCAGAGAGCTGGGACCAAAGTAACAAAGGCTACCATCAGTAACACACTACGCCGCCAGGGACTCAAATCCTGCAGTGCCAGACGTGTCCCCCTGCTTAAGCCAGTACATGTCCGGGCCCGTCTGAAGTTTGCTAGAGAGCATTTGGATGATCCAGAAGAGGATTGGGAGAATGTCATATGGTCAGATAAAACCAAAATAGAACGTTTTGGTAAAAACTCAACTTGTCGTGTTTGGAGGAGAAAGAATGCTGAGTTGCATCCAAAGAACACCATACCTACTGTGAAGCATGGGGGTGGAAACATCATGCTTTGGGGCTGTTTTTCTGCAAAGGGACCAGGACGACTGATCCGTGTAAAGGAAAGAACGAATGGGGCCATGTATCATGAGAGTTTGAGTAAAAACCTCCTTCCATCAGCAAGGGCATTGAAGATGAAACGTGGCTGGGTCTTTCAGCACGACAATGATCCCAAACACACTGCCCGGGCAACGAAGGAGTGGCTTTGTAAGAAGCATTTCAAGGTCCTGGAGTGGCCTAACCAGTCTCCAGATCTCAACCCCATAGAAAATCTTTGGAGGAAGTTGAAAATCCGTGTTGCCCAGCGACAGCTCCAAAACATCACTGCTCTAGAGGAGATCTGCATGGAGGAATGGACCAAACTACCAGCAACAGTGTGTAAAAACCTTGTGGTGACTTACAGAAAACATTTGACCTCTGTCATTGCCAACAAAGGATATATAACAAAGTATTGAGATGAACTTTTGTTATTGACCAAATACTTATTTTCCACCATAACTTACAAATAAATTCTTTAAAAATCAGACAGTGATTTTCTGGATTTTTTTTCTCATTCTGTCTCTCATAGTTGAAGTGTACCTATGATGAAAATTACAGGCCTCTCTCATCTTTTTAAGTGGGAGAACTTGCACAATTGGTGGCTGACTAAATACTATTCTCTCTGTCTGTGTGTGTGTGTGTATATGTATATATATATATATATATATATATATATATATATATATATATATATATATATATATATATATATATATATATATATATATATATATATATATATATATATACATATATACACATACATACATACATACACACACACATAGTGGTGTGAAAGTGTTGGCCCCCTTCCTGATTTCTTATTTTTTTGCATGTTTGTCACACTTTAATGTTTCAGATAATCAAACACATTTAACTATTAGTCATTATAGTCATTATATATCAGTCTCTTTCTTATGGTGGAGTGATGAACACTCGCCTTAACTGTAGGTAGGTTTGTGACCTCAAGCTGAAGCGAACTTGGGTTCTGCAGCAGGACAATGATCCAAAACACACCAGCAAGTCCACCTCTGAATGGCTGAAGAAAAACAAAATGAAGACTTTGGAGTGGCCTAGTCAAAGTCCTGACCTCAATCCGATTGAGATGCTGTGGCATGACCTTAAAAAGGTGGTTAATGCTCGAAAACCCACCAATGTGGCTGAATTACAACAATTCTGCAAAGATGAGTGGGCCAAAATTCCTCAACAGCGCTGTAACAGACTCATTGCAAGTTATCGAAAACGCTTGATTGCAGTTGTTGCTGCTAAGGGTGGACCAACCAGTTATTAGGCTTAGGGCGCAAACACTTTCACACAGGGCCATGTAGTTTTGGATTTTGTTTTTCCTTAATAATAAAAACCTTCATTTAAAAACTGCATGATATGTTTACTTTTGTTATCTTTGACTAATATTTAAATGTGTTTGATTATCTGAAACATTAAAGTGTGACAAACATGCAAAAAAATAAGAAATCAGGAAGGGGGCCAACACTTTTTCACACCACTGTACATACATACACACATACGTAATTCAATAAATTAGAATGTCGTGGAAAAGTTAATTTATTTCAGTAATTCAACTCAAATTGTGAAACTTGTGTATTAAATAAATTCAATGCACACAGACTGAAGTAGTTTAAGTCTTTGGTTCTTTTAATTGTGGTGATTTTGGCTCACATTTAACAAAAACCGACCAATTCACACTCTCAACAAATTAGAATACTTTATAAGACCAATAAAAAAACATTTTTAGTGAATTGTTGGCCTTCTGGAAAGTATGTTCATTTACTGTCCATGTACTCAATACTTGGTAGGGGCTCTTTTTGCTTTAATTACTGCCTCAATTCGGCGTGGCATGGAGGTGATCAGTCTGTGGCACTGCTGAGGTGGTATGGAAGTCCAGGTTTCTTTGACAGTGGCCTTCAGCTCATCTGCATTTTTTGGTCTCTTGTTTCTCATTTTCCTCTTGACCATACCCCATAGATTCTCCATGGGGTTTAGGGTCTGGGGAGTTTGCTGGCCAGTCAAGCACACCAACACCATGGTCATTTAACCAACTTTTGGTGCTTTTGGCAGTGTGGGCAGGTGCCAAATCCTGCTGGAAAATTAAATCAGCATCTTCAAAAAGCCGGTCAGCAGAAGGAAGCATGAAGTGCTCCAAAATTTCTTGGTAAACGGGTGCAGTGACTTTGGTTTTCAAAAAACACAAATGGACCAACACCAGCAGATGACATTGCACCCCAAGTCATCACAGACTGTGGAAACTTAACACTGGACTTCAAGCAACTTGGGCTCTGAGCTTCTCCACCCTTCTTCCAGACTCTAGGACCTTGGTTTCCAGATGAAATTCAAAACTTGCTCTCATCTGAAAAGAGGACTTTGTACCACTGGGCAACAGTCCAGTTCTTC
>JAUCMX010000022.1:11108758-11623758 GCA_033459395.1 Hemibagrus guttatus | reverse complement strand
CTGCCGATAGATAGATAGATAGATAGATAGATAGATAGATAGATAGATAGATAGATAGATAGATAGATAGATAGATAGATAGATAGATAGATAGATAGATAGATAGATAGATAGATAGATAGATAGATAGATAGATAGATAGATAGATAGATAGATAGATAGATAGATAGATAGATAGATAGATAGATAGATAGATAGATAGATAGATAGATAGATAGATAGATAGATAGATAGATAGATAGATAGATAGATAGATAGATAGATAGATAGATAGATAGATAGATAGATAGATAGATAGATAGATAGATAGATAGATAGATAGATAGATAGATAGATAGATAGATAGATAGATAGATAGATAGATAGATAGATAGATAGATAGATAGATAGATAGATAGATAGATAGATAGATAGATAGATAGATAGATAGATAGATAGATAGATAGATAGATAGATAGATAGATAGATAGATAGATAGATAGATAGATAGATAGATAGATAGATAGATAGATAGATAGATAGATAGATAGATAGATAGATAGATAGATAGATAGATAGATAGATAGATAGATAGATAGATAGATAGATAGATAGATAGATAGATAGATAGATAGATAGATAGATAGATAGATAGATAGATAGATAGATAGATAGATAGATAGATAGATAGATAGATAGATAGATAGATAGATAGATAGATAGATAGATAGATAGATAGATAGATAGATAGATAGATAGATAGATAGATAGATAGATAGATAGATAGATAGATAGATAGATAGATAGATAGATAGATAGATAGATAGATAGATAGATAGATAGATAGATAGATAGATAGATAGATAGATAGATAGATAGATAGATAGATAGATAGATAGATAGATAGATAGATAGATAGATAGATAGATAGATAGATAGATAGATAGATAGATAGATAGATAGATAGATAGATAGATAGATAGATAGATAGATAGATAGATAGATAGATAGATAGATAGATAGATAGATAGATAGATAGATAGATAGATAGATAGATAGATAGATAGATAGATAGATAGATAGATAGATAGATAGATAGATAGATAGATAGATAGATAGATAGATAGATAGATAGATAGATAGATAGATAGATAGATAGATAGATAGATAGATAGATAGATAGATAGATAGATAGATAGATAGATAGATAGATAGATAGATAGATAGATAGATAGATAGATAGATAGATAGATAGATAGATAGATAGATAGATAGATAGATAGATAGATAGATAGATAGATAGATAGATAGATAGATAGATAGATAGATAGATAGATAGATAGATAGATAGATAGATAGATAGATAGATAGATAGATAGATAGATAGATAGATAGATAGATAGATAGATAGATAGATAGAATAGATAGATAGATAGATAGATAGATAGATAGATAGATAGATAGATAGTAGTAGATAGATAGATAGATAGATAGATAGATAGATAGATAGATAGATAGATAGATAGATAGATAGATAGATAGATAGATAGATAGATAGATAGATAGATAGATAGATAGATAGATAGATAGATAGATAGATAGATAGATAGATAGATAGATAGATAGATAGATAGATAGATAGATAGATAGATAGATAGATAGATAGATAGATAGATAGATAGATAGATAGATAGATCATCTGTGAGCAAGAATAGTCTTTAATGCAGTGTCACATAGATCACAATCATTTATTTGTATAGCGTATGGCCTCCTTTTCTGACCAGTACATTGAGAATGACGGATGCATGTCCTGCAAAGTTGTCAGAAGGATTTTGAGCCATTCCTCTTGCAGAACAGTGGCCAGGTCACTACATGATGCTGGTGGAGGAAAACCTTTCCTGACTGGTTCCTCCAAAAGACCCCAAAATGGCTCAATAATATTCAGCTCTGGTGACTCTCCAGACCATGGGAGATGTTCAACTTTAACTATATGTTAATCAAACCACTCTGCCCCCAGTCTTGCTATGTGTTTTGGTGCATTATGCTCCAGATACACTGAGCTGTCTTCAGGTTACAATGCTTGAACTACTGGGTGCACTAGGTCCGACAAAGAATAAAAGTAAATAAATGGAAAATAAAAAGGGAAAAGGAGCAAGAGGCAATATACCTCTTCAAAATAGGAGAGGAAAAGAGACAAAAATGCTCAGAAATGATGACGGAAAGGCAAAAAAAAGAAAAGAAAGAAATTTGCTAATCTGCCACCATATGCACCCCAAGGAACAAAATATAACATGGTGACATGGACGGTGCAAACTGAAGGAGAAAGTGAGCTGGCAGAAAAAAAAGTGATCAACAATTAGAAGAACAACATAAAAAAAAAACAGCATGAAGAGTGACCAAGAATAAGAAAGAAAATGGAAGAACATGTGCCAAAACAGATAAAACCAGCATTAGCTAAATTGGAGAGCACAAGAGAAAATGAAACTAGGACAAGTTCAGAAACAAGAAGTAGTATCTGGGAAGAAGACAGTGAGGAATATATGTGTTTGGTGGACAAAGAAACAGAAATTCTGTAAATGTTACAAGTAAAGTTAAGGAAAGGAGAGGTGGAAGTAAAAAGAAAAAGAACACCAAAACCTGAGTGTTAGACAACACAAGGATGGAAGGGGAGCACATAAAGCCATTAAAAGGGTTAAAAAAGTATTCTCAATTTTAATTGGGAATAAGGTACACATGAGTATTTACAATGGGCGTCCTAAGATTTTGATGGTCTTGTCAGTCGCATTGCTGATACCCATGAGGGAGTTTGAAAGTAGATAAGGGTGTTTGAAGAAGAAACAACAAGCAGGCTACTGGCAAAAGGTGGCATTAAAGCTCTCTTAGCAAACACCCTAGAAACAACCAAGATGGTCAAACAAGATGTCAGGTTGCAATAGAGGGGGAAGAAAAGTTAAACCCATGCTGGTAGACACTTTGCACATGTGCAAAATTTACATGAGCTACTTACACATGTGCAAATTATGTCCAAAATTATGCCTCTCACCTCCCCATGTCTGGTAAATTTGCAAAGACAGAAGGGAATTTTTCAAACATGTATAATGAGTCCCTAACGTGTCCCCAAACGTGTATGCACATGGTGTTTGTTAACTGTTTGGTGCTGTTTAGAAACAATGTGGATTTAGGGAAAGTGATGGAAAAGCTGTCCAGCATGCTGAACAAATTGGTCAGCTTCTAGCTGTCATGATGTAACCTAAGTAGTTAGCCATCAACAAGTGTCAAGCGGAACGAAAATGGAAATGCGTGTCACTAAAGGTAGTAATGCAGCGGATTTAGAGGCTAGAAAAGCATCAGCTGTTTTAGCACCAGTAGTTCTCACTAAGCCTCAGCCTTAACCAGATGAAATCATTCATATCCACCAAAAAACAGGTCCATGCAAGCTGCCAATATGGGCACAATGTGGCACTAAATAAGACAAATGGCATCTCAGCCCCATCAAGCATGTATTTCACTTTTTGAAGATAAAACCAAAGGCAGAAAGACCCACAAACAAATAACAACTGAAGACAGCTGCAGTAAAGGCCTGGAAAAGCAACCCAGGTTTTGGTTATGGGTTCCAGACTTCAGGTAGTCATTGCCTTTTCCATATGTTACACCTGGCTCAGAGATGCAACATTAAGGGAGATGACACGGTGGAATAACTTCAACATAATATTTATTACAACACAAAATTAACCAAAATAACAATCAGGACATCGGTATCAGTTGATTCAATCAGTATGTAATGCAAGTAAATGGATGCAGAATGAAGTGTGGTCAGTGCTAGTGAATGGATGCAAAACAAACTGGCAAACTGCCCCCTCGCCACAGTGAAGTCCAAATGTTTAAATATAAGCTATAACGAGCATGAGGTGCGCTCAAGTCACACCCTAATCACGAAACCTGCAACAAAAGACAAGTAACCAAAACCCGAACCAACACAACTCAGTCTTAACACACACCCCTTAAAAAAATTCCACATCAAACAATAATAAATTATAACATGCATACATATAGAGGTAGGTCAACTCACATCAATTGGAGACAGAAACACCTAGTCACTCCACCACAGGGTCACATGACAGGGTGTCCGCTAACACACACTCACCTCCCTTAATGTGTTTAATCGTCAGGTTATAGGGATGTAGGAAAAGTATATTCCACGAACATTTAAAAGTAAAATTTCCGCACACATTTTAGACGTAAAATTCGTTCCCTGGTCACTTTGAATGACCTTAAGGATACTGAAGATTGAAATAAATTGGAATGCTAACTTTCAACAAAATATTTTATTTATGATTATATTCATTTGTCCAATTACATTTGAGCCCCTGGAAATGGGGGGACTGTGTATAAAAATGGCTGCAACTCCAAAATATATCACATTTTTTAAATTTTGTTTAAACCCTTGAAAAATCAGAAAGTCTGCACTTCAATTTCATCTTGATTTTCATTTTGATTTTCATTTTATTTCTGTTATGGTGGCATTTTTGGCCTCCGAGAGGAAATTCATTCATCACAGCACAACACATGCAAGAGCATAAGATGATGGCTGGTTTCCTATGTGTTTAAAGCATGTATAGCTGTAGGAACAAAACACTTACTAAAGGTAGTAATCCTACACATAGGTAGTCTACACCTACCGCCCAATGGAATTAGAATGAAATACTGATGGAATGGGTGATCTGGATCATTAAGGATTATATGTGCTTTGATTTGCATGGCTGAAGTGACAGTCTGATAAATTAGGAAATTCCAATAATCGTACTAGCCAGCTGAAGTATTTTTAAAAGTTTGTTCTTATTTACAGCTGTAAGCAGATGAAAGAAAGAAATGGCACCATACATAAGAGCTAACTCAATACTCCGATACAGGAGGAGAAGGACAAAAAACTGAACAGACAACTGCTTGAGTTTACGGAGAACTTTGTTGACAGCACTTGTAGATGCCGAGAACATGCTGATTAAAGTTGAGACGATCATCTGAAGTAATGCCCAGGTATTTAAAATTTCAACCATCTTCAATTTGCATACAAGCAGAAGAGTGGTACATAGGATGCAGTGGCTTGTCTTCTGCACTGTTTGCTTCAACACCTGGACACCCACTATGTTGATAGCAACACTGAGATGGATCTGTGTTTTGGAGGAGCTAAAAACCAGTTCTTTAGTCTTTAGAATGTTCAGGTGGAGAAAATTATCACCACACCATGTGCCAAAATATGTTATGGAACATTGATAGTCCAATAAAGAAGCTGTCATCTGCTTATTTAAAATAATGGGTAGTAGTAAATGGACTGACAGTCATTCATACAGAGAATATAAAGAAATGGACTTGGTACACATCCCTGGGTGGCCCCAGTATTAAGGACAATGGTGGGAGATAATGAATTGTCCACTTTTACCACTTGCGAACTGTTAGACAGAAAACTTTGAATCCAATCCAATCCAAGTGGTGATGGAACTTTCAGGCCCTGTAATTTCTTGATTTACGTGATTATACTGAATTGAATTAAAGGCAGAACTAAAGTCAATAAAAAGAAGTTTGGCATAATTTCCAGGGGTGTCCAGATGTTGAAGCAGACAGTGCAGAAGACAAGCCACTGCATCCTATGTACCACTCTTCTGCTTGTATGCAAATTGAAGACAGTCCAACAATAGTGAAACATATGGAACAATTATATTTTGGAGTACTTTCTCGCAACATTTCATTATGATCAAGGTGATTTTTGCCTCGATTTTATGATTGAGATGAATGATTTACCTCTTATGCATGTGATTTTTTGGGGACAGGAACAATATTTGATGACTTCCATGTAACAGGCATTTTTTTAGGTTCCAGGCACAATTTTCCAAAACCCGACCTGGAATTCTATCCGGCCGCAGGAGCCTTATTCGTCTTGCACTTAATGAGCTGGAAAAATACATCCTGCTTGGTTAAGAGGGACTCATAATCCAACTCCTGAGAGGGCAAGAAATTCAGAAGGCTGTCGCACTCTGCTGAAAAATCAGAGGCATCAAAACGAACATAAAAGTTATTAAGATTGGTGGCAAAGGTGGTAGGATCTGATACACAAGTAGTCTGTTTAATACATCATCCAGTAAGAGTCCTGACACGATGAAAAGCCCGTTTAGTGTTCATATTTGCAAAATCCTGTTCCAGTTTGTTTTTAAAATGCTTTTTAGCCTTAAAGATTTCACTTTTAATGTCCAGTTTTAAATTTTATCCCTAATGAGCATCGGAATGTCTATACAAAATTTTATATAAATCACTGATAACTATAGTCTGCTCATCAAGCTCTCCCTCAAAAACCTCACAGTCTGTACACGCAAAGCAGCCTCGGAGTCATGTGATGGCATCTTCCGACCATTGGAGGGCGCTGTGTATTACAGGTTTGTGTTGTTTCAACCGTTGTTTGTAAACAGGAAGTAAATATATAACATTATGATCCACTAGTCCTAGCAGTGGAAGAGAAATCAAAATAGTTTTATTAAATCTTGTTGGTATGTCTACATACTGTTTAAAGGCTGACAGTAAGTAATCAAACTGTTGAAATAACCAAGAAGTAATACTGGAGTGTCCAGATACTTGCTGAGCATAACCTGTGTGTTATATGCTTACTGCTCAGGTTCTGCCTTAAACGTTGGTGCTTGGTAGAACATACACACAGTTAAGCACAACAGTCGAGAACTCCCTTGGAATATAAAAGGCACAGTTGGACAGAGTGAGCAACTCCAAGTCAGGATTACGAATCCTCATGTACTTTGATGTTAGCACACCAACGCGAGTTGATGTACATACACACCCCACCTCCCACCACCTATCTGGGATAGACTCATACAGCCAGGACTCAGTCAAAGCCAAAACAATCGCTTCCATAAACGATGCATCCGTGAGACATTTAGCATGTAACATGTCCTTCCTGTTTTTCAATGAGAAAACATTTGAGAGAATAATTGAAGGTAGTGGAGGTTTAAAAGAACGCCTTCTGAGTCTACAGCACACCCCTCTTCGCCTACCTCTTTTCCTCTTTAAGCCAGGTGTTAATGCTATGTCAGGCAGGATGACGATAGATGGGTTCAGTTGACAATAGATGGAACCATGAAGAAACAGTAGTCTATCCTGGGAGTAGGTGAGTCCATGCCCTGCACTGACATCATTTGACTGGATACTCCAAACGGCACAGTCACTAATAATCCATGTGACTATAAGAATAGTCCAAATCAAACTTCTCCAATTCCCCATGGCATTTCAGCTATAGTACACTCTCCACATTAACATACGCATACAACACACATACAAAGAAACGCACTAACTGTGCCATTGCAGCCAAAGCATGTGCCGAAAATGTTACTGAAAATTGTACTGATTATACTGAATGACCAGGGTTTCATTAGTGGATTTTTTTCCCCAAATGGCAAGGGCATATTCAAAAGATGGCAATTCCAGGATTCATCAGACTTAAACTTTAAAAAAGTGGCTCAGGGAGCACGAGACATCAGTATATGTATGTACTGTATGTATGTATTAACATGGCTCCCACAGTGGCTCCCAATACCAATGTAATTTTTAATGTGCATGTGTGTTATGTTCATGCATGTGACAGCAAGAAAAACCTCCGGAGATCGGCGGAGTTCTCCACAAACTTGGATATCGGCTGTTGGACTGTGGCTTTCTACTACACTTGGACCCAAACAACAGCTGGCAAGATACAGTAGCATTGGCCTCGCGTGAGCGGCGCGGCAGTTAAACAGTGCATCCAAGGCATAGACGAGGCAAGAGAGGCACTCACTCAAAAATAAGATGGACAAACTGAGAACCAGAACTATTATTTAGCATGACATAAGGGAATGTTGCACTCTTAGTTTCATGGAAACCTGGCTCTTGGACAAAGCACCAGATTAGTTCTCCTACTATACACACACTATTCACCATGAAGACTGCACATTGGCATTGGGAAAGATCAGAGAAGGTGGTGTTTGCATGCAACAAAAGATGGTATGGGGATGTGCGGGTTGTTGGAAAGCACTGCTCTGCGGACACTGAACTTTTAATGGTGAAGTGCAGACCCTTTAACCTACCAAAGGAGTTCAGTGCTATATTTTTAATAGCTGTTTACATTCAGCCAGATGCCGAATTATGCATGACATTATCAGCAGGCAGTATAAACCTTGGATCAACTGCGAGGTGCAGGACATGCTACATACTCGCTGCACTGCATTTGTCTCAGGTGACACTGAGGAATACAAAAATTCCAGATACAAACCAGACAGGCCAAGAAACATCATAGACTGAGGCTGAAAGAATATTACATCCCTGCAGATTCTCAGCACATGCAGCAAAGCTTGCAGCACATCACACTTCTGAGTACCAGCAGAAGAGTCAAAGAATCATAACCACTAATACCTAACGCACTCCCAAATGAGCTGAATCAATTCTATGCCCACTTTGAGGCCCTCAATACAACCAACAGCATAGGATTCTGGCCTCATAAGGCATACCAAATACGTGACGCACAGCATCATCAGTGGAGGTCCCCATGGTTCTGAGGAGAACAAACTCACAAAAAAGCAGCAGGCCTTAGTTTGCCCGTCGGAGATGGCTGACATGCAAATGGTCATCTTCAGTCTGTCTTGCAGGCCTCAGTCCCCATCTGCTTCAAGTCCACCACCATCGTGCCCCACCGAAAGAACACTATGACCTGTCTGAATGACCATCATCCTGTCACACTCATACCAATTAAATGTTTTGAAAGGATAGTTGTCGTCGTTGTTCTTTCGTCTGCTCCCTGTTCAGGGTTGCCACAGTGGATCATTTAGTCCACATATTTTGAATTGGCACAGGTTTTACTTCCTGGCATACAATACGGTCATACCACACAGGCTCTGCAAAAAGCTCCTCACCTTCAGGCTGACACCCTCCCTCTGTGACTGACCGACTGGGCTCTGTCACTGCTGTACACTCTCTTCACCTACATCCAAGTGGCCTCCCAAACCAACAAGATAATAAAGTTCACGAATGACACCACAGTCATCAGACTGATTACAGGAAAACAAATCGCTCTTCAACCTTGACTTGAAAAGTAAGAATTTCACTTAATTGTCTAAACTGCTGTGTTTTCACTGTCCACATAAACCTCTTGAATCCTTGAAACTATATCTAAAACTTTTTAGGCCCAGATATAATTAATTACTAGGATATCCTTTCAACCATTTCATAAATATTGCTATGATAACTTGTATTACTGATAAATGAGACTATTATAAAAAACTACTGTCTGTATATTCTACTAGGTGTATAAAGGAAATGCATGTGTCTTTTTTAATCATGAGCACACATGTTAGTTCCCCTAGAGGTTTAGGTTTAAAAAAGGGAAAAACAAAAAGTTGCATGCATTGCATGCTACAGGCTAGGTCCATGTGCTCTACATTTAATAAGCATTTTCAGTAGCTTGGCACTTATATTTTGCTATCGATGCAGCTGCAGCTAAAAAAAATAGGCCTTTTTACTATTTTTGCAATAATTAGTGAGCCAGAGCGCCAACAAGTTGCTGCTCTATTTACAAAGTGGCATCAAATCAACATTGCCGCTGACAGCATCTGAAATAATGTAGCACTTGTTACCTTTAAATGAGTTATACTGCATAAATATTAAAATTTGATCAATCAACATACAGACACTCACAAAAACTTTATAAGGTACTAATACTGGGTAGGACCTCCCATTGCTCTCAGAACAGTATACATTTTTCATGGCATGATTTACACAAGATGCTGGAAACAGTTCTTGAGATTCTTGTCCACATTCACATAATTGCAGCACAGAATTCCTGCAAATTTTTCAGATGCACTTCAGGTGCAGGAAGTCAGGACAGTCTCAGCTCAGAGTTCAGCAAGTAATGTCAAATCATCATGGCAGCACCACTTATAACTAAATGAGTTACACTGTATATACAAAAGTACTTGTTTTAGTTCAATCAGCATACAGTTAAATCACTCACAGTTGACTGTGATCACGTTGTAGCTAACAAAAGACGAACATGAGGACACCCATAATCCCCCCTTTGTAGCACAAATGCAATTTGGTTTAAAATTAGTTCACTTCTTTGGTAAGACAAATGTGACGTTATTCCCACATAATATAAAAGCTCTGAAGACACAATTATTACTTGTCACACTGTACAAAATGATCCTAATCAATGATCTGATAAGAATTCTATAACACATAATGTGATAATATGTTTGGGATTAAAGAACAAATGATTGGTACTACATTTTCCATACAGTGACATAGAACAGGTTTGTAGCTCTTCAAATGAAAAAGCAAGAAATTGCTCAGTGTCACAATAATAAACTATTAAAACATCATTTGCATACTAATTACCTGCTATACACCTCCATAGCTGCAATTAATCCTCCATATCTTTCCATATTTACATTAGTTTTTGTCTTGTCATGGGAAAAATATTTATTTATCATGGTCTGAATATCATTAGTGGGGGGCATTGGTGGCTCAGTGGTAGGTTTCTCGCCTATCATGTGGAAGGCCCGGGTTCGATTCCCAGCCAATGCCTCAACCCCAGCCACTAGATGCAGTGCCGGTCCCAAGCCCGTAAAAATGGGAGGGTTGCGTCAGGAAGGGCATCCGCCGTAAAACATTTGCCAAGTTGTTGTGCGGACCAGTTGGACCCCGAACAGGGAGCAGCCGAAAGCAACCTCCCATGAATATCATTAGTGGGGTGACACCAACTCCGAAAATTCAGATTTTCTTTTCCACCTTAAAAATGTCTGGGTCTTAATAACTCATGTCTTCCCATACCCTTATCTATGAAAGTAAACTAAACTATTTTCAAAACTAATTCGCAAATTGTTTGTGGACACAAATTGAGACAATTCAAATGATAATAAAAATCATGTATTACAAATACATGTCTGGCAAATTTCAAATGGAGAAGCAAAGTCCATTTGAAATTGCATTTCCCATGTCCCAGCAAAAGTTATTTCACTGTCATTGTGTTGTGTATGGACTTCATGTCCAACTTCAAATGGAATTGCAATTACCTTTGTGTTTCTGATGCCTTGTACAGAAATCAGTCATGGGATGGGAGTATACTAGGAACATGTTTTATTTGGACTTTGCAAAGATCATCATTCGTACAACTGTGCCAGTGACAGCGCTATCCGACCGAGTACAGTGTAAACCAAGCATAAGCCAGAACGATAAACTAAAATAGATTCTAATCTATTTTAATCTATAATCTATTGAGCACCTGCCGAAAAGCTAAAAAATCCATTACGAGTTCCTCTTTAACCAACAATAGCCTGGAAGTTAGCTTTAAATCTTTCTTAGTCAACAGTTGCCTTTTTACACACCATTTGCCAAACTACACTGTACGAACTAGCTCATGTTTACACCTACGAGTTTGCTAGTGCTGAATGCATGCATCGAGTTTCTTTGTCTCCCTCTACCTGAAATTCTATGTTACTACAGCTATCATGGGGCCGAACAGACTGCAAAAACAAAGGGAAGAAAATGGCGGACTTGCCCGTGGTCACGTGACTTCTTTGTACTGGACATACAATATGTTTTTGTACATACTACACGTAGTTAGTCACAATTCTATGATTTGATAAATTGAGTCGCTCAAGTTTGGTTATAGCACATAAAATACTGCTCATATCAGAAGAGAACACAAACGGGGGCTATTTAGATCGAGTGTGATGGTAGCCATTTTATGCAAACTACCGCAGCCAAGCATGGGCACACGCGAATTGGGAAAATGAGACTGAAATTGCTAATGCAAGCTGTAAAACGTACCGACTCCTCTTCTTTCTCCATCCCCGTTGGCATCTGTGGCACAGCCCGATTAATAGATGCATATTCGTGTAGGTCGGGTAGATCCTCACAACGGAAGACGGGTAGAGGCTTGGAAGCGTCCAGCGCCCGTGCCCGAAACGACAATTTGCTCATTTTTTAAATAATACGAGATGCAGCATAAATGTATTCAATCTCCTAATGGTCACCATTGATTTGAATACACAAGTCATGAACGGTTTTATTTCGTGATCCCGGAGTCTACGTTTCGATTTATTGTAGGTATAATATGGTGGAGCGAGCGAAACCGAAAAAGCCCGGGTCTTGTTCGCTCTCTCTCGGTTTACTTTTCCTAGTGGCACCGGTCCCTTTCTCTGGTTTAGTACGCCAAGGCCAACATGGCGGACATTAAAAACTCTTTAAGGGTCTGATCGCGCTTCACGGCCCATCCTCTGATCACAGACCAGCCATTCCCACAAGGTTGACTGCGACTGCGCGTGCGCGCGCGTGTTTTCTGGGTGCGCCTAAAGTCGATGCGCTTTTTATACGATAAAAAGTCAAAGGCATTTTGACCGATCATATGCTTAAATCATGTGCATGTGAAAGATCTTATATGATTACATTTTTAAAAAAAGTGTTCTATTGTATGCTCAAGATACACACGAGATAAATTAGACCCAAATTTGAATAGCACGTACGACAAGGACTTACAGATCAAAATTGGCCTAAATAGTTTTTTCCAAAAATGCGAACATCAGGCCAAACCTCAAACTTAACTTGTAAGTTTAAGTAAACGCTCTCATTATGCCAGATCTAGTGGGGTTTGGTTTATGCCCAACTCAGTTTGATTTGATCCAGTTACATCCAAATTGATTTAGTTCGAATGTTCAGCATCACGGACAGAACTTTCAAAAAAGGAATCAAAATAACTAAAAGTATCATGACTGAATACAATAAGCCTGTAAAATACATTGATAAACAGATGCGTTGTGACATAAGTGCAGCTAAAATATTATTCTGATCAAGTCAATAATCACTGCTTTTAGAGTTTGACTTTTTTGGGGATGTGGGTTTTATAAGTGAAATATATACAGTAGCCTGTTCAATGACAGTAGCCCTTTTGTAAGTATATTTATAAATGGAATCTAAACCTAAAAATAAACTTTCTTAAAAAAATTATTAGATGCTGAACCATGTTTGTAGCATTTAGACAAGTAAGAATATTTTATAATGGCAACTCCCATTGACTGAAAAAGTAAATACACCAAAGAAATTTCATAAAAAGAATACAAAGAATATAACTATCATAAACTAATAAATACAAATGCTTCATAAAACATAACGGAAAGAACATTGTAGCTAATTGAATTATTTTAAAAAATATATAAAATATATATTTTTTGTAAATAATATGTCCAAATACATAAAACATGGATTGGCATGATTATTTGAATATTATATAGTATATTGCAGCATTGTGACAACACTGTGATCCACTCTTGTCAGCCAAGAACAGGAATTTGTTATCATGAACACAGGCCCATTGAAACTGGACAGTTAAAGATCATGAAAAAAAATCACCTGGTCTTTTCCCTTTTGGATACTACTACTGAAGGTAGAATAATCCAAAGTTACAGGGGAGAGAATCACCACTCCAGGATTGTATGGATAACACTGATCATGGACTATTTTTATCCAAATTGGTGGAGGATCATGATCAATCTAGCCATGGGGGTCACAGTCCAGTGACTTCTGTGCCGGTCCCAAGCCCGGATAAATAGAGAGGGTTGCGTCAGGAAGGGCATCCGGCGTAAAACATTGCCAAATTTAACCATGCGAATCGTCAGTACGAATTTCATACCGGATCGGTCGAGGCCCGGGTTAACAACGACCGCCATCGGCGCCGTTGACCTACAGGGCGCCGGTGGAAATTGGGCTACTGTTGGTCGAAGAAGTAGAGGAGGGAGGAGAGTGCACAGACAGAGAGAGAAGAGGAAAGGTAAGAGTGTAGGACTGAGAATAGGAACTCTGAATGTTGGTACTATGACAGGGAAAGGTAGAGAGCTGGCTGATATGATGGAGAGAAGGAAGGTGGATATACTGTGTGTACAGGAGACCAGGTGGAAGGGTAGCAAGGCTCGTAGTATAGGAGCAGGATTCAAGCTGTTTTATTATGGTGTGGATAGTAAGAGAAATGGGGTAGGTGTGATCCTGAAGGAGGAGTTTGTGAGGAATGTTCTGGAGGTGAAGAGAGTGTCAGACAGGGTGATGAGTCTGAAGTTAGAGATTGAAGGGGTGATGTTGAATGTTGTTAGTGGTTATGCCCCACAGGTAGGTTGTGAGTTGGAGGAGAAAGAGAGATTCTGGAGTGAATTAGATGAGGTGATGGAGAGTATTCCCACGGGTGAGAGAGTGGTGATAGGAGCGGATTTTAATGGACATGTTGGTGAGGGGAACACAGGTGATGAGGAGGTGATGGGCAAGTTTGGAGTTAAGGAAAGGAACCTAGAAGGACAGATGGTAGTGGACTTTGCTAAGAGGATGGACATGGCTGTGGTTAACACTTATTTTCAGAAGAGGGAGGAGCATAGAGTGACTTACAAGAGTGGAGGTAGGAGAACACAGGTAGACTACATCCTATGTAGAAGATGCAATCTGAAAGAGATTAGTGACTGTAAAGTGGTAGTGGGAGTGAGTGTAGCCAGACAGCATAGGATGGTGGTGTGTAGGATGACTCTGATGGTCTGTAAGAAGAAGAGGTCAGAGACAGAGAAGAAAACCAAGTGGTGGAAGCTGAAAAAGGAGGAATGTTGTGAGGAATTTAGACAGAAGTTGAGGCAGGCTCTGGGTGGGCAGGTAGTGCTGCCAGATGACTGGGAAACTACAGCAGAAGTGATCAGGGAGACAGGGAGAAAGGTGCTGGGTGTGTCATCTGGAAGGAGGAAAGAAGATAAGGAGACTTGGTGGTGGAATGAGGAAGTTCAGGATAGTATCCAGAGGAAGAGGTTAGCCAAGAAGAAGTGGGACATGGACAGGACTGAAGAGAATAGACAGGAATACAAGGAGTTACAGCGCAGAGTGAAGAGGGAGGTGTCTAAGGCCAAGCAGAAGGCATATGACGAGTTGTACACTAGGTTAGACACTAGAGAAGGAGAGAAGGACTTGTACAGGTTAGCTAGGCAGAGGGATCGAGATGGGAAGGATGTGCAGCAAGTTAGAGTTATTAAGGATAGAGATGGAAGGGTGCTCACAAGTGAGGAGAGTGTACAGAGGAGATGGAAGGAATACTTTGAGGAGCTGATGAATGAGGAAAATGAGAGGGAAAAAAGAGTAGAAGGGGTGAACTCTCAGGAACAGAAAGTAGATAAGATTAGAAAGGATGAAGTCAGGAAGGCTTTGAAGAGGATGAAAAGTGGGAAGGCAGTTGGTCCTGACGACATCCCGGTGGAGGTCTGGAAGTGTCTGGGAGAGGCAGCAGTGGAATTTTTAACTAGTTTGTTCAACAGGGTTTTAGAGAGTGAGAGGATGCCTGAGGAATGGAGAAGAAGTGTGTTAGTGCCGATCTTTAAGAATAAGGGTGACGTGCAGAGTTGCAGCAACTATAGGGGGATAAAGTTGATGAGCCATACAATGAAGGTATGGGAAAGAGTAGTGGAAGCTAGGTTAAGGAAGGTGGTGGAAATTTGTGAGCAGCAGTATGGCTTCATGCCCAGAAAGAGCACAACAGATGCAATTTTTGCTCTGAGGATTTTGATGGAGAAGTATAGGGATGGTCAGAGGGAGTTGCACTGTGTGTTTGTAGACTTGGAGAAAGCGTATGACAGGGTGCCAAGAGAAGAGCTGTGGTACTGTATGAGGAAGTCAGGAGTAGCAGAGAAGTATGTCAGAGTGGTGCAGGACATGTATGAGAGGAGCAGGACAGTGGTGAGGTGTGCTGTAGGTCAGACAGAGGAGTTCAATGTGGAGGTGGGACTGCATCAGGGATCGGCTCTGAGCCCCTTCCTGTTTGCTATAGTGATGGACCAGTTGTCAGAGGAGGTCAGACAGGAGTCTCCTTGGACAATGATGTTTGCAGATGACATTGTGATCTGTAGTGAGAGCAGGGAGCAGGTGGAGGAAAACCTGGAGAGGTGGAGGTTTGCGCTGGAGAGAAGAGGAATGAAAGTCCGTCGTAGTAAGACTGAGTACATGTGTGTGAATGAAAGGGAGGGAAGTGGAACAGTAAGGTTACAGGGTGAAGAGGTGAAGAAGGTACAGGAGTTTAAGTACTTGGGGTCAACAGTCCAGAGTAATGGAGAGTGTGGGAAAGAGGTAAAGAAGCGAGTGCAGGCAGGTTGGAATGGGTGGAGAAAGGTGTCGGGAGTTCTGTGTGATAGGAAAATATCAGCGAGAATCAAGGGGAAGGTGTACAGGACAGTGGTGAGACCGGCCATGCTGTATGGTTTAGAGACAGTGTCACTGAGGAAGAGACAGGAGTCAGAGCTAGAGGTAGCAGAGCTGAAGATGTTGAGGTTCTCTTTGGGAGTGACAAGATTGGACAGGATTAGGAACGAGTACATCAGAGGGACAGCTCATGTTGGACGTTTGGGGGACAAAGTTAGGGAGGCCAGATTAAGATGGTTTGGACATGTTCAGAGGAGGGAGAGTGAGTATATTGGTAGGAGAATGTTGGACATGGAGCTGCCAGGCAGGAGGCAAAGAGGAAGGCCAAAGAGGAGGTATATGGATGGAATTAATGAGGATATGAAGCTAGTGGGTGCAAGTGTTGAGGATGCAGAAGATAGGGATAGGTGGAGAGAGATGATTCGCTGTGGCGACCCCTGAAGGGAAAAGCCGAAAGAAGAAGAAGATCAGTTAGGATTTAGGCCTATCATATCATAGACACATCACAGATAAAAATGGCATTACTGACCTCTGATCAAGGTTATGTCTCCTTGCTGGTGTTGCATGACCTTAATGCAGACTTATTACTCCACTAATCATATTGGTCTTCTCGATAGACTAGAAAATGTCTGCCAAATGACAGAAAAAAAAAATGCTGTAGGAGCCCCCTCCTGGCCCAGGTCTTATTTCACTTTGTAGATGTGACATTTCAGCACATACCAAGGTAACGTTTGGTTTTCCACAAGATTCTGTTTTAGGTCCACTGCTTTATTTCTCGGTCCACTGTTTATTTATTTCTTTATATGCTACCTCTGGGTAAAATTATTTGTAAACATGGTAATAGCTTCCACTGTTGATGACACAGTTGTGTTTCATCAAAGCAGGACAAGAGGATTAGCTGAAAGCCTAATTTTGAAGAATGTGTAAAGGGCATTTGACAGTGGATCCTTATTAACCTATTTATTGTTTAATTCTGACAAAACAGAGGTACTTTTACTAGGACAAGGACTAGTACTAGGAGTAGAACTATACTAGGACTTTATTACATAGTAACTCTGGATGCCTTGTCTGTTTCATTATAAAAGACCTTGTTTGATTATTGAGTCCATAGATAATATCACTAGCATAGCCTTCTTTCATTTCAGAAACATTGCTAAAATGAAATTATATTTTCAACTAAACCATCCCCCATCTCCAACTGCAAGGCTAAAAACTGGTTAGTGTGGTAGCAAAAGGCACAATTCAACAACTAGATGTTTGGCCTATCAGGAATGCAGTTTCTGAATAAGAAAGTTGACAAATTCATTAAGAGGTACAGTTTTGTCTGTATCAACCAAGCTGTTTAAAATGTGCTGGACAAATACTGGTACATAAAAAAGTATAGCTACACCCACTTTAAAATATTTCAGCATGCATACATGATGCTTTATATTTTTATGAATGAATTGTACCATAAACATTTGTCTTGAAAGAGCAATGTGTTGTAATGCACACAAAATAATAATTCTGCGCATCTACATAAATCACACCTAAAACAACTGAACAGGCAGTAACCAGTTTTAACTGGTTTAACCAGTTTTTAATGTGACCTCTGCCTGGGGGGGGGGGGGGGGGGGGGGGGGGGGGGGGGTTTTGGGTTGTTTATGGGTTGTTAATGTGAGTTATGTTTTGGTTCTGTTTTAATGTAATCACGGTGTCTGGAGTTATGTTTGTCTTCCCCCTGTATTGTGTTTATGTTGAATAAAGCAGTGCTTCGCTGAATCCCGCATATGGGTCTACTTTCCATGGCGTGCCAGTGCACGCAGCACCACAGAGGTCTGGGTTTGAGCCCCGCACAGGGTGGGGTCTGCGCCGGACGTGACATCAACTCAGTGAAAAGAATGTGAGGTTGGTAAACATATAAAGCTCTGGTTTGCAGCCAGTCAAGAGGCTATAAAATGTGGTGTAAATGTTTTTTTCAGTTGTGCTTTTTTTATTATGTAATGTTGACATTTCTGCAAGCCAGGTTGATACCAAAAATATAAATACATTTTATAAACAAGCCATTTGGTTTAGAGTGTGTATCATAAATGAACATAAATAAAATATATATCTTTTTTAACATAATTATCACTATATAATCTAAATCTAGATTACCATTTGAAACACCACCCTTTAAGAAATTACAAATAGAGCTCTTGAAAAAACTGAATAAATATCATGTTGTTACCTCAAGATCACAAGACAAATATCCTGTATTCTCAAAAATAAATAATTGTTATACGAAAGTAATGCATGCTGTGGTGGTGTGATAAGGTGCAATGCAAAGCAGAAGTGGGTCATTTGATTATAGCTGTATATCTATAATCTGTATATCTATACTATCTATAACATCTCCCACACCAAGTGTTTGGCAACAGTTTTTATTTTCATAATACACAAAATGAAACTAAGTTATTTAAGCTTTATATATCAAACTTAGTAAAAAGGAACACTGTTAACATCCTTGTGCATCTTACATTGCTGCACAAGCATGTTTACCCCTCATGAAGTAAAATAGGCAACATTCATTGTCTACCGCTTATCCGAACTATACTCGGGTCACGGGGAGCCTGTGCCTATCTCAGGCGTCATTGGGCATCAAGGCAGGATACACCCCGGACGGAGTGCCAACCCATCGCAGGGCACACACACACACTCTCATTCACTCACGCAATCACACACTACGGACAATTTAGAGATGCCAATCAACCTACAATGCATGTCTTTGGACCAGGGGAGGAAACCAGAGTACCCGGAGGAAACCCCCGAGGCATGGGGAGAACATGCAAACTCCACACACACGGCGGAGGCGGGAATCAAACCCCCAACCCTGGAGGTGTGAGGCAAACGTGCTAACCACCAAGCCACCGTGCCCCCAAAATAGGCAACATGATTTATCCAAAATTCTTATGTACTAAGAAACATGAAGCTGCTCCTCTGTCTGGAGATGATGTTGTGCAGTGGATGCAGTGGATTGTCCATGATTGACTGGAGCCTACTCAGTGCCCGTCTCTGCCACTGATGTCAGGCTGTCCAGCCTTCTAAGGAAGCACAGCCGGCTCTGTCCTCTCCTGCACAGAGCATCCGTGTTAGCAGTCCAGTCCATTCTATCATCCAGCTCCCAGGTATTTGTAAGTCTTTACAAACTCCACACAGCCTGGGACTCCTGAAGTCCACCACCATCTCCCTGGTCTTTGTGGTGTTGAGGTGCAGGTGGTTAAAGTCACACCATGTGACAAAGTCCTGGATCAGTTTTCTGTACTGCTCCTATTGTCATCTCCTGATACAGCCCACGATATCAGTGTTGTCCACGAACTTTTGCACGTGGCAGGATGTTGAGTTATATTAGAAGTCTGACAAGGTGAACAGTGCAGTGTAGCAACACCCGCTCCATGGTCTTTATTATGTGAGACGTCAGAATGACTGGCCTGAAGTCATTCAGCTGTCCAGGGTGTGGTTTCTTTGGAACTGGGATGATGCAGGATGTTTTCCACAGCCGAGGGACCCTCTCCTGTTCCAGGCTCAGGTTAAAGATGCACTGTAGAGGGTCTCCCAGCTCCAATGCGCAGGCCTTTAGTGAAGATACTCCATGTGGGCCAGGTGCTTTGCTGGGACGAAGCATCCTCAGCTCTCCACACACCTGGTCTGCTGTGATTGTGGGTGGAGGGACTCTGTGCTACTGTTGGCTCCAGGGGGTATAGAGAAAGCAGAAGTGGGAATGGGGGGGTGCAGTGTACTGAGGCGTGAATGAGTTGGGGTGGTCAAACCTGATGAAGTTGTTCAGCTGGTTCGCTATTCCCACATCTCCTTCAATGGTGTCACCCCGCTTCAAGCTGCAGCTGGTGATTATCCCGTCCCATTCCACACTTCCTACATGTTGTTATTCTGCAACATCTGCTCCAGCTTCCTCTCGTAGTGTTCCTTCACCTCCCTGACCTGGACTCTGTGCTCCTTCTGCACATGCAAGTAAGCTCCTGCTAATCACCATCCGTAAAGGCCCTCTTCTTTTAGTTCAGAAGACCCTTGATGTCACTCGTGATCCAGGGCTTATTGTTTGCATAGCAGCATATAGTTCTTACTGGAACAACAACATCCATACAGAAGTTGATGTAGTCAGTAGTGCAGCACAAAAAACATGCACAAAAAATAAAAACATGAAAAGCCCAAAAAAGAGCAAGGTATACATGGACCAGGAGATATAAACACAACCTTCCTATCTTATCCACACTGCATTGGCTCCCAGTCAAATTTTGCATTGATTATAAAATACTATTACTGACCTATAAAGCACATAGAGCATAGAGTGTTTGGTGTACTGGGATGTTTGGATGCTGTCGCCTTACCACTCTCACAAGTCACTCAGGTTTGCTGACTATGAAGTGGTTAGACGCTTTATGTCCCAGTTAGCCCTCATGTCTTTGTTACCTTCTGGCTCTCTCATTTAGTTATGCTGTCATAGTTAGTCTTGCTGGAGTCCCCGTCTGCACTTTGCACATAATGTATATTGTCTTTAGCCATCACATGATTACAAGCATACCTAATATTTTTCTTTTTATATCTCTTTCTATTTTCTCTCTCTCTCTTTTTTCACTCATGCTCTCTCTCTCTCTCTCTCTCTCTCTCTCTCTCTCTCTCTCTCTCTCTCTCTCTCTCTCTCTCTCTCAAGCTATACGTGCCACTCCCAAGCTCCAGATGTTCTGAGTTCCAGGTGTGACTGCTTCTTCTTCCAGACCTGCCTGATCCATCCTCATGCTCTACCCCTAGTGGGATAGATCTGTATGGACAGCCTGTGACCCAGGGGACAGGGCCATGGATAGAACCACTTGGAAAGTATCATCTTTGAACTCGCTAATTAGGAATAAATGTTAGGGATAAATGTTAGAGATAAATTATAACTTTTAAAACTATCATTATTATTGTATCTGTCTATACTTCTGTAAAGCTGCTTTAAGAAGTTGTACAATGTTAAAAGAGTTATACAAATAAACTGTATTAAATTGAAATTGAATAGTTAAAACGTTGAAAATCATAAGTAAATATAAAAGCACATTTTTTTATTCACAAGCCTGCCTCCAATTTCCTCTGTCACAAACCCTGAGAACAACATCATAATTATCACCAAAGCTAACAAAATGTTTAGCTACACTAGATGATTTTACAAAAACACATCTTGATTAGCTAATTTTAATTAACTAGCTCTCTGTTGGTTCAGTATTTCAATCATAATATATATTAGCTTGTTGAGTGTGTGTGTGTGAGCACACACACACACACACACACACACACACACACACACACACACAGAAATGCAAAGAAATCAATGAACACTAAAACACAGAAAACTTGTTCATCATTCATCTTTAACAATTTAATCAGCAGGTCAACCATCTAGACTTAAGAACCTTTTTTGTAACAACCTTTTACAAAACAACTATCATTTCCCACTTAATCAGTGTTAAACTTGAAGGCTTTATAATGATGTTTTTCCAGAATTTCAAGTGTGGCTGGTCTTAAATTGATCATGCACCCCTCCCAGTTGTTAAAGCATCTTAAAATAAGTTAATGTCCAATGAGCCGGTAGTGTCCGGCAGGATATAACAGACCCAAACACGAAGCTTGACACGGAAAGGGGTTTTATTAACATAAACCATAAACAAACATGAACCGCGACACTACATTCGGCCTACATACAAACGTGGACTAGCAACCAAAGCAGACACAGACAGGACTATAAATAGGAAACATAATCATGGACACATTAGGCACAGGTGAACATTCATCAAGACACAATAGGACAGGGCGGGGCTTAACAACAACACATGGCCGAACATAAACAAAACCACACATGACAAGACAAACCCCTGCTGAGAGCCCCCTAGTGGTCCAACCTCAGCCACACTACCCGTAACAATATGATTAGTATGATTGATATCGTATGAGTTTATATTTTTCTCTGAAAGGAGAGTGACCTTTCATTTTCAGTTTAAATAAGAATTAAAAATAGCCAAACAAAAGCAGCTTTCCTTAGAAACATGTTAGTCTGTACTTGTCTTGAGAAAAGAAGGTGATTCTCTATAAGATTTATCTGAGAAATTAAGGATTTCTTTAAAAGGTGATACTATAGTCTCCAGAGACAGACTGCAACTGGATCCAGTCAGGACAGAAGACGAGTACTTACGAATGTCCTCCTTTTCATTGAATAAAACAAGAGAGAAACCAGTGTGCACAGACACTGTGCAATGTGTGTTAGAGACTCAGAGCAGCTGGCCTCATGGGCAGAGTTGCCAAAAAAAAACCCTGGAAGAAAAGTTTGCAGTGGGAGGTGGTAGCTCAAGTGATTAAGGCTCTGGGTCATTGACTGGAAGATCGGGATTCAAGCCCCAGCACCGCCAAGCTACCTTGAGCAAGGCCCCCAACCCACCCTGCTCCAGGGGTGCTACATTATGGCTGACACTGCGCTCTGACCCCAGTCCCCAAGGATGGGATTTGCAAAGAAAGAATTTTACTGTGCAGTAATGTATATGTGAGAAATAAAGGCAACTTATCTTAACTTAAGATCCACAAACAGTGGACTTTAGATGACTGAAATCAAGTGTTGGTGACTGAACCCCATCTTGCTGGTGTGTAGAACGCCTTGAAGGAATCACAACTGAATATCTGCAAAAACTGATCAATAGAATGGCACAGATTTGTCAGATAGTTATTGCTGCAAAGGGCTGTTTTTTTTTAATGAAAATAAAGTTTAACGTGCAAATGTGATTTGACTATTATTCTGTGTTCAAACATAAAAATGAATTCTTGTGAGCTATTTACAACCATTTGATTGAATAAAACCAAAATTAAATTAACAACCAAAATAGTTGAAGAAACTCTGAAGAAACCGCTCCCTGACTCCGGCCATGACACCAAATGTCAAAACTCATCAGTAAGGACAATGTAGAGGTGTACCTATGGCTGATTGAGTGTGTTGCCATCCACGAAGAATGGAACCGAGAGGACTGGGGCTGCATCCTTGCCCCCTTTTTCTCCTGAGAGGCCCAGCTGGCCTACCACATGCTATGCCCTGAAGAAGCTCCTGACTATCAAACCCTCAAGGCTGAGATCCTGGTGTACTGTGGCCATCCTGGTCCACTGTGGCTCCATTAACTTGGTGGATGAATTTCGCCACTGGAGCTACCACTTTGGGGCCAATCCCTGAGTTCAGATGGACAGTCTATTGAAGATCACTAAGCAGTGGCTCCAGCCGGAAAAGCTCTCTTCAGCAGAAGTGGCAGAGTTGCCATGGACTGGCTCCTCAGGGCTCTGCCACTAGAGGAGTGGAAAGACATTGGATTATGGGGGCCTAACAACCTGTTGGAGAAGATGGAGGACCTGAAATGTGCCCTCATGATACTCAACACTGACAGGGAAGAGTGGCAGGAGTCCCAACACAACTGGCATCATCCCCTACCCCCTGTCTCCACCCTCCTTGATTTGATGAGCACTGTAACACTCGCCCACCTGTCAGGCAGGTGAATGGCCTTTGCTCTTTGGGCTGATCCCAGAGCTGCCTGTACCCCTTGTCCTGGGGAAAGATTGGCCAGGATTCCACACCACCATGAGTCTCAACGCCACAGAAGACAAACAAAGACAGGAGTGCATGGCTTGTAGCGGACGTGAAGGCACATCGTCTTCTTAAGGTGAGACACACACACCTTAACCTAATTGTAACATCTCTGCCCAGGACTGAACACCAGAGGGAGCCCTCTCCCGAGTATTGAGTCCACTTCCGGGTGGCAGCCCGGACATATAAGTGGAACGCACACTAGTTCTAACGCGAAGTATTGTTCCTTGCTGACTGTACCAAGCCGTGCATTGTTTTCTCTTTTGTTTTGACCTCTGTTTGTTTCTCTCGTTTTCTGATTGTTGGATTATCCCTCTGGTTTGTTTGCCCTGTTTGCCTGCTTTCTGGTTTTGACCCTTTTGCCTGTTTTTGACCCTGCCTTTTGTCTTATTATAAATAAATCTGCTTATGGATACTAACGCTTCCGCCTCCGGCTCTCTGACGCCACACTAATATCCTCATGGAACTGAGGTTTACCCCGTGAATTTACACAGTGAAGCCAACAGGCTATTGAGGAGGATGTGCTACCAGATGGGAAAATGGGAATATCATCACCCTATATAATATACAACCTGAAAACCTTCATTCCACTCAATTTGAAATCAGTTAGAAATAGTTAAAATGGCTAATTTTACTATTTGCATACAGTAACTACTGCGACATTAGCTTGTTTATTAGCAATCACAGCTTGTTTTAGGAGACAGCAATACGGGTAGATTGACAAAGAGATCGAAAGATTATGTGGCATGGATAGCTGAAGGTATAGTCTCTGTAACAGGTACACTGACAGAGTGAAGCTAGAAGGAAAAGCTTGTTGCCATTATGGCCATCTGTTGGTTGCAAAAGCGAAAGACTGTCTGGGTCCATGCAACAGTTCGGACTCACAGGCAGCATAGCATGTACAACAAGATGGTACAGGAGTTGGGGTTTGATGAGCTGGATCCAGCATTATTTCACTTATTTTATTTTGATCAACTTATTAACTATAAATGCACTAGTTGCACTAATGCCTACTGCCATTCTTATTTTAATTAGTATGTATTCAGTAAAAGGCATATTTTAAATAATAACGCAAAAAAATAATAAAAATATAGTTTACCCTTGCATTTACTGCACCTGCTCAGACTATGGCTTGTATTGAGGGACATTACCATTTTATTCAGATTCAGCTAGAGGTGTTGGAACGTCTAATCATAAAATTAAGACTCTTTCAATTTATGTTATTGGTTAATAAGCTTATGTTACCATCTACAATTGCTCTAATATGACTCTTTAAACTTACACATTAAACTAAATATTTCCACAGGTCCCTTGCAACAGGTGACACCTCCCTATTTGTGGAGGACATGCTTGTTCCATCATCACTGGAACTTTTCAAACTATGTAGGGTCTATTGATGCAAAGCTTTGCTAGGTTAATTTATAGTTCCAGTCTGAATGGATGCATGTTTCTCAGGATTTTGAAGAATTTTCACATAAAGAATGTTAAGTAATAATTTAAACAGTAATAATAATAATAATGATAATATTAATAATAATAATAATAATAATAATAGTAGTAGTAGGTATATCCAAACCTTTAACTAGTACTATAGTACTAAATGTATGAAATGCATTCATTTAGGATTTAATCAACCAAATCTGATTACCTATAAGGTAAGATTGCTCAGATAATAGCAGTATGGAATATAACTGGAACTGGAATATTGAATCCAATGCATTTGTCTTACTTGGAATTCCTTTGATGTCAGATTGGTTTTCAACGCTAAGATGCAGCTGCAAATTTAACTTGACTAATATAACAGGCTTTATGGCAGTTTCTTCCTGTACACAAGACATCACTAGAAAAGCCATAATTGCATAGCAAGGTTTTTGATGTCACATGTCTATGATTGTGTTTTGTGATAAATATAATCATTTATAAATATTTATCTTTTAAAAAGATAAATAGGGTGTCAATACTTCTAGAGTCAGACAGATTAGAAGGATTGAGAGAGTGATACAGATAGGTTACTAGAAAGAAATGGAGAGTTTTGGTTATAGGAGACAATATCTTATCCTCTGGCAGCACTAGTTTGGTCTATACTGGGAGCCAGACACAGCAGGTTATTTTATGGTTTTAGCAAGCGTTTTGATAAAAGTTTTTCATGTAGCAGGCTATACACCTTTGTCAGTATTAGGTCACCAAGTGTAACATTGCAGAGTTGTATAATTATCAAAAGCGATGTCTGATGCTGTAATTATGCTCTGACCTCATAGAAATGTGGCATGGCAATGTAGCTTGCAGCAGGTTATGATTTGGAACTATATATTTGGTGTCACCCAGATGAGGATTAGGCTTCCTCTTGATCCCGGTTCCTCTCAAAGTTTCTTTCTTCTTGTATCGGGGAGTTTTTCATTGTCACCATTGCCTCAGGCTTGCTCATCTGGGATAAATATAAATTTTAATTTCAAACTTTGTAATTTTAATTTTTTATTTTCCTGTAAAGCTGTTTTGTAACAATATCCACTGTTAAAAACACTATACAAATAAAACTGAATTAAATTGAACTGTTGGGTGTCTAGGTGGGGCTTTATAGACAGTTGAAGCAGTTTTTAGTGCAAGGCTGGCTCATAAGTGTAGAAAATGTAATCACCCCCTCATTTCTTGCAGCATAGTCTCAGAACAGGCCTAGTTGCAAGTCACAAGCAGCCCAAGTTTCATATATTGAAATTATGAATCTTCCCCAAGCCAAAATGAAAATGTAGAAACACTCAAAATGGTTGCTTTAGTAACCTGATGTTACGGGTGGTAGGCCCTGTGTTGGGCCACTAGGGGGGGTTTCCAGCAGGGGTTGTGTTATGTCTTTGTTTATGTTTACGTTCATGCCATGTGCTTTGTTTTAGCCCCGCCTTATTCCCATTGTTTCCTAATTGATGTTCACCTGTTCCTAATGTTGCACCCAATTATGTTTTGTATTTATAGCGGCCTTTTGCCAGGGTTCGGGGCTGGTCGTCTTTATAATGTCTTTATGTTCTGTGTTTTTGTGGCGTCATGTCTGTTGTCTCTGCGTGTATTTGAGTTTAATAAACCCCTGTCTGCTGTCTATCTCCACGCTGGGTCTGTTTCTTCATGCTTTGGATACTGGAAACGTGACAGAATGACCAGCCAACACCGAACAGACCCAGTGCGATGGCCAGCGAGGATTTTTTTTCCAGTCATAATTTTTTGCCGGGTTTTGGATTATGCTCCGGCCTGGATTTTGGGATTCTGGGGGTTTCTTTTATTCCGGCCCGTGCCCCGTTCATGTTCTCGTGGGGGACGTCTTCCCACAACGAGGATTTCCGTGGGAGACGTTGCCTCACTCTTGGATAACGGAGGAGGGTTCCGGCTATAAATTTTTGGGGGATTTTTGTTGGTCCGGCCCCGGCTCAGCTCATGTTCCCGTGGGGGACGTCGTCCCACGACGAGGATTTCCGTGGGAGACGTTGCCTCACTCCTAGATAACGGAGGGGGTTTCAGGTCAGGATTTTTTGGACTTTGTCTTGGGGTTTTTGTTGGGTTTGGGTTTTGGTTCCGGTTTCCGTGAGGGACGCTGCTTTATTTTGGGTTGGCAGGGGAGATCGTTTGGATGTAGCTGTCTCCCACCCGCCCACCCGCCCCTTGGGGAGTTTCCAGCGTCAGCGGGACAGGGGTCGTCACTCGGCGCTGTCGTTCGTCGGTGGACGTCGCTCGGCGCCGTGGCTCGGCGGTGGATGTCGCTCGGTGCCGCGGCTCAGCGGTGGACGTCGCTCGGCCCTGCGGCTTGGCGGTGGACGTCTTCGGCTCTGCTGCTCGGCTGTGGACGTCGCTCGGCGCCTCCACTCGGTTGTGGACGTCGCGTGGGACCCTTTGGCCTTGCCGTCGGGCCCCGTGCTCCCCCCACTTGTCTCGCTCCTGCTTCTCGCTCCCCCCACGTGCCTCGCCTCGATCTTCGCTCCCCCCACTTGCTTCGCCTTTGTTCCTCACTTTCCCCCATTTGCCTCGCCTTTGCTCCTCGCTCCCCCCCATTTACCTCGCCATGCTTCTTGCTCCCCCCTACCTGCCTCTCTATGCTCCTCGCTCCTGTTCAGGACCTACAGACTGCCCAGACTGTCAGGGAGGGTTATGGTTTGGCACGTCGGGAGCCACGCCTTTGAGAGGGGGGAGATGTTACGGGTGGCAGGCCCGGTGTTGGGCCACTAGGGGGGGTTTCCAGCAGGGGTTATGTTATGTTGTGTTATGTCATTATTTACATTTTGTCATGTGCTTGTGTTAGCCCCACCTTTGTCCTATTGTTTCCTGATTAATGTTCACCTGTCCCTAATGTTATTCCTAATTATGTTGTATTTATAGCGGCCTTTTGCCAGGGTTCAGGGCTGGTCGTCGTCTTTATATCGTCTTTATGTTCCGTGTTTTTGTGGCGTCATGTCTGTTGTCTCCGTGTGTATTTTGAGTTAATAAAACCCCTGTCTGCTGTCTATCTCCGCGCTGGGTCTGTTTCTTCATGCTTTGGATACCGGAAACGTGACACCTGATTAGCATAAAGTTAGATCACAGTGAATGCACAGCAAGCACATTTGATCTGAAGCTAGGACTGTTAAACATTAGATCTCTTATATCCAAAGCTATTCATAATGAAATTACTGATCAGAGGAGTTTAAAATGGCGTGTTTAACAGAAACATGAATTAAACCAAATGAGTATGTAGCCTTAAATGAAGCTAGTCTTCCAAAATACATATGAGGAGGTGTCGCACGGGAGAAGAGAGAAGATATCAATGTTATTTATTATTGTAATCTAGGCAAATTTTTTGCCACACTCTAGATAATTTAACTCCATTTAAAAGAAAGATAATTAGAGAGAAATATCTAGCATCCTGGTATAACACATGTATATCACATGTGTAACTTAAAACAGATCTCTAGAAAGTTAGATGCAAATGACTTCAAGCTAAAAATTGGTAGTGTTGAAAGCAGTGTGGAAAGCAGTGTGTCTCTTTTGGGAACTATCAATAACAGAAAACTAAGAACTAGCAAAAAAACTAAGAACTAGCAATTATAACCCATCAACACTTACACCATGATCAAGTGAAACATATAAGTCTTTATTTTGTAACATTATTGGTGTTCCAAATGGATTGGAGTGAGTTTTTCAATATATAAAAATACTAAAAGCCCCCCTCCACAAGTTGGTAATAGCCAATTATTGCCTCACAACAAAACACTTGATTACTGCCATTTGACTGGGACAGGTAGCTTAGAAAATGAACAGAAGTGCTGCCCAGCAGACTGTTTTGTATTACGGGTCAGGGACAAACAGTAAATATACTCAGAAGGAGGTATGATAATATGGTGTAATCTAGTTAACGACAGTCCCCATATATTGTTGCTAGCTAATGCATTGCAATTTAGCCATAACTATCTATATACACACACAGACAAAATTGTTGGTACCCTTTAATTAAATAAAGAAAAATGGTCACTGAGATAACATGAAACTGACAAATAATATAATAAATAAATATTTACTTAAATTTACTAATGAAAATCAGTCATTGCTTTTGAATTGTGGTTCAACAGAAGCATTTAAAAAACAAACTAATGAAATTGGCCTGGACAAAAATTATGGTACCCATAGAAAATATTGAAGATCTGGTATCATGGTGTACACCACAATGAACATGGACCACAGAAAGCTCAGGAGAGAGTTGTCTCAGGAGATTAGAAGGAAAAGTATAGACAAGCATGTTAAAGGTTAAGGCTATAAGACCATCTCCAATCAGTTTGATGTTCCTGTGAGTACAGTTGCACATATTCAGAAGTTTAAGGTCCATGGGACTGTAGCCAACCTACCTGGACGTGGCAGCAAGAGGAAAATTGCTGACAAATAGAAGAGACAGATAATACAAATGGTAACCAAAGAGCCCAGAACAACTTCCAAAGAGATTAGAGGTGAACTCCAAGGTCAAGGTATATCCGTGTCAGATCTTACCGTCTGTCACTGTTTGAGACAAAGTGGACTTAATGGAAGACAACCGAGGAGGCTCCACTGTTGAAAGCAAATCATAAAAAACTAGGCTAAAATTTGTCAAAATGCATATTGACAAGCCACAAAGGAAGAATGTCCTTTGGACAGATGACACAAAACTAAAGCTTTTTGGCAAGTCACATTAGCTCTATGCAAAATTGAAGCAGACAAAGAAATGAACACTGTACCTTCTGTAAAACATGCAGGAGGCTTGGTTATGTTCTGGGGCTGCTTTGCTGCAACTGGCACAGGGTGTCTTGAATATGTGCAGGGTACAATGAAATCTCAAGATTACCAATGCATTCTTGAAAGAAATGTGCTGTCCACTGTCAGAAAGCTTGGTCTCAGTCGCAGGTCATGGGTCCTCCAATAGGATAATTACCCAAAACACACAGCAAAAAACACCCAAGAATGGCTAAGAACAAAACATTGGACTATCCTGAAGTGGCCTTTTATGATCCCTGATCTAAAGCCTACTGATGGAGTCTGGAGAAGGTACCCTTCAAACCTGAAACAGCTGGAGCAGTTTGCTCATGAGAAGTGGGCCAAAATACCTGTCAACAGGCGCAGAAGTCTCATTGAGAGTTATAGAAGACTGGAGAGTTAATGGGCATAGAGTGTTTTGGTGAACAGGAATGTTTGCCTTCATTACCTGACAGATTGCTAGACCCATAAGATGGATGTAGCATAATTTCCACAGTTCTAGTGGAACCAGTAGGAGCAGGTATGGGAGAACCAGAGGCAGATAGACAGGCTTGAGTTTACTTTAATTATTATTATTATTATTATTATTATTATTATTATTATTATTATTATTATTATTATTACCTTTAATAATAATTAAAGGTGCAAGTAATATTTTTGGAGGCCAAGCACTCAGAGTCAGTAGCTTGCTATTGTTGCCTAAGCATTAATAGGTATTCAGAGCCATAACTTCAAGAGTGGATTCATGAGTAATTTGTAGTTTCCTTCATGATGTGTATATTTTGCCTATGAACAGTGGAAGATTTATCTGACTATAAATGGAATGGTAACTTTTAAGGCTTAGACAGAATATGACATGTGCCAAATGTGATAATGATTAGAAAAAAATTGTCTGTTGCTACAGTGGTGTGAAAAAGTGTTGGCCCCCTTCCTGGTTTCTTATTTTTTTTGCATGTTTGTCACACTTTAATGTTTCAGATAATCAAACACATTTAAATATTAGTCAAAGATAACACAAGTAAACACATCATGCAGTTTTTAAATGAAGGTTTTTATTATTAAGGGAAAACAAAATCCCAAACTACATGGCCCTGTGTAAAAAAGTGTTTGCGCCCTAAGCCTAATAACTGGTTGGGCCACCCTTAGCAGCAACAACTGCACTCAAGCGTTTTCGATAACTTGCAATGAGTGTGTTACAGCACTGTGGAGGAATTTTGGCCCACTCATCTTTGCAGAATTGTTGTAATTCAGCCACATTGGAGGGTTTTCAAGCAATGTTTACTTGTGTTATCTTTGAAGAAATCAGGAAGGGGGCCAAAACTTTTTCACACCACTGTACTTTGACCTGTAGTTGTGTTTGCTCTGACCTGGTTTTTTTTTTTCTTGCAATTTAAAAACATCTAAGGTATTAATGTTTTTTCACTTTGCACAAGTACCTGCATCAAAAATATATCTTGTCATATTATTATCTTTTTTAATTGAAAATTGCTCAATAAAACTATTTGATATTAAACCCTTTTAATCATTTGTTGTCTGGATTGGACATAACTCGAAGGAGGAGTAGCAAAACTGTTTTTGGCACAGCCCAAGATGTTTGACAAGAAGTACATTTAAGTTTCAGTTGGCAGTGTGCGTTCACTTCCACATACTCCAAGGAATTATAAGAAAAAGATCTGTGAATTTAGCCCAAATTCAATATAAAGAAAATTGTGTTGTTATAGTTCTTGACCAGAAGGTGGCACAGTCAAGAAACCTCTTGGGTACACTCAGGGTGTGATCTTCAAGATATTTATCAAGTCTTCTGCCATATGTAGATGCATTGCTGAAATACACCGTTACGTCCTGTTGTAAGTTAATTTAGCTAAACACTGAACTGCCCTATCCTTCACCAATATACAGTGGGGCAAAAATGTATTTAGTCAGCCACCAATTGTGCAAGTTCTCCCACTTAAAAAGATGAGAGAGGCCTGTAATTTTCATCATAGGTACACTTCAACTATGAGAGACAGAATGAGAAAAAAAAAATCCAGAAAATCACATTGTCTGATTTTTAAAGAATTTATTTGCAAGTTATGGTGGAAAATAAGTATTTGGTCAATAACAAAAGTTCATCTCAATACTTTGTTATATATCCTTTGTTGGCAATGACAGAGGTCAAACGTTTTCTGTAAGTCGCCACAAGGTTTTTACACACTGTTGCTGGTAGTTTGGCCCATTCCTCCATGCAGATCTCCTCTAGAGCAGTGATGTTTTGGGGCTGTCGCTGGGCAACACGGATTTTCAACTCCCTCCAAAGATTTTCTATGGGGTTGAGATCTGGAGACTGGCTAGGCCACTCCAGGACCTTGAAATGCTTCTTACAAAGCCACTCCTTCGTTGCCCGGGTGGTGTGTTTGGGATCATTGTCATGTTGAAAGACCCAGCCACGTTTCATCTTCAATGCCCTTGCTGATGGAAGGAGGTTTTTACTCAAAATCTCATGATACATGGCCCCATTCATTCTTTCCTTTACACGGATCAGTCGTCCTGGTCCCTTTGCAGAAAACCAGCCCCAAAGCATGATGTTTCCACCCCCATGCTTCACAGTAGGTATGGTGTTCTTTGGATGCAACTCAGCATTCTTTCTCCTCCAAACACGACAAGTTTTTACCAAAAAGTTCTATTTTGGTTTCATCTGACCATATGACATTCTCCCAATCCTCTTCTGGATCATCCAAATGCTCTCTAGCAAACTTCAGATGGGCCCGGACATGTACTGGCTTAAGCAGGGGGACACGTCTGGCACTGCAGGATTTGAGTCCCTGGCGGCGTAGTGTGTTACTGATGGTAGCCTTTGTTACTTTGGTCCCAGCTCTCTGCAGGTCATTCACTAGGTCCCCCCATGTGGTTCTGGGATTTTTGCTAACCGTTCTTGTGATCATTTTGACCCCACAGGGTGAGATCTTTCGTGGAGCCCCAGATTGAGGGAGATTATCAGTGGTCTTGTATGTCTTCCATTTTCTAATAATTGCTCCCACAGTTGATTTCTTCACACCAAGCTGCTTACCTATTGCAGATTCAGTCTTCCCAGCCTGGTGCAGGTCTACAATTTTGTTTCTGGTGTCCTTTGACAGCTCTTTGGGCTTGGCCATAGTGGAGTTTGGAGTCTGACTGTTTAAGGTTGTGGACAGGTGTCTTTTATACTGATAACGAGTTCAAACAAGTGCCATTAATACAGGTAACGAGTGGAGGACAGAGGAGCCTCTTAAAGAAGAAGTTACAGGTCTGTGAGAGCCAGAAATCTTGCTTTTTTGTAGGTGACCAAATACTTATTTTCCACCATAATTTGCAAATAAATTCTTTAAAAATCAGACAATGTGATTTTCTGGATTTTTTTTTCTCATTCTGTATCTCATAGTTGAAGTGTACCTATGATGGAAATTACAGGCCTCTCTCATCTTTTTAAGTGGGAGAACTTGCACAATTGGTGGCTGACTAAATACTTTTTTGCCCCACTGTATGTAAAGGAAATTAGCTATTTAGATTAAAGTCCCAACATCCTCCACCACTATAGGGGAAACTCTCTGTTCAGCTCAGAGTGAAAAATTTTGCAAACTTAATATTTACACAGCTGATCAATTATTCAGCAAGCAATCACATGAACTTAGTGTATTTATTAATTCTGTGTGGGTTATTACCTATTTGACTAACTAGAATAATTAACTATATATAATAACCTATATTAAATAACCTAACTATAGTGAAAACACTATTAGAGCACGGTAAGAAGAATGGCATCTTGAGATATATACAATAAAATTGTAAGCATGAAACACAAGACATTTTTTTATAATAATGTGCAAGACAAAGGATACCACAACCATCAAGCAACAATATGCCAACAAGTCTGTTCACATGAGGAATCAACCAATGGTATGTCTGAAAGAAATCCTGGTTGAGTTAAGAATATGGAGGCTATAAACTCAAACTGGGGCGATGGTGAGAAACAAGAAGATTGAAAGGAGGTGGAGATACAAGCCTTGTATTTCCTCTGTTGTCATGGAGAACTTATGCTTGCTGACTAACAATATGGACAAACTTTCGGCCCTGGTTAGCAGACAGCAAGATTATTGGGAGTGTAGCATTTTATGTCTGAAACAGACATGGATGAATGGAAAAATAATTGACTGTTCAGTGGAACTAATTGGCATCTAACTAATTCAACTGTACAGGGTGAAACAGTCTTTGTCAATTTGCACAGTTGATGCAACAATTTGTACTCCATACTATCTGCCATGGGATTTTCCAGCTACCATTATTGTTACTGTTTACATAACAAGTTCAGCAGTGCCAGTACATGCCTATGACGTAATTTATTCCATCACAGCATTCCAGCGTGCTTTTAATAGTAAATTGATACTTTAATCATGTTAAAATCTCAAAACCCTTAACCAACTTTACCAAATTTGTAACCTGTAACAATAGAGAGGAAAAGAATTTAGACTTGTGTGTAACCAAGTATATGTCAAGTTCTTCCCTCAACAATAAGCCTTGGATCAACGGGGCCATCAATGCCTGGATGAACAGGAAGAAGAGAGCCTTGGTCACATGGACAATGAAGATGCCAAGAAAGGAATACACAACAAGCTGAGGACTTGTGATAAAGGTGAACCAAGACCTGGAGACCTGGACAGACTGCCTCACATATAGGCTGTAGTATGCCAGGCTGCAAGGCTGCTTGTCAGCTGTGGTAATGAGCAATACTGGTGCACCCCAGAGAACTGTACTGTCACTGTTCTTGTTTACTGCACCTCTGACTTTTGCTTTTATTCAGGAAAGTGCCACCCACAGAAGTTTTCAGGTGACTTCTCCATTGTCAGCATCTCAGATGATAAGGAGGAGGAATACAGAGACCTTATCAAAAGCTTCATAGGATTGTGCAACCACAACCACCTTCAGCAACATAGGGAAAATATAAAAAGGAGCTGATGGTGGACTTCTGTTGCACCTCTGTCACCATAAACAAGGAGTGGAAATATTGGACTCCTACAAATTCTTAGAGGTGCAACTTAACAACAAACTGGTCAGACAATACTGAGGCCCTCTACAGGAAAGGACAGAGGAGAATGAAATACTTTGGGTTTATCGGAGTCAAGAGGTATGCAGAGCATATCCTGCTCAAATATTTTGTACTGTTTATCCTATTTGTTATTTAAATGGAATTTTGCTTTGAATGTATATTGACTGTAAGAACTGAGTAGCACCCAAATGGCATTTTCTTCTTTGCTGTAGTGTGCTGGGGAGGTGGCATTGGGACTGGTGCTGCAACAAAAAAGCTCATGAGGAAGGGCAGCTCTGTGGTCAGGATGGAACTGGCCAGTGTAGTGAACAGGCAGTGACTGAAATGCAGATGAGAGGGAAGCTGAATGATCACTGATTCTCATCTTTTGAGCTGAGGCAGGTTAGAAGCATGTTCTGCCATAGGTTCATCCAGCCACATGCCTCAAAATTTCTGGAGAGGCTCTTTCATACTGTTCCACAATGCAACAGTACTCAGTATCTCCTACTTCACATCTCACATACAGACACACCACAGTTAACTGTCATTCCACAGATATTGCACATATATATAGTATATATAAAATAACTTGAGCATATGTGCATACAAATACAAATATATTTTTGTCTGCATTATTTTTATTATTTCTTTTCTCTTTTATTATTCTTTTTTAAGCACTGTAACATATTTGTTGATATTATTTCTTTTGTGTTAAGGGAAATAATAAAGGTACGTCTCATCTCTTATTGTCTTAATCTTACATCAATTACTATTGTATGCATAAAACCATTGTTCTGTTATTTTTATTTGGTTATATGTTTCTTTGATTTTTTCTTGTTTGTCTTCCCCCTCTTATTGTAGGTCTATATTTTTTTCTTTCTGCTGCAAATGTAAGAAAACCTAAGAATTGAAAACAAAAATATTGCAATATATGACATAATGGCCCCCAGATCTTCGTCCGCAACAGCAGCCCCCACACAAAATTGCTGGCTTGCACTTTTCCCATTTTCAAGTGTCATCATGAATGAAGAAAGCATATATTTAATGTTTTATAATACTTTTCTTCAAAGCATAGTTTTAAAGGTTTTAATAAACTGTTCAACCAACTCTTCTGTTTGTGGATAGTAAACACTGGCGCAAATCAATTTAATTTGTCCCCCATTCAATCATGGGTTTATGATGAGCTGCACAGAATAGCAGTACCCTGTAGCTTTTTGGCCATATTTTCATTGCTTTGACTGTCCTATATTGCTCAGTACAAGCCCTGGCCAATATGTCACAAGAATTAATAGATGGGTGAGGTCAGGACCAATTGCTACCAGCAGACTCTAAATACTATGTCTACATCTAGTATTGCTATAAACAAAATGCAACAGTGCACCCCACACATACAGATAACGAGTCTCATTTATCAAGCTGGATACAAACCGATTTATTTATTTATTCATCTTTATATACTATATGAAAGGATGATGGCCTACAATGAGTAGTGGTGTATTACATGGTTCCATTTAATAGAGCTAGCACTAAGTGACCGATATGTGACTGGTCTGGTATGTCTCATGTTGCAGTGTGCCCCTTACTAACTGCAGGGAATTTGTATGACACTTGCAAGCATTACAGAGGATGCATTGCCATATTCTGTAACCAGTATACTTTGCTTTGTATATATGAAATAATTACACACAGATCATGAAATAGCTCCAGAAGATAGCACTTGGTGTTAGGATTTACTTTCAGCGGTTTGTGTGTAAATGTTTTTAAGTTTAAATGTTTAAATATATATATGCTGTTGCACTGTTAAATAATATGTATTTTTATTGGCTTAGACATAATAATTAGCCAAATAGGCAAAATGATTGTTGCTTCTACATCTTGTTTAGGCTGTGAACATTTAAACTTAAAAACATTTACACACAAACCCCTGAAAGTAAATCCTAACACCAAGTGCTATCTTCTAGAGCTATTTCATGATCTGTGTGTAATTATTTCATAAGTAACACCAGACTACTTACTACTACTATCTAAAAGCCCAGAATAACATTACAGCGGGTAAAAATGGATTCTAAAATCTATATGAATTACACACAAAAGACTCCAGACAACTACATACATGCCAATAGAACTTTCCTATTTCTGTCTTTCTGTCTGTCCACGCAGTCCAAAAATGATCTTAACACAGCGCGGCTGTCGCGATGAACTTCATCTGACTGTTTTATCGAAATCGCGGGTGCGCGCAACTTCGTGAGCGCGCACGAGAAAACAGTGGCACGGTTACGGAGGAGTGTCGCCTCGCACTAAGCTGTTTGTTCTATTGAAACTAAAGTTGTGAATAGAATTAACTGTAGGCCTAACGTCAGTGTATTGCCTTATTAAAAAGAGAAAGAAAGAAAACAAGGACAAACACACATTACTGGATCTCCTCGTCCGACAAAAAGAATACTCCGTGTAAAAGTTTCAGGTATGTGCCCCTGAAGGTGTGTACTGGATGGAATGTAAAATTTCACCAAAAGAGTTTATAATTTTCTGGGGTTTTTTTGTTTTGTTTTTTTTTTGTTGTTTTTTTTGTGTGTGTGTCTGTGTGTGTTTTAACCTAGCAGACCATCTAGGTACGATAACGAAACTGTACAGTCTATGAACTTTTAGCTAGCCTTAGTTAACTCCCTTTTCCCTTGCAGAGGAATGAGAGAGAACCTGTTCCTTCATGTCCTAATTCAGGACCTATTACAGATCTCAGCTAGCTCGCTAGCTAATCTTTCTAACTGGCAATGACACTCGTTTATTAAAACTTTATAAGGTAAATCCATCAAATAAAGATGTTTATTGTTGTTTCCTCTTCAAAAGAAAATTCGGAAAATATGCAAATAAACAGCGAAAAATTTAGACAGGTTAACTCAGGCATGTAACCTGCTAGCAAGGTGGCTAACTTTTAGGTTTAGAAAAGACATGTTTATTAACGAAGATAATCGAACTTTTATCTACAGAGATCTATGTTGGAGAACGTTTATTGTAGCGAGTACTGGCAAGTTTAATTATAAAGTTGGATATATGTATTGCAAACACGTCGTTTATTAGTTTCTTCGCTTCCACATTGTCTTGAAATCCGTGTCATTAAAGTTTTTCAAAACATTTTGCGTTCGATACAGTTTGCCCTAACGGTGTAGATTTTCAGAAGGTGCTTCAAATGGATAGATTTTTAAAATGTTTATAATTGAGTCACTTCTTATATATATATATATATATATATATATATATATATACTTGTACAACACTTGTACAAGCACATTCATTACAGACATCAGTCTACAGTGTAATGAATTTGTAACGACATACTTTCAAAAAAAACAACAACCTGGTGATATCAAAGAAATATGTCAGAAATGAATGTCTCTGTGTCTGAATGTGAGTGAAAAAAGGAAATCAAAGTTCTAAAAATACAAAGTCAATTCAAAACAGTAGGCTACTTTCTATGGGTCTGTGTATGAATGGTCAAATGCACATACCAAAGGGAGGTTGGTTCTCTTCTGCCTCTACAGTTGCTTTCTTCCTAATATCGTTTTAGGCAGTAATTCCTTGCCATTTTCGCCCTGGCTTTCTCATTAGAGATAAATGTATCAATTTGGAATTTATATCTTGAATTTACTGTGTATATTTCTGTAAAGCTTCTTCATGCCAGTGTCCATTTTTAAAAGCACTATACAAATGAAATTGAATTGAATTGGACATACGGTTTTAAAATCTATCCCCAGTGAGCCAGTCAGAGGCAACAGTGGCAAGAAAAAACAAGAACCTGCACCTTTTGATCAAAGTAGGCGTGGTGGATCGTAAAAGACCAGAAGTTTGCTAAGATACTACGGTGAGATACCATTCAGGTCTCTACAGGTCAATAGCAGTATTTTATAAGTAATGTGAAATTTGAGCCAGTGCAGTGCTAATAAGATAGGTGTGATTTGGTCATATATCTTCTGGTTCTAGAAAGCACACTAATAAACATCTAGGAAGTCATTACAGTAATCCAACCTATAGGTAACAAAGCCAGTTTTTCTTTTTTGTGTAGTGACTATTTTTCTTATCTTGGTAATATCTCTGAGATTAAAGAAGGCTACTCTAGTAATATTGTCTACGTACTCTTAAAATGAAAGACTGGAGTCAATAATCAAGATCTTTTACTGTTGTAAATGAAGAGTTATTTATGTAATCAGAACGCTTACTGCTGGCTGCATGTGGTCCTAGTACAAGTACTTCTATCTATCTTCTGTAATGGTTAAGTAAATTGAAGTTAGACAATGTCTAATGTCCTTTACACATTACTGAACTGTGCCATCAGCATAATAGTGGAAACCAATACAATGTGTACAAATAATTTTAGACAGAATAGCATATATAAAGAAAGAAAGTAGTAAGAACCTTGTTACAACACAACAACCTTTTTTCATTCATAAAGATTTATTCAAATACAAATCACAGCCCAGCAACATTTTGCTGTATTGATGTATCAGATGTATTCAAATCAGAAAATCATGAATTAAATCTAAGCATGATTTAAACTTAGTGAATGGGATATTTTCCATGACCATCTAATATACGATTTTCAATAGTGCAGTGATAGTTTTGTTTTTCTTTGCTTTTTGTCAATGTTTGTTGGTTCAGCTGCAGCAGAGGAGTCTCCAAGAGCCAATTTATTTGATTTGATTAATTTCTGTTTCGTGCAGCTTTTATTATCCCATGTACTTTATTATGCATGTTACATACTTCACCATGCATGAAATCAGCTCCCTTTCCTTTGGAATTGTCTCATCTCAGCCACAAACTCAAACACAACTTTGCCAATGTGGCTGTCCTGCAGTATTTTTGTTGCTACTTTTTTGAAAATACACTATATTGCCAAATGTTTTGGTACACCCCTCCAAATCATTGAATTCAAGTGTAGTTTTTCAGGGGTTGGGCTTGGCCACTTAGTTCCAGTGAAAGGAACTCTTAATGCTTCAGCATACCAAAACATTTTGGACAATATCATGCTCCCAACATTGTGGGAACAGTTTGGGGATGACACCTTCCTGTTCCAACATGACTGCACACCAGTGCACAAAGCACGGTCCATAAAGACATGGATTTGGTATGGAGGAACTTGACTGACCTGCACAACTTTAGGTTGAATTAGAGCGGAGACTGTGAGCCAGGCCTTCTTGTCCAACATCAGTGCCTGACCTCACAAATGCGCCTCTAAAGGAATGGTCAATAATTCCCATAAACACACTTCTAAACCTTGTGGAAAGCCTTCCCAGAAGAGTTGAAGCTGTTGTAGCTGCAAAGGGCGGGCCAACTCATGTGCATGTAAAGGCAGATGTCCCAAAACTTTTGGCAATATAGTGTATGTTCAAGTTGATTTTTTATGTAATATTGTAAATTATTGGGGGAAAAGACATTTACTCAAGATATGTGCCCCTGACAAAAATTATGTGTCAGAGACCCGGGACAGAAATGTAAAATGATCACTGTCAAAATCGACACTAAGTTTAAGCCACACAAGCAAGTATACTCCTGATCAGAGGCCAGTAGTACCATCTTAACCAGCACTGTCTCTGTGCTTCGGCCAAAATCCTAAATGAATTTTATTCTCTGAAGGTCTGAGCATAACTGCTATGCTATCACCTTTCTAGGATCTTGGAGATAAAGGAATGGTCTGATATTGGCCTATAGTTGGACAGCAGACAGCGGTTGAGGACCGATTTCTTGAATATGAGGTTTGATTATTTATTTATGATTTAGGTACATATCCAGTGCAAAGGGAACAACTGATTATTTTTAAATATAGGTTATGGTAATACTAGTAGTATTTTTAATAGAGGTATCTGGTAGATCTAGAGCACAAGTTGATATAGATATATTGTTATCTACAGGATTAGTAATAAACAATCATTCTTTAAATTTATATTTGTAAGATTTTGCTAATAGTTCAGTGTTTGATTGAAATAATTCATAAAGTCATTGCTAAATAACTGATGGTGTACACACTTCTGCGGTGGTCATATTAGTTGTTTTTGCTACAGTATTAAATAGGAAACTAGTTATTTTTGAGATGTGTTGATCTAGCTGCACTAATTTTATTTAATTTTAATTTTTATTACTAGGCTTATTGATGTGTGTAGTAGCTGATGTATTTGACATGGTATGTACGACACTTTTTAGATGAGATGATGGCAATTATTTGAGACTCGGTCTGTCGAGATGTGACTATATGTTCAATTCAAATGCTAGTATTAGATGAAGGGTGTAACGACCATTATAAGTGCAGTTTTTCCCACAGATCGGAAATATACTTTTGGTGGTAGACAGTGGAAAAGTCTGGCATTACATGCTGGCACAAAAATGTGTGCCAAGCAGCAAATAATGTGTGACTTTAACACAAGATTTTTGATTTATTGAGTATTTGTATGGAGAGGAGAGGAGTGGTGGTCCTGTGGGTGAGCTTTAGTTTTGGCTTTCGTGTTGCAATTATAGCTGTCAAGAACATTGCCCTTTCACCCCGCTTTGAGGGCTCTAATGCTGAAGTTGGGGGATTTCTATGCTCTCACACTCATTAATCCTCTCTAGCATCTGGATGTGCATCTTTAATGCTGCAGTCTACTCCATCAGAGAGCAAACTAATATACACTTATCACAAATAAAAATTTAACAGTGAGTGGAGTATTTAAGTATTCTGCTCTTAACCCATTGAACAAATTGAATGTTTCCATGTTGAATCTTAAAAGCACATAAGTTTACTATTTTTTTAGATTAATTTTTGACAAATCTGACATTTATGGCCTCCACTTGCTGGCTTTAAAATAAAACGTTTCTTTTTTGACAAAATGAAAATGGAAAAATACAACAAAAGAAAACGATAGTACATTTTTGATGAAAAAAAAATAACATTATAGTCTAAAAGGTTACAAGGACAAGTAAATCTCAGGAAATTATTCAAAAACCCACCCACAGAACTGTCACTCACTAAGTGTGTTTTTATTTTTCCGAACCATTCTATATATACTCTGGAGACTGTTGTGTGTGAAATTGCCATCAGATGAGCTGTTTGTAAAATACCAAATTCAGCACATCTGGTATCAACAACTATGCCATGGTTAAAGTTACAGAGACCACATTTTCCACCATTATGATGTTTTATGTGAACATTTACTGAAGAAGACTTTTTGTATGCAAAAAAAATAAATACACACATTTAATAAGTGTATATTCAAAGTAATCAATTCTATCTATTTTATTTGTTGGCTTTTAGTAGAGGCATTGCCATGCAAATTAGAAGTTCTCTCTCTTTTCTCTTCAGATGCATTCGTATTGCTTCAGGTCTGGAGAGAATGCTTCCAAAACTTTGACAAGTGGTTTCTACGGAAGGGATGGCTGATCGCAGTGACCTCGCAGTTGCCCCTGGTCAGCTGTACATTGAGGTGGAGTATGACTATGAGTACAAGTCCAAAGACCGTATGATTACCATCAAGCAAGGTGAATGTTACTTGCTTGTAAAAAAGACCAATGAAGACTGGTGGCAGGTTCGTAAGGAGGAGGGCAGTAAGCCTTTTTACGTACCTGCCCAGTATGTCCGGGAAGTGCGGCGAGCCCTCATGCCACCCACCAAACCTCTCCTGCACACTGGAGGTGGGGTTGGGACACGAGTTGTATCTGAGAAAAAAGGTTTAACTACCCTGGAGCTCAAACAGTCTGATGAAAGTTTGAACAAGCAATGCCCTGCTCAGTCACCCTGTGCTGGGTATCTGGTGGCATTGCATGCACCCACTGAGGACAAAGCCAGTCCGAAAAGCCCCAGGAAGCAAGTGCAGCAAACATTCCCGAACATGCAGCATACTTCTCTGCCTTGGACCTGGGCTGAGCCCTCCCTCAGGCTCCGAGCATCACTGGATTTAGATAGAGAGACTGATAGGGAGGAAGCGAGGATAGAAGAGGGAACAACAGGTTTTGGAGAGAGGGAAATAAAGGGAGAAGGAGGAGGGGATAGGAAGAGAGAAGAAGAGTGGACAGGGGATATAGAAAGGAAAAGAGATGCAGGTGGGGCCAGAGATATGGAGACGAAGAGAGAAGGAGAAATAGGAGAGGATAAATTAAGAGGGAAAAAAAGAGAAGAAAGGTTTGATAGAGATAGAGAGAAAGCAGGGGATGGACAGAGGGAGAAGAGGAAAGAAGGAGAGAGAACAGATGATGGAGAAAAGGGGAGAAAGAGGGAAACAGTGCGACATAAGACTGCCGCACCTGAAGAATCTCCCAAAGAGGCAACAGAGAAAAATCAGAGCGATTTGGAATCTGGGGATGAGCTCAGCAGCACTTCGACTGAACAGCTTCAGGTAGGGGCTTTTTTAAACTGGTGAGGACTAACTGATTTCCAATTTCATTGCAAGTGTCCCTCAGTGTTATGTTACACTCCCATCACACTGCTGGAAAAGTGTTTAAAAAATTGATATGAAGCCTAAGAGTAGGTTGTTCATTGGATTGTTTTTTTGCTAAATCCTACCCTAAAGGAATTCTGACCAATCCCTCCTGCTTACACAGGCGCTGTTGAACAAATGTACCTGTCACTGCATAGATTTTGACTAATTATGCTTGCTCCCATAGTTGTTTTTATTTTTCCTTTTTCAATTTTTATAGAGATCTTATCTTGATTCTATTCCCACTATATAAACAAGTATTGTATTTAGACCACAGCAACACTAATGCAATAAAGCAGTCCAAATGGGCTAAAGGTGTCAGACATCACAAAGTCTATTATACATGTATTTATAGTTGATGTTTACAAAGTAACATCATTATGGTAGCAGAAAACTTTTATAGGAATTGTGTTTTCCTATAATTAAGCTCCAAGATTTATACTGCCCAGGGCAATTTGAAATAAGAGCTGAATAGCATGAGTGCTTTGGCTTAAGTTATTACATTATGTCAAATGACTGGCTATTAAGAGTGTCACTGTTTAATCAGACAGATTAATGGTATCAGAGGCAACATTGGTGGTCAGGCCAGAAAAAGTAGCCAATTCTAGGCAGCAAAATTCTAGGCAGCAAATTTTAGCTAAAGATGTTCTGCTAGTTGGTCAACGGTCTGCTGTCTGTATATTAGACTTTAAAAGCCTTTTAAAAAAATATTTTTGTTAATTTTGTCTGATGATTTTTGTTCACTATGCCATATATATATATATGAAACTGTAATGATTTGTGTAGGTTTTAAATGGAACAAATATTATCTGATATTGCCTGAAAGCCTCCACCTTGCAAAGGTAAATGAATAATGTTTTGAGTTCATTAATTTGAAATAAAATCTATTAAATCTATTAATGGGTTGAACACCAAAACACACCAAAAAAGAAAAGAACCCAAAAGAGAATAAGATAAACAGACGTAAACACATTACATAGACCTTCATGCCTCACTTTATAATGTTAATCCTGATGATAAATATAAAGGGTTAAATATGACTCTTTTTCCAAAAACGTTAAGGGCAGAACAGTGAAAATGTTGGCCATGTAGACAAAAGGATTATGTAGAAAATGTGCTGTTTCTGTACAGTGTCCTAATCTAGCACAATCCAGCATTATTGAATGTCAGGTCAGGCCCATAATAATTAAACACTGCCAAAAGTATTGTTATTTGATCTGTCTTTAGCATTGAAATTAAACATTGATTATGAACTCAGTGCAGTTCTTTTAAAATTTGAGGATATTCACATCGGTATTGCGTGAATAGTGTATGAATTACAGAATTTTTAATTAGACAGTTGACTGCTCCATGGCAAGGTGCGTGTTATTCCCCCATCACTTTACTTATTTATTTTAGTTAGATAAAAGGTCTAAGGTTTTCCCTGACAGAAATTTGCACCACTTTTAACATGTTTCACCACAAAAGTCTAAGAAGAAAAATGTCAATATTTTCTTATGCTTGGAAATTTTGGTCTAGTTTCAAAAGTTGAGTAGTCATTTAGTATTCATGAAAATACTGTACTCTCAAAAATCTTATATTTGGATATAGTGGCCCTTAACCAGTGTGATTATTGAAGTTCTTTGTAGTCTACTCTGAAAAACAGATCCTCAGGCTAGTTTAGGCTGGGGATTAAGAAAACTATTGAGGTAAAAACCCTCTATTTCATGAATATATTTTGTGTAAAGAGGCTTAATAAAATAAGCTGTTAATTAATTAAACCTGTTTATAATTAGGGGCACGGTGGCTTAGTGGTTAGCCTCACACCTCCAGGGTTGGGGGTTCGATTCCCGCCTCCGCCGTGTGTGTGGAGTTTGCATGTTCTCCCCGTGCCTCGGGGGTTTCCTCCGGATACTCCGGTTTCCTCCCCCAGTCCAAAAACATGCATGGTAGGTTGATTGGCATCTCTAAATTGTCCATAGTGAGTGAATGAGAGTGTGTGTGTGCCCTGCGATGGGTTGGCACTCCGTCCAGGGTGTATCCTGCCTTGATGCCCAATGACGCCTGAGATAGGCGCAGGCTCCCCGTGACCCAAGTGTAGTTCGGATAAGCGGCAGACAATGAATGATGAATGTTTATAATTAAATTTATTGGAATTGACTGTCCTTATGTGATGCATCCGTATGTGAACTGGTTTTTAATATTAAAGGAAGCCTTTGTTTGACATTGTGTAAATCTGTACCATGTCTTTAGGTCTTTTACCAAAATCTTCTCATAGTGCCATGTCATATGACACTTTTGTCATGTTATATAACACTTTAGTAAGTTTTTTTTATGCTTTATGTTTTTATGGTTGTAATTTTCCCTTGCCCTCTTAGATTAGATTAGTTTAGATTAGATTCAACTTTACTGGCATTACGCATGCGTACAAGGCAACAAAATGCAGTTAACATCTAACCAGTAGTGAAGTATAAACATATGTACAGATATACAGACAAGATAGATAAATATATATGTGAACATACAGATGCACTGGAGCTTGTGACACTAAAACAAATTCCTTGTATGCTCAAACATACTTGGCAATAAATAATATATACACACACTGATCAGCCATAACATTATGACCACCTGCCTGATATTGTGTTGGTCCCCCTTTTGCTGCCAAAACAGCCCTGACCCGACAAGGCAGACCAGGATTAACTTCTTCAGCAATTTCAGCAACAGTAGCTCGTCTATTGGATCAGATCACACGGGCCAACTTTTGTTCCCTACATGCATCAATGAGCCTTGATTGCCCTTGACCCTGTTGCCAGTTCATCACTGTTCCTTCCTTGCACCACTTTTGATAGATACTGACCACTGCAGACCGGGAACACCCCACAAGAGCTGCAGTTTTAGAGATGCTCTCTAAAATCCAGTCTAGCCGTCACAATTTGGCCCTTGTCAAACTTGCTCAAATCCTTACGTTTGACCATTTTTCCTGCTTCTAACACATCAACTTAGAGGACAAAATGTTCACTTGCTGCCTAAAATATCCCACCCACTAACAGGTGCCGTGATGAGTGTTAATAACTTCACCTGTCAGTGCCTATAATGTTACGCCTGATATATATATATAAATATATATATATATATATATATATATATATATATATATATATACAGTATATATAGATAGCTGTTCTTTAGCTTGCTAGTCTTGGACTGCAGGCAACCTGATGTCTTCCCAGAGGGTAGGAGAGTAAACAGTTTATGAGCTGCATAAGATGTGTCCTTGACGATGCTGCAAGATTTACACAGACACCGCTTCCTCTGAGCACCGGTGCTCAATATGTTTTTAAAGACCCAACTAGGACCAAAAAAAAAACAAACTACTCAGACACATGCAAAGTACTGTTTCTGATGGCCAACATGTCCAGTTAACATTAGCTCTTTAGAATTGTTTTAGAATTGTTCAGTCCTAGTACAGGGTAGTCTCTGTTTTCATGTCACATGATTTTCTTTCACCTTACTGTAGCATTTTCATGTACTGTTACATTGCTAAATTTAAGTTAATGCTGTAATGTCATACATTTATGCATTAGCATGATAATTTTTTTAGTATATGGTATAGTGCTTTTAGAAAGAAACCTTGAGAGGAACCAGACTTAAAAGGGAACCCATCCTCATCTGGGTCACATTGGGCAGTGTGATTATAAATAATTTCCTTTCTATAGTTGTGTACTACATGGCCAAAGAGTGCAATTGCATAACCATGAAATTCATTCTAGTTATAACATGAGGTCTATCTTGTTGACGTTATCAATTAATCACTGATGGAGACTTGTGCAAAGAACTGATTATGGCAATTGCAGTCCAAATCCATCTCTATTATTTTTAAGTGGTACCCTCTAAAACAGTCTCATGTATCTCCAGGCTGTCCGTGTGGGGCCATTCTCTGCAATAGCAAAGCATCCTCTAAGTGGTGAGAACTCCATCCATAAGTAGGGCATCTGGATGGATAAGCCTGGTCCAGAGAGGAAAAGGGGTCATGATCACTGGTATCTCAGTAGTAGCATGTGTAGCGTGAAAGGGAGAAAATGAGAGGGAAAATAATGTTGAGTAAGCTTTTTGTCAAGTAAGTATTGTAGAATATGTACATTGTAACAACATAACTAAAAAGGAGAGCCAGAAGGTAGAACAGACACGGGGGTTAAATGGGGTGTGTAGTTGTTCGTCAACTGTGCAGTTCCTTAACTGTAGGGTTCCCTAACTGCAGTATTCTTTAACAGAAGGATTCCATAACTGCAGGGCTTTCTAAGAGAATGCTCCATGCTGTAGCCTTCACAATTTGAGGTGCCAACAGATAACTCGCACCTGAAGTAGTGATTGAAATAGGAAAGTCAGATCATAAATGAAACAAAAGTTTGCTCAGGCACTGCAGTGCAAAACCACTCAGTTTTTATATGTCAGTGGCAGTATTTTATAATCACTGTGGGATTTGACTGTGAGCCAGTGCAGTGTAGATAAGATAGGTGTGATTTGGTCATATCTTATGGTTCTTGTTAGGACTTACCCCTGAAATGTTAGTTAGCATATCCCTAAAAATGTGGAGAGAGTGAGAGTGGCCATTCTCAGAAGTGTTCTGTTTGGCACCAGGCTTTAGCTTTGTGACTATTGAAACTGCATCATCTATACTGCCTGTTAACATGGAGTGGAGCTTACTTACCCTCCTTGTTGCTGCATATTGGCTGTTCGAAAACAGTTTGAGTGAGAGGTAAGATAGAATGATAATGCCTCCTGTCTTTCCTCATGAGATTAGATATAAAATAAATCACATGTCAAACAAATCAGTCATTTGTGGGACTTTTAATACTCACTTCTTTTACTCTGGATATCTGATTGATACTAACTACTACTAACAGGATCCCAGATAATCTTGGCCTAGTTTCTGAACCCACTAACTGTTATGCTTGTCTAGGGAGGTTGCAACATGAACAAAGGGGAGTCCCCCAACGTCTCAGTGCACTTTTAATTGCAAAACCACTTGCTCGCAGAGTTTAATGACATCACATGACAATTTACTGGGTACTGTATGTCACTTTCTGCCAATTAAAGATGTTAATACTTTAGATAATACAAAGTATTTCAGTGGGAAAAAGGACACTTTATGAACTCTATAATTGCAAAATTATATTTAGAAAATTGCTCCAATACCAATATGCATGTAGTCATGCTAATGAACAGATGACACAACATGATTGAGATTTGGACTTAAACTATCACTAATAATGATCACTAATAACTAATCAATTAACATAAAATCAACTATATAACATTATATAGATCAGCCTAGTAATGTAAGTGCATGAACAGGCACATTTATAAACACAAAAAAATCTGGGGAACCATAAACAGCACTACATAACATGTTTCATAACTGATTAATTGATACTGAAGGCCAATTCAGACCAGGCATTCAGGTAAAGTTATTATTCGGCACCATTTTAAGAAGCATTTCAGTCTGCACTGGGCGAAGTGTTACCTTTGTTTTATGCTTTATTTTTGTTTTTTATGTGAAGCATAAACACTCTAGAAATCCAATGAAATGACAAAACCACACTTTTTATATGCTGCCTTTTTTTTTTTTTTTAAATTAAACATTTTTTTGTAGAATTTAAAGTGTGGAGATTGTAATTACAGCAGGCAGATCAATACAAACAAAATAATCTCAGCAATAATGACACAAGAGGAAATGTGACTTGGCAGTGTTAGATCATCTTTTGATTTTTGTGCAGTGTATATCCAGTTTGTTATATTAACACCCTCTTTATGAGCATTTTGCAAAGTGTAATTAATAAATGGGAGGATTTGCACAGAGTGGTTGAGATGGGGTGTGATTACATTTAGAGTTACATTTCTGGCATTTGGCAGATGCTCTTATCTTTTAAGTCTCTATCAATGAATACATTAACACTAGTTCAGTAGGACACAGACTTAGGATACCGTCTGGAGTCAGGGATTTTAATTTTTATTTTGGTACATACAACATAATACATAAAAACAGGGAAAAATATGAGTTAGTTTAAGTGCTTCAGGAAGAGGTAGGTCTTCAGTTGAGTCAGTGACTCAGCTGTACAGACATCTAGGGGAAGTTCATTTCAACACCTTGGTACGAGAACAGAGAAGAGTAGATGTATACCTCTCTTTTACCCTGAGAGATGGTGGGACCAGTCAAGCAGTGCTAGCGGATCTGAGGGAGCGAGGTGCAGTGCAAGGAGTAATGAGAGCTTTGAGGTAAGATAGCGCTGGTCCATTCTTGGCTTTGTAGGAAAGCATCAGTGTTTTGAATCTGAAGCGTGCAGCTACCGGAAGCCAGTGGAGGGAACGCAGCAGTAGGGTGGTGTGGGAAAACCTAAGCAGGTTGAAAATAAGTCGTGCAGCTGCGTTTTGGATCATTTGCAGTGGACAAATTGCATTGGGAGGTAGACCTGGCAGAAGAGAGTTGCAGTAGTCCAATCTCGAAATGACCAGAGACTGAACAAGCACCTGGGATGCTGGGATTGAGTTTCAGCTGATGAGCCATCATCCAAGATAAAATGTCCACCAGACACGCTGAGATCCGAGCAGAAGCCATGGTATCTGAGGGAGGGAAGGAGAAGATAAGTTGGGTGTCATCGGCATAGCAGTGGTATGAAAACCCATGTGAGGATATAACTTTGCAGAGAGAGTGAGTATAGAGGGAGAAAAGGAGAGGACCAAGTACTGAGCCTTGTGGGACACCAGTAGAGAGTCTGCATGGAGCATATGTCAAACTCTTCCCTGTTACCTGATATGAGTGACCATCCAGGTAGGAAGCAAACCATTCCCATGCTGGTCCACAAATTCCAAGACTCCTGAGGGTGGACAGAGAGTCTTGTGGTTTACTGTGTCAAATGCTGCAGACAGGTCGAGGAGGATGAGCACGGATGACAGTTTGGCTGATCTAGCAGCATGTAGTTTCTTAGTGAATGCCAAAAGGGCAGTCTCTGTGGAATGTGCTGCTTTGAAGCCAGACTGGTTGGGATCATGGAGGTTATTCTGCATGAGATAGTCAGACAGCTGATTATAAACAATGTGTTCGAGAACTTTTGAAAGAAACAAGTGAAGTGATACCGGTCTGTAGTTGCTGATGTCTCAGGGATCCAGAGCAGGTTTCTTCAGGATGGGGAAAAAGATGTGTGTAGACACTTACTATTTAAGATGTTAACAGGTCTTGGCAGAGCTACCTGCAAACCTTCAATATAAATTAGTAAGCCCTGCCTACAATTCACAGCTTAAGGGAGACTGAAACTACTCTTGATTAATCACCTGAGCCAACTAAGAAGCAAAGACCAACACTATAGGATCAACAAGCTATACAATATAACAGTTCAAATAACACAACTCTAGAACCAACCAAGTTAAACAAATAGTACACAAAAGTCAGAATCCTACCTTACCAGATGGGACTAGATTCAAAATGAAGAGCTAAAGCACACCCTAGGTGTCTTATTATTACCCTAGGATTAGTTTCTATATATAGACTTACTCCATTATTTATGAGGCATTATACCACAGCAAAGGTTGTTCTGGCTGTAACATGACCTCTTGTAACATGAACATAACGCACTCATTCTAATGTTTCTATAGTAACAGCTCATTCACAGGGAGTTGTATGGTGGATGCACAACAATTCACACTGGCAGTATAACCTGAAACAGCACAGTTTGCATGAAAAATTGTGTGTGAATGCTGTAATGTTGAACGGGACGTGTGCTGTTGTATCAAACCTAAGACTACCTGTAGGAGGTGGATTTCAATCTCATTAGAACTGTGCTACAATTCCTGTGAATGTGAATACAATTTGTACTCAGGTCCATGCTTTTTCAGGAAGTAAAGCCACCTACACAAGTTTTAGTGGGCCAGATTGCAGAAATAAGTGTGCTAGGCAAATAAAACAACTCTTAAATGACTCCTAAATGACTTAAAACACAAAAGAGAAAAAATTTTAAAATGCTATTGAAAGGGTTTTTAGAAAGTATATTGGTTGTCTCCTAAGCATAAATTAATTTTCTGTAATTAATGTTGTGGCTGTAACCCGAAAGAGTACTGAAAATTTGTACTTACATACAAGTACTGTTACATTGCTGAAATGATACTCAATTACAGTAAAAGTACTGGTGTTAAAAAAGTACTTAAGTAAAAGTACAAATTACTCTTCATAAAAACTACTCAGAGTACTAGTTAGCTGTTGACGTTTTAGCTGGTGATATCTATTGAATTATCAGTAACTGCTGAATCAGACAAGATCCAGACAAAAAACACATTTTACAAAAGATATTTAAAGATACTAAAAACACTTTTGAAACTTTGTAAACAGTATTAACTTGCTATTAATCTAATCACGCTATCCTCGTGAACCGAAACGTCAGGCATGGTTTATATACGAATCACAGAACAACACCCCTAAACATATTAATAAATAAATAAAACATCACACAAATAGAGTTGTAAGTCTTCTTACCATAATGTGTTTTTTTTTAGATTAGATAAACCGAAATCACAGCAACTGGCAAACAGTGCTTTCACTGCATCAGCATGCTGTCACCTTTCCTCCCGCTATAGGTGAACAGCTTCTCCAGGTGTGGCCATGGGAACTCAACCTTCGCTATGTCGTCGTCATTTCTGCATTCTTTAGATTCATCATTGTTGCTGTCTTGAATCTCCATGTGTCCCAAACCTTCAGTCAGTAACTATTTCACTGTACGATCAAGGTTAGCTCACGTGAATCTACAGTGAGCTTAGTTTTTTTGGTTCAAATACCAGGCTTTTCATTGGTCCATTAAGATGAGATATTTTTATTGGCTACCAAAATGCTGGTCAGTGGTTGGTCAATTAATTAAAAATGCAGGCATACTCAGTAACGAATTGTGATTTTAAAAATAAAGTGAATTACTTAGCTTAATTTGTACTTAAGTGCAAGTAAAATTACAGACTTAAATATATACTCATAAAAGTACAAATATCCAAAAAATGTACTTAATTACAGTAACGTTAGTAGTTGTAATTTGTTACCTCCACCACTGCTATAGATGTATGAATAGATAATTCGAGTTGCCAATGTAGTTTTACAGAGGTAGATCACAAAGCATTCCTTTGACTGCCATAGACTCCAATAGGAAGTATAATAATAATAATAATAATAATAATAATAGCCACGGATCTAGGCAGTCATACACAAGCATTAGACTTCAGTGGCCGGCCATTGACAATGTACATGAACAAAGGAGGCCTCACATGTATGTACTTATTAAGTTGTAGATGTTGTGGCCATACTGTTTACAATTATCAAATTTTTACAATAATTTTTTTTTACAAATTTTAGTACTAGTTTACAAAAGTACTTTTGTAAATTGCAGTGGGCATTTTTGCAAAACAGTTATCTGAACTTATTTCTGCTGCCATTCATGATCACACTTCAAACTTCATACACGACCTCAGAATGTTCCTGAGTAGTGCTGGGTATTATACACCATGTGACAAAGTTTAGTGTAGCTATGACTTGCTGTCCTGGGCTGCCCAATGCGTTTGGATAAGGACATCCGACGTAAAACCTGTGCGAAATCGAATATGTGGATCTATTGTGATGACTCCAAACAGAGCAGCTGAAGGCACAACATCGTCATCATAGTAGAGGACAGTGTCAAGCCTTCTAGTGCCACCAATAGTGCAAAAATCAAAAGATTTCAGTAGGGTTACAAGCACTTCATGCTCGGACCCTCTGCTACAACCCATTAAGCCTCGTAAATAAAAACTTATTGTTGTTACAAATACTGCTGTTACTTTGCCCATTTGTAGTTATTACACACCAATTATAAAAATGCAACTATTACTGCTTGTATTTCAACATCGTTCTCACTGTTTGCCATTCAGGAATGCATACTACATTTTAGTATATCTATAAACTCATCACACTTAATGACCATATTTTAGATTTGTAAATGTATATATTTTTACTAAGAGTATCCAGTGAGAATGTTGTAACTCAATTTCCTTGTGCTTATGCAATGAAATTAACATATGACTGATGCAATTTAAACCTGTATTTTAAAGAAAATTATCATTATATAGTGCCAGTATTCTGAGCAGTGCATTTATTTGTGCAACTGAGACATGAAATTATATTTTTAATTATTATTTCTGTATCTAGTATTATAATACTACATTGTGTTCTAATCAAAACCATGCTTCTTTCTAATCAAAATTATGCTTGATAAATGTGTGGTGAGTTGCAGAATGTGCTAGTAAGTGCTCCTCTTATATGGTCTGACAGTTCCTAAGTAATTATGGACTGCTTAACAGGTTGAGTCTCATGAATTCTGGTTAGCTAAACCTTCAACACAGTGTGATTTGTACTAACGTTCTAACGTTCCATCATCTTTGCTGCCGACTAGCACTTGCTTCGAATTCAAATTCACAATCATACACAGTATGACATGTAGTGAAATGTTTTTTACGAATAAAAAAAATGTAAAACTAGAATATAAGATATGACAAATACACTAGAATAAAAGAAGAATCTAAAATAAAAAGAATATCAAGTATAAAAAGAATATCAGAATACAATACAAAATATAATATAAAATAGACTATCAATTATGCAATATAAAAAATAAAAATAAACAATAGAATAGAATAGGAAAAGAATAAGTAGAATATAAGAATAGAATAAACAGAATGTTCAAAGTTAAAGTGTCATGTTCAGTGGTGTGTCAGTCCTGAGTTAAAGTGACTGTGTGTAAAGTGACTTTTTGTAAACCTGTGCTGTGCCAATAGTCCGATTGCAAATTACGAGGCAGGGAGAGTAGTCTGGGAACTAGGTGTTCTCCTGGTTCAGAGTCCGAATGGCCTGCAGGAAGAAGCTCCTCCTCATTCTCTCTGTGTTTGCCTTCAGGGAGTGGAAGTGTTTCCCTGAACGCATGAGACATTTTTGCCCACCCATACAGCTTGTGGTCTGTCTGTGAAAAAGTTTGAGATCCATTGGCACAGGGACCAGGACCTCCAACTTAGAGGTGAGTGTGGAGGGAGGGACTTATTGTGTTAAACATTGAACTATAGTCCACAAACAGCATTTTCACATAATTCACATTCCTGCAGATCAGGTGGCTCATAGTTGTATGGAGAAGATGTGTTATGGCATCCTCTGTAGAGTGATTATGGTGGTAAGTGAACTGATGTGGATCCAGTGTGTTTGGTAGTGAATCAATGATGAAGTCTCTGACCTGTCTTTCAAAGCACTTCATCACTACTGAGGTCAGGGCTACAGGGAGGTAGTCGTTGAGGCAGGAGGGCTGGGGTTTCTTCCTTACTGTGACAGCAGCAACTCACTTTTTAGTATTTAAGGGTTGGCACACTTAACGGGTAAATTGTGCCTTGAATCGTACCTTATGATTTGTACCCCCATAGACAGCCTTCTGGTTTTCCTGTTGGTTTATCCTTGTTAATTAACAAATGCAGGTGAAACCCATGGCTCAATCCAAGAGTAGACATTTGGATCTATGTTTTGTTGTATCAATCAACTTAACAGGGACACAAATACAAAAAGAAACACCTGGTAGTCACATGTTCCATTATTTTTAATCAATTACCTAATAGCCACATGAAATTCTGATCTATCAAATTCATCTTTAAGTTTCAAACCCAGATGTCTTCATTCATTCATTGTCTACCGCTTATCCGATCTACACTCGGGTCATGGGGAGCCTGTGCCTATCTCAGGCGTCATTGGGCATTAAGGCAGGATACACCCTGGACGGAGTGCCAACCCATCGCAGGGCACACACACACTCTCATTCACTCACGCAGTCACACACTACGGACAATTTAGAGTTGCCAATCAACCTACAATGCATGTCTTTGGACTGGGGGAGGAAACCCCCGAGGCACGGGGAGAACATGCAAACTACACACACACACACACACACACACACACACACACACACACACACACCGGCGGAGGCAGGAATCGAACCCCCAACCCTGGAGGTGTGAGGTAAACGTGCTAACCACTAAGCCACCGTGCCCCCCCGGATGGCTTCAGTGTATAGCAAAAACTTTAGAATTTCTCTTGTCATTCCAATACTTTAGGAGGACATTGTACACTTAATGTCACAATGTAGATTAAACACACAGTGGAATTTAGTCTATTCCGTGTGCATTTGCAACTACTCTCTAGCGTTTTAGCAGTATACAGTCGAGATACAGAATGCATGAACTGACCAAGTAACTATGGGTCAGTTCTCACAGTTCGCTGCAGAATCTTGTAGTCAGAAACATTGTACCAAACTGTGAGATCACTGGATTCATTCTGTTTTTCCTTTCTGGCTAGCCAGGTGGTTTTGGGATTCCAGGTAAGGTACTTTGACATTTATGGAGAAAAGATAAGCTCCACAATATTTCGTTTCCAGCCTCACAGATTTGAGGCAGTATACCTGCATATTGAGAAAAACTTGTTATTCTGGGTTAACTTTTCTCTGAATATATTGTTACTGATAGACCAGGTAAAAACAGAATCAGAATCAGAAAGAATCAGAAAGAGCTTTATTGCCAAGTATGTTTGTGCATACAAGGAATTTGTTTTAGTGCCACAAGCTCCAGTGCACAGAGACAACAACAACTATACAAACAACAACAACAAAAAATAGAATGAGAAATAAAAACACATTTAAATAGGAAAATAAAGTAATTTGTATGTACAGAATAGAATAGAGTGAGTGAGATGTAGGGATGTGGGGGGTAACAAATAAATATGAGGTTATTGCACATTTTTTATTGTCCAATGTTGGGAACATTCAACTGTTTAAAAGGTAGATTGCTTGGGGGAAGAAACTGTTCTTGTGCCTGGCTGTCCTGGTAGTTGCTGCTCTGTAGCGCCGGCCAGATGGCAAAAGGTCAAAAAGGAGATGGCCTGGATATGAGGGGTCCAGAGTGATCCTCACTCTGGATGTATACAGTTCTTGAAGGGTGGGCAGAGGAGCACCAATAATCCTTTCAGCAGTCCGAACCGTTCTCTGTAGTCTTCTGATGTCTGATTTTGTAGCTGAGCCAAACCAAACAGTTATAGAAGTGCACAAAACAGACTCAATGACAGCTGAGTAGAACTGTGTTAGCAGCTCCTGTGACAGGTTGAACTTCCTCAGCTGCCGAAGGAAGTACAAACTTTGTTGGGCCTTTTGGACAATGTAGTCTATGTGAGTGTCCCACTTCAGGTCCTGAGAGATGGTGGTGCCCAGGAACCTGAATGACTCCACTGTTGGTACAGTGCTGTTCATGATGGTGAGTAGGGGGAGTGCAGGGGTGTTCCTCCTGAAGTCCACTATCATCTCCACTGTTTTGAGTGTGTTGAGCTCCAGGTTGTTAAGACTACACCAGGCAGCCAGCTGCTCAACTTCTTGTCTGTAAGCAGGCTCATCACCGTCCTGGATGAGGCCGATGACTGTAGTGTCATCCGCAAACTTCAGGAGCTTGACAGATGGATCAGTAGAGGTGCAGTCATTGGTGTAAAGGGAGAAGAGCAGTGGGGATTGGTTGCAACCCTGGGGGCGCCAGTGCTGGTGGTGCGGCTGAATGACATGAATTTCCCCAGTTTCACTAGCTGATGCCTATCTGTCAGAAAGCTGGTGATCCACTGACAGATATAGCTAAGGAACAGAGAGCTGGGTTAGTTTGGTCTGGAGGAGTGTTGGGATGATGGTGTTGAAGGCACAACTGCCACATCATGGCTGATTATATAACTGTAATTGCAGAAGTTCTGGTGTTCCTAAAAAAGGTGAACAGTGACTGAAAATCTGCCTTCATACTTCTCATTTTTGCCATTAAATGTTAAATGATAGTGATATTTTCAGTAAAGGGATAATAAAGATTGACCTTACGCTTCCATTTTCAAATGATTAAAACGTATAAATCTTGAAAAGGCAGTCACGCTTGTCTTTTTTTTATTTACAGGAAACAAGATCACTGTTGTTTATAGAGTTTCTAATTTGTTGTTTCTAAACTAGCCCAATTTGGCATTAAACCAGCAACCCACTTTCACAAGGGTGAAGCATAGGAAGCTTTCTACTGTTAGTGGCTTGTTCTGTGAAAGCCACGCATTTCTCTGTATTTATTTATTTCTGTATATAAACTGCTCAATTGTGACAGTGATTTCTTTAACACAGATTAAATGAGTTAGAAAATGGTGTTTTGAGAGAGAGTGCTTGTAGTGCTTGTAGTGCTTTAGTGGTAATAACCAGCGTAATGTTAAACCTGGTTTAAATGTTCATAAAGACATCAGTGCATTGTTTTTCCAGTTCCAAACCTAATATCGCTAAAAAGATAAATATAGGGTCAAATCCTACCAACCTGTCTATTATGAGATAAATAAGATTTATTCGACATCTGAGAGTTGAACAATTAGTTCCAAACAAAAGCTGGGCTATTTTAAAGATTTTAAGCAAAATTAAAAAACAGGACATCTGGGTAGACTTTCAGCTAAAATGGGAAAGTATATGGATCTGAGCAACATTGTCAAAAAAATTGACAAGGTCCACATTGTGCTGGCTAGATGAATCGGTTATAGCATTTCAATAATGGCAGGTCTTGTGGATGTTCCTGGAATGCAGTGGATAGTACACTACCAAAAGTGTTCCAAGAAAGGACATCTGGTAAACCTGGCACCCAAGGCTCATTGATGTGCTTGAGGAGGCTTGCCCATCTGGTCTGATCCCATAGAAGACGTACTGATGCAGAAATTTATGATATGATAAAAGGTGGCAGAACACACAGCGCATCACTGCTTGCTGGTATGGGGCTGCATAGTGGCAGACTGGAGTTCTCATGCTGATCCCTGTCCACCTTCGAAAATTCCTACAATGGGCATGTGAGCATCAGAATTGGACCATGGAGTCAGGTGACCTTGTTTTGATGAATCATGTTTCCTTGTACATGATGTGGATGGCTGGGTGCATATGTATCAGTTAACTAGGGAAGAGCAAACACCAGTATGCACTACATGATGAAGGCAAGCCAGCAAAGGCAGTGTGATGCTCTGGGCAATGGATATTGTGCCCTGCCAAAAATTGTTCAGAAGTGGTTTGAGGAACATGACGAAAAGTTCAAGGTGATTTGGACTCCTAATTCCCTAGATCCCAATTTGACTGAGCACCTGTGGGATGTGCTGGACAAACAAGTCCAATCCATGGAGGCCCTGCCTTGAATTAAAGGATCTACGGTGAACACCTTGGTGCCAGAAACCACAGCACAAATTCAGATGTCTTGTGGAGTCCATTCCTCAAAGGGGCAAAGCTGTATGTATGTAATATATATAAAACCATAAAATTAAAACCACTTGCCTAATACTGTGTAGGTGAAACTTATAAAAGATAAACTGATAAAATGTGTAAGTGCTGAATACTTGCATTCCCCACCACCTGCTTTAGGAGGAGGCTGTTTTAACATGCCACTTAACATTTCTTCCTCGTTCCAACACCCACATGAACACACTGACAAGTTTAAAACTATTTGTTCTGCTCAAGTGGGGCTAGGGACAGGAATAACGTTCATATATTTTCTAACTTTAGTGTACAAAGCCTAATGAAATTCCATTATCTGTTGTAATTCATATTCATCAGTTATTAAATAAAGCCCAGAAAGACGCTAACAAATAACTAGGGAATTGCATTTCATGGATGATGACACCTTCTGGGAAGTAACCTTCAAGCTATAGCACTCTTCAGTCTTAGAATTGAGAAGGGGGACAATTTTAACAATTGTTCATCATTACACACAATGCACAAACACACACACACACACACATACACACACACCAATAAAAAAAATACATTTTAGAATGAATGTGTTTTTTCATGGCCTAAATAATAAATAAATAAATAAATAAATAGTTAAATAAATAGTCTGGGCTTTTGTCTGAGCAAAAATCCTCATGTGACAACACAAAAAACACAAATTTCAATATGTCATCTTTGTCCCCAAAATGTAAATCAACATTCAGAAACCAAGTGGGGAAAAAATAAGCAAACCCTTCCTACTTACACAATGATTATAATTAGAGTGTAATTAGCAGCAAGATCTTAATACTGAAATGCCCAAGATTAGTTAATCCTCGAGAAGTGTGACTACTTCTGGAACCTTTGGTAATTAGTGTTGTGGAGCAATCAGATGTGCGTCCTCGTCATGTGACGAAGCATTTGTTATTTAGGCCCTGCTTAATTGAAAACCTACAATTGAAGGTGGGTACACTTTCTTATTCCCATAGCTGTATTTGAAAGTATATCCCTATATACAAGCTATTAATTCAGTATTGTACTGAACACTGATAAACTTTTCCAAATGCATCCATGACCATTAGTCCTAAAGGGCAAAATTGTCCACCCTCGCTGGATGGGAGGGGCATACTCTCTCTCTTTCCTGTTGCAGTTACACTAGTTAATCCTCAAATGAATGAAAAGCTAAAAATATTTAGGTTATTTTTTTATTTTGTATTTTATTTTATTTTATTTTACTTGAACTTCCTGATTCTGAGTTAAACATTTTCTCTCTAAGTATCTGCATCACTGAAATGTTAGGACCGTGCAGCAGAAAGAGAAAAAAATAATTTCATTAGGGTCTTGATGCATAGGAGCTGTGAAACAGGTGATTACTGCCCAGACAGACAAACCAGTTAGCTGAATTTGACAGCTGGAAAAGATTAGATCATATTATTACAAGAGTAGTTCAGTAACTAGTTGTAGAACAAAAAATCTCTTCTACAACACCTACTGAAGGTACAAAAATTGCTTATCATGATCTTTTCTGTGCAGTTCATAATGATGATGAAAAATAAGTTGTACTATATTATGCATCTTCTCTGAATATTTGTGATTAAAAAATGTTTGAGTTCTGATTGGTCACTAAACATTTTACAGTTTGACTTTGCAAACTAGACAGACAGGGATGTTTTGTCACAAATAAGTCATCGAGTGATTGTGCTGTTCATCTTCTAGATGCAGGCAACTGTTTGATCAATGCCACTCATGTTGCTGCTGATTCTACTTGTGCATTTAAAGATATGCTACCTTAAAGCAGATCAACAAATTCCACTCAAGGCCTAATGCAAACAATACCACGAGTCTTTTGCTAGTGCAGGTTTTCACAGATAAATTACATGAACTGGATGTGTGAACAGGGTAAAATCCCTGTAGGATGTATTTACTATAAAAGCTATGACTAAATCCTACTCAGAGTTGTTTTTTTTTTTTTAATTTAATGATGAAAGTGCACATGTTTCTTTCATCATTGAATGTTTCTGATGCCAAAACAGCTAACTTATAATTAGTACCAAGCTAACAATAGTGTGGCCTAACTAACTACAATGCTACTTAAATAGTTTCACTGGGCATATATTGGGCATCAGCTGACATAATTTGAGTACAGCATAAATGTATTAGATGCACATACCTTATTTACAGTTAATCTTCCATTTCTTTACCTCAACAGTTCTTCACTTCTCTTCATTCAGATTTTTTAGAAACAATATACAGGTGCAGGAGGGGGCACGGTGGCTTACTGGTTAGCACGTTTGTCTCACACCTCCATCGTTGGGGGTTTGATTCCTGCCTCCGCCGTGTGCGTGCGTGCGTGCGTGCGTGCATGCGTGTGTGTGTGTGTGGAGTTTGCATGTTCTCCCTGTGCTTCGGGGGTTTCCTCCGGGTACTCTGGTTTCCTCCCCCAGTCCAAAAACATGTGTGGTAGGTTGATTGGCATCTCTAAATTGTCCATAGTGAGTGAATGAGTGTGTGTGTGTGTGTGTGTGTGTGTGTGTGTGTGTGTGTGTGTGTGTGTGTGTGTGTTTTTTGCGCCCTGTGATGGGTTGGTACTCTGTCCAGGGTGTATCCTGCCTTGATGCCCAATGAAGCCTGAGATAGGCACAGGCTCCCTGTGACCCGAGAATAGTTCGGATAAGCGGTAGAGAATGGATGAATACAGGTGCATCTCAATAAATTAGAATGTCGTGGAAAAGTTCATTTATTTCAGTAATTCAACTCAAATTGTGAAACTCGTGTATTAAATAAATTCAATGCACACAGACTGAAGTAGTTTAAGTCTTTGGTTCTTTTAATTGTGATGATTTTGGCTCACATTTAACAAAAACTCACTAATTCAACAAATTAGAATATGGTGACATGCCAAACAGCTAATCAACTCAAAACACTTGCAAAGTTTTCCTGAGCCTTCAAAATGGTCTATCAGTTTGGTTCACTAGGCTACACAATCATGGGGAAGACTGCTGACCTGACAGTTGTCCAGAAGACAATCATTGACACCCTTCACAAGGAGGGTAAGCCACAAACATTAATTGCCAAAGAAGCTGTATCCAAGCATGTTAACAGAAAGTTGAGTGGAAGGAGAAAGTGTGGAAGAAAAAGATGCACAACCAACCGAGAGAACCACAGTCTTATGAGGATTGTCAAGCAAAATCGATTCAAGAATTGTGAACTTCACAAGGAATGGACTGAGGCTGGGGTCAAGGCATCAAGAGCCACCACACAGACGTGTCAAGGAATTTGGCTACAGTTGTCGTATTCCTCTTGTTAAGCCACTCCTGAACCACAGACAATGTCAGAGGCGTCTTACCTGGCCTAAGGAGAAGAAGAACTGGACTGTTGCCCAGTGGTCCAAAATCCTCTTTTCAGATGAGAGCAAGTTTTGTATTTCATTTGGAAACCAAGGTCCTAGAGTCTGGAGGAAGGGTGGAGAAGCTCAGAGCCCAAGTTGCTTGAAGTCCAGTGTTAAGTTTCCACAGTCTGTGATGATTTATCATCTGCTGGTGTTGGTCCATTGTGTTTTTTGAAAACCAATGTCACTGCACCCGTTTACCAATAAATCTTGGAGCACTTCATGCTTCCTTCTGCTGACCAGCTTTTTGAAGATGCTGATTTCATTTTCCAGCAGGATTTGGCACCTGCCCACACTGCCAAAAGCACCAAAAGTTGGTTAAATGACCATGATGTTGGTGTGCTTGACTGGCCAGCAAACTCACCAGACCTGAACCCCATAGAGAATCTATGGGGTATGGTCAAGAGGAAAATGAGAAACAAGAGACTAAAAAATGTAGATGAGCTGAACGCCACTGTCAAAGAAACCTGGGCTTCCATACCACCTCAGCAGTGCCACAAACTGATCACCTCCAAGCCATGCCGAATTGAGGCAGTAATTAAAGCAAAAAGAGCCCCTACCAAGTATTGAGTACATGCACAGTAAATGAACATACTTTCCAGAAGGCCAACAATTCACTAAAAATGTTTTTTTATTGGTCTTATGAAGTATTCTAATTTGTTGAGATTGTCACAATTAAAAGAACCAAAGACTTATGTGGCTGAAATACAATTCTGCAAAGATGAGTTGGCCAAAATTCCTCCACAGCTCTGTAACAGACTCATTAAATGATATGGTGGTGGTAGTGTGATGGTCTGGGGCTGTTTTGCTGCTTCAGGACCTGGAAGACATGCTGTGATAAATGGAACCATGAATTCTGCTGTCTACCAAAAAATCCTGAAGGAGAATGTCCGGCCATCTGTTTGTGACCTCAAGCTGAAGCAAACTTGGGTTCTGCAGCAGGACAATGATCCAAAACGCACCAGCAAGTCCACCTCTGAAAACAAAATGAAGACTTTGGAGTGGCCTAGTCAAAGTCCTGACCTCAGTCCGATTGAGATGCTGTGGCATGACCTTAAAAAAGTGGTTCATGCTCGAAAACCCTCCAGTGTGGTTGAATTACAACAATTCTGCAAAGATGAGTGGGCCAAAATTTCTCCACAGTGCTGTAACAGACTCATTGCAAGTTATCGAAAACGCTTGATTGCAGTTGTTGCTGCTAAGGGTGACCCAACCAGTTATTAGGCTTAGGGGGCAAACACTTTTTCACACAGGGCCAAAAAAACCTTCATTTAAAAACTGCATGATGTGTTTACTTGTGTTATCTTTGACTATTATTTAAACGTGTTTGATTATCTGAAACATTAAAGTGTGACAAACATGCAAAAAAAAAAGAAATCAGGAAGGGGGCCAACACTTTTTCACACCACTGTATTTAATACACAAGTTTCACAATTTGAGTTGAATTACTGAAATAAATGAACTTTTCCACGACATTCTAATTTATTGAGATGCACCTGTATGTCTATGTTCATTCTTGAGTTTTAGGATTAAATGTATTATCTGTGTCTCCTTGGAAGGGAAGGCCTGACTCACCTGTCTACACTAACCTGCAGGATTTAAAGATTTCACAGTCATCTCTGCCTCCACTGCCCTCATCCTCCCCACTTAATACACATGCAGAATGGGAGACTTACAAAGATGCAAATGGTAGGCACTTCTACTACAACCGCACCACACAGGAGCGTACATGGAAACCACCACGATTACGAGACAGCCTTGGGAGGAGGGAGGAGAAAAATGTACCTGCTATACCAGAAAATGAGGTACTGAGGTTTGCACAAATACACTGCATCAGCCACACTTTTTCTTCGTGCTTATATGTGATCAGTCAACACACACAGATAAACGTGGCAAAGAACAGTATAATTTTCCCCCATTTCTTATGACCAATTCTGAATATCCTACAACCAGATGTACAAACCATCACAATTATTCAAACATAAGTGAAATGCATGATGGCATATGCAGGTGATAGAACTATTTATTTTTTAAAGGTTGATTTTTTTGTACCTGTCCTAGTTAAGTGTAAAGACTGGGTAAAGTGTCTATTATTGCAAGAGAAATGTTTCAGTGGCCAATCAGATGCCAGTATGAATCATCCCCTAGAGGCTTATCTGATGAGCTTGATGATTATAAACATGCACTATATGTGACTATACTACTGAGCATATACACACAATATATAAACAACTATGCTGATAAGAGAGTGTACTTAAGTACAGGAGTATATAGGCACATAGAAATTTGATCATATGTGCTGCAAAAAATGATAGCAAGCGAAGATATCTTGAATAAAGGAAAGGGTGTCTTATATTTCAACAAATATAAGACCAATAAGCCTTTTTCAAAGCCATCTGCTTTGGCAGAAATCTTTCTTCTTTTCTTTTTTCTTTTACGTGAAATGGCAAAATTATCTGGTAAAAGAATAGGACAGTTTCAATTCTAGAATTATCTAGAAATAGCCTTCATAACTTTGTTTTATGTGTGTAAAAACTAAAAAAAGTAAACTAAATATTTGTTTAAAAACAGAGCACATGTAAGATTATAAATAAAATTCTGCACCTGGCTGAGTGGCAGCAACGTCCTGTAGCTCTTTAAAGTTTTTATTTAATGTGATTGGTGGCTCAGTGGTAGGTTTCTCGCCTACCATGTGGAAGGCCCGGGTTCAATTCCCAACCAAACCCCAGCCACTGGATGCAGTGGTGGTCCCAAGCCTGGAAAAATGGGAGGATTGTGTCCGGAAGGGTATCCAGCGTAAAACCTGTGCCAAGTTGTTGTGTGAACCAGTTGGTTTGCTGTGGCGACCCTGAGCAGCTGAAAGCAACATCTATGTAGTGGGTTTTTTTGGCATTTTTTTCTGAATTAACTTTTGTGTCTGAAGTATCAGCTGATGGACATAACTGTTGGGAGAAGAGTAGGGGAGCTGCAAAGGAGCTCTCAAGGAGTTAAGTACTCAATTCCTGTTGACTTGCTGTGGCTGCCAAGCTGGTGTCAAGAAGAGAGCCAGGAGATCTATCCTCATCTGTAAAATTATCTTTTTTAGGAGAAAGCTTTTGTTTTCTGACAGCAAGTGGAGGAAACCCACGTCTTATCTTCTTAATATTTAGCCTATATTCAGCCAAAAATAATGTATTTTGGCTAGCTCTCTGACAGTGAAAATTGCAATGTTAGAAGTGCACAACCAGACACTAGAGAGGGTTAGAGTGAGAGCAATATAGAGTCTGTAGGGGAAAGTCTTGATTCCTTAGATGGAGTTAGTAACCCGCAACTCGGCATTAAAGCCCTCACAGTGGGGTGAATGGGTGACGATGATTGCATAGTCACAAAGCCAAAGCTAATGCTAAGGCTCTCCAATGAGAGCACCACTCCTCTTTGCTTCACATGTCTAATAGGTTTTGCTCTCCTCAGTGAAGCACCCACTGAGAAACCTGAAAGTGCTCTGGTTGATGTGAAATTCGCTGTTCAATTCAATAAAGTTTTTTCGTATAGCGCTTTTAACAATGGACATTGTCTCAGAGCAGCTTTACAGAAATATAGAAGCCTAGAATAAAAATACTCCCTGAGATCATATGAGGAAGAAACCTCGAGAGGAACCAAGCTCAGAAGGGTGTAATTTCTGAGTTCAATATAGACTTAACATTAGAAAGAATACATTGCAGATACGGACACATACTGGGGAAAGTTCAATAATTAACCATTTTCCAATGAGTAGGATGTGTACATTTCCATATATGCAAAGAAGGAGATCTAGATTTTTATAAAATGTTCTTAGAAGAGCTCTACAGTGAAAAACAAATTATTTCCAGTTTGATGAAGTGAAAAATGTCTTTAATCCACAAGAAATGAGTAAGCAGTGCACATGGTTTCCAGTGCAATAAAATCAGGCATCTAGCCAAGAGGGAACAAAGGCCACAAAAACTTGGAAAATGAACTGATAAAGGAAGTGTACCAAATAGTGCTGTTGTAGCCACAGGTTTAATTGCTATCCTAGCTACCCGAGACTTTGTTTCAAATATTTCAGACCAGTATCCATATGGGGTTGGGCAGAACCAAAACATATGTACTGACTGGATCGGTAAAGAGTGAAGTATTACGAGCAAGTGTTATTATAGGTATTATAGGAAATTATATCCCCATTCTACCTGGTCAAACACCTTCTCAGCATCTAATGATATGACAACTTCTTAGATAGAAAGGAAAGAAAAATTATAAACAACATTACATAATCACCTGATATTAAAAAAGAATGCCTACCCTTGATGAAGCCAGTCCAGTCTGAAAATATAATTGATGGCAATCTAAATTCCAGATGCATTGCCAATAATTTTGATAAAAGCTTAAAATCAGCATTAAGTAAACTAAAAGGATGATATGAAGAGCAATCCAGAGGATCTTTACTCATCTTTAGGATCTGGGAAATTGAGGTCTGATTAAGTGTTTGAGGGAGTTTTGATGACTTGAATGCAGGGAATCATTTGCAGGGATACTGAGGCCCCCAACCCCAACGCATGCTCCAAGGGTGCTGCATCATGGCTGACCATGTGCTCTGACCCCAACCCTCCATGAATGGGACATGTGAAGAAAGAATTTTACTGTGCAGTAATGTATATGTGACAAATAACTACTTACTCACTTAGATTCAGGGAATAAGGGGGGATGATTCCTGTTGCAGTTGAAGAGCCAACAGTTTACCTGCTTTGTGCAGTATTACAAATTCTCTCAGAATTCACAGAATGTTCTTTTTAAAAAATATATTTAAGCCCCCCAAAAATGACAAAAAGGCATATGCTATGGATGTGACAGTAAATGACAGCCATTTTCAGGAGACTGTACATTTTTAACAAAGTCTGTGATATTCACATGATTAAGGAGTCTTAGCTGAACATAAAAATATTCTTGACACCTAAATGTCAGTTTTGAAATTAAGAAAACTATCCAAAATGATTCTGAAGATGGCCGCCAAAATGACTTTATATATTATAGTATACTATAGCATATATATACTATTTACTATACTTTGCTATATATTGTCTAACATTACTTTTCCAACAAAAAAAATGTTAACCATTTTCAACAGTTAAAAAAAAATCCTGTAATACAACTTAATAAAGGCTGCTGTATTGTGCATGCAAAAAGAAGCAAGTGCAGAAAAACTGTGAAAAGATTTTCCAAGATTTGTTACTATAATTACTATAATTATACAATTATACAATTGCTAGCATTATTAATATAATTAACATGATATTACTATCATCAAAACAGGCTACTTGATATGAGACATTACTAGTTTACAGCTTGATTTCAAATGTCTTCAAAAATATATTCCCTGATTGTGTGCTGTTTTTAGTATGTCTACCATCTCACCATTTTACCCATTCTTCATAGCAGTAGACTTTCAGGTATATGGTAATGTTATCTTTGACCCGGAGCTTGTCAAAACCTGAGCTTGTTCAACAAGGATTGCGAGCAAATCAGAGGGGGCCTGTTCTGCACTTTCTGGTTGCCTCCCTACTAGAAAGAGTTAACACATAACAGGAACATTACAGCAGAAATGATCATGTAGGATAGTCACTCAGATTTTCATTATTATTTGAGATATCAGTCCAAATACACATCATAAATATCCTAATAGAAGAAGTTGCTTTCAGCTGCTCCCTGTTCAGGGTCACCACAGCAGACCGACTGGTCCACACAACTTGACACAGGTTTTGCACCAGATGCCCTTCTTGACACAACCCTCCCATTTTTTCCGGGCTTGGGACCAGCACTGCATCCAGTGGCTGGGGTTTGGGCATTGGCTCAGGATTGAACCCAGGCATTGCACATGGTAGGCAAGAAACCTACCACTGAGCCACCAATGCAATGTGACGATTTGTTTTGCTAACTTTTAACTGTTTGCCAGAATGGGGAATTCCTTGGCAGCAGTCAACCAAAAACCGGGTAGATCAGCAAAGCTTAGCTTCAAACCACGGTCTTCTCTCAGTTCAGTTAGTTCCTCCTGCTCTTGCAAAGTCATGGCCTTTCCAAAAACTGCTGCTGAGCTATATGGGTCCCTAACCCAGTCAGGGCAATCAGTGGAGGCTGAAGGGAAATAAAATGACAACTTCTCCTCAAGAGTTTTCAAATGTTTAATCTCACACAGTGCAGCAGTGTTGACATCTTGCCAATTCTGGGTGAGTGGAAACATGTCAAGGTAGGTTTCCAGATGTTGTTGCCAGAGGAACACTTTTGAACAGAATCCATTTATTTTATTTGTACTTTTGAGCAGGTTTTCATTTCGGCCTTGCATTCATGTGTTTAGTTCATTCAGATGCTGAAATATATCGGACATGTATGCCAGCCTTGCACACCACTCATCACTTGCAAGCAGCTTTGCATCATCGCACCTCTCATTTGTCAAAAACACTTTTAGTTCCTCCCGCAACTCATACAAACGGGCCGTGTGATAACCATCGGACCTCTCTATGGAGCAATAATGCTTTATGCTCTGCGCGCATTTCTTCACACAAAGATACAAATATGTGATTTTTACAGGTCTTGTCTTTACAAAGTTTGCCATACGCACAACACCATCCAACACATGAGCTAAGTCTGCTGGTAAAGTCTTGGCAACGAGTGCCTCACGGTGCAAAAAAAAGTGCGTAAAAATAACATGCGGGTTTCTCACTTTCACTATGTTGACGAAGCCTTTGGTGCGTCTGACCATTGCTGCTGCTCCATCAGTGCAGGCACTCGTGCAGTTTTCCCACAGAAGTCCTCCTTGTTCAAAATATTCTGACGCGACCCAAAAAATTTCCTCTCCTCTTGTTTTTTCTGGCAATTCCTTGCAAAATAGGAAGTTTTCTCTTATGGCATCTCCATCCACAAAACGCACAGTTAAGAATGCCCACTAATATTTGTAGATTCAAGTTGCAATGCAAATTTCCCACTGATGTGTATCTTTTTCAAAACAACACTTTCGATGTCTGCAGACATGTCATCAAAGCGTCTGGCGAGGCACTTTAGCTATTACTTTAACTGCATCAGGGCCGAGGATCTCGTTTGCAATTACTTTGCAGGCAGGTAGTATTAATGACTGCCATATTGTGTGGCTTTTTTTATTTGGCTATGAGTTCAGCTACTAGGTAGCTAGCTTTGACAGCTCTCTCATTCACTTTTGTGTTTTTTTTCATTAAAGTTGCCTGTTTCTTAGTGTGTTCATGCAAACGTACAAAATAATCTGCGTTCTTGTTTTGAAGTGAAGGGCGTTTCGTTTGGAGATGTTGTTTAAGCTTGCTGGGGACCATGGCACTGTTGGATAACTTTTCCCCACACACCAAGCATAACGGAATCAGTGCAGTCAAATCCCCGGTAAAAGTAAATCCATACAAAAGATAACTTTCATTGTATTGCCTCGAGCTCACCGTTTTTGCTTTCTTTTGGCCACCACTCATGCCTGGGCCTTCATCTGGGTCAGAATTTTGTCCAATCGGTTTAGAGTTTGCACTTTTCTTTTTTAAATATTTATCCATTGCTGTCACCGCTACCTGTTGCGTGCATAATTAATTCTATTGTCATGAATTAACATGGTCATCATTGCGCTACCTACTGACGTGGAGGAGCATGTCCATTACTCTGCCAGTCACTACATCGCAGGCACAAGTGCTCTGCAATGGCAAATTATTTTCAGAAACTAAATCATTTTGTTGGACCAATTAACTCTAATTGGATAATTTTTCACGGCACACCTGACAATTTCCAGTGGTTGAAAATCACTGCTCTAGTGGGCCGTGTGCTCACTGCCCAGCACCGTAGAGCTTGATTGGCATTTGCCACTGAATACCAGCATTGTCAGGTCTGCCACTGGCCCCCTGTGCTTTTCACAGATGAGAGCAGGTTCACCCTGAGCACATGTGACAGATGTGAAAGGGTCTGGAGAAGCCGTGAAGAATGTTATGCTGCCTGTAATATCGTTCAGCATGACCGGTTTGGTGGTGGGTCAGTGATGGTCTGGGGAGGCACAAGCATGGAGGGACACACAGACCTCTGCAGGCTAGACAATGTCACCCTGACTCCCATTAGGTATTAGGATGAAATCCTTGGACCCATTGTCAGACCCTACACCAGTGCAGTAGGTCCTGGGTTCCTCCTGGTGCATGACAATGACCAGCCTCATGTGGTGTGTGTGCAGGCAGTTCCTGGAGGATGGAAGAATTGATACCATTGAATGGCCCCCACTCTTGCCTGACCTAAACTCAGTAGAACACCTCTGCAATGAAATTTCAGCAAAATGGACTAGCCTGCTACATCATTTTTTTACTTTGATTTTCGGGGTGTCTTTAAATTCAGCCCTCTATAGGTTGATCATTTTAATTTCCATCAAACGATGTGGCATCCTTTTGTTCCTAACACATTACCCAGTATATCCATATCAGTATAGACATCCAGCAGTTAAATCAAGTGTTCATATACAGTGGTGCTTGAAAGTTTGTGAACCCTTTAGAATTATCTATATTTCTATAATGTTGCAGAAATACTACTTCATGCATTTGTTTCCTCTAAGTTGGATTATTGTAATGCATTCCTGTCTGGATGTTCCAGTAGGTGCATAAGTTCCAAGTTAGTCCAGAATCCAGAGTCCTAACTAGAGCCAGAAAATAAGAACACACTCCTATTTCATTCACATTGCAAAGTGCCCTATAAAGCACTAAATAGTCTTGCGCTGCAGTACCTGAGCAATCTTTTTTTATGATCTGCCATGCCTACTTCATTCAAAAGGTAGTAAGTAGTAAAGGCTTCAGCAGGGGGCAGAGATTTTTCTTACAAAGAAAAAAGCACTATACAAATAAAATTGAATTGAATTGAAATGTGAACTCTCTGAACAAATGCGAGATGTTGAAGGTACTGTTAAAGAAAGACATAGCATATAATGAATGCAGATTAATATGCTTAATGGTAACATGGTTAAATCAAAACAACCTAGATGCTACTGTGAATCCGCGTGGCTTCAGTGTTATCAGAGCTTATAGAGAGTGCCCTGCCTGGCACCTCTATGCACTTTTCACCCTTTTTCACTTTGCGGCTAATGAAAGAGCACTTCATTTCTTTGTTCTTTTAATATTCTGGCATGGGCAAAGTCTTTCACTATACAGTTGATACTAAAATTAATACACTGTATGCTTTAGTTAACACTGCTAAATGCATGAATTGAATAAACTCTGTGCTCTGACCACAATTGTCTAACAAGCTAGAATATGTGAAGGAAAGAATTTTGTTTCTTGGGAATCAATTACTTTTGCACATTAAGATGAATTGTACATGGACTTGTATCTACAGTGTGTTTGCTTGTTAATTCTAATTTAGTTCAATCTTTCTCTTGATGCAGGGGAGTGGAAGCATGGCCAAAAAATGCAGTTTGGACCGAAGACAGCCAGCTCCCATAGTGACAAAATGGAGGAATAGTACATGCATATCGGAGACTAACAATAAGGTATATGCACATAATTATTTTATTCACATGGAACACAAAGTGAATATCAAACTGACAAAGACAACACATAAAATACAGATTACAATACCCATATGGCAGTAAATGAAGATAAAAATTAAATGCTAAAATAGCAACAAAAAGTAATTAAAATTATTGTAGTGTAGGTGATCATTAGGAAATCATAATGTGACTGTCAGTAGAATGTATGAGATTCCAATAAATAAATAAATACACACACTGCTGAGAAATGTGAATAAAGTTGCGTTATTGCACAGTTAACTCAGGGAGGATAACTGGTACAGCTGATCTGCTTGATTCCAGGGACTCAGTTGGTCTCGGTGATTTGTAGACAAGAAAAAAAAAAATTCAGGGTCATGTAGTCACTGAACCCAGCCAGGCGTGCTATCTTTGGACCACAAAATTAACATTTTTTTTCAGCATGCATGTACTTCTCCTGTCCTCAGGTTCTGGTTAGAGAGTCAGTGCAATACTTCATAGAATTGATCTTCAGGACCCTCAGGCAAATTCTTCTGGCCCTGTGGCTTTGTTCTGATTTAGTTTTAACAGCTCCCTTTTCACCATAGTGACCATCAGACCAGGGGAAGCACATTGAACATTCTTCTTGTTAAGGTGTGCCTTTAGCTCACTGGTTATCCAGGATGAATCTATGGTTTCTCTGTTGGAAACAAAATTTCATACAAGTAATTGATGTGGGAGGGGCACGGTGGCTTGGTGGTTAGCACGTTTGCCTCACACGTCCAGGGTTGGGGGTTCAATTCCCACCTCTGCCGTGTGTGTGTGGTGTTTGCATGTTCTCCCCGTGCCTCGGAGGTTTCCTCTGGGTACTTCGGTTTCCTCCCCCGGTCCAAAGACATGCATTGTTGGTTGATTGGTATCTCTAAATTGTCCGTTGTGTGTGTGTGCCCTGCGATGGGTTGGCACTCCGTCCAGGGTGTATCCTGCCTTGATGCCCAATGACGCCTGAGATAGGCACAGGCTCCCTGTGACCCAAGGATAGATCAGATAAGCGGCAGACAATGAATGAATGAATAATCAATGTAGTGTGTGACACATTTAGTCAAATTGTTAATGTCCTCCCCATGTGAATTACAAAATACACCCCATTCTGTGGTCTCCAAACAGTCATTCTGAGACTCTACTGTTCCAGGAGTCCATTTTTCTGTTCTTATGAGTCTTTACAGACATCCGGGAGTGAGCAGGACCAGGTTCAGATCTATCCACCAGTTTAACAAACTGGTGGAAAATAGGCTGAGTGGAGAAGAGAGAGACATGATTTAAGTGACCAGAGTCGAACATGATTGCATAACACAATTCTTGCCATTTTTCAGGTGCATTTTCATGTTATGTATCTCCCACTCTTCCACATCTCAAACATGTTCCATTGGATTCAGATCCAGTGACTGGGAAGGCCACTGGAGAACATTGATTAATGATTGAAGAACAGTAAATTGTGACAATGAAGAGGTGTATGTGGTCAGCATCAGAAATTAACCAACTCTAGAGCACTCCAGAAGGCTAAAGAAATATTGAGCATATGCTGTTTACATTATAGGCAAAATACCATATTGTATAATGTTTTTGTCTATAAACCATGGCTCTGAAAAATGTAATACGAATCATGCTTAATAATTATATAGAAGGCCCATCTAGGCATTTTAAGTAGTTTTACATTTTATTTTTCAGTGTTTTCATGAAATATTTTGAAATGTGTATATCTTGTAACGTGGCATATACATATGTTTAACTAAAGGTAAAAGGCAAATCCTTTAATTTTGTATAACCTTTGGTATTATTGTCTTTTAGTTCCTATATTTGTCTACTATATTTTCCATGGTATTTTCCTATTACTAGTTCTTATCGTTTGCCATGCAGTATGATACAAATAACAATAACCCTGACTTTGATGCCTTTGAGCTTCCCTTTTTGTCTCTCCTACCAATAAATCAACTTAGAGATTTGACTGTTCACTTGCTGCATTATACAGCGGGTAAAATAAGTATTGAACACGTCACCATTTTTCTCAGTAAATATATTTCTAAAGGTGCTATTAACATGAAATTTTCACCAGATGTTGGTAACAACCCATGCAATCCACAAAGAAATCAAACCATAGATGTCCATAAATTAAGTTATGTGTAATAATGTTAATGTATTGAACACATGAAGAAAGGGAGGTGCAAAAAGGCTTGGAAAGCAAAGACATCAGCTGGAATCAGTAACTAGAAAGCAATCCTGTCCCTTGTCAGTGCAAATTAATATCAGCTGGTTCAGTCCCAACTGATGGCCTATAAAAAGGTCTCTCATTACCAAGGTGTCAAAAAAGAAACATCTCATGATGGGTAAAAGCAAAGAGCTCTCTCAAGACCTTACTGATGGCATTGGTTACAGAAGGATTTCAAAACTTTTGAATGTTACAGTGAGCATTGTTGGGGCTATAATCTGGAAGTGGAAAGAACATTATTTCACCATAAATCGGCCATGACCAGGTGCTCCTTGCAAGATTTCTGACAGAGGAGTGAAAAGTTTTATCAGAAGATTTGTCCAAGAGCCAGGAACCACTTGTGGAGAGCTTCAGAAACACCTGGAATTGGCAGGTACAATTGTTCCAAAGAAAACAATAATACCCTCAACCACCATGGCCTGTATGCACACTAACCACGCAAGACTCCATTGCTGATGAAAAAAATATTGAAGCTCATTTAAAGTTTGCTGCAAAACATTTGGACAAGTCTGTGAAATACTAGAATATAGTCTGGTCAGATGAGACTGAAATTGAACCCTTTGGATGCCATAATACACATCATGTTTAGAGGACAAATGGCACTGCACATCACCCCAAAAACACCATACCGACAGTGAAGTTTGGAGGTGGAAACATCATGGTGTGGGGCTGTTTTTCGGCATATGGTACTGGCAAACTTCATATAATCGAAGGAAGGATGAAAGGAAAAATTCTGCCATCTACCAGGATGATGAAGATGAAACGAGGATGGACATTTCAGCAAGACAAAGGTCCCAAACACACAGCCGAGGAAACTCTCAATTGGTTTCAGAGAAAGAAAATAAAGCTGCTAGAATGGCTCAGCCAATCACCTGACTTAAATCCAAGTGAAAATGTATAGAAATAACTAAAGATCAGAGTTCATAGAAGAGGCCCACAGAACCTTTAAGATTTGAAGACTGTTTGTGTGGAAGAATGGGCCAAAATCACACCTGAGCAATGCATGCAACTAGTTTCTCCATACAGGAGGCGTCTTGAAGCTGTCATTACCAACAAAGGCTTTTGTATGAAGTATTAAATAAATTTCAGTAAGCATGTTCAATACTTTTTCCCTATGTCATTTCACATAATTACACATAACCTTTTATGGACATCTATGGTTTGAAATTTCTTTACATTGCATGGGTTGTTACCAACATCTGGTGAAAATTTCATGTCAATAGCGCCTTTAGAAATATATTTACTGAGAAAATTTGTGACATATTCAATACTTATTTTACATGCTACAGTGGTGTGAAAAAGTGTTGGCCCCCTTCCTGATTTCTTATGTTTTTGCATGTTTGTCACACTTTAATGTTTCAGATAATCAAACACATTTAAATATTAGTCAAAGATAACACAAGTAAACACATCATGCAGTTTTTAAATGAAGGTTTTTATTATTAAGGGAAAACAAAATCCTAAACTACATGGCCCTGTGTGAAAAAGTGTTTGCCCCCTAAGCCTAATAACTGGTTGGGCCACCCTTAGCAGCAACAACTGCAATCAAGCATTTTTGATAACTTGCAATGAGTCTGTTACAGTGCTGTGGAGGAATTTTGGCCCACTCATCTTTGCAGAATTGTTGTAATTCAGCCACATTGGAGTGTTTTCGAGCATTAACCACCTTTTTAAGGTCATGACACAGCATCTCAATCAGATTGAGGTCAGGAAACTTTGACTAGGCCACTCCAAAGTCTTCATTTTGTTTTTCTTCAGCCATTCAGAGGTGGACTTGCTGGTGGTTTTTGGATCATTGTCCTGCTGCAGAACCCAAGTTCGCTTCAGCTTGAGGTCACAAACAGATGGCCAGACATTCTCCTTCAGGATTTTTTGGTAGAAAGCAGAATTCATGGTTCCATTTATCACAGCAAGTCGTCCAGTTCCTGAAGCAGCAAAACAGCCACAGACCATCACACTACCACCACCATATCTTACTGTTGGTATGATGCTCTTTTTCTGAAATGCAGTGTTACTTTTACGCCAGACGTAATGGGACACAGACCTTCCAAAAAGTTCAATTTTTGTCTCGTCAGTCCACACAGTATTTTCCCAAAAGTCTTGGGGATCATCAAGATGTTTTCTGGCAAAACTGAGACGAGCCTTTATGTTCTTTTTTTCTCAGCAGTGGTTTTCGTCTTGGAACTCTGCCATGCAAACCATTTTTTGCCCAGTCTCTTTCTTATGGTGGAGTCATTAACACTCACTTTAACTGAGGCAAGTGAGGCCTGCAGTTCTTTGGATGTTGTGGGGTCTTTTGTGACCTCCTGGATGAGTTGTTACTGCGCTCTTTTCTAATTTTGGTCGGCCGGCCACTCCTGGGAAGGTTCTCCACTGTTCCATGTTTTCGCCATTTGTAGATAATGGCTCTCACTGTGGTTCGTGGCGGTCCCAAAGCTTTAGAAATGGCTTTATAACTTTTTCTAGACAGATAGATCAGTATGTTTGTGACCTCAAGCTGATGCGAACTTGGGTTCTGCAGCAGGAAAATGATCCAAAACACACCAGCAAGTCCACCTCTGAATGGCTGAAGAAAATCAAAACGAAGACTTTGGAGTGGCCTAGTCAAAGTCCTGACCTCAATCCGATTGAGATGCTGTGGCATGACTTTAAAAAGGTGGTTCATGCTCGAAAACCCTCCAATGTGGCTGAATTACAACAATTCTGCAAAGATGAGTGGGCCAAAATTCCTCCACAGCGCTGTAACAGACTCATTGCAAGTTATCGAAAACGCTTGATTGCAGTTGTTGCTGCTAAGGGTGACCCAACCAGTTATTAGGCTTAGGGGGCAAACACTTTTTCACACAGGGCCATGTAGCTTTGGATTTTGTTTTCCCTTAATAATAAAAACCTTCATTTAAAAACTGCATGATGTGTTTACTTGTGTTATCTTTGACTAATATTTAAATGTATTTGATTATCTGAAACATGAAAGTGTGACAAACATGCAAAAAAATAAGAAATCAGGAAGGGGGCCAACACTTCTTCACACCACTGTATATATCCCATTCTTTCAATGATGCCACTGTAAAAAAAAATTATCAATGTTATTCATGCCATCTGACAGTGGATTTAATGTAATGGCTGATCATTGTAGAATAACATATTTTGAACATAAGTTTGAATGTGGTTAGTTAATTTTGAGCACAGTCACACACCTTGTTATAAAAAGGTGTGCACACTTGTGTATCCATGTTTGTATAAGTTTTTCACTAGTTTTGGTTGTTATATCACTATAGCTGTGTCTAGCCAGTTACTGTGCTTGTTTGGTAGATGTTTTGCTTATTTAATGCACCAGAGTTTTAAAATAACTTTTAATTTACTTTAACACCACAAAGACCTAAACTTTAAAATCACTCAAGAAATCTGTCTTGATTTTGATTTTTTCTTTTTACATATTGATCTTAATACACATTCTGTGTATAATATGGGCTTTTTAAATGTATGGCTTTGTTAGTACCTTTTTTGTTTTATTGTTTTATGGCCTATTTCAGGAACCATGTTGAATGCAGAATCAAGATTTGACTTTTGCATTATATGCCAGACAGTCAGAGATTATTATACATTATTATATAAGTTTGAGATCAAATGATGAATATGAGACAATAGATCAGAATTCCGATAAATAAGCCTGAATTTCTTCTCAGGGATTTGTCTGTGAAGACTACATTTTTGTTAAAAGGATAAGCCAACATGAAGGCAAGAGAGCTGTCTATGGGAGAGAAAAAAGCAAGCCAGTTTTAAAAATGTAGAAAATAGAAAATCTATTGTTATTGCACAAGCATTGGGCATAGCCAGTTCAATCATTTGGAATTTTCTGAAAAAGAAAGAAACCATTTGGTGTGCTAAGAATAAAACAATGAACTGGCCAGCCAAAGACAACAGCAGCAGTTGATTATAGAAACAAAATCACCCAGTCAAAGATTTCAAGAGCGGAAATATAAAGGCTGTTCCACAAGATGCAAAGCACTCATCAAAAGTAAGAATTGGAAGGATTGCAATTTGCCAAGAAATACAGAGATAAGCCACAAAATGTCTGGAGTTGTAATGAACTGATGAGACCAAGATTAACTCCTACCAAATGATAAAAAGGCCAATCTGTGAAGAAAGCAAGGATCTGCTCATGATCCAAAACATGTAAGTTCAATGGTTAAGTATAGTGGATGTAGTGTCATGGCTTCTTCTGGAACATTAATAATTAATTTTTAGTCATTATGTAACTCAGCAGAATTCATTCAAAAGTCTACAGAAATATTCTGCCTGCTTTACAGACAAATTTATCAAATCTGATTCAGAGGCACTTTATAGGGGCATTGGTGGCTCAGTGGTAGGTTTCTCTCCTGTCATGTGGAAGGCCTGGGTTCAATTCCCAGTCACTGGATACGGTGCCGGTCCCAAGCCCGGAAAAATGGGAGGGTTGCGTCAGGAAGGGCATCCGGCGTAAAACGTTTGCCAAGTTGTTGTGCAGACCAGTTGGTCCGCTGTGGCGACCCTGAACAGGGAGCAGCTGAAAGCAACTTCTAATTCAGAGGAACTTTATCATGCAGAAAGGCTAAAGGCTAAGAATGACTGAAAACAAACTGCCAACACAACAAAGAGTTTTGGGGAAAAAGGAGAAAAGTATTTTAAGTCAGTCACCAGATCTAGAATGAATTTCCCCAATTGTGCTATGTTGTTTAAAAAATCTAAATTTAATTATTAGAAAATTAAAGCTTTAAATTCTGATCTGTTATCTCATCTTCATCTTTTGACTCAAATGTCTTCAGTGTACAGCAAATGATATTGCTTTGCCACTCCAGTACTTTCGGAGAGGAATGCATATGTAGCCAGTCCATAAATATTTGGACAGTGACTATTGTGTTGTTTTAGTTGTCTACAATATATTAGAGACTAAATTTAATAAATATGAACTCAAACTGCAAACCATCAGCTTTACTTTGAAGATATTTCCATTTAAAGTGGCTGAATGGTATAGGAATAAAAAACTTTTTTTAAAGAAGGGGGAGCTTCTTTAAGGGAACACTTTAATTTGACAGACTAACATAATCCAGAAATTAAATTAAATCAGTCATTCTTATTACTTGGTGAAAAATGCAGTTAATCACCAGACAATGGGTTTCTTTCATGGTGGTACTCTGCCAGCTTCTTACTGCATCTTTAGTTCCTGGTATTTTTTCCCCTTCAGTCCCACAGGCCTTCAGCATGTGAAATTCATTTTCAATTGATGTTAGGTCAGGTGATTGAGTTGCTTTCAAAGTATGCTTTAGGTCATTGTCCATCTGCATTGTGACGCACCATCCAATGGGTTTTGAAGAATTTGGCTGAATCCAAGCAGACAATATAGTCTTATTCAACTCAGAATTTATCCTTTTCCTTTTATCAGCAGTCACATAATCAATAAACACAAATGCATACACTTCATGCAGTAACCACCCAGACTTCAATGATGAATCAATACATTTTCAGAAACTCTGTAGAGCTAGGCTTACATAGGCTAGATATTTAATTTAGCCCTTTGTGTATTTAATAATATTTGTTGTTAATTAAATAATTTTCATAACTAAAATATCTTAAATTATGAGTTTGTCATGATTATTAATAATGTGTTTGCTAATTTTCTCTTTAGGAACCTTCAAAAGCAGGCAACCCAGATACAGAATTGTATGACCTCTCCTCAACCAAACGTCCTCATTCCGTTAGTATAATGTCACTTTTTCTGCTTTATTTTCCTCTTCCTCTTAAATCATTCTGGCTTTTTGTTTCACTGTATTTACTGAACAATTCATCAACTACTCAATAAATACTTTTTTATATAATATGCTTTAAGATGAATAAGCTTGGGAATGGGTTAATATACAGGTATGGACAATGAAACTGAAACATGGAAATCTGAAAACCTGGTTTTAGACCACAATCATATATCAGTATGGTGTAGGGCCTTATTTGTGTCCAATACAGCATCATTTTATTTGGGAACGATAGATACAACTGCTGCTCAGTAGCCAGAGGGATTTTGAGCTGTATCTCTTGCAGTGAACCAGGTCACTACTTGATGCTGGTGGTGGAAAGCGTTAACTGACTTCAAAACACCCCAAAATGGGTGAATAATATATAGATCTGGTGGCTGTGCAGGCCATGGGAGCTTTTCAACTTAACTTTCATGTTCATCAAACAACTTTGTCACCAGTCTTTCAGTGCGTATTGTTGCATTATCATCCTGATACCTTCAGGGTACAGTGTGAGAATCGTTGAGTGTACTTGGTCCTCCAGAATGGTTTGCTAGTCCCTGGCAGTGATGTGCCCATCTAGCATAAGCAGTGGGCTTAGGAATACCAAGATATTGCAGCACAAACCATCGTTAATCCATCCCTGTGCTTTACTCTGGGCATGCAACAGTTCGGGTGGTAAGCTTCTTTTGAGCTTTTCCACGCTGTAATTCTCCTAGATGTGGGAAAAACAGTGAAGGTGTGGAAGATTTCAATTAAGCACCATTGAAATTGATGTTTGGCATTGCCATGAGTGGCCAAAGGTTTAGCTAGGGCAGCCTGACCACGATTACTGACACTGTGGCGCTCCCGACAAACAGCTTTGGTGGAAACAGAAGAGTCAAGGTATGCATTCAGTTCCACAGTGAGTTGGGCAGCCGTGGTTTTATGTTTTTTGGATACAATCCAGGTTAGTACTGGTACAATCCAGTATGATGTGTATTATGTTTTAATATTTTATGTACTGCTGTGCTATTGCTTTCATTGTTTTCTGCAAACTTTCAACACTCAAAGCTGATATTCATATTAATGTAATATATCCAGCGTTTTACAGATTAATTGTTATTGCTGTGTGTCATATTGATACACCAGGCTTATTATCCAATAAGTAAATGGAAAACAATGTAAAAAATGCTTAACAGTTTATTATTATTATTACCATTTTTATTATATGGCTATAAACAAATTACTAGCATTGTAATATGCACTCAGATTCCTTTTGTATAAATGGTTACCTTTTACCTTTGGTTTACATGTTGTTCCCTGGTTTGTCCCACTCCCTATCCATTGCATACTCTACACTCACAATGCTATATCTTTTTCATTAGCCCTGTGAAAAATCAGGACCCCTGAATGTAACCAAGATTACTGAACATGGCAAGAAAGTCCGGTAAGCTGAAGACAGATGAGAGAAAATGCATAGAAATTCACTTCTATCTTCAGAGTTCCACAATCTGTTACTTGACAGTGGCTTTTAGTCATTTTCATGCCCGAACACAAACAATTGAGTTAATAAAAGACTCAAGATTTTTTAATAAAAGACTCAAGATAATCAATGATGAGAAAATACTGATATCAGGACCTGTTGCAGGGATGGTCAAAATTGTTCAAGGAACATTGATCATAATTACACATTGTTTAACAATCTGTGATTTTTGTATTGTCTCATGTCTCACCCATAGTAAGAACTGGACTTCATCTTGGGCAGTTTTACAAGGCTCTCAACTGATATTTGCCAAAAGTCAGGCAATGGCCACCAGTTGGGTAAGTAACAACCTGACATTTGCTTGGAGTGTGGAGTGCGTGTGTGTGTTTTAGTTTTTTCTGTTCGGAAATTCTCTATAAATCACCCAGTTGCATACTCTCTTGGGAGTTGGTAAAAGAGATGAGTTATTCAGAATCCAAGATCTCTCAAAGATTATTCAGAAGTATGAACATATGTACAGAACATATGTACAGTGCTGCCAAGTTGTGACAGTATGTGGAGGATTCTGATTGGCCAGGGACAGGAGTGATTTTGTCTAATAACAGTCAGCATAAACTTAGAGAAAGATAGCTCCTTATCACAAGAGTTAGAGACCAGGATATGCTGTTCTTATATGAGCATACACTGTGACCAACATCTGGTTCAAACTGGTTTTAGGTAATAAAGTGGGTGACATAAAATAACCCATCTGTGTTTGTGTATATGAATTCACATGTTTTTTCAGTTTGGGAGCCAGCAATCAAAGCCAGAATTCAGTGTAGATCTAAAGGGAGCAACTGTAGAGAAGGCATCCAAAGAGAAGTCCAGCAAGAAACATGTTTTAGAGGTAAAATGACTGACTGGATAAATGAATGCATGAATGACATGTTCATATAAATTTCCACTGCTATTATAAAAAAAATCTACAATCAATGGGGACTTATCCATAGGGGGAGGTGGTACAGAAGCCCACCATACATGTATATAGCAGCTGTTAAACTCCTCATTCATACATTTACCATTTTGTAGAAATAGTAATTCCCTCTTTTGAGTGAACAATGATTTGAAAAACATGTTGCTATATAAAAGATATAAGCTGGCAGATATAATGTCAGTTTACGGCATGTGTTTATCGTGCAGACTGTGATAGTGGCAACACGAAGCACACCATTTGGTGTATAGAACAGAGTTCAGCGTCTTAAGAATCCATTTGAAAGTATTTTATTAAAGTTTACCAGAAATCATCATAATTTCACCAATTTGTATAATATGTCTCATTTGAATAAAGCAGTGATTGGAACATTTGTTCAGGTGAATGATCAGCTGGCTACATTTCTTCATAACTGAGGCAAATTAAACAAATATTATTTTTTTACAAAGACTATCTTTGAAGTAACCTAGTCAATAATACTTCAAAAATAAAATCCTTTCACAGCCTGTACAAAAGATTTATGCATGCAATGTAACAGATTTTAGCTTGATTGTATTTATGGCCTGTCCAAAACTCATTTTCTGAGTATGCAGTTTTTGGTAGATTGTATTTATTCCCCGAATGAATGATTAGAAAAATAACTGGGCATCAAGTTTTGTATTTTGACCAATAGCCACCACATGTCAGTCAGGATGTGGTAGCTTAGTGGTTATGGTGTTGGACTACTGATCGGAAGGTTGTGAGTTCAACTCCCAGGTCCATGCAGCAGCTGGGCTCCTGAGCAAGGTTTTTAACACTCAGTTGTATTAAAAATGAGATAAAATGTAAATCACTTTATATGCCATAAATGTTTTAATGAAACAAAGCCTAATTTACTTGAATAGCTATAAGTAATTGATATATTGTTAATAAGCACATTTGGCTTTGTTTTTAAAAGGTAGAGTTCTATTAGTAAGTGCATGCAATGGCTTAAAAAGTCAGTAAAAGTTGTTGACCTGTTACAGTCAAACAGTTTGGCCAATATAAATTATTTTAACATGTTTTTGTCAACAAACTCTCTATTTGTTATTTCATATTTTATACTGATCAGATGGATATCCTCTGAAAACCATATTGCAGTAATTCTGCCGATGTAACATATAGCTGTGAAGATATAAATCAGAAAGTTAATTCATTTCTAATTACCCCTTCTGTTGGCTATGTGTAAATTCCATTGACTGAGTAGGGGGTGGGATATGGGAATAGCCCCGTCTTAAAGCTTTTTAGGTAAATTAGGCTTTGCCTCATTAGAATTGACTAGCATGTGGTGGCCATATTCTTTACAAATCTTGACATTTTTGTGATAAGACAGAAATCCTAGGACAAGTTCTCAAAGGTTTTGCATATTAAGTGTCTGTCAAATTTCAGTGTATAAACATGAATAGCACCCCCAGAGACCAGGTTGAGTCAGCCAGTATCAATTATCAGGGGGTCCTTACAGGGATCATACTTCAAAGTTTTATGACTATAGACCTTTACTGTGTGAAATGCCTGCTGAAATCTGACTGGCTCATGATGTTCATGTTTTTTTAAATAACAAGGTCACATTCTCTTGCAGAATAATATAGAGATAATGTATGGCAAGTTTCAGTTCAGTTGGACATACAGTTCTTGAAAAAAACTGGCTTTAGCTCCCCACATTATGCATGACTGAGAAATGTTTGAATGAATTATGCTTTACCTCATTAGATTCGATTGATATGGGCAGCGATATGGTTTACAAATATGTTTTTGATAAATAATTTTTCTACATGTTTGCTTAGGTGAAGACTCAACGTGGTACAGAGCTCCTTATTCAATCAGATAGTGAGAGCATTATTACTGAGTGGTTCAAAGCACTGAATGAAGCCATAAATGTACATGTGAGTGTGCACACACACACATACATATATATATATACATACATATATATGCATATATTATATATATATATATATATATATATATATATATATATATATATATATATATATATATATATATACACATATATACACACATACATATATATATATATAGTGGTGTGAAAAAGTGTTGGCCCCCTTCCTGATTTCTTATTTTTTTGCATGTTTGTCACACTTTAATGTTTCAGATAATCAAACACATTTAAATATTAGTCAAAGATAACACAAGTAAACACATCATGCAGTTTTTAAATGAAGGTTTTTATTATTAAGGGAAAACAAAATCCAAAACTACATGGCCCTGTGTGAAAAAGTGTTTGCCCCCGCTGTTAAAACATAACTTACCTGCGGTTTATCACACCTGAGTTCAATTTCTCTAGCCACACCCAGGCCTGATTACTGCCACACCTATTCACAATCAAGAACTCACTTAAATAGGACCTGCCTGACAAAGTGAAGTAGACCAAAAGATCCTCAAAAGCTAGACATCATGCCGAGATCCAAAGAATTTCAAAAACAAATGAGAGAGAAAGTAATTGAGATCTATCAGTCTGGAAAAGGTTATAAAGCCATTTCTAAAGCTTTGGGACTGCCGCGAACCACAGTGAGAGCCATTATCTACAAATGGCAAAAACATGGAACAGTGGAGAACCTTCCCAGGAGTGGCCGGCCGACCAAAATTACTCCAAGAGCACACTGACAACTCATCCAGGAGGTCACAAAAGACCCCACAACAACATCCAAAGAACTGCAGGCCTCACTTGCCTCAGTTAAGGTGAGTGTTCATGACTCCACCATAAGAAAGAGACTGGGCAAAAATGGTTTGCATGGCAGAGTTCCAAGACAAAAACCGCTGCTGAGCAAAAAGAACATAAAGGCCCGTCTCAGTTTTGCCAGAAAACATCTTGATGATCCCCAAGACTTTTGGGAAAATACTCAGTGGACTGACGAGACAAAAACTGAACTTTTTGGAAGGTCTGTGTCCCGTTACGTCTGGCGTAAAATTAACACCGCATTTCAGATAAAGAACATCATACCAACAGTAAAATATGGTGGTTGTAGTGTGATGGTCTGGGGCTGTTTTGCTGCTTCAGGACCTGGAAGACTTGCTGTGATAAATGGAACCATGAATTCTGCTGTCTACCAAAAAATCCTGAAGGAGAATGTCCGGCCATTTGTTTGTGACCTCAAGCTGAAGCGAACTTGGGTTCTGCAGCAGGACAATGATCCAAAACACACCAGCAAGTCCACCTCTGAATGGCTGAAGAAAAACAAAATGAAGACTTTGGAGTGGCCTAGTCAAAGTCCTGACCTCAATCCGATTGAGATGCTGTGGCATGACCTTAAAAAGGTGGTTCATGCTCGAAAACCCTCCAATGTGGCTGAATTACAACAATTCTGCAAAGATGAGTGGGCCAAAATTCCTCCACAGTGCTGTAACAGGCTCATTGCAAGTTATGGAAAACGCTTGATTGCAGTTGTTGCTGCTAAGGGTGGCCCAACCAGTTATTAGGCTTAGGGGGCAAACACTTTTTCACACAGGGCCATGTAGTTTAGGATTTTGTTTTCCCTTAATAATAAAAACCTTCATTTAAAAACTGCATGATGTGTTTACTTGTGTTATCTTTGACTAATATTTAAATGTGTTTGATTATCTGAAATATTAAAGGGTGACAAACATGCAAAAAAATAAGAAATCCGGAAGGGGGCCAACACTTTTTCACGCCACTGTATATATATATATATATATATATATATATATGTGTATATATATATATATATATATAAAATAAAATATATATATATATATATATACACACTATATATATATATATATATATATATATATATATAAAATATATATATATATATATATATGCACACATATATATATATATATATGCACACATATATATATATATGCACACATATATATATATAAAATATATATATATATATATATATATTAGTTTGTATATATAGTCATATATACAAACTCACCTATGTCATCAACACACAACACCACAATCTATTGTTTTTGCTATAAACTGAAGGCATTTGGCTTTGAGATAAAAAGATGGACATGAGACGATAGATCAGAATTTCAACCTTTATTTCCTGATTATAGATGTGTCTAAGACATCTAGAAAGCTATGCTAAAGATGAGATGAAGAGATGAGATGAAAGCTATGCTAAATTAGGTTTAGGCCTGGTGATTGACCTAGTCTTAAATGTTAAATGTTGATGGAGAGGAGGTGGGATGAATTGGCAAGTGTAATGATTCTCACATGTGTCTTCTTCTTGTGAGTTTTACATATTTTCTGCCTCTTTGTGCTTAGATAGTGCATAGATTGTCAATGAGTGGACGGAGCTTTTTATGCTGCTTTTACTTGAGCATGCCATCACTATGTAATATAGCATATAGCATAATCTGCATAATTTGTGGCTCTGTGCACCCCTTGTTGGACTGAATAATTTCTAATCATTGGATATGCTTCTTTTACTATTCATAACAGCGTTTCAGGAAGAGCTGGTGTAGTGAAAGAGTTAAAGAAACTGAGGTCTGGACAGATTTTGGAAAAATAAAAAAATAATAATTGCAAGGCTCTTTGTGCAAATTCATTGGCTGATCTTGAAATGAATGAGTGTTACTATGGACTTATTTATTCCCAATCCTTTTAGATGCTTGGTCATGGCACAAACAGCATGATAATAAATGAATTATGGAAGAGAGCATAGGGCTACATCAAAAGAATGCCCAATGTGGATTAAAGAGAAAGTGACCCAGAGAATCAGATGTACAACGATGATCAGTTATACTGAAGAATGTAAACAGATTTCCATGACCCCATCCTTTTCTTTAAATAAAAACCTTTGCTTCAGTGGCCACAAAAACTTTATCTACAATCAATTGCTAGACAGATTTAATTGCAAAAGATAAACCAGAGATTGTCAGTAATGGTAAAGGTTCAGCATGTCTAAGGAGCGCAGAGAATCAGAGTAAAATGAAACCAGTAAGAATAACAAAACATTCAAACAATTAACAAGAGCTCAAAAAAGACTGGAAGTTCACACTCTAAAGGACCTAAAAGGTCACAAGATAACACAAAAATCAATCCATTAAAGATTTCTAAATTAGATTTCATATCAGCAGGAGCCATTCTCTGAAAGGCAGAACAAATGAGAGTTTATCAGTATTCCCTACTTCATTATGGACTATATCATCATCCAGTGGAACTGTAGTGACTTCAGAGCAAATTTTGCTGAACTGTAGCTAGCTTCAACTTTTAGTCATCTTTCATTATGTCTGAGAGAACACAGTTGTCACCTTTTTTAGAAAAAACTTTTTTCTTTTAAAAATGTTGCAGTTTTAAATTCTTTGGGTACAAATAACATGTGTGCTATTTTAATAAAGAATAATGTGATAGACAGTCAGATCACTTTGGATAGTAATTTACAAATGCCTGTAGAATGTATAATGCTCCAGAGAGCTATTACAATGTGCTCAATGTACATTCCACCAGACATAACCCTGCATTTTGAAATATTTCATGTTTTTTTTTCTGAAGATGCCCCAGATTCTATTAAAACATAGTTGATAGTATGATGGTTTAGAAAACTAAGAAGCACTATCGTCTTATCAGCCTTGAAAGTTACATACTGACTCTTTTACAAGAAATGAACATGATCGTTTTCTATGATTTAGGGAAAGTATGATGTGACTTGGAAGTATGGTATTTTTTAAGGATTTGCATCAACTTGGTTTCAGAGGACAGCTGCCTACTTTTATTGGCAATCTGTTATCTAGACTTTTTCTCAGTTGTATATAACATTTGATAAATAGTAAATCATAATAGAAAATCACTCTGGATAAGGGCATCTTCCGAATGCCAGAAATATATACTACCGCTCAAAAGTTTGGGATCACTTGCCTATTTCAGCTTGATTTAAGCTTCGGAGGAAGATTCCATCAGCCATCTTGTGGGAAATGTTCCAGGAAGCACGGGATGAAATCTCATCAGATTATCTTGAAAAACTGACAGCTAGAATGCCCAGGCTGTAATTGCTGCAAAATGTGTTTTTTTTTTTAAATTTAAAGGGAAAGTTTGAAGAAAACATTCATCATTTCCATCAAAATCATTATTTCTAACTCTGACATGTCAGCATGTCCTGTTCTTTTGCTATATTTTCTATTCAGATTAATGTCGTGTGTGTTTCCTTGGAAAACAAAATTTGAGTGATTCCAAACTTTTGAGCAGTAGTGTAAATGTAAGTGGGGTGCAGAAGGCTTAGTTCTGCTAAAACTGCATAGAACTCTGATTCTGTCACATCTGGACTATGGGAGCATGGTGTATGGCTCAGCCAGGAAATCATATATTTAGCTTTTGGACACTGTTCATCATCAAGGTATATGTTTATCTCTGGGGGAGTTTAGAACATCACCAATTCAAAGCTTATATGTTGAGGCTAATGAAATCTCTTTTTTGTGGCTTGCTTTTGCCCCAAAGTCAGATCTTTGTTCTTCAGTTTGGTTAATCATTTTTATCAGCAAATGCAGTCTTCAAAGATGAAAACCCAGGGCTCAAAGACATTCAGAGCTATTATTTGTTTGAACAAATGATCTAACAGGGCACACCTTAGCAACAAGATATATGTATTAATTCTTTGTTCCAATATCTTTGATCACTTTTAGAATGGATTGGTTAAAACAAGTTGTTTAACACAGTTAGATCTCAGAATATAATGAAATATCAGAAAATGAAAGTTAAAATTGATTCATTATTTTATATTCATCTTTTAATCTCAAACACAAATATCTGCAGTGTACAGCAAAAACAAAAGTATTGGCCTTGCTATTCCAATATTTCTGAAGAGAATGTACATAGAGACACAAACATTTCATGACTTCTGTGACTTAATTTTGAGGCTTGGGAGTCTGATGAGGCTATTGAAGAGGACATGCCGGAATCTCCAGGACTAGAGAAACATGAGAAAGAGAACCAAGACCAACAGAAGAAGACCAAAACAAGGTTGAGAAAATTTCTCATACGTAGGCCCTCTCTACAGGCTGTTAAAGACAAGGGTTACATCAAAGGTACAGAGACACACAAATAAACATATATTTACATTTTGGGATTTGCACATGACAAGACTTTGTGTATAGATCTGGTGTTTGGCTGTAATCTGATCAGTCTCTGTCAGAGGGAGAAAACTACTGTCCCTCATTTTGTCAAGATGTGTATCGACTACATAGAAAAGGAAGGTACAGTAAGAAAATATATTCATCTGATATTAGTTCCTTAGGTTAAAGTCAGTAGTAAAATGCTGTCTTTCATTTTTGGTAGTTTCTCTGCATGTCAAATTAAGTTCAGTTCAATTAAATTTTATTTTTTATAATGCTTTTATAAATGTTACATAGGTGGGGGTGACTTCACTCTGCAACTCCAAGTACTTGTAATTAGACTGAAATGATCAGGCTACAGTTTATCTTGGGTATTTTAAGCTGGAAATGCCTCAATGCAGAGAGAAACATACAACCTGTCTAGACTAATAAAGCATTAATGAATAAATTATGAGTTTTGCCATTAATTTTGGAATTAATTAAGGAATAATTTAAGTTTATAGTTGCATTAACTTACGTAACTATGTCACAATTTCTATATTCAGTACAAAACTGCTTTTCTTTTCCTTTAGGTCTGGGTTTGGATGGTCTCTATAGAGTGAGTGGGAATCTGGCAGTCATACAGAAGCTGAGATTTGCTGTTAATCATGGTAATATATATTTAAATACATGTTGTCTTGTGCCAAAACATCTGGTAGCTGATCCTGTAAGTTGTTGTTGGACTTGTTCATCCAGCACACCTCTTGATCAGATTGAGATCTGGGGAATGTGAAGTTCAACAACACCTTAAACATTTTATCATGTTCCTCTGCACTCAGTCTGCAGCAATGTTTAGGTAGGTGGTGCAAACGTCATTGTGCCAGATACCACAGCACAGCACCAAAGGCTCTTGTCATGCTGGAACAGGTTTGGTTAGTTCCAGTGAAGGTAAATTGTAATGTTATAGCATACAGGCCCCTACAAAGGTATTAGGACAGCATACAGTATTTTGGATTGCTTGAAAAATTGGTGGGTTCTGCCATGGTGAAGATTTTAACATATCTAAATGTAAATGTTTAGAAATTAATGCTGACCTACGTCACACATCTTTTTGATCTCAAACCCAAAACTCTAGCAAAAACAAAATAATTGGTTTAATGCTTTCAGTGGGGACTGTACAAAGATTGCTTTTTATGGGTCCAAACACCTTGTGCTGGAACCTTTTTTTTTTTGTTAGAATATTTTTTAGGTATCCAAGCACAAAGTCATAGAAACACAGAGTTTGGAGGAAAGGTGAATTGTGTCTCCCCATACTCAGGCACATGAAGGAACCCACATAGACCTGATGATGGCACAATAGCACAAGGTTTTATGGTGTGGTCCATACCTCATGAACCTTTAGTCATGCAAAAAAAATTCTGCTGATCCCTTAAGTTCTCCAAAACAAACAAAAACCTCAAGAAGCATCTAAAATATGTCTAAAAGGAAGGTTTAGGACATGGTCATATATGGGGGAAGTAAAGGCCAGATAGTTCACGTTGAGCTTCACAAGATAGTTTGGCATCTGTGACATCTGTCCCTTTTGATCTGTGGTGCTCTTTATTGCTCTATGTATCTTGGGAAGAAGCAGCCACCAGGGGTGCTATTAGCAAGGAGGGTTCGAATTCTGCAAATTGCCACTTGCTGTTATATTTATGGCTCCAGGCCTAAAGTGCTTGAATGCTATTGTTTTCGTTCATTCTTCAACTACTACGTACTTTGTTAACAAATTGAGTGCATGTCCATATTATGCTGAATGTAATAATGAATGGCTACAGTTGTAATGAACATTATTTACTCTTGATAAATTTAGATATTATGATCTCATCTATTTGTAGATAAGTATGTACAAATAGATATAATAGGTATATCTTTGCACATCAAAGTATAAAATTCAGTTTTGAAAATTTTATTTAAAAATGAAATGAATCAGTAATAGACAAATATTAAAAATGAATGTTAAATAATATCAAACAAATCAAAAACCTTTGGTTTTAAACTGAAAAAAAAATTTAAATGGAAAGACAAACATTGCACTTTATAATTATAAATTATAAATTATAATTATACAATATAAAATAATTGCAAGGAGTGTTTGAACCTCGATTTTACCTCTTCTTTTTCTCTGCATGATCTAAACTGATCATCTGATCAAGTAGACCAAATGATAGGTCATATAGATGTTAAACTTGGTCACTACATTATATACCTTCCTGCTACTCAAGCAAGAGAGATTAGCCTGATCAGCCTATGCTTTTGCTAATATATCAAATACTGTGAGTCCTACAGTGGAAATTCTTTTGTTCCTTATTTATAGGGTTGTCCCAAATAAAAAGTTTGTGAAGAAAACTGTGAACAATAATTATTAAAAACATGTTGACATATGGCCACTACATGTCAGTTAATTCTAATGAATTGGAGCCTAATTTTCTCATTTTCTAATTTTGCAACTCATGATCCCATTAAATGGATTTGTAATAAACTCTAAAGGCATATAGAACAAGATTCTGAGCTCCTGTGTTGGAAGGTGTCCGAGTTGAATTTGTGCTGTATCATTCTGCTAATCTGTCAATGGATTTTAATCATTAATTACATTTCACAAAACTTGCACTGAAAAATGACAAATCACAAAACAGATTGCTGATTGCAGCTATATTATTTATTTGTATGTATTATATACTTTGTTCATCTAGCATAGTTCACCTTTGCTCTGTCTGCCTATGTCTTAGATGAGAAGATAAATTTGGCAGATAGTAAATGGGAGGACATTCATGTTGCTACCGGGGCACTGAAGATGTTTTTCCGAGAGCTTCCAGAACCTCTCTTTACCTATGCCTACTTCAGTGACTTTTTTAGTGCCATCAGTAAGTAGAAATTGTGCTAGTGTGCATGTTAATGTGTTTGTATGTATGAGTGTGAAATAAAGTAACAAAAAAAGTACATTTTCATCAAGTTTTAAGGAAATGTCAAGACTCCTTGAATCCTTGACACTCTGTGTGTGTGTGTGTGTGTGTGTGTGTGTGTGTGTGTGTGTGTGTGTGTGTGTGTGTGTGTAGAAATCACAGACTATAAACAAAAAGTACAGGCCATCAAAGATCTAGTGAAGCAGCTGCCTCAACCCAACCATGATACAATGCAGGAACTTTTTAAACACCTGAGAAAGTGAGTATTTACAGGCACATATAATACACATAGTAGGTGATTTAAGAATTATCGTGCATCTGTGTAACATGTATGTGTTTGTAGAGTAATAGAGCATGGCGAGCAGAATAGGATGACCACGCCAAGTGTTGCAATCGTGTTTGGCCCAACTCTGTTACGTCCTGAGATTGAGAACATACAGATGGCAGTTCATATGGTTTACCAAAACCAAATTGTTGAGCTCATTCTACATGAGTATGAGGCCATATTCGGTATGTAAGCTGTGATGTATTGCTCACCATTTAAAGACTATGTAATGATGTCTTCTGAAAGGATATCTATACATTGGAACTGTATTAACATGCCTAAATATGCAGGATCCATTTGTATTGGTACAAAATTGCTTTCATGGAGCGTTTTTTTTGTTAGTCATTTGTTCTTGGACAGTAGCTCGTTATAAGAGCTTATGAGGCAACCCAAAACACTTACTGTGCACTTTTATGATTGAACATATTAAACATTTACATTCCCGATCTGTTGATGCAGAATTGCAAAATGTGTTATTGCTTTCATTGAAGCAAAGACAAAATAAGTGCTACCAGAAGCTGAAGTACATGTTTCATATTACAAGTCTCTTCAGTGTATTGGCTTTTCATTTGACCACTGCTGATGAAGCATAGTTTTCTGATGCCTCCTGTTTGCCATAGAAAGGGGTCAAAATTCATAAATGCTATGGCTAAACCATATATGGTGGCAATCCTGCAATAATTAATAGCCTTCAGCTGCAGAATACGTCTTAGTATTAGTATTATCTCATTGACCACTGCTAACATGGACGGTGACTCTTGTTTTTCTTTCTTTCTCTTTGTTTTTTGGTAATCTACACAAACACACAAAATTGGAAAGTTTGTTCCATCTTAAGGCTTTATGATGTAAATGTTATCTGTATTGTACATGTATAAGTGTGTATGTATATCTTTGTGATTTTGCCCTCATTCAATGGAACAATATCCTGCTTATTCCTATAAATTTTCCTGATATCTAATAGATGCTAACCCCAGGATTAGAAAATACTTTTGATACAACAGAACAATATGGGTGTAAAATAAAACCTGTAACTAACAATACACTGAAATCTTTATATAGATATTTTGCTATTGTGCAACTGGTGGTAATTAGGTATGTCTGTAGGATACTTTAAACATTAAAAAACTTAAGAAGCTGCAAAAGAATGTCAGTTGTATAAAGCAAGGGGTTAGAACTTTTAAAGACATCAAAACCTTACAAATGAAAATATGTAAAATGTTGTGTAATGTAGTTTTCCAAAAACCTAATATAGCTTTGGACTTGTAATAAAATTGAGAAAGTAGATTATCTGTACTTGGTAGATTATTTGTAATCATTAGAAATCATTCTTTTTTCCTAAAATCTAGAAACCTTGGAAACCTTGTCCGTTCTTTTACCCCAGCAAAGCATTGATCTGAACTTTAGTGCCAGTGGTATGAGCTGGAGAGAGGTTGATTTACACACAGCAGCTTTAGCTTGGGCTTTAATTGTAAAATATCTTGTGCTTCATTAAAGTTGAGAAAAAACATTTTTTTTGATTGATTATTTTACAACTTATGTTTTGGGTGGAAGGGGTTCATGTTTGAGAAAACAATGAAATATTTATTTAACAAAAAAAAAAAAAGGTAGATCACTGAGGAAATTTAAGCCTACCTTACATAAAATAGCAGAAGACATAAAACATATACACCAGCTTATGTAAGTATATTAATGTGTCCAGTTTAAAATGTCCCTAAACCTTGTTCTAAAACCTGTGTTGCATTCTGGAGAAAAGCTACTAAGGAAGGGGAAACAAACTCAAATTCATTCCCTTTAAGACCAGTGATCTACTGTTAGAGCTTTGTCTTTAACCCAAATATTAAGCATACATTTAGAAGCTAAAAATAATAATTTACTTACAAGCTTGACCTGGAGAAATAATAGTCTGCTATCCTCTTTAGTGATTCCCCAAATTTAAAAAAATATGCATCTTACATAATACATGTGTGTTTCTTGCACCTCATTGCATATTTATATACTCTTCATTTTCCACTTGATAGTCAACCATCTTTCATTTGACCTACTTCTATATATACACAGTGGTGTGAAAAAGTGTTGGCCCCCTTCCTGATTTCTTATTTTTTTGCATGTTTGTCACACTTTAATGTTTCAGATAATCAAACATTTAAATATTAGTCAAAGATAACACAAGTAAACACATCATGCAGTTTTTAAATGAAGGTTTTTATTATTAAGGGGAAAAAAAATCCAAAACTACATGGCCCTGTGTGAAAAAGTGTTTGCCCCCTAAGCTTAATAACTTGTTGGGTCACCCTTAGCAGCAACAACTGCAATCAAGCGTTTTTGATAACTTGCAAAGAGTCTGTTACAGCGCTGTGGAGAAATTTTGGCCCACTCATCTTTGCAGAATTGTTGTAATTCAGCCACATTGGAGGGTTTTCGAGCATGAACCACCTTTTTAAGGTCATGACACAGCATCTCAATCGGATTGAGGTCAGGACTTTGACTAGGCCACTCCAAAGTCTTCATTTTGTTTTTTCTTCAGCCATTCAGAGGTGGACTTGCTGGTGTGTTTTGGATCATTGTCCTGATGCAGAACCCAAGTTCAGCTTGAGGTCACAAACAGATGGCCGGACATTCTCCTTGAGGAGACAGCAGAATTCATGGTTCCATTTATCACAGCAAGTCTTCCAGGTCCTGAAGCAGCAAAACAGCCTCAGACCATCACACTACCACCACCATATTTTACTGTTGGTATGATGTTCTTTTTCTGAAATGCGGTGTTACTTTTACGCCAGACGTAATGGGACACCGACCTTCCAAAAAGTTCAAATTTTGTCTCGTCACTGAGTATTTTCCCAAAAGTCTTGGGGATCATCAAGATGTTTTCTGGCAAAACTGAGATGAGCCTTTATGTTCTTTTTGCTCAGCAGTCGTTTTCGTCTTGGAACTCTGCCATGCAAACCATTTTTGCCCAGTCTCTTTCTTATGGTGGAGTCATGCACACTCACCTTAACTGAGGCAAGTGAGGCCTGCAGTTCTTTGGATGTTGTTGTGGGGTCTTTTGTGACCTCCTGGATGAGTTGTTACTGCGCTCTTGGGGTAATTTTGGTCGGCCGGCCACTCCTGGGAAGGTTCTCCACTGTTCCATGTTTTCGTTGTTTTTGAATTTCTTTGGATCTCAGCATGCTGTCTAGCTTTTGAGGATCTTTTGGTCTACTTCACTTTGTCAGGCAGGTCCTATTTAAGTGAGTTCTTGATTGCGAACAGGTGTGGCAGTATTCAGGCCTGGGTGTGGCTAGAGAAATTGAACTCAGGTGTGATAAACCACAGTTAAGCTATGTTTTAACAGGGGAGGCAAACACTTTTTCACACAGGGCCATGTAGTTTAGGATTTTGTTGTCCCTTAATAATAAAAACCTTCATTTAAAAACTGCATGATGTGTTTACTTGTGTTATCTTTGACTAATATTTAAATGTGTTTGATTATCTGAAACATTAAATTGTGGCAAACATGCAAGAAATAAGAAATCAGGAAGGGGTCAACACTTTCACACCACTGTGTGTGTGTGTATGTATATCAGAGAGAGAGAGAGAGAGAGAGAGAGAGAGAGAGAGAGAGAGAGAGAGAGAGAGAGAGAGAGCCCACAACGATTCTCATATGAAAAGCCCAAGGGAAAAGTTTTGTGTAAGGAGTTATACAAAAGAACTCTAGATCTAGACATGAAGCATAAACTACATGCAAATTAAGTTAATTGTAACTTAAAAATTGTAAATCATATAGCTGAAGCATTAAAAAAAATGGCATCATCTCATATATTGAAATGTGCTTTAATGTACTTCTCAAATAATCTTAATCTCCTAATGTAACCTTCTCTTCCCCTTTGCAGATAAGACAAATATATGAATAAAAAAAAAGCCCAGGTACATTTTATGAAAATATTTAGCAAAAACATACAGTAAGTAGTCAACTACATTCCTAGCTTTAAACTGACCCAGGCCATTTTGTCTTACTGCTGCTAGTCAGGGACTGATCACAGGTCATCTAAACGGGAAAATGTGTTCTGTATGTGTTCTATATGTAATTATCTTCCATCTGCTACTAGATATTTCAAAAAGTGTGGAAATAGTCTACCTGAGCATTGATGTTATGCACTGACTTCCTTTTAACATACTATGATTCATGCACCTACAAAGATGCTCTGTTAGTGTCTTGTATGTAGTGTAATACAGCGATTACTACCGGAAATCCTAATAGACTGCAGACACTATTATACAAATAGAACAGATTAAAACAATGTTCTGTTAAGTCAGTTACCTGATATTTAACAAAGCAAACAATATCAACAGCAACAAAAAACAAACAATAAAATGTATATAAACTGTATAAGAATCATGAATCCCTATTCCTGAAATCATTAACATACCATAGAGAGCCTAACACATGTACAGAGCTCCATAAGGTTCTCAAGGAGTTGTAAGGCAATGGGAATTCCAAAAGCTTTGATTTAGGTTGGCTTTATAACCCAGAACTGGATACCTTTTTGAGTAAACTGCCATGATGATATACCCAGCTGAGAGGATTAAGCACTTTTGAATTTCAAATACTGGACATTCTCAAAGAAGAGTAAAAGTTAATTTTAAGTTTAAAATAAAATTATTTATCCCTAATGAGCAAGCCAGAGGCCATGGTGGCAAGGAAAGCTCCCTGAGACAACATGAAGAAATCATGAGAAGAACCATGAACCCAAAAGGGAACCCATCCTCATCTGGGTGACACCATAGTGTGATTATAAATACTGTCCCTTCTACAACTCTGTATAGTGAAGTAAAGATAAGTAACCAGGAGCTTTTGAGCTGATTTACAACTTATAAATCAACGTAACTTCAGAATTCATTATATATTTAAAACTAATTTCTTCCTGTCAAAGCAATCAAATTTACAATGGAGACCCAAGCGCAAAACCAAACTACCAAAGTACCTTTGTGGTACAAAGAAGCCAGAGATTAATTAACAATAAGCTCACTAATTATAGTCCTGTATAAAAAGTCAGTTACGTTAATGGAGGCTACTGTGTCCAAAAAAACCTCTAAAAAGGAGCCAGCTGCTAAACAGCTTACAAAAGCAACTTCATTTACAAAAACAGTTCCTAGGGATATACAGGTGCATCTCAATGAATTAGAATGTCGTGGAAAAGTTCATTAATTTCAGTAATTCAACTCAAATTGTGAAACTCGTGAATTAAATAAATTCAATGCACACAGACTGAAGTAGTTTAAGTCTTTGGTGCTTTTAATTGTGATGATTTTGGCTCACATTTAACAAAAACCGACCAATTCACTATCTCAACAAATTTGAATATGGTGACATGCCAATCAGCTAATCAACTCAAAACACCTGCAAAGGTTTCCTGAGCCTTCAAAATGGTCTCTCAGTTTGGTTCACTAGGCTACACAATCATGGGGAAGACTGCTGATCTGACAGTTGTCCAGAAGACAATCATTGACACCCTTCACAAGGAGGGTAAGCCACAAACATTCATTGCCAAAGAAGCTGTATCCAAGCATGTTAACAGAAAGTTGAGTGGAAGGAAAAAGTGTGAAGAAAAAGATGCACAACCAACCGAGAGAACCACAGCCTTATGAGGATTGTCAAGCAAAATCAATTCAAGAATTTGAGTGAACTTCACAAAGAATGGGCTGGGGTCAAGGCATCAAGAGCCACCACACACAGACGTGTCAAGGAATTTGGCTACAGTTGTCGTATTCCTCTTGTTAAGCCACTCCTGAACCAGACAACGTCAGAGGTGTCTTACCTGGGCTAAGGAGAAGAACTGGACTGTTGCCCAGTGGTCCAAAGTCCTCTTTTCAGATGAGAGCAAGTTTTGTATTTCATTTGGAAACCAAGGTCCTAGAGTCTGGAGGAAGGGTGGAGAAGCTCATAGCCCAAGTTGCTTGAAGTCCAGTGTTAAGTTTCCACAGTCTGTGATGATTTGGGGTGCAATGTCATCTGCTGGTGTTGGTCCATTTGTGTTTTTTGAAAACCAAAGTCACTGCACCCGTTTACCAAGAACTTTTGGAGCACTTCATGCTTCCTTCTGCTGACCAGCTTTTTGAAGATGCTGATTTAATTTTCCAGCAGGATTTGGCACCTGCCCACACTGCCAAAAGCACCAAAAGTTGGTTAAATGACCATGGTGTTGGTGTGCTTGACTGGCCAGCAAACTCACCAGACCTGAACCCCATAGAGAATCTATGGGGTATGGTCAAGAGGAAAATGAGAAACAAGAGACCAAAAAATGCAGATGAACTGAAGGCCACTGTCAAAGAAACCTGGGCTTCCATACCACCTCAGCAGTGCCACAAACTGATCACCTCCATGCCATGCCGAATTGAGGCAGTAATTGAAGCAAAAAGAGCCCCTACCAAGTATTGAGTACATGGACAGTAAATGAACATACTTTCCAGAAGGCCAACAATTCACTAAAAATGTTTTTTTATTGGTCTTATAAAGTATTCTAATTTGTTGAGCGTGTGAATTGGTGGGTTTTTGTTAAATGTGAGCCAAAATCATCACAATTAAAAGAACCAAAGATTTAAACTACTTCAGTCTGTGTGCATTGAATTTATTTAATACACGAGTTTCACAATTTGAGTTGAATTACTGAAATAAATTAACTTTTCCATGACATTCTAATTTATTGAGATACACCTGTATATGGGTGCACAGTGTAACAGGGAATCAAAAGTAAAGCCAAAGTGCCCTCTAGAGTCAGATAACTTCTTTAAAACAGTATTATGAAATATTGGTGGAAATATTTGTAAATCAATAAAAGAGTATGGTTATTGACAGTTTTGGACATAACAGTTGAGCCTATCGAAGACACTGTCCACCCAGCCCTTGTGTATCTACTCCACATGCTCTGGTTTTAAGGTCTTCTTTGCAGACTCTGTGTCCCATTTCAACCCTAAAAGAGACTTCAAAAGTGCACAATGAAAGTGAATTGTGCTATTTTGTCCACTTATAAAGTCATTGGGTGGAACAAAATCAGCGAACTGATCAATTTTTAGTGAAAATTATGTTTTATCCCTATATATAGCATAAAGCATTAAACACCTGAGTACAACTTTCTTGCATCAAACATTGGCTTCAACTTCTTGTTGCCTATAAATATATGACATATCAGTGACAAAACAGCTCTGACCTATTGAGGTATGGTCCTCACAAGATTTCTGAATGTTTGCTGTAGTATCTAGCATCAAGACTTTAGCAGTAGACCCTTAAGTCCTGTAAGTTGCAAGGTGGGGCTTCCATGGATTGGACTTGTTTGCCACTCCCACTAACAATACAAAGGAGTAGCAAATGAGAGGTAGAATTTGTATATAGCTATATCTATATACAGTTTGGTTTGTTTAAATTAATTAATAATTAGTCTAAATTTTCTGCCTGATGGTCTCAAGATTTCCATTAAAATAAGTCAAGTCATAAACTGTATATACACCATTTAGCCATAACATTATGACCACTGACAAGTGAAGTGAAAAACACTGATCCGATCCAACAGACAAGCTACTGTTGCTCAGATTGCTGCAGAAGTTAATGCTGTTTCTGATAGAAAGGTGTCAGAATACACAGTGCATCACAGTTTGCTGCATATGGGGCTGCATAGCTGCAAATGCTGACCCCTGTGCACCGCTGAAAGTGGCAACAATGGGCATGTGACCATCAGAACTGGAATACGGAGCAATGGAAGAAGGTGGCCTGGTCTGATGAATCACGTTTTCTTTTACATCACGTGGATGGCCAGGTGCATGTGCATCAGTTACCAAGGGAATACATGGTACCAGGATGCACTATGGGAAGAAGGCAAGCCAGTGAAGGCAGTGTCATGCTTTGGGCAATGTTCTGCTGGGAAACATTGGGTTCTGCCATCCATGTAGATGTTACTTTGACACATACCACCTACCTAAGCATTGTTGCAGACCATGTACACCCTTTCATGGAAATGGTATTCCCTGATGGCTGTGGCCTCCAATCCAATTGAGCATCTGTAGGATGTGCTAAACAAACAAGCCCAATCCATGGAGGCCCCATCTCACAACTTACAGGATCTGCTGCTAACATCTTGGTACCAAATACCACAGCAAAAGGGGAACCAAACACAATATTAGGCAGGTGGTCATAATGTTATGGCTGATCAGTGTAGATGGCGTATGCTTTTCTACAGTGGTTTTACACCTGGTTAATTTTGCCACAGTATTAAATAAAAAATGTCAGAGGCATTGGTGGCTCAGTGGTAGGTTACTCGCCTATCATGCGGAAGGCCCGGGTTCGATTCCAGCCAATGCCTCAACCCCAGCCACTGGATGCAGTGCTGGTCCCAAGCCCGGAAAAGGGTTGCGTCAGGAAGGGCATCCGGCGTAAAACATTTGCCAAGTTGTTGTGCGGACTAGTTGGTCCGCTGTGGCGACCCCGAACAGGGAGCAGCCGAAAGCAACTTCTTCTTCTATTAAATAAAAATGTCAGATTATTTTTGTTATGATTAGAATGGAGAGATACATTGATCTAGCAACACAGATTTTTTTGTAGCTCAGGAGGCTTTCCTTCCACAATAATTGAAAGTATGTTTTCTATAATTAATCCAAATGTTAGAATGAAATCAAGAGTGTGACCTCCATTATGAGTGGGGACCTTTACATTCTGATTAACACCTACTGAATGCAAGATGGACACAACTGCTGTTCTCAGAGGATCTACTAACTTATCAAAATGAATATTAAAGTCTCCCACAATTAATGTTTATGTCACTTCAAGGATGAGGACTGAGAGGAAGCTGGTAAGAGCAAAGATGTTTAATGATGGCACAAGAAGATAAGGCAGTGAAATAACCAAAACAGAAACTGGCAACAGCATACTAGTAAAAATAATTTAAACAGTCTTATCTGAGCCACTGCAGTCTGAACACAACCAACATCCCAAGGTAGGTATGCATGGCAGGAGCATAGGCAATACGTCCACAGCCCGCAGGCAGGACATGCCATCTCTGAGTTAACAACCATAATGCTTGCCATAGACTCAGTGGCGTGAGGGCGCTAAATAGTGTTCTGGAAATTGGGTGCAGGTGTCAGTACAAGAACTCTGGTGATTGGGGGCGTGGTTGAGTGGCTGTGGTCGGTGCATCCATGACAGCTCAGTCTAAAGAAACAGCTATTTTTGATTCACAGAAGAATTCAGAATATGGCCCTGGAGGTCTGTAAATAACAATTAGTGGAATCGAATCAGTAGACTTATTTTTTGTGGCTACATATGTTAAGTTAGTATAAAGAACTTCAAACATGTTGAAATTATCTAAATCATCTAGATTTTTGCATGGTGCCTAGCTTTTCATCATGAATAACTGCAACGCCACCTCTCTCCTGCCTGTTAGGTGTGGCTGTAAGTATATAGGTGCTGGATAAGGAAATCAGCATGTCCATAAAGGTTGTCAGCAGATAGAAGCATGAAGCTCTCTAGAATCTCTTGGTAGATGGCTGCACTGTCTTTGGACTTCTGTGCCTCTCCTCTGTTTCTCCAGACTCTGGGACCTTGATTTCTAAATAAAATGCAAAATTTACTTAATTTGAAAATATGACTTTGGACCACTGAGTAATGCTCCAGTTCTTCTTCTCTTTAGTCCAGGTAAGACATTTCTGATGTTGACTGTGGTTCAGCTGTGGCTTGAAATTAGAACACTTGCAGCCCATTTTTTGGACACGTCTGTGTGTGGTGGCTCTCGATGCACCATCCCTACCATCCTTATTGAGGGTGTCATTAAGGGTCTTCTGGACAACCATCAAGTCTTCTTCATGATTGTGGAAGTGTGTACTGAACCTGACTGGGAGATTCCTGGTATTTATACTGCATAAACAGTGATTTGTTCAAAGTGGAAATGAAATATTCTAATGTTTTTAGATACGCTTTTTCAGTGTTTTTGAGCTGTAGGCCACAGTTATCAAAATTAAAATAAAAAAAATGCTTGGAACATTTTAGTTTACATGTAATGAGTCTAGAATATATACACTTTTCATTTTCTGAAATAACTTGCAAAAATGATATTCAAATTTTTGAGAAACTGGGCGGACAAGCTTCATTTAATGCTACATATTCATTTGGTTTAATCCATGTTTCTGTTAAACAAAGAACACTAAACTTCTGATCAGTAATCATTTCAATAACAATAAATTAAGAGATCTTGTATTTAACAGTCCTAGCTTCAGATCAAAGGTGCTGGCTATGCATTCACTATAATCTAATTTTATGCTAATCAGGTTAGTAAAACAAATTTTCTGAGGGTTTCTACATTTTTGTTTAGCTCTGGGAACAGACATGCCTCTGCAATATTCATCTTAGTAACCTCAGACTGACAAAGCCGTATGTCATTAACTCATGGAACACTACCTTAGAGAACCTATGCTTGCTTAAGACCTTAAGATTACCTGTTATGGTACCACCTCCCAACTAGTGCTGCTGGAGCCTAGCTAATTTAAACAATAAACATAACATAAAACCTTAAGATAGTGTCGTTCTATAACCAGAGCTTTTTTAGGTTTCTCAATGGGTGTTTCACTGAGGAGAGCAAACCTGATAGACATGTGAAGCGGAGAGGAGTGATGCTGCCATGGACAAGTCTAGCGTTAGTTGTGAGGGCACTAATACTGGAGTTGGGGCATCCACATCTTTTCCTACATACACTACATTACTCTCGCTATCGCTAACCCTCTCAAACATCTGGATGTGCACTTGTAAAGCTAAAATCCTCTCAGTCAGAGAGCTAACTAATCACAAATTAATTTAACATCACTTTATCAATTTAACTTAAGTTCCCTACATATATACAGGGGTTGAAAAAAAATGTGAACAGCAATAAATATGTGACATCTCTTTATTTATCTTGTTGGAGCAGGGAACCTGCTTCTCACTCTTCTCTCCAAAATTTCCCACACTGGTTCAATGATATTCAAGTCAATTGATTGGGCTGACCAGGGCAGATGTTGAAGTTCATACTGTTGGTCCTCAAAACAAGACTGAACTGTTTTGGCTGTGTGTATGAGCACATTATCATCTTGAAAAATGTCATCATTGTTTGGAAACATTTGGACCATCGGATGCAGCTGATCACTTAGAATTTCCAAATACTTGCTGGCAGTAACAAGACTTTGTAGGCTAATGATTAGTCCGACTAGCAGAATAGCAAGACATAACTGTCCAAATCTTCACAGAGCCACCCTCATGTTTGACAGTTGGTAGACAGACAGACCAAGTTGCATGCTTCCTTGGGTGTTCTCCATACATAAAATCAACTTGCTGTTGGGAATAATGTAAATGATGATTCATCAGACCATATCACTCATTTTCAGTCTTCAGCTATCCAGGTTTTATGATCATGACATCTCTTTTGCATTTTTGCATTGGTATCTGTGATTAATTGTTTAGCAATTGCAACTCTTCCATTGATATTGGCTTTGTGAAGTTGTCTACGCAAGTTTTGTGTTGTTTGGGAAAAATTCTTCTTTGATGAAGAATTAATAAGATTAAGAATGTGTAAAGGACATTTCTCCTGCTTGACTTTGACAAGACAGAGGTGCTTGTACTAGGACCACATGCATATAAAATGCTGCTAGTGACTTATAAAGCAATAAATGGACTTACGCCACGGTACCTGAGCATACCTTGTTTTTTATGATCTGAATGAACTCAGAAATTGCACTGACCTATACGTTGCTCAGTCAACTCCACTTGACTATAAACAGTTCTAGAAAGGACATTATTTATAATCACACATTGGTGTGATCCAAATAAGGATGGGTTCCCTTTTGAGTTTGGTTCCTCTCAAGGTTTGTTCTTCATATCATCATTTTTCCTTGCCACTGTTGTCTCATGCTTGCTCATTAGGGATAAATATTAATTTAATTTTAAACTTTGTCATTCTTATTTTATATTTTTAGATTGCTGTAAAGCTGCTTTGAGACAATCTCTATTGTTAAAAGTGCTATACAAATAAAATGTAATTGAATTGTAAAAATGAGCAGTAATATGTTTTGGAGAATAAGTAATAAATATACAGTGCTGTGAAAATATTTTCTGATTTTCTTTTTTTTTTGCATATTTGTCACAGATAAATGATTATCATCAATCAAATTTTAATACTACACAAAGATAACCCAATTAAATACAAAATGCAGTTCTTAAATGATGATTTTATTTATTAAGGGAGAAAGCTGTCCTAACCTGCCTGGCCCTATGTGAAAAAGTAATTGGCCCCTAAACCTGGTTGTGCTGCCCTTGGCAGCAATGACTGAAATTGACTGAAAAGTGTTTGTGATAACTGGCAACAAGTCTTTCACATTGCTGTGGAGGAATTTTTGCCAACACAGCACTGTAAATAACTCTAAGGATTCTGTTTAATTACTTTAAAAATTCTAACAAAAGTTTAATTGTTCATCTTGAATCCTATTTTCACCAAAGTAGAAGTTTTTATTTGGACATAAATAAATAAAAACTTTATAGTTTTTAAAAGGTGGAAATCACTTTATGGTCTAAATTTCATTCCATTCCATTGTCTGTACCACTGATCCGAAATATTCTCGGGTCACGGGGAGCCTTAGGCATCATCAGGCATCAAGGCAGGATACACCCTAGACAGAATGCCAACCCATCGCAGGGCACACACACACATACTCATTCACACACTACGGGCAATTTAGAGACTCCAATCAGCCTAGAAGCATGTGGGAGGAAACCCACCAAGCACGGGGAGAACATGCACACTCCACACACACAGTGAGCAAGACTCGAACCCAGGGCGCTAGAGGTGTGAGGCGAACATGCTAACCACTAAGCCACCGTGCCACCATGGTCAAAATTTAAATTCTTTAAATTAAAAAATGAAATGTATGTGAAATAAATTTCACATACATTTTTAAGCAACAAATCAGATGTAAGATAATGCCACAGACAGAGTTTATTGAACAAAATAATGAAATTCATCATGAGTAAGATTACAATAAGTCTACTCAGATAAAACTTTAAGAAGAAAAAAAAAAACAAAGAAGAAAAAACATTTAATAATTGGAAATGCTGTTTTTGAAAAAGAGAAAGAAATATGAAGCTGCTTTAAAGCAGCAGGTAATTTTGCCATAGCTGACAAGGGTGATAAAATTCTACAATTATGAATGTTCTTCTAACACAACAAAAGACAGAAACACTGCAGACAAATGAGCAGAAATCCAGTCTTTTCTAAAATGATGGATAAAATGATGAAACCTGTTTGAAATAATAAGACTATTAAAATTTAGATTAAAATATGTCAGATCTGCAAGTTCTTGAACGCCATCCATGTTACACCACAGACAGTAATACATTGTGGCATATGAAATGGTCAGAAAATTTTATTATTAATATTGAAAATTAATAAGAAAGAATGAACTCACCATGCACCCCTCAGACTGGCCATCGCCTGCAATGACCTATACATACAGAATTTAATTTCCCATTTCTTAAAGGGTCACCATCCACTGTTCTATCAACACAGACAGAGGGATGCAACGTTTTCTTAAAATATAACAAAATATGATTTTTTTTTGTTCATATGTCAAAAATGTAATTAAATTGTACATGTTAATATAAATAAAATCTATATTCAAAATATAACTGCTTTTTATGTATTAGAAATGTTATATTGTATTACATCTCAAAATATTTTTTTGAATATGCAGATTTAGCTACACATTTAATCTCTCAAACTCATTTAAGTATGTATTTTGAAACAAAATGTAACTTTTAACAGTGCACAAATTATTTTACCCACAGAATACAAATGTGCAAAGATTGTATGATTAATTGGTATGTTACTGTAGTTTACTTCCACTGAAAATGAAGAATGATGCAGGTGCTGCCATCAAAGTGACATATAGTAGAATATCATACATTAGGATTTCTATAAAACAAGCCGTTTAAAACACTGTTTCCACAGTTGAAAGTTCTAGATGGTATGAATAATAATCACAATACATATGGAATAGAGATCTTGTGTCACTTTAAAGGAGCAATATGGCTGATTTGGGTTTTTTTGAGAGTGATCAGTCACAGCAGTGGGAACATGCTGATCTTATTTTTCCTTCCAAAGTTTCAAAATTCAACTCGACCTGCAGGCAGAGGGAGCGGCAAAAGTGCAAGCATTTGATTCCCTCCTTCTTGGGCTCTCAATTCCTGCCATACTAAAGTTGCAGGTGATCACCAGGACAAAGCCTTTTGAAAAATCGAAAGTTTTGACCATAATGCTACCCATGGGTGCCTACTTGGGTTAAATTCTCAATTATACACTTTGTACAATTATCAAGTAAATAATTACTAAGTAATTATTTTGCCTTAAACACAAAGAAAGCATGATCACGAACATTCACTGTTTCAACTGATCACAAACAATGATACTGTTTAACTGCCATAGGTGTGGATATAGTAATGATGGTTGATTGCTTATTGTTTTAAAATGATAGTTGTAAAAATAGTTTTGCCATAACTCTTTTGCTATAATAGTGAATTTATTTCAAGGACCAAATGAAATGGGAATATTTTCATATTGGTTTCACATGTGCATGAGCTTTTCTTTATTTTGCTTTGGTGTGGAGGGCAGGAGGGGGTGTTGGACTATACTCTACAATTTACAGTTCAAAAAGAGACGCCATGTTCTTTTCATATTTGCAAAATACAATATAATATAAGCCAATCCTTCACACAAACAAACATAGAAACACAAAGCATGCACATTTACATTTCCCCTTTGGTTTAAATATAACCAATTAGGGAGTTGAACACAAGGACATGGTTGTTTAAATCTCACACTGATAAATCACACACAACCACACACAGATTCACCATCAACAAAACCAGAAAAACACTAATTCCAGATGTTAACCTTGCACTTCACACAATCAGACACGACACTGGATACAAATGTATTTAGAATTTTTTTTTTTTTTTGAAGTTGAACAAATGAAGTTATCAATGCTACAATACTTTTTAAAAAATAGCAGTCATTTGTATATCGGGGATTTTGCTATGAACTATACAACACCACATAAAGCTGTTCCTTCCACTTACTCTTCTTCTTGAAAGGGTGTGTAACTGTACGAATAACATGCATATATCAGCCAAGTTGAGATCAGTAAGTCAGCAGATCTGCATTTGATCACTTAGTTTGGCATAGATTGGTGGTGTTGAATTGTAAATGGGTATGCTTCTATCTATCTATCTATCTATCTATCTATCTATCTATCTATCTATCTATCTATCTATCTATCTATCGTTCATAAGTCTTTATGGTCAAATTATTTTATTTCAGCAAATTAAACAGGGCATAACAGTCCAAAAAAAAGCATACACATAATTTATTGTGAGATTTTAACATGCCATTGCAATGCAGGGAATATCTGGAAACAATTTTTGCAAGCAAAATATATAGTCCTTCTTTGCACAGTTGTAAACTTGGGATCAGGACAAGTGGGGAAATAAAACTTTGTCTCAATTCCATTTAAGCTTCATGTCACCTTATTTAGAAACCTGATGAGTAATTATTAAAATAACATTTTGCTAAACTAACACAAGCCTGTTTTACACGGCAATGAATTAGCTAGCTAGTTACAATATATGTGGAGTGTCATTTAGCTAGATTACTCCTTCTGAGTATTTTCTCTCTCTTTCTCTTTCATACACTCTCACACTCACTCACTCGTCTCCCAGTCGTTCTGCATTTTAATCTGCTTTATTATGACAAACTCACAATCAATTTGGAATACCAATAATATTACAAAAATAAATTACTTTTACATGTTTTAGTTGAACTTGGTTTAGATATATTTGGTAACATTGGGTTGTTGCTAGCTCTGATTATTGGGGAAAGGGTTCAAGCAATTAAAAGGCAATGCCACCAAATAGTAACAAAGTTTATGTAAACTTTTGACCCAATGAAAATCTAGTATTGTAAATACCTGAATCTGAAATCAAAGTCTCTCCAAATGAAAACTATTATTTTGAAATAACCTCTTATGGAAACTAGATACCACAACTGACTCACAGGACATGTGTGGTGACATGAAATTTGTTTAGTTGTAAAAATTGGAGATTGAATATCGTTAACCTAAGTGTATGTCAGCTGTTGTCCTCAACTGTATTATCTGTTTTCTTTTAACTGGTCACTGCACAGAAAGTAAAATGCATCATAATCTTCCTAGACACATGCGGTCTCTAAAAATTACTCCAGTAACATTACCCAACCTCAGATCACATGCCTTACACTAAGTCAAATCTGTATAGATCTGTACTTTAGTACAAACTATACTATTACATACATGTGTGGTGAAAAAAACAGGAAGTGGAAAATCTTGTCAAAAACTAAAAACACTGCCTTCATTGTTATTTTAATACTGATGGTAAAAATACATAATATACATGTGCATTGATGTAAACACAAAATATTTAGAAATAATACATCACAATGAATAATACTGTAACGTGTAATGGTTAAAACATTAAACACACATTCACACCCTTCTGTATCTTACATCAAGTGCACTCCTTCACTAGAATGTGTACATTCCTTCATTGTCAAATCGTCATTTCCTCCTTTTCTTATAACTTAATCTGACTGCTTATTGTTTTGAAAAGCAGTAGTGTGGGGGTCACTTCTTTGTTCCACTAATAGCCAATTTACTTATGCCACATTAAGTAATAACCCTTAAGTATATTCCTAAGTGTATAATAGCTAAGATAAGTAAGATAATAACTAACATAAGCCTGGTATTGCTTCATTAGTGGGGAAAAATATTTAGACTCTACCACTGGCAACTAAACCATTACAAATAAAAATGTTATAACTGCTCTAAGCCAAAGTAAGAAGTCATAAGTATTCATGACAGAATCAGAAAAAATGTAAACCCAAAAATTACTTCATAATTTATTTATCCATCACAATAAATGATAAAACTGGCTCCAAATTAAACCTAATTTGGTTTCTAGAATACTTTGTCAGACAGTACATCTAGACAAATTTTAAAATACGTCATAAATTGCCTTTAAAATGGTTCAATTTGTTTATGGATAAGTAAACTAAAAGGAATGAATGGCACATACAGCTTGGCGGTCTTGCATAAGGCTGGCGAGGGGTTCCCTAGAACCTTTCAAAGTTCGATCTATCACAATTTAACACATTAGGAATTCTAAGCGTGAAACTATGTGTTATATAACTGCATATGATAAACTGGCTCATCTTCACATCTACTTCACATTTCTTAAATACTTGTATTATAAATGACTTCAAAATTGATGGTAAACAAACTAATACAAATTGTAAATTAACAAGTTTTACTTTTTTTCTTAACCTTTCCGAGGACAAGTTGATGATGCTATAAAATTAAATGTCTATATAAGCTGTATTTCTATACATACTCTATCACAGACCTCTATGGACCTCTATGGCACCCTTAAATGAATATAATTCTGTGAAAGAGTGAGAGAGTGTGAAAGAGTTAACACTGGTTTTAAGTTTGTGACATACACAATTCCCTGACTGAAGTGTTTTAAGCGGTCATGTTCCTACACACTATACCACAGCAAAGTGCACTTTATAGTATGTATCATCTATAAAGAATCATCACCGTAGCCTGGATAACCACTTCATGAAGTTTTTTCATAAACAAAAAGATTTTTTTTAAATATTATCATTAATATTTAAACATCATCCAATTTTTTTTGCTGATATTAGCATTTTAGGAGTGTTTACATAAAAATTAATATGGTTACATGAATACCATAAATATAATAATTTAGCTGTTTAATGGATTACATATATCAGTTCCTTTTTTTCTTTATAGATGATCACATGGTATGTAAGTGCAGACTTATTTCCTTCATACAAAAACAAAAACAAAAATTCTATGCTAACACTGGCTGGCCTAATTAGAATAACAATACTGAATGGTATTGAGGCATTATGTATCCATAAATAATAGCATAAATGTACTACAGTGCATTTTACTTTTTATCTAAAAGAAGTACTAAAATATTGATAAAATACTGATTTAGTAAACTTCACTGACAATAAAAATGTGTAGAAATGTCACCTGACTGCAGATGGAACAATTCAAAGAAAGTCATCAGTAACAGTAACAAACAACTGCAGGTCGTAGTTCAGTAAAACCTTTCAGTTGAATCTGGTTAATGAAATTTAAAATTTTCTGATTTGTAATATAGCTAGTTTACAGACTGCTGTAATTGTGGATTAGGCACACCTGTGATTCATACACAGTACAACACACTTCACTACTGTCTTCAAGAGTCAACCAAGGGCTCTTCAATCTTTCACAGAGCAATAAGAGAAAATAATCATTACTTGCTTTCTATAGTGTCATTAAGCACATCATTCTCTACTGATTTCCCTATTTCCTCCTCTGTTTTGCACTCCATCATTTGCTCTTCCATGCTTAATGACGTCATCACTTCCTTTCCATCCTTTTCCAGAGTATCCATCTCAACAGCCTCCTCTTCGGTCACCTGTGGTTTCTCTCCCCTCCCCAATTCCTCCTCCTCTTCATATTCTTCACCAACCTTGACCACTCTTATGTCACTCATGTCAAATCCAGAAAAATCCTCCTCACCATCTTTTTCTCCTTCTGGTTCTTCATCATCATCATCCATCTCCTCCTCAGCTTCACTTTCCCTCTCATCTGAGTCAAGCTGTGAGGGAGGTGTAGATGAAGTATTATTTGGCTCTGGCTGGTCATAAACCTCCTTCTTGCAGTAGGAATAGCGATGGTTCATGTGTTGGGAGTAAGAACCAGAGTGTGAGAAGCGCTTACCACATTTATCACACTGGTATGGTTTCTCTCCAGAGTGTAGACGTGAATGCTCAATTAGGTGATGCTTGTGTTTAAATGCTTTTTTACAGACTCCACACTCATGAGGGCGTTTACCTGTATGGTGACAGTGAAAATGGTAATTAAATACATGTTATGTATTTAATATCATCTACATTGTTAATAATGAGTCTACTGTGTGATATGATGTTTTTGAGTGTATATAGACCAGCTTACTTTTCACTGACTTTTGACTGAGAACCTTTGACTTACAAATAGATAAGTAATTATTACTTAGTGCTAAACTACATTTCAGTTATACTAGACTCAAGTTTGGAATCATTAGCAATTAGCATTATCATTTATTTTTATTTATTTTTTTTTAATTATTTTTTATTTTCCTTTAGATACTATTAAACTGTTTTTAAATATAGCTGACCGACCAGGCATTACGTTATGACCAACTGCCTAAAATATCGTGTTGGTCTCCCTTTTGCTGCCAAAACAGCTCTGACCCGTCATGCACTTTGTATTCTGACAGCTTTCTATCAGAACCAGCATTAACTTCTTCAGCAATTTGAGCAACAGTAGCTCGTCTGTTGGATTGGATCACATGGGCCAACTTTTGCTCCCCACATGTATCAATGAGCCTTGGCCGCCCATAACCCTGTCGTCGGTTCACCACTGTTCCTTCCTTGGACCACTTTTGATAGATACTGACCACTGCAGACCGGGAACACCCCACAAGAGCTGCAGTTTTGGAGATGCTCTGATCCAGTCATCTAGCGATCACAATTTGGTCCTTGTCAAACTCACTCAAATCCTTACACTTGCCTATTTTTCCTCCTTCTAACACATCAACTTTGAGGACAAAATGTTCACTTGATGCCTAATGTATCCCACCCACTAACAGGTGCCATGATGAGGAGATAATCAGTGTTATTCAGTTCACCTGTCACTGCTCAAAATGTTATGACTGATCAGTGTACACTATATGGCCAACAGTATGTGGACACCCTTCCTAAAGCAAAGAATTGTGTTCTGTTAAGGGTGATGGTCAATCATTGCTGTTCAAAAGGTCTATTTTCTAAAGGGTTTAGTTGCTCTGGATTCAGTCTTACTCCATTGACTCTGAGGTACTTTTCACATGTGCCTTGCTACTCCTGTTTATATAAGACATTTTTTCAGCAAGTTTGAATAGTTCTGTTTGTCAGTTTCAATTCTACATTTGAAAACGACCAACAGAAAACCTATTAAGAAACATAGCCGCATTGTACACTATATGGTCTATAAGTTTTTGTATAGGATGTTTTTGTATGCTACATCATTAAGATTTAACTTCACTGAAACTAAGGGGCCAAGCCAAAACATGTTCCAGCATTAGTTTTTTATTTTATATATATATAAATATATTTTATGAATAATAATAACTGATGCCCATTTCTAACATCTTTCTTGAAAAACAATGAACTGCTAGTAGCCTAAAGACATTCTTGCTTATTAGCTTATTATTGCCATTATTTTGCTATTATTTCTCCACCCAGGTTTATCCTATACGACTCACTAGACATATGGTGACAGTTTGACCATCTCAAAGCCATTTAAATAAATATACCTGTATGTTCATACTTGTGACGTAGTAAAGAGCTGCTCTTCTGAAAAATTTTGTCACATAGGTCACATGCATACTGGCCACCATGCATCTTTCTCCTCTTCTTGTTGGGGGAAAGGTTGCTGTCGTTTAGCCCCTCCCACCCGGGCATGGATTCCTCTCCTGCATCAGTCTTCTCCTTCTGGAAAAAAAAAATAGGTAGGATGGTCAGAAAGTTGAGGATAAGCTATGAACTTCTAATGGTTATGTGACAGGGTACAATATTAGACAATTAAGACAGCCAACAAAACTTTGGACATTAAGAAATATATCTGTAATGTTTTACTTGGTAAATCACATGCTTTCTTACCTCACGGCCATTGAGTACTATTCCCTGTGTGTCTGTGGATGGTGGTGTGGTGATGGTGCTAGTCTTGTTGCTGGAGGAAGTCGTGGTGGTGGTGGTGGTGTTAGCCTTGCCATTGGTGGAAGGGGAAGTGTATGTGTAGGACAGCTGGGGTATAAGGATGGTGCGTTGTTTGGTGGAGATGGCAGCTCTGAGGCAGGGAATTCCCCCGGGCTCTGCTATGGCAACTAGAGTTGGCAAAGGTGTGGCTATGATGTTTATCGGACTTGTGGTGGACTGTGTCACATAAATGGTGTTGCCATCCAATGTGTCCTTCTTTAAACTTGTGAGATTGAGCGGTTCCTCTTGGGTGGGAACAGATGGCTTGGTGTTAGACATTGCAATGGTGACAGATGTGTGACCATTACAACTAGAAGACTTTGGAAGGGAGAGATCCAAAGGTTCGGCTTGCCCTTTCTCTTCCAGATCCTCTGTCTTTATGATGCCAAAATCATTTGTTGAGAGGTTTAGAGAAGGAGTGTCACTGTTCTGGCCCACTGATTCCTCATTGTGAAGCTCAGTTGGAGTGTCCAAGATTCGGGTCTGGGTGTCCATACTGGGCTCTGTTTGAGAGTTTAAAATAGTCTGTGAAAAAATGAAAGCTGCGTAAGGTTTTGATTAAACAATTACTGAGATTTTGTGTATGTATGCTAATATTGGATACAGAATATCTGATTTATTTGTCATAGTTAGCATCTTAAAGGCACCACAATTCAGTGTCCTGTGATTACCTGTTGCCCGTTTTGGGAATTTTCAGGGTGGTGTAGTAGTATATTCTTTAAGCGCATCCTTTCAAACCACCTACTGACCACATCCCTAGGTAAACTAACCAGTTCTGCAACTCGAGACAACTGCTCTTCACTGGGGTGTGAGTCCTTGCTGTATGCCTCAAGGAGGGGCAGAAGACTCTTCAATGGAGGTTGATCTGAACTCCCAAAGTCTTCCTCCCCCAGCAGCGAAGAAAGAGACCTGTCAGATCCTTGTTCAACGCTGTTGAGACAATTCAGGGTATCAGTGCTGCTGGGGCTGTTGTCACAAAAAAGACATGTAGCATAGTTATGGAAGCCATCACCACAAACAATACTTCTGTGAGCCGTTGTCGAATCGCTCTGTGCCGTCTTTTCCTCTTTCCTTTCTCTCTCCTTCTCTATCTGTAAAGCTTCTTTACAATCTGTCTTAATCTCAGATTCAGATTCAGTTTTTAACTGAATTGCCTGGTGCAAAGTAGACCTCAGGTCTTCAGGCTGGCAGTTGTCCCTAGAGGTACTGGTATCTTCTGCAACCTGGTTCAGCTCAGTGACTGAACTGTGTTCTGCTGTCATGATGGTATATTCTGGGGTTGATTTCAGATCTGTAGTTTCTATAGTTGGAGTTACTTGTGGGTTTGCAGCTGCTAATTGTCTCACCACCAGGCCCTGAGGCCCATTCACTGTTCTTAGAAGCAAAAATGCCGGTTGTGAATGCTTGGTCTGTCCTGGGATCAGCTTTGTGACCTTTATTATGGATGCTGCTTTATTTGGAGCAGCTGACTGCGTGGATTTAAGTATACTTATTTGTGGAGGGACTGGTCTAGAGGTGGGTGGTTTTTGGGTAGGAGTGACACTGGGCTGTGTTGTGTTCTTTTCTGGCAATTTTGTATGTTGCGCTGAATTCAGCTTTCCCCCATCTGGTGGTGCCATATTTGGCTCTAGCACTTTTCCTTGGGCCATAGTTTGATATGGCAATACTGATTGTGTTGTGTTCAAATCTGATGTGCTTACTTGTGGGTCTACACTGTAGTTTATGATAACTTTGGAATTTCCATCCTGATCCAGCACAGGGAGAGAAAATGCAGAAATCACCTGCAAGTGGGGATGGGGAGACTGCACAAGCATTGTTTGTGCTTGTGGCTGCCCTGGATTAACAACCTTACAACTGGCTCCATTAACATTTGAGCTAGCCACAGCCTGCCACATCATGTTTCCATCCACTGACACTTTCAGCATGTTTTGCAGGTCTCGTAAGTTGATACTAATTGGCTGAACTAGACCCACAGTAGGTAGAACTAAGGTCTGAACCACACCCTGAGAAGCAGCAGTCTGAATAGAAATTCCACCCCCATTATTAGTAGTGCTGGTAGTGGTGATGGTGGTTGTAGTAACAACCGGTGAAGTTCTGATAGGCTTAAGTTCATGCTCATCAGGCTCTTCTTTAATCTTCTTAGGAGAAAGCTGTTCCTCTGCAGGTTTGTTATCAATGTCAACTTTCTCCCGCAAGAGGATACGTGTAGGGTGACTCAGAGTAAGAGCTGCTTTGACTCCAGGAGTGTGAGACAAGCCATTAACAGCAGGGGGGATCGATACACACTTCTTACTGCTGATATGAGAACTGTAGGAGCCGGAGTGGGAGAAGCGCTTCTTACAGTTAGAGCACTCATATGGCTTCTCGCCTAGACAAAGAAGGAGGAGGACACCATCATATTTGTTCATTCTGCATTCACATTGCACTCACATTTACTTCATTGTGGCCTGACTTACAAAACAACCAAATTTACAAATGGCATAGAAATACCATAGAAATTACAGTAAACCATTCAGCTAAACATAACCTGTTACCAAACTTTATGACAAAGGTCACTGGCTATAATACTTTTTGTATAATGGAACGTAGTCTGTTAATATGTGTTTAACCAAATAACCCAATTGATAAAATGGAGATTTTGTGGCAACTAACCGCTATGGATGCGCAGGTGTTCCTTTAGGTGATGTTTATACTTAAAGGCTTTAGAACACTCTGTACATTTGAACTTTCTGTTTCCTCCTGAATGTGAAATCATCCTCTGAAAGAAAGAGAGAAAAAAAACAAAAAAAAAACAGAATTCCTGTAGATCGTACTTTGTACTAAATTTATTTTGCATTTATGTTCTAATGACTTTATATAGACAGATGTCAGGTTTATAACTTGGCTTATCCTAAACACTCTCTAGAATATTCTTACTCTGCTGAAACTAAGTGTCATATCCCATACATGTTTCAGCATGACAATGCTTCTGTGCACAAAGCAAATGGAAGAACTTATGGAAGAACTATTGTACCCTGCAGAGAGCCCTGACCTCAACACGAATTAACACATTTGGGATTAATTGAAATGTTGACTGCGTGCCTACTATTGCTTATCCAAAACACTTTCAAAATTTCAGTCGAAAGACTTCCCAGTGGTAATTAATGAGGTATCCACATACCTTTGGCCATATAGAGTTGTATAATACACAACGCAGAACGCAGGCATTTGAAAGATCTGTTTGTGTGGTAAAAATATATACTATAAATTGTTGAGGTTTCTGTAGTTGAGGTCTCTGGTGTGGTTATGTGTACATCTAATATCTCTTGGCTGGAAATTCATGATAATTTTCCAGCACTTACATAAGGTTTAAGAGAAGTGAGATATACCTGCTCTCTTCCATTTTTGTGAGCATTCATGTGTCTGTCAAGCTGTGTGCGATAGGTGAAAGTGTAGCTGCAGAGGGAGCAACTGAAGTCATCTTTGTTTTTTTCATGACGTAGTTTGATGTGCTCCTTTAGCGATGTGTGACGCTTATAACCTCGGGAACAATATGGACATGAGTGGAGTTGAGAGAACTCATCAGATGTTCCTGAGAAAATAAGTCATATTATGGAGAGACATTTGCTTCAATGTTATTGCCTCTGATCTTGTGACATCTAAAAAAAAAAAAAAAAAAAAAAAAAAAGTAAGGTAAAGAATGAATTACAGTACCATTCTCATCATGGACTCCTCTATCTGGCATGCTCTGTTCCTCCTCAGGAATGCTTGGACAAATGACCCCTGTCTTCCCCTGCCATGTGACCTGACCTTCTTCACCCTCTTCATCCGTTATACACTCCTCTTTCATTGAAACACACACAAAATTAGAAGAAAAGCAAGCTGAGAGATGTTACTACAAACTGTAATTACAAACTATAAACACCTGATGCTTCAAAGCAACCAAAACACACAAGTATCCATTCACTCTGCTTATTTCAATCTCAGTCTCTTTTTCCTTCTCCAAGCACAGGATAAAAGCTTCCTACATTTTTATGCTCCTCTCTGTAATTACATGCATAGCTATATGAGTATGCCATTTGCTTACCTTTGACCCTTATTTCCTGTATCAAAGCATCTGGCCCCAGGCTGCCATCTGCATACATCTCAGACAATAATCAATAGTTAATTTAGGTCATATTATATTTTATTGTTAATAACTCTTTACTATTGATTAATGTGTAAATAATTGTTTACTGACCATTCAGTGCATGTCCCTTGTGTAACTGCTGTGCTGCACTGAGCTCGAATACTGTTGGCTTTTCCTCTGGAGTGTCAAGAATACTGTCTTCCTCCACAATGTGGAGTTTATCTTCATCATCAGAATCTGATGGTGCTTCAGACACTTTTGAAAAACCTCTCACTGAAAGACAAATAGGGAGAAAAATTGCATGGGATTTCTTTTTCTAATTGAAATGAATTGAGGAATTGCGAATGACTTAGGCCCTACTTCCCAGAAGTACAAACGGCTACACAGATAACACACAGTATAGCACAGAACATTCTCACTATCAGTAAAAATGGTGAATCCCAGTCTCAGGTATCCCATGCAAAGAAATCACTGTTTCTCATGCTCAAAACATACTGTATTGCCAAATGTATGTGGACACCCTTTATTATGGACAAAGCCAAGCATTGGCTAGAGTGGTATAAAGCCCTTCCAACTTTATAGCACTTTTAACAATAGACATTGTCACAAAACAGCTTTACAGAAATATAAAAATTCAGGATATAAATGATAAATTTCAGAAAATTTCAATACATTAAAAATCCAAAATAAATTATGATATACAGTATGATATATAATCCAACAATCGCTTATAAGTTTGATGGTTAAAAAAAAAACAAAGAATGGTCATAACTGCTAAAACCTGGACACCAATATTGAACACGTATGCACAACATGCAAAAACCTTACCACAAAGTCACATGGCTTGTTGGCTTTGGGTGGCGTACTCATCTCAATCCATCACTGAGTGGGGTTTCCCTCAGCTTGCTAATCATCTCTTAGCAGTGCCCAACATCTGATGAACCGTGAAGCTGCAATACCTCCCACGTGGTCAAGTGAATTCACCTACTAAGCTCTAAATCACTGAATTTGTAACTGTAGTCAGCTGTAAACATGCATACACAAGCCAGAGTGGGTCTCCCTCTATGTCCCAGTACCTCCACAGAGCAGGCCTCCCCCAGTGCACTGGCTTATTTATGCAGCCTTAGCATGCTTTGGTAGGACCTGTTCGAGAGTATTCTCTGATAATCACTTTGAGTCTTCTTCTCAGTGATTTATTCACATGCCCTGTCATCTGATAACTCATGGGCCTATGACCCCACTTATACATAACACTATACACAATTACCAGCCATACTGCAGAATATGCACTTATGCAGCCAGTGTCTATGTCTAAATTATGTGTTGTCTGCCTCTGCACTCAGACAGGCTCAGAAAACAGTCGTCATGGATATCACCTGTGATACTGCTGAGAGACAGCACAATTTACAGCTCATCAAAGCCATACTACTAGCAGTGGACAGGACACAAAATGGCTCTTGACCATGTAGTTTTATGTATGGCAACAGATGTCATTCACACAATCCACTTTTAAAAACTAAACAAAAAAGAAAAAAGGCACCATTACTAGGTGGCAGCTTTTGTCCTGTTCAAGTTTTGTGTCTGTTGCACAGTTCACCAGAAAGTTTAATCAATCTATCTTTTTCTGCTTTTAGAAGTCACTGTAAGCACAAAGAAACAGCCAAGAGCATGCTACTGAAAATTAGACACATGTAGGAATCATCAGGTCTTGCTGTGCTACTGCTCCAGTGGGAGATTTCCAAGGGAAATCCCTGCAAAACTGTCCCCTTTACATGAAGCAAATGTCAACAGCCCTGGTACCACCTCCCTAGCCAACTTTGTGCACGTTTCATACCATACCTAGCTCATCTAGTATCTATCATCAAGACCTTGCTGCCACCTTCACTAGACCTGTTGCAATTTGCATATTGTCCCAACTGCTCCAGACGATGCCATCACCATGACCCTCCATCTGACCCTTACACACCTACAGCAGATAATTCAGGGACAGCTGAGAAGATCATCAGAGTCTTTCTTCCTTCAATCTTGGACATTTACACCACACGCTGCATCCGCAAAGCCAACAGCATTGTGGATGACCCCATATACCCCTCAAACACACTCTTCACCCTCCTGCCATCTGCGAAAAGGTAACATCTATGTTTACAGCACCACTTATATAAACACTGTTTGCACACTCACTTCAATGCTGTTTTTGCACATTTAATTGCTGCTACTGTATGTTTACAAGAATCCTCTTATTGTTTACAAATCCTCTTATTCGCACAATGGTCAACTGCAGACTGTTGGCAATATTTTGTCCTGTAGTGTAGTGTATTGTGTAATGTAGTGTCTTTTGTCTTGCACTGTTTGCACCAAGTTGGTCCAAGTTGGTCAAAGTCTGTGACTGTTAGTGAAACCGCTTCTATTTTGCATTTATTACTGACCGCATACAATTTTCATTACTCATTCCTGTTTTGCTTTAATGACACCATACACCTAAGCTGGCAAGGACTACACAAATCTGTGCAAAAGATCATCATCTAAATCAATTGTCATCTGAATACATGCTTAGAAAAGATTGAGGCATAAGGAAAATCTGCCCTTTTGTACAAACCAATGCAAAAACCCATGCAGACACAGGTCAACTGCTTTAGTTAAACAAAAATCAGAATGAAAAAGTGATCTCTGTAACTTTGACCCTGGCATGGATGTTGGTACCCGATGGACTGGTATAAGTATTTCAGAAACTGCTGATCTCCTATGTTTTCATATACAACAGTCTAAAGTGTTCTTGCGAAAAAAAGAATAAAATCCTGTGTGCAGAGGGTTTGCAGCCTGAGGGACATTGTTGATGAGAGAGATCAGAAGAGAATGTCCACACTGGTCTAAGCCAGTGATTCTTAACCAGTGGGCTGTGGCCCTCTAGTGGGCCTTCGAGGGCCATCTGGTGGGCCGTGTGGGCAATGGAAGACTACCCCCAAATTAATTTTTATTTATTTTTTAATTGACAAATCTTGTTATTTTCTAATTGCCTAATCGTTCTTATGAATTTATATGATCAAAAACAGTCAAGTCAAGATGCATTATTTAAAAGCTAATTTATGATTAAATATCGCAACGCCAATCACAACATCAGATCAAAAATTTGTTCGATCAGATGAAGTCACGTTAACTATGTTACTGTAATATGGATCATTTTCTAAAAAGAAAAGCAGATGTGGGAGACAGACCTGTGCAAGCAAAAGCTTCGAAGTGTGTGATGAGAAAATATGACGCTGAATACATTAAATTTGGTTTTATAAGGGCAGGTACTGAGACTAAGCCGAAGGTGCAGTGTTTAATGTGGAGAAATTTTGTCAAATGAGGCGCTAAAACTAAAAAAAATCAAATATCATATCATATTTGGAAAGGTGGTCCTTGGAATGTTTTTAAACAGTCATTGGTGGGCCATGAGTTTGTTGTTGTAGTCCATCCACCTTCCAACAGTGTTTTATGCAACCTTTAACTGAAGTTTATTCTATGAAAATTTAATACCTTAGGAACAGAAACAGAAAAAAAAATCCCAGCATTTAGGATTATATTCAACCTCCGTCTGTTAACATAACAGTATTGACTTTCTATAGTATTGAGAATCTATAATTCTTGATGGAAGAAATACAGAGAAAGGGGTCAAAGCCAACTACTCAATACAAAATCTCATCTTCAGTGAGGCTTAGTTCAGGTGATTGTGGTGGCCAGATCAAATTCTGTGAATAGTTTGGATGTACACTATATTGCCAAAAGTTTTGGGACACCCCTGCAAATCATTGAATTCAGGGGTTGGGCTTGGCCTCTTAGTTCCAGTGAAAGGAACTCTTAATGCTTCAGCATACCAAGACATTTTGGACAATTTCATGCTCCCAACTTGCACAAAGCAAGGTCCATAAAGACATGGATGAGCAAACATGGAAGAACTTGAATGGCTTGCAGTCCTGACCTCAACCTGATAGAACACTTTTGGGATGAATTAGAGTGGAGACTGGGAGCCAGGTCAAAACTGGGATGTTTGGCATTACATGCACATGAATTTAATATGGAGTTGACCTGCTATAACAGCTTCAACTCTTCTGGGAAGGCTTTCCACAAGGTTTAGGAGTTTGTTTACAGGAATTTTTGACCATTCCTCTGCAAGCACATTTGTTAGGTCAGGCACTGATGTTGGACGAGAAGGCCTGGCTTGCAGTCTCCGCTTTAATTCAAACAAAGACAGCATGTGGGGCATTAAAGCACAAACACGGTGAGTAAAAGTTTGATACTCGACAGTACTATATGTTTACCTACAATGCTAGACAGTTGAAAACATTAAATCAATAAACAAACAAAGCTCGTGGCTCGATGCACAAACTTTATTATTTTAAACTTTATTTATTGCATTCGAGCTCATAAGCAATATACAGCAGAGCGTGCACTGAATAGCAGTTAGGGGACATAATTTTGCACTGAAAACATGTATAGCTCATTACAGGCCGAACACAAAATATGTTTCATACAGCATACATGTGTATTTTACTTTTGTTGTAGTAGGTTTGATAAGCAGCTGCACGCCTGTTTTTCACTGAATCTGTGACCTTTTTTTACGTTTCAACTTAATATGAGAATCCACTGTGGTGGTGATATGCTAATTAGGACACGCGGAAGTGTTACGTGACTTTCTGTGCTCCTCCTGTGTCGTTAGCATACGGAAACTTGGATGGTTTTTTTAAAAATTCTGTTTTATTTTATCGTACAAAAACGGTTTGGGGGATTTGATGTTATTGAACACGGCTTGAAACAGTCAAGTGTAACCATACTTTACATTGCTTATGCTTTCTTTCTGGTTTGTGCAGGTCTATTTTGAGAACTTGTATTACTTTAACATAGGGCTGCACGATTCTGACAAAAATCATAATTGTCAATTATTCCCTTAAAACTGTAATTGTGATTATCACAATTTACAATAAATGGTGTTTTGAATAGCTTTATACCATTGTTTGAAGCAACTACATGCCATATTTTACATATAAAAAAAAACATTATTCCTGAAAAACTTTTATTACACAAGAGTCAAATGTTAACTATACATTGCTTTGGTTTCTTTAAAAAAAAAACCATAAAAAAAAGGAAAAATATACATGATATAAATAAAGTTATACTAAAAATGAAATTCATTTATGAATCTAGACAGTAATTGCGGGAGATATCTCTTATCCGGTGTGTTTGAGTTTTTTAAACCCTGTGCTGCAAAGAGTATTAACGTGCAGTTTTGCTATGAAATGTGTAATCCCTTCAGTTATCTCCATTTGTCTTTGAGAACTGTCCGGATATGAAGAAGCTCAAATCAACAGTGTTGTGATGGGTGTCTGTATAGCAGTTCTCGTATGGCTTGTTGCTTTTTTCTTCTCACTAAAACACTCGTATTGCACTCTGTGGTTGAATTATAAATGACTGAATAAATTCATGGTTGCTTGATGGTGCAGCTTTGAACGATTACGTAATCATGGCATCTGTAATCATAATCATCGATTAATTCGATTAATTGTGCATCATCTGTAATCATAATCATCAAAAACCGATTAATTTTGTAACCCTACTTTAACATCAATATATGACAGTAGGCCGTATCCACAGTGAGGTGATTTCAGCATGCTACTTTTATGTGATTCTGGAAAATGAACATATCATATTAGTTCCATATGCTTTAGTTACAGTGGTGTGAAAAAGTGTTGGCCCCCTTCCTGATTTCTTATTTTTTTGCATGTTTGTCACACTTTAAAGTGTTTCAGATAATCAAACACATTTAAATATTAGTCAAAGATAACACAAGTAAACACATCATGCAGTTTTTAAATGAAGGTTTTTATTATTAAGGGAAAACAGATGGCCGGACATTCTCCTTCAGGATTTTTTGGTAGACAGCAGAATTCATGGTTCCATTTATCACAGCAAGTCTTCCGGGTTCCTGAAGCAGCAAAACAGCCCCAGACCATCACACTACCACCACCATATTTTACTGTTGGTATGATGTTCTTTTTCTGAAATGATGTGTTACTTTTACGCCAGACGTAATGGGACACAGACCTTCCATAAAGTTCAATTTTTGTCTCGTCAGTCCACAGAGTATTTTCCCAAAAGTCTTGGGGATCATCAAGATGTTTTATGGCAAAACTGAGACGAGCCTTTATGTTCTTTTTGCTCAGCAGCGGTTTTCATCTTGGAACTCATACAAACCATTTTTGCCCAGTCTCTTTCTTATGGTGGAGTCATGAACACTCACTTGCAAGTGAGGCCTGCAGTTCTTTGGATGTTGTGGGGTCTTTTGTGACCTCCTGGATGAGTTGTCGCTGCGCTGTTGGGGCAATTTTGGTCGGCCGGCCACTCCTGGGAAGGTTCTCCACTGTTCCATGTTTTCACCATTTGTAGATAATGGCTCTCACTGTGGTTCGCGGCAGTCCCAAAGCTTTAGAAATGGCTTAATAACCTTTTCCAGACTGATAGATCGGTAGGTTTGTGATCTCAAGCTGAAGCGAACTTGGGTTCTGCAGCAGGACAATGATCCAAAACACACCAGCAAGTCCACCTCTGAATGGCTGAAGGAAAAACAAAATGAAGACTTTGGAGTGGCCTAGGCAAAGTCCTGACCTCAATCTGATTGAGATGCTGTGGCATGACCTTAAAAAGGTGGTTCATGCTCGAAAACCCTCCAATGTGGCTGAATTACAACAATTCTGCAAAGATGAGTGGGCCAAAATTCCTCCACAGCGCTGTAACAGACTCTTTGCAAGTTATGGAAAACGCTTGATTGCAGTTGTTGCTGCTAAGGGTGGACCAACCAGTTATTAGGCTTAGGGGGCAAACACTTTTTCACATGTAGTTTTGGATTTTGTTTTCCCTTAATAATAAAAACCTTCATTTAAAAACTGCATGATGTGTTTACTTGTGTTATCTTTGACTAATATTTAAATGTATTTGATTATCTGAAACATTAAAGTGTGACAAACATGCAAAAAAAAAAAAGAAATCAGGAAGGGGGCCAACACTTTTTCACACTACTGTAGATCTACACTGCAACCCTTTAAATGTACAAGTCATTTCTAACAGAATTTTCTTTTTTTAGCCTGCTTCATCAGTAATACACACTGTAGAGACTGAATTCAGAGATGGATTATTTTCACACCCATTTCAAGTTCTAGAAATATCTAGGGGTAGCAAAATCATTTGAACTTCTCTCCAGTATAATGTGATGATGGGAACAAATGTTTGTGCCTGTACTGCAGCCAAACTTGATTTGTCAGTGGGACCTTAATGAACAAAACCCAGAAATTATTGCATTTTTTCAAGCATAGCCTGTGACACAGGATAAATGATCAATGCAGTTTGAGAGTGCCATCCAAATAATCTACCGTGACGGTGATGAGGATAAATGGACTTTGGAGCATAAGAAAACAGATTAATAATTGTTCATCTCAGTATTAATACAGTAACCCAATACTTTCTGGAACTTTTTGTATGCGTTTCTACTTTATATCCACAAATGGTTTGACCTTAAAACAGTAAACGTTTCACACTTTTACTTAGTCCTCTTAAGTTTAACATTTCGTGCAATACATACATTTATTTCAGGCTCTTTTCAGTCGAAAATCTGTCCATTTTCTGTTCATCTGTTGTGCTATCTGTTCACATTTGATAAAATGTTAAGATTACTGCACTGTTAATTGTTAACTTTAAATGTTTTTAATAACAAAAAAAATGTCAAAGGAATTTTCTGATGTTTGCTTTAGAGAAAAAAGTTTTTAAAAAATAAATAAATAAATAAATAAATAACTCATACAAAGTATTATGTTTTCCATTTCTCATTGCCACTACTGTTGTGTACAATAAGAAAAAATATATTTTTAATTATTTTAATTAATGACCAGCAATTCAATATACAAGTACAGTATAATATAATATTCTTAAAAAAAAGAGCATTTCACACTGTCATGTCCGACCACTAATTGGTTGCATTTAATTACAGTTAATACCTTCACAGTTGAAGCCTATGAGCTTACAAGAACTTGCCTCTTCAATTTCATTTTATTGATAAAGCTTAGATTCACACTTACATTCACTCCCTCGCTCACTCTTGGCTAAATCCTTGTCATTGACATTAACAAACAAAACCTAATCACGTCCACCAGAAACTACGCAGTTTTAACCAAGCTTAACCCACCCGCGTACGCAACAGAAAATAAAAAGAAACAAATTAAACAAAATAAAGAGTAGAAAAAAAAACGATGCTCCATGTTACCGCGCGCTCCTCACGTCATCATGTGACATCACCGGTCACCTACACGGATTCTCCACCTGAGCGCAGGCCAGACTACAACATGACTACTCTACATGCTTCACTGCAAACAATCTATAAAACCACAGATAACACCGTTTTTAATATCTATAAATGGTCATCGTTATCTTACTATTATACGTGAATATGCATTCAATGAATCATTAAATTAATTCGAACAGCCAAACATTCGTCAAAGTACACACATTTTTAGAAAAAAGGCTCAGGATTGTTGTGCCGCCTGCAAAAACAGCTAATACGTCATATAACACTTTTATATTTTTAGAGACAGATATTTTGTGAGACAGTTTCAACAGAAAATTGAAGAGACGCGAGCTGAATCACCTATGAAGGTGTTACATCACCTAGCCTACCTGGCCCGTATACGACGTATCAGAGCCAAACCCCATACCTCACTGCATCATCTAACGGTCCGCTCCAACACTCCAGCCCCACCTACGTTACATAAACGCTTCACAGCTTCACAGGAAACTGCTTCCACCGCAAACCACTGAAATATCTAGCAACCACCTTATGCGCTACTTTCGTTCCTCCTCGCCCTTCGGCCGCCTTTCCTCCGATCGCGCGTGCGCAGATCACATTAAACGGTCAGACAGACAGGCTAGACTATAAACTGAACACAAAAAACAGTCTTTGTTGCAGCGCTGAAATCACAACACCATCTGTTTTCTACCTGCACAAGTTGCCATTTGCTGCAGTGAGCACGCGCCTTGGCTTTCTCGCTCCTGGTGACCGGAACGGTTTTAGGATGACAATTCCGTTTCACGATTTGTGATCCAACAGCTCCGGAGACGAGAGGCGCAGGTTTAGCCTTTAAACAATACATTAGCTTGCGCCGTTCTTTTTCCGCTCATCGTTCAGGTAGACACGGTGATGGCTCCGGTAGCCTACGCAGGGCGGTGCGAGGCTCGCGCGTCACTCACACGCACGCACGCAAAGCAAGCACGCAGGAAAAGGTAGCTCACGCTTCTGTAACGGTACAGCGCGAGCCTGGTGTTACTTAAAGGAAGCGCAACATTAACTAAGCTTATTATAAGCACAACCAAGTAACACCAAACATTTCACTCTTTCCGGAGAGAAACAGAAAAAGTAACCTTGGTTTGCAGAATACAATAGTTCTATTAAAATACAAAGTCCAGACATTGCCACAGCATAGGTATAGCGTTAAAAATCACAATAACTAGACAACACGGCATGTTTACATACTTCAGACAACCTAACGTATTTAAAAAAGTATTTATGCAGGTTACATAATTAATACATCGTTTATGCACTACGCCTTAGTTACCAAGAACAAATTGAATATTAAAAAATACCTTTTCCCCAGAAAACTAAGTTACAGTGTTCTTCAGAAAACAACACAGGAAAGGCCACGTGAAACGACCGATAAACAGTGGAGCGTTTCTCCATATAACGGTCCGGGTACGGAAGAGCTATCTGCCACAGGTAGACAAACTAACGGTTCAGCTTAAGCTATACATTTGGACCGTAAACCAACTCTGCACACTTTTACTCAGAAATAAAGTAGAGCAACTAGGTGTTACGATGCTCAAAAAGTAACCAAACATTAGCAGCAATTTGAACCGAAACACGTTTCACCTTTTAACTTTGCCTGTCCGGATTCTCACAGTCCACTCACCGTTATTTCTCCTTGGCTTCGTCTGCTTTCTACGCTGGCACCTGGGGCCATCCGCCATTATTCTGTACCGCGGCCTCGCTGAGCATGATTGCTGCACCACCACTAGCCCCCACCCGCCCGCCCTATCCGGAGCCATCACTGCACCTGGTTTACGACACTCTGCTTTACGACAATACTCTTGCGAGAATGGCTCGTCGAGTTCTTTTCCCTTCCTCGCCTGTTTATCACGAATTATATTTCCTCACAGATCAATAATTACACCAACACATCGTAGATTAAAAAAGTAACACCTTATAGAGAAACAGGTCACAGGTTAGCTAGTTAGTTAAAACTTCTATATAAATCAGTGTGTCCTTACAACAGAAATAAAAATATACACATTATATATACACTTTTTTTTTTTAGAGGTCTACTTACTTGTTTACTTATTGCTTATTATCCATCAGATTAGGCTGAATTATTTTCGGTAAAGGTACTGGCTAAGTACTGCCTGACTAACATTTATATATATATGTGTGTGTTATAAATCTATGAAGCATCACATGATGGCTATGGATAGCTCCTAACCACACCACATTGACTTGTCCCAGGAACTAAACTCTTTTTGGTCTTGGATCTCAGACAGGCCACAATCACTGCCATCTTTTCAATTCGTCTAACCAGCCAGTTGCAGAAGTGCAGATACCATGCTTCTACATATCCTGCACACTTCCCTGGGTTTGCTGTGAATCCTGCCCATATCAAGGATCTCAGAAAAGCTCTTAGATGTTGTAAATGCCACTGCCAATCATTATTATAAATGAGTGTCATCTAAATAAGCAGCAGCATATACACTGTGTGGGTAGAGGATTCAGTCCATGGATTTTATTGAAATGTCATTTGGGCTCCAAACAACTCAAATGGAATGGAGCATGTTTTGTCATGTTTTATTTTTTGGACAGGTCATAAGAAAATTTAGTGTTTTATCCTGCACCAAATACCCAGCCATGGGATTATGACCTTATGGCTATTCAGTACTAACAACAGTCATATTTTCCATAATTTGAGTGTCCTGCATCACTCAATAGGACTCATCATTAATAATTAAAAAGTATGGGTGGGTTAGCAAAACCTTAGGCTGAAATTTGGTCAAAGGCATGCCTTTGGGTCTTGTCATCTCTGTAGAAAATCCTTGTGAAGAATGAGGGCAGTGACCTCCCCACCCTCTGTGTCCCCTAGACATAAAGCTAACATTGAGGGGCCCAGCACCTTCTCCCCAGCTAATGCTGCACACATTCCACACTGAGCCTCACTACTGCAGGACCCATTTACAAATATTTAAAAATGCCCAGCCACCACACTCTTCTTCTATTTCTTCCTTCAGTTTATTTGTTTGCATTTTGTGGTATAGCCCAAGACAAGGCGCAAATATGCAGATTGGATTTTTACAGCCAGTCAAGTCTCATGAGCCAGCTCTAGACCGGAGAACTCGCGCACACATTTGATGTAGCAGTTTCCCTGTGGCACGTTTTAGCTAGCATTTTGAGTATATACTTTCCTGAATTTCTCACAGCCTTCCCATACCTTCTTCCTCCAGCCTCTGTGATAATGTGCTAGGTCTTTCCCAGTACTGAAAGTGATAATTAGGGCTTTCAGGTTGCTCTTGACCACATCCTTGGCTTATGCCTACCAATCATCAGTTCACCGGAAGAGAACTGTTTTGCCATTCTGGATTGTTGGTTCTTAATGATTTGCAGTATGATGCTTGGATAATGTGTCTTAGAAAGCACCATGCTGTCAAGAGCTATTGAATTCCCTTTTAGGGCAAATATCTGTCTCAGTCAGTTCTGTAGGAAGCTGATGATTGTAGGTCATCTATGTTTCAGACAAGTACATCAAGACAGTCAAAATACATGATTCATGCATATTGTTTAACCTTTTCATGAAGAATTGAATGACAAAAGTGCAATAAACAAATCTTTTACAATGTTTCTTAAATGAATTAAATTATTGTTTTTGAGCACAGCAGAGATATGATTCCCTTTACACATGATCTGTGTGAGATAGATTGTGTGACTGCTCAAAATAGTAACACATTTCTTTTCACTGTACATAAATATGCTTGTATTTGAAGCTCAGTGAGGAAGCATTTAGATCAGAAGAAAACCAAATAAATGTTAATAAACTTGGAATTGGCTCCGTCAGCAGGGTTGCCAGATTACACACATTCTACATTCAGAAATGCATACCACTATATACTTCTTTGAAAAAAAGAAGAAAAATACACTGCCCGTGCAAAAAAAAAAAAAGAGTCACCACCTGGATTTAACTAAGCAAATAGGTAAGAGCCTCCCATTTGGATAATTACTGCATGGATGATTATGTTTCAGCTGGCAACACGTTATTTAACCCTAACTGATGCAAGGAGTAGCTTCTCATTTCTTAAACAACCATGTCGGAAGACACATCCTTTGGTCGTTTAAAAGATACTAATCTGTTTCAGAAGGGTCAAATTATTGGCATGCATCAAGCAAAGAAAACATCTAAGGAGATTGCTGAAACTACAAAAAATTGGGTTAAGAACTGTCCAATGCATTATTAAAAACTGGAAGGATAGTGGAGAAACAATCTTCGAGGAAGAAATGTGGTCGGAAAAAAATCTTGAATGATCGTGATCGGCAATCACTTAAATGTTTGGTGAAATCAAATTGTAAAAAAAACCCAGTAGAACTCATGGCTATGTTTAATAGTGAAAGTAAGAGCATTTCCACACACAATGCGAAGGGAACTCAAGGGATTGGGACTAAACTGCTGTGTAGCCTTAAGAAAACCACTTATCAGTAAGGCTAATCAGAAAAAAGGCTTCAATTTGCTAGGGAGCATAAAGATTAGGCTCTGGAGCAGTGGAAGAAGGTCATGTGGTCTGATGAGTCCAGATTTACCCTGTTCCAGAGTGATGGGTGCATCAGGGTAAGAAGAGAGGCGGATGAAGTGATGCACCCATCATGCCTAGTGCCTACCATACAAGCCTGTGGGGGCAGTGCTATGATCTGTGGTTGCTGCAGTTGGTCAGGTCTAGGTTCAGCAACGTTATGTGTCCAAAGAATGAGGTCAGCTGAAGACCTGAATATGCGGAATGACCCAGGCTATTCCATCAATGGATTTTTTCTTCCCTGATGGCACAGGCATATTCCAAGATGACAATGCCAGGATTCATCAGGCTCAAATTGTGAAAGAATGGTTCAGGGAGCATGACACATCATTTTCACACATGGATTGGCCACCACAGAGTCCAGACCTTAACCCCATTGAGAATCTTTGGGCTGTACAGGAGAATCTTTGGGATGTGCTCTCCCATCATCAATCCAAGATCTTGCCGAAAAATTAACTCAACTCTGGACGGGAATAAATGTTGTGACATTGCAGAAGCTTATCGAAACAATGCCACGGCGAATGTGTGCTGTAATCAAAGCTAAAGGCGGTCCAACAAAATATTAGAGTGTGTGACTTTTTTTTTGGATGAGCAGTGTATATATATATATATATATATATATATATATATATATATATCTATATCTATATATATATCTATATATCTATATATCTATATATCTATATATATATATATATATATATATATATCTATCTATATATATCTATATATCTATATATATCTATATATCTATCTATATATATCTATATATATATCTATCTATCTATCTATATATATATATATATATATATATATATATATATATATATATATATATATATAACCTTTTCTTTGCCTGAATATTTTGGGTTAATTTCATGTCTTTGGGTGTGGTTTTTGAATTGTAGTTAGACAGGATATTTTCTCAAACCTGGCAATCCCCCATAAGCTTCTGCAGGTTGTTTTCTGAGCTCCACATTAAAGTTAAAAACCTCACATACACTTGACTTATTTGTTCTGTCCTGTAGCACACCTAGTCTGAAGATTTCTGGCAAGTCCTTCATAGCGAAGATTCCACTTGTATTGGAAACATTTTTTTGAGATTCTGATTCATGTTGATATGATTGCAGTCATCCATCACCCAATCCACCACATCCCAAAGGTGCTTTATTGGATTTCGACCTGGTGACGGGATAGGCCAAGGAAGTACACTAAATTCATTGACACGTTCATGGAACCAATTTGAAATGACATGGCATAGCACTTTATCATTCTGGATGTACCCATTGTAAGACAGGACATCTTGGCCATAAAGGAATGCATGTGGTCAGCAACACTATTCAGTGGCTGTGGCATTCAAATGATTACCATACTGCTTTGGTGAGTTGTACTGCATTTTATTTGATGGAACAATTCCTTCCTGAGGTAATGCATTGCTAAAAGAATTATCATAATACACAAATGATCCTAACATTACTACAAGACACACTAAACATGTTTTCTTTACATCTACCTAATACCCCCTAACTGAAAATGCACACTGAAAATAAACATGAACAATGAATTAATACCAGTTTAACATTAAATTCACAACCAAAGCTTGAAGCAAAACCTCAAATATTCCTTCCCCTGTGCTATATTCTCAGTTGGGTTCTGAGCTATGTATGCACACAGGCACATTTGCAATAATACAGTATGTACACAACTAGGAAATATCCAGAATGTGAGCATAATGCTACTTAGCAATTTATTTCTAAGCAATTGAAATGCCTGATTTACATGTGTTAATTTGCACAAACATCCAATTCCAACCATTTATGAGCCAAAAAAAGCAACATACAAACAAAACTGTAAAAAGGTACACCTGTTTAGAGAGTGCTTTTTTAATCAATAAAAATATACAAAAAAGAAAGAAAATGCTCTTGAAATATAAGTGATTCTTTTTACAATATGGAAGACTAATGCCAAGTGTTGAGCCCAACATCAAATAGCAAAATGTACCTTTATAGCTGCAACAACTCTATTTTGTGGATGCCCCTTTTTAGTGGTAAATAAAATGTATTTCCAGAATTCCAGGAACTTATATTTTGGTTCCTGGAGGATTAACACCATCACTGTGGGCAGTGTAATGTGCATCAGTGTCAGAGTTTGTGTAAGTTGTAGCTGTGCTTTAACACAACCTACATACCATTTTGTCTAGAATTTGTAGTAGACTTTGTGCAGGAAAGGGGAAAACAAAGGAGAATGTGACTATTAAACCTGCCGCTAAGCTCCTGCATGGTGCAACAGAAAACTATTCACAGTATCGTCAGGAGATGATGAGTTCAAATCCACAACACCACAACCATCCATGGCTAGGAGCAATGGAGCAAAACTGACCTTGCCTCAGATAAAGCATGCATTATCCTTACCATGTTTGGTAGCTTTTGTGCAATAGGTGGAGCTGGCTAGTAGGTGCAAATTGGGGCTGAAAATAAAAAAACTAAAATAAAAAACAAGTCAAAACAAAAAATAAACTAAAATAAAAATAAACAAACCCTGTGTTTAGTGTTCAGTTGACAGATGGCAGTAGGACTCTTTGTTCATTCATCCTCTTGGCCTGAGAGCGGACAATGAGACTGAAGAAGTCCTCATCAGGGAGAGTAGGTCCACGGAACAGGGCAGGAGGAGGAGCACACCTCTGATCATTTAAACGAGAACTCTGAGAGCAAGAAAGGGCACAGCAAAGTATTAGAGTGTTAGAGAAAGCATAAATATGACCATAAATATGACAGAATAAGAAAGGCAAAATTTAAAAGTCTTCAGTAGCATTCTTAGCCACAATATGGAAAGTTAATTATAATCATTCATACACACCGTTTCAAAAGATAAATATTATTACATTGTAAGTAACAATAATTGTAACTTTGACATCATTTTAGCATTGATGAGAAGCTTACTGTTCATATCATGACTCTTTTACCATAGTTTAACACAATCACCTCTGAAAATACTGTAACAGCATGGCTGTCAGTCCAACAAAAAATCCTGAAAAAAAAATCCACGATGCTGTTGTACAGAACAAAAATGCAACAAAAAGCAAACATAGCCTGATTTACGTGGTGTCACATATTGGCTTCCAGTGAATTCTGAAAGAATCATAGCTGATTTGTGTACTCCAGGCCTGGCAAAACTAGTGTGCAAAACTGCCCCCTCAAATTTGATTTGTGCCCCCACTGTTTCATTTGTGTATTCATGGTTACATAATTCAAATCATTTTTATTTGTATAGTGCTTTTAACAGTGAACATTTTCATAAAGCAGATTTACAAAAATATATAAATGCAGTACATAAATGATAAATTTAGCAATTTACCTCTAATAAGCAAGAGGTAAAAGGGTAAGAAACAGAGGCAAGGGTGAAAAAATCCTTGAGACGACTCCCCTTAGGAAGAAACCTTGAAAGGAACCAAACTCAAAAGGGACCCCCATCCTCATCTGGGTGACATCGGATTATGCAATATATGGTCAAAAAGTGCAATTGCTAAGATAAATAAGCTACATTTACCACACGTGCATAATAAAGACACACAGCTTTTGTTGCCTGTGGACTGCCTGATTTCATAAGATGGGTAAAATAGGACACATGAACAACATGCAGCCTGTTCAATTTTATTTAATTTTATAGGGGTGTGGTTTTAATATTTGACCATGGTACGGTATCTACACAACAAGAAATCATTTGTTTGAGCTATGTTGTAAGTATAATCATATACAGCATAAACCTGCAGGCACAAAGTCGGAGGCTGCAGGAGTGGTAAAGTTGGTGTCTAAAGCAGTTTTGAAGTTCATTGCTGTGATGGTGCATAATATCCTCCTGCTCCTTCACCCTGGAATCTTGATACTTTGGGCTGAATCTCAACAACTTGTGCACACAAAAGTTGTGCGAGTGCATTCAGAATTTGAGGTGTGCCTGGGCTTGAAGCATTGTGAGCACAATGCAATGAAGACAACCAGTGATTTCTTTTAAATATTACAGAAATATGCGAATAAAGGTCTTGAGAAGTTTGTATTGGAAAGATCCATTAGACAAAACAAATGATGCAGATGAGACAGAATATACAGCATTTTTCTTTCACACTTTGGATACTGTCATCTGAGAAATGTCAGCATGGTATAGTGAATGCAACAGTCAGTTTCAAGCACTGTGTCTTCGACCCTGGGAGAAATTACTTTCTGGACAGTAAAACAGTTAGGAAGAAGAATTATTTTCGGAAACTTAGAAATGAGTGACTGCGAGAAGTGTCAAACATCCGTGGAACAAGATGAATTTGCTTCTAAAAGAGGTCACTATTTTGGTAATATTGAAGTGGTTTGCTGGATATAGAGCTGAATGATACACAACAAACCTTTTCTACTACCTGGAAAGGTACCATCCTATAGAGTATACAGAGAGCCAAAGTTGTCAGACCGAGACTGCTAGCACTAGCACCCAAATTCATAAAAAAGCCTCTTTTAGTTGTTGGACAGTAAATCTACTGCAGCAGTTGCTTATATCCACTTTGTCAGTAATTACTTCATATGAGAGGAGTTCAAAAAGAAACAAGGACATAACAAGCAAAATTTTGTATTATATAGTGAAAGACATGCTTCCAGTTAGAATGGTAGAAAAGGCTAATGATTCCAGGCATACCATGTTTGAAATCACTGGACAAATTTTGAGTGCTGCCTCAGCTTTGTTTAGAATGCAGAGGGAAACTAGAGGAGCAGTTTTTGCCATAACCACTGAAATGTGGTCGATCCTGACATAAGCCTCCACAATGCTGATGAGTGTAACAATGGTGGCACCCCAAAAAAGTAGTTTCAGCAACAGTGTAACTATATTACATTTGTTTTGAGTGCCATACAGATTCAGCCTGCCAAAAAAAAAAAAAAAATTACATTGAGAGTTTGATATTTCCCCAATAAAAGTCCCGTCTCTTGTTCTAAGGGCTTTAGTGATCCAAACAAACAAACTGTGATACCACCCGTCTAATCCAAGGACACGCTGGACCTCTTTGATGTTACTTGTATCTGGATAGGTCTGCAGTGCTGCCTTTGAGGGTAACATCTTAAAAAAGCAATTTCCCAGGTTGATGGTCAACTGTTAGAGAATAACCTGGAGATCAATTAAGTGCTATGCAACAGATTGATGATGATGTCATCTTGACACAACCTGAGGCTTCCATGCTTTTTAGGGACTAGAACAATGTGATGCCCATCCTGAGTGAGAAGGATAAGGTTAAAAAAGGCTGGGGAAATGTTTTTTCTGACTGGGGGCCCAAACACATTGCAAACATTTTGTCAAAGGAATTTCATGTGACAAGTGCATATGCAGGAATCAGTAGTCAATCTGTGAAGAAAATGACAAGCAATCTGATGTTAGCAGCAATAATGCAGCAGCATGAAGCACCAGCACCACTGAAGCAATAGTGTAATCAGTGTCACGCACTACAAACCCAAAGCTAACCACTGTGTTGCTTAAAACAGTTAAAGCATGAATAGAGTGTCCATATGGGAGAAAACTAGTGTCCTACTTGTAAGATAGAAGTAGTCAAAGAACAATTGTGCGTGCGAGTCTGGTGAAAACTCTGAAACAACCTGTACTAAAAAGGGAAAGACTTAATCTTTACACTTTTGGATTTAAAGCTCCTGTGATGGCAGAGCACAATATTGTGAAGTATCAGATAGAGTTAAAAGGCTAAATGAATCTCTTGTAGCCCTGTAGAACATGTTTAGATGTGCTGTACACCAATTTCCATGTCTTGCATGACAGACACTTTCATGCATATTTGTTTAGAAGAAGATTTTAAAACAAATCACATGCTTTTTGAGAAGTCTTTTCGACATACTCAATAAAGCAGATAAAAATCCAGAGGAAATAGAACATTTACAGCACTTTAACCAGACAGCGACTTTTAAGGGGGGGACGTTATAAAGTCAAGTTACCATGGAAGGCAAACAAACCAGATGTGCTAAACAATTTTAAGGGTGGCAAAGGCAAGATGTCAGAAGCTGCAAAGAAGCTTAAAAACTGATGGACCTCTTTACACAAGAATACAATGATATGATTCAAGACTACTTACAGCAGGGCATTTGTGAGGATGCTGATGGTAATGACTTACAAGCAGAAAAAGCAGGTGCTGCAGAAAATTAGAGGCATTGAATAATAGTAGAGGCATTGAGAGAATCACTATACATTGATAATTTTATAGCAAGTTCTCATTTTGTAGATAAAGCAGTTTCCAATTTAACAAGAGCTAGAAACATTCTGTCAAATGCAGGCATGAACTTATGCAAATGTGTGACAAATTCACCAGAATGAGATGGACAGAAAATGTAATAGAGCAAAATGAGGGATCTGATGCCAGTGGAAAGGTTCTGAAAGAGTTAGATCTGGTATGGTAAGCAGAGAGTGATAACGTTGTGTTTGATCTGCAGGATTCCAACATTAAAGACTTGAAACCATTTTTGGATGAAAACAAACTCATCAGCATAGATGGAAGATTACAGCAATCTGACTTCAGCTTCAGAGAACACCATCCATGGGTGATTGCAACGAAGCACAGATACTGTGAATTGCTGGTGCAGTACTATCATTAAAGAATGATACATGACACACACTAGTTCAACTGAGAGAAAAATACTGGATGTTACATAGTTGACAGTTGGTTAAACAAGTTGTGGGATGCTGTCATGTTTGTTAAAAAACTAAAACCAAAGCCTATTGAGCAGACTATGGCACATCTGCTGAAGAACAGGGTTACTGAATCATGGCCCTTTGAGATATCAGAGGTATAGATATACATTGTATTCTTTACATGCTCCGTCACTTAGTTTTCCTTTAAGAGGAAGAAGAAGTTGCTTTCGGCTGCTCCCTGTTCGGGGTCGCCACAGCGTACCAACTGGTCCGCACAACAACTTGGCACAGGTTTTACGCCGGATGCCCTTCCTGCCACAACCCTCCCATTTTTCCGGGCTTGGGACCGGCACTGCAACCAGTGGCTGGGGTTGAGGCATTGGCTGGGAATCGAACCCGGGCCTTCCGCATGATAGGCGAGCAACCTACCACTGAGCCACCAATGCCTCTTTTCCTTTAAGAGGAATAACTTGAAATTCAATGTTGAGCAAGCTGCTTGGTGGGGTGGGTTTTTAGAAGAGACTTTTATGTCTGCAAAGAACTGACTAAAAAAATGTTGCTAAACTTTGGCGAGATGTCTATAATACTGACGGAAATTGAGACTTTTAAATTCTAGACCACTCTCATATGTTCACAATGACACAGACTAACCACAGCCAATCACATCTTTTCATTACTTGATAGGGAAAAGACCTACTCTGCCTTCAAAAACTATATCTGAATGTTTTTCAGCCAATCTAATCAGAAATTATGCTGTTAGGAGATTAAAGTAATGGCAAAGAATTTTAACTGCCCTTTGGAACCACTGGACTTGATCTGATGGACTTGAAGTCAGCACACTGTAGTGATAGAGTTATACCTACTGTGCTGAAAAAAAGGGAGAATTCATTGTTTAAGTATACACTAAAGAAGTTTGGCTTAAGATAGAGCAGCATCATGTTAGAGCAGCACCATGTGTGTTTTCTGTTTATTTTTTGCTCTTTAAGTAAACAAGAACAGAGGACATTTGTCTCTCTGTTAATTTTCTTTGAACTTCCATAATATGGAGACACCTGTTCTCCAACGCATTACTGTGAAGGTGCATAGGCATACAAGTACAAACATCAACTTCTTCAAAATAAAAGCAATGCAGCTGTATTGCATGCATGGCATACACATATTTACATTTGTTTTCTAATTTCCGATAGACCTCATGCGGGTCATACAGGGACAGCCGGATGTGACCCAGAGGCCCTAAAAAAATCCCCAAGTCTCATCAATCCATACACATTGGCACCCTATCTACTTAAATCTAAAAGTATTGGTACCCTGTCTATCTATCCATCCATTCAACATTAAGTAGAATCACAAAATTACTGCAACATAGGCATGTGACATATCAAAACTCTTGGCTAAATGAGGATAACAGCATTATGAGTATTAGTTTGTCTTTTCAAAATTTTGTGAAGTTAATATGAAAAATTGTCATGACATACTGCACCTATCTAGTTATTATATTGTTTTGCCATTATTTGCTCTTAACCTGTATTTGCATAATTTTCATTGCTCTGCTGCCACATGCTGATTAGATAACTACAGTGCAGGTGTTTCTAATATAGTGGAAGGTATAAGGTAGTGTATACTTCCTTCTTAAAGTTTTAGACAAATTGACAAGATCTACAAGCAAATTAAAACAGGTTACAAAGTAGGCAAATTTTAATTTATATATATAATCAATGATCAAGACTGACTCTTCCGTTTTCTCTTATACTTTTTTCCTGTCTTTCTTCCTATAACGTTATTCATCAAGTTATATAATTACATATGCAATTGCGTACAGAAAATTTTACGATGCTCATATTCACCTGGCTCTTCACCAGCATGTCAAAGAAGTGATCATCAGGTTCAGGTGTGTCAGCGCTGGCCATGAGCTGGTTATGGGCCGTCTGCCTGCTGCTGTCCTGAATTGTCTGGAAATTGCACAAAACAGGCATACTTTCTGCAGCCCTCTGATCCTCTAGCCTCCGACCCTGTGCAGTAGCCAAGACTCCTAGAAGTGCATCCTGGCCTTGTGATACTGCAGATTCTGAAAAAGCTGGGGGAAAAGCCAAGATGCATGAGGACCATTAATTGACCTAAATTCTTGAAGCTCACAGCCTAGTGCGTCTTTGTTATATTCTGAAATACAGCCACTTTCACTCTTAAACATTAAGGTAGTTTTTAAATGAGACAGCACACTACACTATACTTCAGGGACTTGAATGAAAGAAATATACACTTCATGGCTTTTAGCTATTGCTACAAGTAGGAAGCAAATAATTTTACAGAATGTCTTTGTATGACATAGAATATTACATTTCCACTTCACTAGAACAAAGAGGCCTAGTCCAAATGTTTCAGAATGTCAATGCACCTTTACACAAGGCAATCTCCATTAAGACATGATGTGACTGACCTTACTAATGCTATTGACGCTGAATGGGTAAACCCCTACAGTCACACTCCAAAATCTAGTGGAAAGCCTTCCCAGAAGAGTGGAGATTATTATAAGAGCAAAGTGGGACGAAATTGGGAATGTGAAGTTCAAAAAGCACGTATGAACAATATAATGTAGTTTGAATGCCCCAACCACATCCACCTTCATTTCATAGAATTTCTGCAACCATTTCAAAAAGATTTAACCCTTCTACCCAACTCCCCCTGGTATCCCAAACTACAGGAGTTAAACAGCAGCCAAGTACCATGATGATCAAAAAATTAACATGGACTAAAATACACTGCACTTACATTTTGTCGGATTTTTGGGCAAAGAGGAACATGAAGAGGAGGGGTTAGAGGCAGCAGTGGACTGGCAGCCCAGCCCCTTTTGAACAGAGCAGCGTTGGTCATCCATTCTGTTGCCTTGGAAACGACAAAGCAGGTCAAGGAAGCTTTCATCATCCAACATGTCCACACTCTTACACTACAAAAACAAACCAAAAGAAAAAAGAAGAAAAAACATGGCTCTTGCATTCTTTCTTGCAATAAAATAAATGATATCCAGTTAGTGACTAAGATCCTAACTGAAGCAAAGGTCGTAACTGCCATATTTAAATGATCAAATTTCAAAGTATCATTGGTCAAATTGGTATTTACTGCCACATTCAAGTCTGTGTAGAACCTGTATTACAAGACTTTCAAGTTGTAGAATGAATAATGCCGAATTTATATGCATCTTGTGCATTCATACACTTTGAATAACTTTTAATACGTATCTAATATTCATTCAAAAATTACTCAACAGGGACTCACTTTCTGATCAGGCTGCTTCTGAGAGGTCTTCAGAGTGTTGCTGGTGTCCTGCAAAACTTTGATGAAGCTGTTCTTCTTCCTTCGCAGACGATTCATGAAGAAGAATTTCGAGGAGGATTTGATCTTTGACTGTGTACATAGTACCTCATTGCTCCACTTCTGACACTGCACAAGACAAGACCAAATCCAATGACAATCTACCTATCTAATGCATACACTCACAGACACATTTTTTTTTGCTGTTCTTTAGCGGATCATTTGATCCGCACGATTTTGCACAGATTTTATGCCAGATGCCCTTCCTGTCGCAGCCCTCCCATTTTTAACCGGGCTTGGGACCGGCACTGAGAGTTAACTCTTCGGTGGCTGGGTTGGTGCCCTGCCCGGGAACCGAACCCGGAGTGAGAGTGCGAGATCCTGCTGCTGGACCACCAGGAGCCCATACACGCACAGACACATACACACAAAAATTGAGAGGCACTTGTCTTCTTGATATCTTAATAATGTATGTGAGTTAGCTGGGGGTATTGTGGGTTTGATTTGCACTGGCTTGTTATTTTCAGTAATGGATTGTTGTGTATGAGGCTGCAATCACTTTGAGCTTTTCTGGTGTAAGCGTCATCAAATCCAAATTCTCCATGCTGTAGCGTCTGCTCATCCTGGGTCTTGCTCCTGGAAAAACAGAAAACTCTGTAAGACTAGCTATACTCGTGTTACTGCACCACATTATTATGTGTCACATGTATAAATACAGAATATTATTAATATTATTGATAATTAGACTTTGGCACTGAGTATTTATGGAGTAGATATTTTACCATGGAGGTCATAATCAGTCTCTTTGTTCTCTGACAATACAGAATTATTTGTACTGTAACTGAGGCCAAGGACAGTCTGAAGGTCAGACACATTCATTCGAGCAGTCAGTTCACCACAGCGGTCACCTGTCTAAAAAGAATAAAATGTAGAAGATTATTAGTTTAAATCTCAGTGAACATGTAACCTTAAAATAAATCAACCATAAAATACTTATTATATGCAAAAATGCAATTACCTACAATTTTAATAAGAAAATATTAAAACTTTCTTACTTTTCGTACATTTATTAACTTATAGTACATTTGCTTCTGAAACAAAAGTGTGTACTATAATAATACTTATAGTTCATTTGTTTCCCAAAAAAAAAGGTTGCCAATACACTATTCTCATTAGACTGTATGCCCAGCAACTCCGTGAAGGAACCTTATTGGATTGCCTGTACTTGCTTCGTTCTGGGATTGTTCCACAGCTTGTTACCTGACCAAAGATCATTCTTGTGGTTACGTTTTCTTTTGAGTGCTTGAATGGCTTTACTCAAAACTTAGTCATTAAAATAAACAAGTCATAAACATGATAAAATTATTAGATCATAATTAAAGTTTGAGGTATGGTTAGAAATAGAGAGCGGTTCTAAAGTCATAACTTTTTATTAAGAACCAATCTGATCAAACTGAAGTTGGTTCAGGTTGTGACCCACGACAATAACTTCTTTATACAGCTTTAACTCATTAAGGTTGCAACCTGAAAAGCATATACAGATAACCATTCTAATGCCATATGCAAAGTTTGTGTTGTGATCATACATAGCGATGGGGCTACGATTAAATAACAATTTCTGAGGAACCACAGGCAACTATGGTCAACTACCACTATATTGGATTTTCCACTTCTTCTACAAACTTTCCAATCATCACCAAATTTGAATCACAGCATGAGACTATGCCAATATTTTTTCTTCATTCATAACCTGCAAATGAATTTGACAGCGGAGCTACGAGATGTGTATATCTTAGCTATGTTTCCTGACCAAACTTAAAAAAACCCTGAAGCACCTGTCCTTAGCTTCTCCAACAGGTTGTATCTAAATTCACCTTTAGATGGAGCTATAATTCATATATTTGTGAAGTTGCTCTTAAATTCTGAACCCCTCAGCATTAATTCAATATTCTTGCTACTATTGATTCCCTTAAATGTGCAATATTTTATTTATTTATTTATTTATTCATTCATTCATTCATTCATTCATCGTCTTCTGCTTATCCGGAGCCGGGTCACGGGGGCAGCAGTCTAAGCAGGGATGCCCAGACCTCCCTCTCCCCAGAGGGAGCTCTTCCGGAGGGACCCCGAGGCGTTCCCAGGCCAGCCGAGAGACATAGGCTCTCCAGCGTGTCCTGGGTCTTCCCCGGGGCCTCTTCCCGGTGGGGCATGCCTGGAACACCTCCCCAGGGAGACGTCCCGGAGCCATCCGAAACACAGATGCCCGAGCCACCTCAACCGTCCCCTTTTGATGTGGAGGAGCAGCGGCTCTACTCTGAGCTCCTTACCCTATCTCTAAGGGAGCGCCCCGCCACCCTACGGAGGAAGCTCATTTCGGCCGCTTGTATCCGGGATCTTACCCTTTCAGTCATGACCCAGAGCTCATGACCATAGGTGAGAGTAGGAACATAGATTGACTGGTAAATCGAGAGCTTCGCCTTCTGGCTCAGCTCCTTCTTCACCACAACAGACCGGTACATAGACCGCATTACTGCTGCCGCTGCACCGATCCATCTGTCAATCTCATGATCCATCCTTCCCTCACTCGTAAACAAGACCCCGAGATACTTAAACTCCTCCACTTGAGAAAGGAGCTCCCCTCCAACCTGGAGGCTGCAAGCCACCTTTTTCCGGTCGAGAACCATGCCCTCAGATTTGGAGATGCTGACCCTCATCCCAGCCGCTTCACACTCGGCTGCAAAACGCCCCAGTGCATGCTGTAAGTCCAGGCTTGAAGGAACCAACAGGACAACATCATCTGCAAAAATCAGTGATGAAATCCTGTGGTCCCCAAACTGGACTCCCTCCCAGAACCGGTGACAAAGGACAGCCCTGTCGGAGTCCAACATTCACTGGGAACAGATATGACTTACAGCTGGCAATGCGAACCAGGCTCCTGCTCCAGTTATATAGAGACCGAACAGCCCTTAACAGAGGGCCACGGACCCCATACTCCCAGAGCACCTCCCACAGAATGCCACGAGGGACATGGTCGAATGCCTTCTCCAAGTCCATAAAACACATGTGGACTGGTTGGGCAAACTCCCACGAACCCTCGAGCACCCTGTGGAGGGTATAGAGCTGGTCCAGTGTTCCACAACCAGGACGAAAATCGCATTACTCCTCCTGTATCCGAGGTTCGACTAACCGTCGGACTCCCCTCTCCAGTACTCTGGAATAGACTTTCACTGGGAGGCTGAGGCGTGTGATCCCCCTATAGTTGGAACACACCATCCGGTTCCCCTTCTTAAAAAGAGACCAGCCCGGTCGCGCAGTCCAGAGGCACTGTCCCTGACCGCCACGCTATGTTGCAGAGACGTGTCAGCCAAGATAACCCCACAACATCCAGAGACTTAAGGTACTCAGGGCGAATCTCATCCACCCCCGGTGCCTTGCCACCAAGGAGCTGCTGAACTACCTCAGTGACCTCAGCTTGGGTGATGAATGAATCTACCTCAGAGTCCTCGACCTCTGGTTCCTCTACGGAAGGTGTGTCAGTGGGATTGAGGAGATCCTCAAAGTATTCCTTTCACCGTCCGAAAATATCCCCAGTCGAGGCCAGCAACTCTCCACCTCCACTGTAAACAGTGTTGGCAGAGAGCTGCTTACCCCTTCTGAGGTGCCAAACGGTCTGCCAGAATTTCCCCCGAGGCTGTCCGATATTCCTTCTCCATGGCCTCACCGAACTCCTCCCAGACCCGAGTTTTTGCTTCCGAGACCAGCCCGGCTGCAGTTCTCTTGGCCTGCTGATATGCCTCAGCTGCCTCTGGAGTCCCCCAAACCAACCAGGCTTGATGGCATCCCTTACTTCCAGTGTCCACCACTGTGTTCGGGGATTGCCGCCACGACCGGCACCAGAGACCTTACGGCTACAGCTCCGGATGGCTGCGTCAACAATGGAGGAGGAGAACATGGTCCACTCAGACTCAATGTCCCCAACCTCCCTCGGGATCTGGTTGAAACTCTCCCGGAGGTGGGAGTTGAAGACCCCCCTAACAGAGGGATCAGCAAGACGTTCCCAACAGACCCTCACAATACGTTTGGGTCTGCCAAGTCTGTCCGGCATCCTCCTCCGTAAGCGGATCCAACTCACCACCAGGTGGTGATCGGTTGACAGCTCCGCCCCTCTCTTCACCCAAGTGTCCAAGACGTGCGGCCGAAGGTCAGATGACATGACCACAAGGTCTATCATTGATCTCCGGCCTAGGGTGTCCTGGTACCACGTGTACTGATGGGCTCCCTTATGCTTGAACATGGTGTTCGTTATGGACAGGCTGTGACTAGCACAGAAGTCCAGCAACAGGACACCACTCGAGTTCAGATCAGGGGGGCCGTTCCTCCCAATCACGCCCCTCCAGGTATCACTGTCATTGCCCACATGGGCGTTGAAGTCCCCCAGCAAAACTATGGAGTCCCCAGTTGGAGCACCTTCCAGCACCCCTCGCAGAGTCTCCAAGAAGGTTGGGTACACCACACTGCTGTTCGGCCCATAAGCCGAAACAGTGAGACACCTATCCCCGGCCCAAAGGCGCAGAGAAACAACCCTCTCATTTACCGGGGAAAACTCCAGCACATGGCGGCTGAGCTGGGGGGCTATAAGCAAGCCCACCCCAGCCCGACGCCTCTCACCATGGGGCACTCCAGAGAAGAAGAGGGTCCAACCTCTCTCAAGGAGTTGGGTTCCAGAGCCCAGGCTGTGCGTGGAGGCAAGCCCGACTATCTCAAGGCCGAGTCCCGCAGAAAAAAAGACTCCGCCACCAGGCGCTCGCCTGCGTGCCCCAACCCCAGGCCTGGCTCCAGGGTGGGGCCCCGGTGACGCCAGTCCGGGCAACGTAACGGTCCTTGATTTTACTTCCACAAAGGTTTTGAACCGCTCTTAGTCTGACCCGTCACCTAGAACCCGTTTGCCTTGGGAGACCCTAACAGGAGCACTAGGCCCCCGACAACATTTGGATACTCAAACCCCTCCACCACAATAAGGTGGCGGTTCAAGGAGGGGTTATTTATTTATTTTATTTTTATTTTCTCAGATGGCCAGCCAATTCAAATTTGAATAGGCTGTGTTTTTGCTTATTTTCCTACAAATTTTGTACAATAAAATTTGGTAAAGAAAGTCCTACTCAAACAACACTTCCTTCTCAGACTTTTTAAATGCTGGAGGTTCATCCACAACTTTCAAATTAATCTGATAATGTCACCAATCAAGAAGTGAGAGCAATATCTCAGCAACAGTGAGACTGAATTTTTCAGATGAACAATGGGTCTTGTCCCAAGAGACAAGAAATATTGTCCAAATACCCTTCTGTAATTCATAAATACATAAAACAACTCAATTTTTTAAACTTTTGAATTTGTAATTTGCCAAGCAAGATGTTGGCTATTTTGAAAGTTAACTTTTTTTTTTTTTTGCCAAACACATTATTTTCAACTATTTACCATTACCACTTCTAGTAAACTTGGACAAAAGAACTTGTTTACTTGGTCTTGAATGTGTGTACCTCATTAGAGATTTCCAGATGTCTTTCGGCAAATTGCATGGCTTGGTCATGATTCCCAAGAGCTGTGTGTGCATTACCTAAACTCCAGCAGGCACGGCCTTCACCAACCCTAACACACACACGTAAACATATGCATACAAATACACACACAAAGCAGTGCAAGCAGTGATTAGTTGTAATTTCATGTGTGTACATACTTATCTTTATTTTGATACCTTTATCAAACAAACAGATATCATCTAAAAGCTGGTTGGTCTAGTCAACAAGTGTGGGTTGCTTTCATAATAATAATAATAATAATAATAATAATAATAATTTTTTATTAATACATTTCTGTTATTATTATAAACATTTTTCCTTAAATTCTTCAGATGTGTATAATTCACTATTACAATTGATAGTTATTTATAACTGATGAAATGAGACATCAATGTGTCTTTATTAAAGTGCTGTGGCTGCATCTATACACCTGTTAAGAATCATATCAGACTGGTGTTAATGGATGGGGTCCCAGTTGGCTATACAGAAATTTCTTGATAAAGTTTAGATAAAGAAAATGTACTTTTATTTGAAAAACATGTAGCATGGTGTATGTTTGCATGTACCTGTCACCAAGGTCCTGGGCAATGATGAGGTGTTTGAGGTGATAGTCTATAGCTCTCTCGTAATCCTGCAGTAGAGTATAGGTATTGCCTAGACTGTAGCAGGCCTGAGCCTCCACTGCCTGATCCCTCAGCTGCCTTGCCAGCTGAAGAGCTCTCCTGGAAAAAAATTTAAACAAATACAACACAAACATTTACAACATAATCAGCAAATACTGCCAGAAGAACGAACTAGAAGGCTAAAGATCATGGATGAACTTTGATGATGGCTTGACAGAGCCCTCTAAAAATGCTAAAAGCATTAAATAAAATGACTGAATACAAAAGTGCTTTAAAGTCTCCATCAATGAATACATCATTACCGGTTCACTAGGTCACAGACCAAAGGATGCCATGAATCTAAAACTCTGTTGGGATAAAATACAGCATATAACTTATTTGGTTGTTAGGGTGTTGTTAGTTGGCTTCTATAAACTATTAAGCATATAAAGTTTAAAGACCTAATGATATAAAGTGTTTTAGAATGTTTTAAAATGTTGCTAGCATAATCAAATTGGTGGTTAGGTGGTTATTAGGCTAACTCAGCTGGTCGCTAGGGTGTTGCTGTTGGTAGCAAAAAGCCATACAGGTGATCAAAGTCTGATGGATGGGCATTTAAGGCATTATAAAACATTAAACCAAATAATGGCCTAAATATCTTGGTTGGACATTCACAGCGACATTACCAGATAGTGTAACCAATGTCACATAACTAATGTCAGCTGGAAAATCCACTAACCACCCCACTCCATCCCCTTCAACAGAATTAGAATGGACCACATAAGGCCATTAGAAGGGTACTCAAGGGCATGGCTTTGGGCTCATCTTGAGTAGTGGTAGGGTACTCTGTTGACCAAGTTTCAAGTCAACATGACATGACATGACATGTTTTAGTCTTCTTTGCAAATATAAGAATAAAAAACTAATGAGAATAAAAGGACTAATCAGACATTCATAGCAATGCTTAAAATGTTGTTAATTTAGTTATTTTAGTTAATTGAGCACAAAAAGAAAAGAAAGAAAGTAAATAGTTTTCATTAGAAGGATTAAGTAGCATTAACAATAGTCACATGAATATAGAAGGATTAGTTAGGATAAAACTAAAAAACAGGCAATGCATAAGTAAGTGTAGATTCACTTGTAATGCTCAGCTGCCTTCTCAAAATCTCCCAGAAAAATGTAGGCATTTCCAAGGTTACAGTAGGCCCTTCGCTCTGCTGCCAGATCACCAAACTCTTTTGCAATGAGGAGACGCTGAAGGAGTGGGGGGGGCAAAAAGAAAATCAGTAAGGCACACTAGAGTGTATTCAATTAATAACATGCATTCTATAACACATTTGTTAATCTTCAATAGATATAAACGAGTTTTAAATTGGAATATATCCTACTGCTGAATATGGCAAGCTTTTTAACTATACCACTTATATTCCTTTATTTGGATTTATTTCACTGTCTCTTTTTGAAAATAAATGACCATCTGTATATATAAATATACACATATACATATATATATATATACATACATACATACATACATACATATATACATACACATACATTTTATATATATACACATTTTATATATAATATTTATATATACAGATGGTCGTTTGCTTTCAAAAAGAGACACAGTGAAATAAATCCAAATAAAGGAATATAAGTGGTATAGTTAAAAAGCTTGTCATTATATATATATATATATATATATATATATATATATATATATATATTATATATATATATATATATATTTATATATATATATATATATATATATATTTCATTCCAAGGTGATTTTATAACGTTACAACCACAAACGTAAATGTATTTTACATTACACACCGAGACAAAGTGGCACATAATTCTGAAGTGAAAGGAATGGCTTTCAAATTTTTTTTTTTACAAATAAAAATCTTAAAAGTGTGGCATGTGTTTGTATCCAGCCCCTTTTACTCTGACGCCCCTGAATAAAATCCAGTAGATCCAATTTCCTTAGAACTCGCCTAATACAGCTGTGAAGCCCTCAGAGGTTTGTTAGAGAACATTAGTGAACAAACAGCATCATGAAGCCCAAGGAACACACCAGACAGGTCAGGGATTAAGTTGTGGAGAAGCTTAAAGAAGGGTTAGGTTATAAAAAAAAAAAAAAAAAAAATCCCAAGCTTTGAACATCTCACAGAGCACTGTTCAATCCATTATCTGAAAATGGAAAGAGTATGGCACAACTGCAAACCTACCAAGACATGGCCATCTACCTAAACTGACAGGCCGGGCAAGTAGAACATTAATCACAGAAGCAGCTAAGAGGCCCATGGTAACTCTGGAGGAGCTGCAGAGATCCACAGCTCAGGTGGGAGAATCTGTCCACAGGACAACTATTAGTCGTGCACTCCACAAATCTGGCTTTTATGGAAGAATGGCAAGAAGAAAGCCATTGTTGAAAGAAAGCCATAAGTTGTCCCGTTTACAGTTTGTGACAAGCCATGTGAGGGACACAGCAAACATGTGGAAGAAGGTGCTCTGGTCATATGAGACCAAGAACTTTTTGGCCTAAATGCAAAACGTTGTGTGGCAGAAAACTAATACTGCACATCACCCTGAACACACCATACCCATTGTGAAACATGGTGGTGGCAGCATCATGTTGTGGGTATGCTTGTCTTCAGCAGGCACAGGGACGCTGGTCAGAGTTGATGGGAAGATGGATGGAGCCAAATACAGAGCAATCTTAGAAGAAAACCTGTTAGAGTCTGCAAAAGATTTGAGCCTGGAGCAGAGGTTCACCTTCCAGCAGGACAACTACCCTAAACATACAGTCAGCGCTACAATGGAATGGTTTAGATCAAAGCAAATCCATGTGTTAGAATGGCCCAGTCAAAGTCCAGACTTAAATCCAATTGAGAATGTGGTAAGAATTGAAAATTTCTGTTCACCAATGCTCTCCATCCAATCTGACTGAGCTTGAGCTATTTTGCAAAGAAAAAATTCACTCTCCAGATGTGCAAAGCTGGTACAGACATACCTCAAAAGACTTGCATCTGTATTTGCAGCAAAAAGTGGTTCTACAAAGTAGTGACTCAGGGGTGCTGAATACAAATGCACACCACAATTTTCAGATATTTATTTGTAAAAAATTTTTTTAAAAACCCTTTATTATTTTCCTTCCACTTCACAATTATGTGCCACCTTGTGTTGGTCTATTACATAAAATCATAAAATTCCAATAAAATACAATTATTGTTTGTGGTTGTAACATGACAAAATGTGGAAAATTTCACAGGGTATGAAGAAAAAAAAAATAAATTAAAAATAAAAAAAATAAAAAATATTTTATATATATATATATATTTCACATTTCACAAACACGGGAGATAACTGGCACCTGTTGGTGGGAGTCCACAGCATTGCAGAAGTTGCTGAGCAGATAGTGAGTGTTTCCCAGGTTTCCATAGGTGCGGCCCTGAGCTGCTCGATCTCCCAGCTCCTTCAGAATGCACAAATTCTCCCTGTAAGCATTCGGAATGTGCCAACAAAACAATAATGTCATAGATACAACAATTATTCTGCTATTTATATTTCTTTAATAAAATATTGAAACACAAAAGACACTAACTCATAATAGTCTGCTGCTTTTTTAAGTGCTGCAGTGACTTTTTCTGGGAAGTTTCCAGGTTCTGAGTCATTGCTACAGACACTTTTTCCTTTAGCATGGTACACATTCCCAAAGTTATACAGAGCTCTGGCTTGTCCCACCTGCCACACACACACACACACACACACACACACACACACACACACACACACACACACACACACACACACACACACACACACACACACACACAACAGACAGAATTAAAGATTAAATTACATCAGCATCAAACTACATCTGAACAGATTTTACAAGTAAAATAAAATACAGTTAATTAGGGCTGCATTAATTAGTTTGAAAAACCAAAAGTTTATCAACTTGGATTTTTATATTCCACTAGTTATTTACTGAACCAGTAGGAAAGCTCAAAGCAGGCCTATATTTCCTATGTAGAATGTAAAACAATAAGGAAAATTCTGGAGCACTTTTACTGCAGCACAATACAGCACTATGCAAGTTATTCCAGGCTAAGGCAGTTTTACAGTATACAAAAAACACCAGATCAGATTTCACAAAAAAACTCACTGTGCATCTCTTTGAAAATAATTATGATCAGTAATTTATATTTGTTGATGGTACTGGATACAGATAATAATTAGCTCATGATTAAAGTATAAATCAACATATTAGTAATAATCATTGGCTCTAGATGAGAAAGTAAGTAGACTTTCTACACTAACAAATAGAAGAAGTTAAATATTAAGATGTTTCTTACAGTTTTTTATTTGTTTGTAGATTAATTTACATAACACAGCAATTAATATATACTTTCATATTGAGTTCTATAGCTCCTACATGGGTTGTAAAGCTAACATAATATGCTGTCTCTCTCTCTCTCTCTCTCTCTCACACACACACAAACTCTACATACAGTGGTGTGAAAATTTTCCCGATTTCTTATTTTTTTTGCATATTTGTCACACTTTAATGTTTCAGATAATCAAACATTTAAATATTAGTCAAAGATAACACAAGTGCAAACATGCAGTTTTTAAATGAAGGTTTTTATTATTAAGGGAAAACAAAATACAAAACTACATGGCCCTGTGTGAAAAAGTTTTTGGCCCCTAAGCCTAATAACTGGTTGGGCCACCCTTAGCAGCAACAACTGCAATCAAGCGTTTTCGCTAACTTGCAAGGAGTCTGTTACAGCTGAAGCGAACTTGGGTTCTGCAGCAGGACAATGATCCAAAACACACCAGCAAGTCCATCTCTGAATGGCTGAAGAAAAACAAAATGAAGACTTTGGAGTGGCCTAGTCAAAGTCCTGACCTCAATCCGATTGAGATGCTGTGGCATGACCTTAAAAAGGTGGTTCATGCTCGAAAATCCTCCAATATGGCTGAATTACAACAATTCTGCAAAGATGAGTGGGCCAAAATTCCTCCACAGCGCTATAACAGACTCATTGCAAGTTATCGAAAACGCTTGATTGCAGTTGTTGCTAAGGGTGGCCCAACCAGTTATTAGGCTTAGGGGGCAAACACTTTTTCACACATTGCCATGTAGTTTTGGATTTTGTTTTCCCTTAATAATAAAAACCTTCATTTAAAAACTGCATGATGTGTTTACTTGTGTTATCTTTGACTAATATTTAAATGTGTTTGATTATCTGAAACATTAAAGTGTGACAAACATGCAAAAAAATAAGAGATCAGGAAGGGGGCCAACACATTTTCACACCACTGTACATACTACGGAAAAGGTAAATACACAAACTATTTGCATTAATACAGTCAGAAGAGTAACGTGTTCAGTAGAGATGTGATGTGTTAACCTTGTCCCCAACATCTGTGCAGATGTCTAGATGCCTCTGGCAGAAGATTATTGCTTCTTCAAAACGGCCCAACACCTTTAGCGTGTTTCCTAGATTGCCACTGGCTTTGGCTTCTCCAAGCAGATCCCCTGTCATTCTAAAAGAAAATCACCAGTGACACTGATCAATATAGTCATTTTTGGGGGATGAACATCCCTAAACTAATACTTTGTTGGGCACCTTCTGATTTTATTACACCACCGAGTCTCTTTTGGGAAGATCTATCAGTGTACCACATCTTAACTTGGCAATACTGTCCCACTCTTTGTTGCAAAAAAATAAAATAAAATAAATTTAAAATAATAATAATCCATTAACATTGTAATGACACTCTACTTCAGGTTACTCGACACATTATGATCAGAAATTTGTTGACATTCATTGTGTGTGTATATGATTTGTGAAAATAACCCAATATACAGGAGACAGAGCACAACCAATGTTAATTTTATAATTTACATAGCAGTTAGCATAATGTTAGCTTGGTTCCTAGCAAACATGGATAGATGTTCTTGGACAGATGGATAGGGTGTTCTGGTTGGTCACACGAATGCTTCTATGTTATTGCTTGGTGGTTGCAAGGATGTTCTGACTAGTTGCTATAGAGATGAAGTGATACAGATACATAAAGAGAGAGCGTTACAAGAAAGAAAGAAAGAAAGAAAGAAAGAAAGAAAGGTCACAGTATCTCAGAACATTTTTTATGAACCACCATGTCTACTTAGATCAAAAGGTGCAGGCTGTTTATTGGTACCTGAAATAGTGAATGCTAAAGCAGGGGCAGAGGTTTCCCTTACAAAGCCCTGCAATTATCGAACAGCCTTACAATAAGTGTTCAAGCTTTGTTTTGTAAGTTTAGACTGTAAACATATTTGCTTAGTCAAGCCTTTTGTGAATAGATTATTATGGTGAAACAAAAACAATAAAAATTGTGCTATAATTTGTGTAATTGCATTCATTGCTAAAGGTGAGATTATTATTACGATTAATATGTAAAAAGATGTACCTGGTTAAAGTTAGGTCATGGTGATGATACTCCAAGGCCTTGGTGTAGTCACATAGGCGGAAGTAGGCATTGCCTAGCTGACTATAGATGGCACTCAGCACCAACAGATCCTCTGTCCCCACCTGCATGGCTGCCTGGAAGAATGGTATACCTGCACTGTAATCACCCTCCTTACACAGACGCTCTCCCTCCAGAGCCAGCTCCAGACAGGAGGCCTCCATCCTGCAGGGAAAGGTCAAAAGATTATAAAGCACTAGTAGCAGCTGTGAACCTAGTTATAGTTTAAAGAATCAGCGATTGTAACAGATGATGTAAAATGTGTTTTGGGAAGCTTCCAGGACAATGTTATTACAGAAATTACAGTGTGTACAGTCTAATATAACAATTGATATACAATGTACCGAAGATTTCCTAATGAAATCAATAAACAAGTCAAATGTTAAGAAAGGTTAGCTAACCACATGTAAAATATGAGCATGTGGCTACAATACATCAGTAACAGCATATTCAAAGCTGAGGCATGTTATTTTAATACATTGGAACCAACTGAACCACAGAAACAGTGTATTAAAAAACTGTATCGGTTGAGGGTACGGGTGTAAATCTATGTACATGCTAAAATAAAGTGCATTTCCTTTAGCATACTAAAACCTGTCTGCAGCCCAGGCTGTTTATGTTCATCTCTCTAATAAATATGGTGAGTATAATTGTGTTTTATTCCATTTGTATTCCAAACAATATGGTATAATTATTTGGGGTCCAAACACTGAAGGTGCAGGAACCCTTTTGTAATTTTCTTATACCCCACCAACATATTTGTGGAGGATATTTTGCTAATTTGCGTAATATTCAAAATGTACTTTTGCAAACAGTACTGTGATTTTGACCAAGCTTCACAAACCTGGTGGCAAACTATTCAGCAGATTGTGAACCAAAAACATACTGAAGTTCATAGACAATATGTCTGCCACATATCAATTAATTCTCTGTAACTCATGACTGCTTGAATTTAATTAAAAACATGTCCACTTGAATTTGTTATAATCAAAAGCTCCACTCACCTCCTAGAATTTCTAGACAATTACACATGATATTAAATATTGATATTTAATACAGATAAAATATCTGACATTTAAATTAAATCAGTTAAACATTCATTCATTCATTCATTGTCTACTATCTGAATCTGAACTATTCGAACTATTCTCGGGTCACGGGGAGCCTGTGCCTATCTCAGGCGTCATTGGGTATCAAGGCAGGATACACCCTCGACGGAGTGCCAACCCATCACACACACACTCTCATTCACTCGCGCAATCACACACTACAGACAATTTAGAGATGCCAATCAAACTACCAACCCTGGAGGTGTGAGGTAAACGTGCTAACCACTAAGCCACCATGCCACCCCTTCAGTTAATCATGTAAAAATTAAATTTGTTAAAAAAAAGTCACACTTGCATCAAAAGGCACCTCAGCAACAATAACGGCTCATATTCAAGAGGATTTGCTACAGTTCAACAAATACAATGTGCAACATCATTTTACACCACAAGATGACAGCATCAGGCTATGAATCTGCATAAATAAGCATTTCTAATGTTCTAACTTCTATTGCACATTTCAGATGCTTACCTATTAAAACAATTAATTCAAATGCAATACTACACCAGCATAGTTTTATGTTGTTACTAAAAGTAAGAAAAGATGTACCAAGTCCTAAGTAAACAAGAAATTAAGTTGAGAAATAATTCTAACAGTATTGTAAACAAAAGAAATATAATATTTGGGTGGTTTTTCAGTTTGGAAAAACTGAAAAAACTATAGCTGACAAACTTTCAGGAAAAGTTCTAACACCCTTTCAACATTCCACATACACTCTTACAGAAGCATTATAAAGGTGTTGTCCTTACTCTCCTACACAAACAGACGACAGGACTGAATTCAACAGCTTGAATTAAATTTCATCTTGGTCTCTTACTAGCCGTTTCTCAGTTCTGGTACTTGCTACCTGTCACAGATTGGCTTACTGCAAAAAAACATCAACAGTGGAGTTTTTGTTGCCGTTTAAAAATACCAATGAGCCACAAGAAGGTATGCATTACAATGATTTAATCAGTGTAAGTGGGCCCACTTCATTAGCCTTTACCTTGTAATGCACACCCATCCATTTGTATGCATTCTAAAAGAATTTGTGTGCATAATATGGAAAATTAAGTATTCATGTGGTGGGTGACCAATTGACAGGTCTGTCAGATTCAAATGACAGGTATCAAGAATTTTAAGGTCATCTGCATTGCCTGATCAACCTTTAAGCATGAAAGTGCTCAGGTTAACCCTTTTTTCCCCCACTAGCAATTGCATACTGCCTTCAAAAGAATAGAAGGAAATAGCTTTGGACCTCCCAGAGAACAAATAGTACAGCTGAATCCCCCGATCTGTCAGATTTAATTAAGTTGATTTAATTAAATTATATTTCAGTCAGATCTTTAATTAAACGTATTAGAGTCAGATTTAAGTCAAAGTTAAAACACATTTAATGTTCAGTTGCAACTTGGGCATAGAGACTGCAAACTAGATCTCTATCATTTTATATTTTAGTCACAAAGTAGTTACAATTCCCAATATTAATTAAATATTTAAGGAAAGTTGTTAAAAATATAGTATATAACAATTATTATCATTAATCTGTAGCAAACATTTTTATATTTCAAAGTAGTTCAACTGGAAAGTGAATTTGTGAACTAATTGTTCACAGTTCAGCAAATGCTTGGTATTTTCATTTGCTATTATATTATCTTTTTGGGGGTAAACTGACATCATCCTGCCTACTAATCCTAAAAAGTATCGGCTTCAGCCACTGAAAAACCGATATCAATCACTAGTATGCTGTACATTTACTTTTAATGACTTTGTAAATACACTATTTACAAAATAATACAATTAACAAATCAGGAAACTTTTTTAAATGACTAAACAGAATTATTAGCCTTGATATTTATTTCCAACCTACCTTCTGTCTTTCATACATTCACAACACACAGGCCATCTGATGCACATCTATAATGCTTGTAGTGGCTAAGATTAGCTTCAGCTGACACAACCTGAACAACTAGCTTAAAAAAGCTCATACAAGTGAAGTATGTTTTTTAAAAAAAAAGTAATTAAAAAATATTCAATCTACATTTCAAGTAGCTTATGTTCATTTCTCCTTATTGAAGGGCAGGAGTTGCATTTGTCTTAGTGAGAATCTGCCATGCTCAGCGTTCTCAGATAATCTCATCATGTCTATCTTTTCACTATAATCTGTTATTAGGGCACACACACATACTAGATTAAACAGTAATACTCAAAGTGAGTATCTGTAAATCAAGCAAAAAATAAATTCACATGCTAATATAAATAACACTAATGTCTGGAGCTGTACACATTTATATGTAATGTATGTAAAATGTATGCATTTACATAGTCAATCAACCATAAATGTCAGGTACTAGACTAGGTACTAGACATAAAGTGCAAGGGTCCTCTTCTGATATATATATCCTCGTCCACATGATAAAGCTACCTAATGGATAGACGTCTTTTATCTATTTTAAAATGCCCACAACAAAAAGTCTAAAAGCATATACTTGTTTAGTCAGATTCTTTGTAGAGGTTCTATACATGTATTTACAATGCAACATGGTTTCATCTACTGGCTTAACAACCAGATGAGTTTTATTCACCTATGAGGCCTAAAAAGGCTGATTTTAATGCAACATTAAATTATGCTGATATGCCTACCTGTAGCAAACAATAGGAATGGAATTCTTCTCATCCTCCATTTTAGCCAGTGAGACATTTTTAGCCATTGAATTGCATAATAAATAAAGGGATCCCAAGTAGATCTATAAGAAATTCCACCAAAGGAGAAAAAAGCTCAGCAATATGCTGAAAACTATGTTCAAAAAGAAAGAAAGAAAAAAAAAAGCTGATGTTTCAGGTTTGCAATGCCTGAGTCTCCTGATAGGTCTGTAGCAGAGGCCAGTCCATGCGTACTGTCACAGATGCTGGTTTCCTTTTAGGTCTGATGTATGTAAATGCTTTCATGTGTGTGTGTGCGCATGAGAGTGTGTCAGGAGTTTATCCAGGGTAGTCTTCAGGACTCTCTGTGAAGGGTAGTCTTCAAGACTCCCTCTGTGAAGAGAACACAAAATGCTGTGTGTGAAGCCATGTTCTGAGCACAATGCCATGGTAATATTACTGAACAGCAACTACATTCAAGGCTGTGTGCATGTTAGAGCATTATTTTATTGTGACATGCCATTGTGCTTGCCCAAGCTGAATCAAAGCAGGCTTTCCATTTGTGAAAATGTATTTAACCATCACTACCAATTATGCAAGTAAGAATGGACATAGTACATGTAAAAGCAGGTACACAAAAATTTAAACCAACCCCGCTGCTACAGGAAGTCAAGAAAAAGTGTCCAAAATAACTTATTAAACAGTTCCTCCTTTCTGATACACTCCTGTGTTGCAAAAATAAAGTTTTCACTACAGTAACATGCTTTCATAGAGGCTTTTTGTCAAGATGAAACAGATGTTTCTAGAACCGGAAAAACTCAAACATACTGAGTCTATAGGATTCCCAGAACTGTGACTGAGAACAGTGTAAAGCACTTGAGTTTTATCTTGTATTATGAGTCTCATTTTGGATTGTATTTTAAATATTCTCTGCTAGTCTTTGCTATGTAATGTCATTCAACATCAGCTATACAGGTGAAAAGAGTGGGCACTAGGGTTGCAGCTATCGATTATTTTACTAATCGAATATTCTACCGATTATTCCATTGATTAATCGAGTAATTGGATAAAGTACTTTTTCTTTATTAAAGAGGAATACTAAATATGCAAGAGACAATAAGACAGGTCTCTTAAAATGAACAATTAAGTTGTTTCCTATTTAGAAAAATGAAAATAAAATATGAACCCATTTAGTGCATTTAATTGACATATTACATTCAAAATGCAAATATAAATATATAAATAAAAAAACTTAATTACTTGAAAAAAACGTAAACATAGTACAACCTAAAACAAAATAATAATAATAATAATAATAATAATAATAATAATAATAATAATAATAATAATAAAAACCTAAACATTGCATTTATGTTGTGCAACTTAACTTTCAAGTTTCAGTCTAACTACAACTCAAGCAGGACATAAGCCTTTACTGTCTTCCTGAAAGACTTTGTGGCTTTTGTAAGAGGCAAACATTAGTGGACAGAAAGGTAACTTGGAAAAAGAACAAGAGTCCATACACATAAAATAAAGAAAAACACATCTGTATGTATCTGTAACATGAAATTAGAGTCATTTGGAGAATAAACACTCTTAAATGTCTCTGAATATACTGGTGTGTGTGTGTGTGTGTGTGTGTGTGTGTGTGTGACAGAGAGAGTGAGGCTATCAACATGAATGACACTTAGGCTTTCACAAAACTTAGCTAAATTAGGGACATCATAACTAGCCACCATACTGATTTACGGTCTTAAATAGTCACTACATGTAGCCACAATCCACATACATTTTTACGGGCCTTAATTTCAACTAAGCTAATTTAAGCTAAGTGCGAATGCTAACGTTAGCTTGTATCGACTCTGTGGACTGGGTGTTTTCGAATGAGATATTTAAGTATCGAGCTTGTACTGTTGTGGTAAACCAGTTAAATCTTACAGTAATCACACTGTATGGAGTTTTCTTTATGTTTTAGTTTGAAATGATCCCAAACTTTGAAAACTTTCTGCCGTTTTCTTTGGCCTGAATATTTTCTCCCTGAGTTTAGCAGGTTGTGCGTCAGTAATAATGGTCCATGAGAAAAGCTTCGAGGCAACCAATTTGCCTTTATGATTTTGTGTATTCGAATTACTCGAGGAATTGTTTCAGCCCTAGTGGGCACATATACAGTTGGGCAGTGGTTTCAGTTTGTAGAACTTGGATTTCTTCCTTTTACTGCTATATAATGAATTTTTGTCAGGTCAAGCTATTTATTTTTTCTAATGAAAAAATATATAAGTAATAAAATTTTTTTACTCCAGAATAATTTTCAGTAAATTTTTCATATCAGCCAGTAATGGACAGGTTTGCTCAAGTGTACTGAACACTGACTGACATTTTCATTTGAAAAGTTATATAAGTGTATATGCAGCACTAGCCATGCAATAACCTTGCAGTAAAAACCTAGGCCGGGAGTTGTCATACATCAGGAGGAGCCCAGGGCCCTCTGTCGGACAATGGCTCTGAGGATTTCAAGCTGCCACCCACCAGCAGTAAGGGTACTGTTGGCTAGCACGTGGAGGTCTGTGCAACTCTTCAAGGATATTCCTCCCCAGACTACCACTGACCCACTCGGTCCTGCTGGATGATGGTAGCATAAGGTTCCCCACAGTGACTCTGTCACATGTGCTGAGTGTGAACCTGCCTTTATTTTTGAAGAGAACATGGTGCCAATGGTGGACCTGCCAATTCTGGTGGACTCTGGCAAATGCCAAGTTGCTTTGAAGGAAAGAGCAAGAGCATTACATTTTTGGGAATTGTCTTGCTATTGCCTCTCCAGAGCACCTGTTTTTGTAACTTTCATTCACATTTAACTCATTCCAATCTATACACCTCAACATCATAACAACATAATTTGTCTTGGCCATTCCAACGGCTTATTTTTCTTCCTTCAATTACTCATTCAGTTGTCGATTTGCTGGTGTGTGGGATCATTTTTCTGTTGCATGCCCAAATTTGTGACCACTGCCACCACAGATGGCCTCACATTTATCTCAAGAATACGGTCATAAAGTGGAGTTTACGGTCTCATTGACTGCATTTTTTCCTGGGGTCCCATGACTATAAAACAAGCATAAATCATAACCTCACAAAACACCATGCTTGCCAGGTGGTATGAGGTGTTTGTAGTTTAATTTTGGCCAAACCTGGCTCAGTGCTTGATGACCTAAACATCTCCACCTTGATGTCAACAGGCCAAAGGATATCGTTCATGAACTTGTGGTTTCTTCAGATTTCAATTTCACAAATTTAAGTCATGGCCATATTCTTTTAAGAGATACTTAATAGGATTCTTTCTTTTTCTGCTTGTACTGTCATGAACAATTACTTAACATGCTTATTGTGACCTGTAGGTCACATGATATAGCTGTTGGTGTTTTCTTTATATCATTGTGCATTAAACAGTCTGACCTTGGACCGAATTTGCTGGGACAACCACTTTTGGAAGGATTAGCACAACTGCCTTTATAGCTCAGCATTTGTAAATAATTCTTTTCACTGTAGAATAATAAATTTCAAATTGTTTGGGCACAGTCTTATAACTCTTCCAAGATTAATAAGCAATATTTTCTTCTCTGAAGTCATAGCTGATGTCCTTTCATCTTTGTAGAATGCACACTGTATGTTGTCCCCACCCCTTAAGGTAACAGACAACTGGATGCTCAGCTGTTTTATAGGCAGTTGTGTTATCTCTCATCATACCACAGTGCAAAACTATCGGAATGTGTGCATTATTCTCATTTAACAGCACAGGTAGTTCAAGCTGTAACATGAATGATAACATTCACGTAAATATACACTGATCAGTCATAACATTAAAACCACTATCAGGTAACATAAATAACATTATCTTGGTACAAAGCCACCATTCGAATTGTAGGATATATTAAGCAGCAAGTTCACAGTCAGTTCCTGAATTGTTTAGTGTTTGAAGCAGGAAAAACGAGCGTGCAGGATCTGAGCAACTTTTACAAGGGCCAAACTGTGATGCTAGAAGTGGTCCAAGGAAGGACAAACTGTGAACCAGCGATAGAGTCAGTCATATGAAAGTGGGGAAGCACATGCACCACTTCGTGAGCACAGCAGGCTGAGCTAGCAGGATTCTACACTGTGTGTGAATTCACCTCCAAAATGCTGTTCAGGCTGTAACTGGCAAGGTCCATCCCTAATGTGACCTCCATTAGAATAAAATGGTGTGCAAGGTTGAGAGCAACTGGCAAGTGTGGTGGACAAATAGGTTCTGGCTCAGCAAGGATGAAACCAGCTGCGTTAGGCGAAGGAGGGATATGCACACTCTGGCTTACAAAAGAAGCTTACAAAAATGTTTTTTGTTTGTATAAAAAAACAACAACAACAACAACAACAACAACAAAAAAAAGCTTAAACAGTGTCCGCGATGATGTTCAGAATGTGCAAAAAAATTAATTGTGTTACGGTTACATTCTCTTTGGGGGTTTTTTTTCCCAATGAATTAAATGGATGAATTAAACTTCCAAAAGGCCAACAAAGAAACACTTATATGACTAAGCTAACTGCTCATATTAGGTTCGGTTACTGTTAGTATGAGTGAATAAACTTGCAGAAAAAAATTTTTTTGTTGTTCACGAAAAAGTAAAGATAACGCTCACATACGTTTTAACACGAGTCGCTAATGATGCCATAACGTTATGCTCCATTGTTAATGATAAAATGTCGTCTACAGTATGCAAATATAAGTAATTTATGGTCATATGAAAAATATCGTTAGCTATAGAAATTTCTAGTAAATTATGTTAATTAACAATAACGCTAAAGGAAGATAAGAGGCGAGCAGTATGTCACATCATTAGTAGGTAAATGTAAATAAAACGCTTAACAGTCCGTAGTTAAAAGAAGTTCAGCGTTTACTTACTTAGGTGGGGCTTCCCTCGGAGGTATAATTCTTCTCTTCGCCAACTTTAAGTGAAACTGACTAAAATTAAATAAAAATGAGAGTAACTATGAACAACTTAAATTAGTTAGCTGTACTATTTTCATGACGTTTTCATAAATACACCCCAGAAGTCACTAAAAAGCACAAAACGGCGCCGATTGCTCAATAGAGAGAAAAATTCAAAGATAGCCCCGCCCCACGGCTCTGCCCGTTAACCAATCAAATTTGAATGATGAATCTGTTACCGGAGGACTACAAAGACTTGTCGAGTGAATTCAGGCTTGCATTTTTGTTGTTTTTATGGACTATTAAATAATATGCTGATTTGTTTGCTTGTCTGTATGAATAAAATACTGCATTATTTACAGATTAGTTAGGATTCGCGTTACCAAAGCAACTAGACTCCTTCATAAGCTTCAGGTAGCCTATCCCGAGTGTAAACAGCAGACGCTGAACTGCATTATTTATGAGACCGCTGACACACCATGTTTACATGTTGTTTATTCTTTCTGTTGCTAAGCAGTGTGCTTCTTACCTGAACAACGAGAAAGGAAATATCTGGTCTAATGGCTGCAAACAGAGTGAGAAAATGCAACACAGACGATAAAGAGGATCCTAAGGAATGTACTTCTGTGCTTTGGGAGAAACGATTTCAGCAGACCATATTTGTAGACATCAGTGATGATGACCGTCTCCATTTCAGTCATCTGCAGAGCTCCTTCACCATGTGTGTTTCACATGACCTTGCTGCATCCAGTGGTAAGATCTAGTTAAGTGGTAAGATTACCTAGTTAATGCCACCTTCCTCTCTACAACCAGTAGTCAGATTAGTCTTAGATAATATTAAACTTTCAATGAAGATGTTTATGACTAGGATATTTTGGGCATACCAAACCTTACAGTATCAAGACATGTATGCTGTTTGGAAGTAGGTTAAAGAACAAGGGCTAGTTTTCCATCACAGTGTAGTCATCAGAAAAAGAGTTTATAAACTGATGATACTTGTATACGACCATTCTCTATGCCTGTAGGATTTGAGAAAGTAGAATTCTGTAAAGCAGAGTTCTGTACCCAAAAGTGTGATTTGTAATGATCTTGCACATTATTTGTACACTGTAATTTTGCAAACAATGTAACTATCAACTATATTTATTCAATCAACTCAACTCAAGTTTGTTAATAAAATGAGACTGTTTGTTTCAAACTATTCCTATGCCTCATGAACATTTTGGGTTACAAAGCTTTTCGAATCTTCAGAAAAATATAACATTTATTTATTTATTTTTTAATTGTAGAGAACTCGGGCCTGTCTGGCTCATCCAAGGCTGTAGGAGACTCCTTCAAAAGCCCGCCCTCCATCAGCAGCCAGTATAGACATTATGGCAACATAAGAGATGTACAAGGAAATGAGATGAATGTTTCCACCTCACAACCTGACAGACAAGCGAAGCAGACGAGGTGGACACATGAAGATGATAACACCAGTGATGATGACCAGGAGGAACTCCCATATGATGGTGAGCTTTACCGCCATGTCACACACTGCAGCAATAGTCTCAGACAGAACTCAAATTCACCATTTAACCTGATCAAGAAGAGTAACCATTGTCCTGATGCTTTCAACACTCTCAGACGGGATGACAAGTTGCCAGGATGTGATATCACTAAAACCAGTGGATCTGTATTTGAGCAAAAACATCACCAAACTTCTATCCCAGACTGCCTCCTCAGGCATTTCTCTTATGATGAGCTGTTCAACTCCAGCAGACTCATTGAAGCTGAGACTATGCCTGAAGTCTCTCTGATGGATAGCTTAAATGAAACAATGAGAAGAGCTTCACCCAACCCACACACCGCCACAGGAAAACACAGTGTAAAGATCAACACCAGTTTTTTGGACCCCAACAGGAGTGAAAGCTTCACTGCTTTAGACCTTACACATTTAAAGACAGAGTCTGCAGAAACAGAAACACATAACAATAATAATTCTGACAAAGTGTTAAATCAGTCAGACTCCTCAGAAAATTCCAACTCAAACTCTTTTAGTCATGTATACTCCAATCCAGGTGCTATGCTAATGGTAACTGAAGATGAGGAAAGTGATGTAGAGAATAATGTGAAACAAATCTGCAGTTCCAGCCCTCCTAACCTGCACAAAGTAGACATCCAGACTGTTAAATGTTCCTTTGGAAGAACATTGTCCTTCAGTGAACTGAAATATGGGCAGGGCCAGGTGCATTACCCTCAACCTGACTTCTCCAAAGTGGCCCCCAAAGTCAAGTTCCCCAAAAGAAATGATGTTGCCAAGCCTGCTTGTGACTCAGCTATGACCAGAGCTCAGAAAACACCGGGCATCCTGAGTAAACGTCCTTCCCCCTGTAAAGCTGATGTCATCAGTAGAGTTCTGGAGGACTATGAGTTGAAGTCTGAGAAGCCAATAATTTTTAAAGATGAAATGGCACAGTCCACATTTTATCAGGATTTACAGGTGACAATGCATGTCATGTTATTATTTGAACAACTGAAGCAAAAATAATTAAGTTTGAAATAATTATTGGTTGTGTAGTCATTGCACAACCAAGACCTCCATATTTTTATCCAAAGCAAATATAGGGAGTCATTAGCAGTCACAGCATGCTTGATTTCTACATTCTTGTTGGTCAAATAGTGTAATTTTATTCATTTAACTGTATGGCATGGACAGTAGTTCTGGCTGTGCTCATTTTAATTTATAATTTCTATAGCAACAACTTGTATGGTGAATGCTACACATAAACAGATTTTTAAAGATTTTTTGTGTAATCATTGATATACCTTTATTTATCCTCTTGTACAGCACAATGGCCAACTGCTGTTGTACTTATTGTGCTATATAAATAAATTTTGATTTGATTTGATTTGATTTGATACCTAAGTGGAAACCCAGACACTGTGCTTCCACCCACCCAATTCACTTTGGATGCTAGCAAGGGACTTTTTGATCTTCTTAGCTGTCCGTATATTCTGCATATGTGGTATACCATGTATACTGTAGGTCTTTTTATCCAGAAATATTTAGTGTGCAATTTGTTTTACTGGTGTACATTGAATAGTAATAATTAATAGCATTTTAATTGTGCCTACTTAGTGTTCTTTTTGCCAAACAGACCCAAACAACAGGACCAACATTCTCAAATATTTGGGGCAAAAAAGGAGAAGACATTCGGCACACAAATAATATCAGATCTGTGCCTTACACTTTCAAGTCAACCAAAGCAGGCAAGCAGCACTTCTCTTAACAGTTTCCCTTTAATTAAATATGAGCAGGGTTCTCTGTGACCGGCACTGTATCCCTGAATACAAATTAAGAGGGAACCTGAGCTGACATCAGCTCCAGCCAGGCATGAATAAGCCTTTCTTTAGACAGAACTAAGAGAGAAAGAAAAAGGAATAGGACTGTATACAGATAAAAGTGTCATACTAACAGGTCCAATATGTAGCCTTTGTGAAATTATCTACTATTCTGACTATTGATGTAACAGTAAGAAGTATATAAGTAACAATTAACTTACTCTATTTAGTTTATGTGTACATAGAAAGAACAATATTATAGACAGTTTATACAGTCAAGCCCGAAATTATTCATACCCCTGGCAAATTCTGACTTAGTTACTTTTATTCAACCAGCAGGTTTTTTCTTGATTAGAAATGACACAGGCGTCTCCAAGAGATAATAAGATGATGTACAAGAGGCATCATTGTGGAAAAAATTATTACTCATCTTTTATTTACATTTGAACAAAAAGTGGCATGTCCAAAATTATTCATACCCTTCTCAATAATCAATAGAAAAGCCTTTATTGGCTATTACAGCAATCAAACGCTTCCTATAATTGCTGACCAGCCTTTTGCAAGTCTCCACTGGTATTTTTGCCCATTCATCTTTAGCGACGAGCTCCAACTCTTTCAGGTTGGAGGGTCTTCTTGCCATCACCCTGATCTTTAGCTCCCTCCACAGATTCTCAATTGGATTTAAGTCAGGACTCTGGCTGGGCCACTGTGAAACGTTCATGTTTTTGTCTGCTAACCATTTCTTCACCACTTTTGCTGTGTGTTTTGGGTCGTCACCGTGCTGAAATGTCCACTGGTGCCCAAGGCCAAGTTTCTCTGCAGACTGCCTGATGTTGTTGAGAATTTTGATGTATTGCTCCTTTTTCATGGCGCCGTTTACTGTGATTAGGTTTCCCATAGACTGTGACAGTTTGCAAAGGGTATGAATAATTTTGGACATGACACTTTTTGTTCAAATGTAAATAAAAGCTGAGAAATATTTTTTTCCACAATGATGCCTCTTGTACATCATCTTATTATCTTCTGGGAGAAGCCTGTGTCATTTCTAATCAAGAAAAACTTGCTGGTTGAATAAAAGTAACTTTAAGTCAGAATTTGTATGTATAATTTCGGGCTTGACTGTACATGGGTAGTAAGTCTCTGCAGTGATACTGTTTTTCCAAAGTGATGCAGTGTGTATGCAGATCTCTTTCTACCCAAACACAATGCTTGAGAAACCATTCAATTGACATGGGTCTAAAGAATAGGAATTAATTGGAGGACAGTTCACCTAAATGCTCTGCTGTGTATGTAGGGTTGGATGAAGAGAAGAGAAACAGGAATTGGAGCTCTGTCTCTGAACAGAAGAGTCTAACTGAGGGCTACAGGCTCACTATTGAGCTCAAAGACATTATCAACCAATTTACAGCACAGGTAATACAGACATTAATTTTAATGCAAGACATTACAATTTACAGTGCAATTATGGAAACCCTATGGAAATATTACGGTATATTATAATCTTCATATTATGGTCAATGCTTTACAATGGATGTCTTGATCCAGGCCATCTTGATTTTTAGCTATACACGTGTAAAGCTTATACATGAAAATAACAGCAATCAAATGAACAATATAAATATGAAATATAACATTTTCTATTTATAAAATATAACATTTTTTATCTGTCTTTGTAGGTGGAGGAATTCAAAATGTGCCTTAACAACATGTCAATGAGTGTTGAAGAGCAGCAAATGGTAGTATATAGAGTATTTTCTTTAATTATATACATTGTTTTATGATAAATTTTTGCCGATCTATTATTGAAAAAGGACATATGAAATGTAGATAATGTTGGGTAGTGTTTGGTGCTTTCGGTGAACAGGTGTTTAAGAGCATGATGGAGGCTCAGGATCAACTGGAGCAGAACTACATGACTAAGAAAGAGGAGCACAGAGCACTGGAGATGCAGAATTGCATGGGTTTCAAGTGGAATACAGGGACATTTGACCATGACAGGTAAAAAAAACTGTTAACATTATATACTACTATATATAAATATATAATTGTATAAGTAAGATACTATAGGCCAGGGGCTGTCAATTGATGGGCTGTATTTGGACCCCAAAGTATTTCAGCAGAATTTACTGAGTACATAAATATTATTGTAGCAAAATCAGTATTTATGAATATATGAAAAACTACTATGTTGAATGAGGTTTTCATGAATGTATTTGACAGCCATTAGCTTTTAAAAAAAAATCTAATGTCTATAAACATCCTGTTTGTGAAAATATGTTTAACCTTGCATAATGTTTTGTTCCAATTTTCAAAGGCTGCTGGAAGGGGAGATATTTCAGCTAGGCATGCACCTAGAGGACATAAAGGAACAGATAGACAGAAATGCTTACTTTGTGCTCTCTCCTTCACCCACATCCACCACACCCAGTCCTCTACCGCATGGAGAGTATATACCATCATCCTCAGTCCAGCCAGCACTGCAGAAGGTGACACTTGAGCTGCACTATTTGACAGTATTATACCCTTTGCAATTGCTCTGAATTTGTTTTGTATAGTGCTGCCTAGTTTTTCATTTTATTCAGTGCATCAGTACTAAAACTAAATGCTGAACCTAGCATAAATCACTGTTCTGCAGTGCACATGATTAGTATGCACACCTAATTCATAAAGCATTTACACTTAAATTAGAAAAATCCATCATCACAGTGCATGGTCACACTGCATGTTACCTGCCCTCTCCCAACTATATGTACATCAGTGTTATTAATGTTGGCATTACAGATCGAACATATTGTTCGTCATTATTTTCATAGTATTGTATTTGAAAATTTGTATGATTTCATGGCTGACAATTTTTGTTAAAGAAACACTTGTTCTTTTGAGGAAAAACAACACTGAAATTATGCTCTGAAGTGGGCCATTTTTTTCATAGGGAAGACAATGAGGGGTTAGGGGTATTTTTAATTTTAGTCAGAAAGTGCAGACCAAACTGTAGGAGCTACAGATATGAAACTTGATCATTGTATTGAACATGGGAAAATTAGTAACACCCTAGCAACCAAGTGGAATATTATATCAACACCCTAGCAACCAAATGGGTTATCATAGCAACCACCAAGGAGCACTTCAGCAATCACTTGTAATATCATAGCAACTACTTAGAATACCCTAGCAACAGCCTAGCAAACAACATGGCATTACATATTTCCAACATTGTTCTGCAGGAATGAGTCCAACAACCCAGAAATAAGTTAGAATTTATTGAATAAGGCCTGTGGACAACACAAGCTAAATATATTTCACGTTTATATCACATTTTATTTTACATAAAATCAGCAATACCTCACTCAAAATCTTTTAAGCTTTTTTGTGCCTTGAAAAATGCAGTTGCTAATGGGTGGCTAAATGAGACTGCAGACGTTGTTGGGGATATAAGCATCATGAATCCATACAGGAAAAGACATCTACTACAGCATCATTTTCTTTGTACTTGCACTTTTGCAAACTATTCCAAATGTAACTTTTCATCCATTCAAATTCATCAACAAAATAAAACAGTTGACCCTTATTAGGGAATGTTTGTTTTTTTAAATAAAGATTGTCAGAAGATTAGTGGTGATAATGTTGTGACCTTGGTGTAATGACTGGATTACAGTTTATTCTGGATCCTAACAGGAAGGAACTGTTCTTTAACCTGCTGTTTCTATATTGAATGCTTGGTACGGTGTGGTAATACAGTCCACATGGTGGCTGACTGCAATCTGTGGCAAATTTTCCTCCGTCAATGAGTGTGGAAGATGTTCTGTCATCAAAATATAAGGGAGAGAACAAGAACTAATTTATCTCTTGGCGGTTACAACATTAAATCTAATTATAAACTGCAGACCACATTTTGAACCCCTGGTGTGCATTATTTTGATATAACAGCATGGACTGTCATGTTTATTATTTACTTAACTCTCTTAGGATGTTTAGCTGGATCTGTCATGCCAACATCAAAGTTCATCCTTGAACTTTGAATCTTTTAGTTATGTTATTGTACTTACACAGACACATCTACTTCAGCCACTAGTAAACTTTGCAAGTAAAATTTACATTTGTGTGCTATACAGTATGGATAGTGAATGGAACACTTGATGCCATTTTACAGGAATCAGTCTTTGGGTTCTCCAGTAAAAGCAGATTAATGGATAAGGAAGAAGAAAGTTATAAAGACAGTTATGAAGTGCCTGGAGCTGTAGACTCATCCCCCAGCTGCTCCAGAGAGAACAACTTCAGGTTGTGGTATGCTCTGTGTCAGGGCTTCTTGTCTCTTGACTTTATATTGAAACATCTGACATGTCAAAACTGCACAGGTACACTCTGTAAACCTGTGCTTCTCAGACCCAGTTCTAGCAACTCCTACCTCTGATAAAGTTGTTTTAAGCTATGTGGTAATTAGCCTTAGACAGTTTATTTTATAAAATGGGGCACATAATTGCTCAATTAGGTCTGTGTGTCTTCATAGTGTATCACAGATTGTATCTGTGTGTCTGCATATTGTATCAATATTCATGTCTCATGACATGAATATTACTTTTCAGTGGAAACACTTACCCCACTGACTTTTCTGACAAACCCTGTCCTTTTCTGTTCTCTGAGCTACTTTAGCATCTACAATAAGATGTCTTGCATTCCGAGGGAAGATGCGAAGGGTAGTGCAAAGGTGTCAGAGGAGGAAGATAACTATATGGATATCCAGACACAATTAAGTAACCCACTGTCACCACAACACCAGAGCATGCCTAGCAGGTAAGGGTTCTCAGATGCATTTTTATTATTGGCATATAAGCATCATTTATATTGTGGCTGCTGTTATTAAATGAATCCTGGCAAATTTGAAACCATATGCTTAATATCTTGAATGAGTATGTACATATTGCAGATATGTTCCTTCCATATTGCTAGAGGGCAACCTCCTTTGTAGTTTGAAGTGTTCCTTGGTTGTTTCAATGACTTGAAACAACCAAGGAACCAAGTGTACACCTGTCTTGTGTTTTCCCTATTTAGTTGCTTTGTATTTTTCTGTTGTATAGTGTTGTGGTCATGTGAGTACTTATCTGCTTTTGTTTTCTTCTGGTTAGATTGTTGGTTTGTATCCTTTCTAGTTTTTCTAGCCTTAATTACAAAATAAAGAAATCCTGCACCTGCACCCACCTTTCTGGATTTGTTTTAGAATACCAAATCTTAAGATATATTTAACATATTAATGAGATTGACATAGGAGTTGAAAAGCACTAAACCTCTTTTTCTTAGAGTAGAATCAGCAGCTTGAGATAATCAGCACCAAGTGGAGTCAGCTTGCTGTTTGGGGGATGGGGCTCCAGCCCAAGTCATTGATTTTGTCTTCACCTTCCATTCCTCCTTACACTCCTAAACCCCTACAATACCTCCATTTAATAAATCATCCCTATGCAGGCTTATAACTCACTCTCTCAACTCCACCATCAGTTTACAAATTAGCACTGGTAGCACTGGACCATGCCCTGGCTACCACAAGCTCCCACTGCCCAACTCAGGGCAGTCTGCTGCAGATTTTCCTTCCAATGCTAAGAGAGGAATTTGAACCACAGCCATTTGCACCCCTGGACTGCGGACCACTTTCAATTGAATGGCTTAAGTGCCTGATACCAACAAGTAATCTGCGGATTGGCATCCTTCATGTGATTGGGACAGAGGGTGAAGGCTCATCCCCAACAGATCGGAGAGTGAGGACCGTCTACTTAATGGCTAGACACCCTTGCTCTCTCACACTAAGAGCTTACAACTGATGTGCAGCACAGCACACAACGTCCCCCTCTGTCTGATATGTCAGTTTGCAAAATAAAAAGGGAGAGAGAAGTCGGGAGCACATAAGGGGTGGTCCACCACAAAGTGAAACTTTTACGTGAATAAAAGGCCACTGCACTAGATCTTGCGTTCCCTTTTTGGAGAGGAAACACTTCTTTCCATGGTTTAAAGCAATTAAGGTGGTATATATACTGTCATGCCTTTATCTGTCCACCTTGTAGTCAATTTTTGCGTCTATGTGATCTCAAAGAACCATTAGTGCTTTAGGTAATTTGGAGCTGATATGTTGAGGAGAAACATTGTAACATGTCACATAATCCACTAAAATAAAGTGATGATTGAGTGATGATTGTGAAGTTCGTTCTAATGGCCCAATGAAGTCCATGCCAATATACAGGTGTATCTCAATAAATTAGAATGTCATGGAAAAGTTAATTTATTTCAGTAATTCAACTCAAATTGTGAAACTTGTGTATTAAATAAATTCAATGCACACATACTGAAGTAGTTTAAGTCTTTGGTTCTTTTAATTGTGATGATTTTGGCTCACATTTAACAAAAACCCACCAATTCATTATCTCAACAAATTAGAATACTTCAGAAGACCAATAAAAAAACATTTAGTGAATTGTTGGCCTTCTGGAAAGTATGTTCATTTACTGATAGATGTAAATAGGTCATGAGACTATTCAGTGTTTAATCCTGGCATAAATGCTCAGCCATAGGATTATAATGCATCACATGGAAAAGTATTTTTCCTTGGCTCATAAGACCAACAGTTGGGTTATTTGTTCCTTTCTTTGAGTGATGTGTTTTTAATAATAGATATTGTTAAACAGTAGCTTTACAAAAATGGACATAGATGTTGATCCCTAATGAGCAAACCAGAGATGACTGTTGCAAGGAAAACTTCCCTGAGATAACAGGAAAAAACTTTTAGAAGAACCAGTTCTCTTTTGGGTGACACTGTATAGTAAGGTTATAAATGATTATGTCCTACAGTTGTACAAGAAAAAAGGCAACAGGAGTAATTTGTGTTCATTATGAAATATAAGCACAGTCCAACCACTGGACACCTTGGTACTAAAAGGCATACATCCATTTATTTAATTGGGCATGGCTGCTCTTGGTAGAGTACAAGTTTGCATGGGTATTGTGTGGTTAGGGTTAGGGTCAGAGCAATTTATAATCAATGCAGAATTTTACAAAATTGTACTGTGTGTCAATATAGCATGGGTGACATATGGAGTAATATGGGCAAACATTTAGATTTTGGCCCCAGGAGAGGGTCGTATTCTTAACTACAACATTTTCTGGTCTATCATATAGAATAATATGGTCAATGGTATCAAAAGCTGCACGATGTTAAAGCAATAAAAGCAAGGAAACGCAACCCTGACAGAGGTCGGTATATCCAGAATGATACATTACATGATTTCACGTAGTTCCTATGTAGGTATTTCATGTTATTCCTATGTAGGAATGAGCATAACCGCTGTGCTACAACTTTTTCTAGGATCTTGGAGATAAGAGAGATTTGATACTGGCCAGGTATTCAGGGGTTTGATAACTGCTTGTTTAAATTATTTTGGCACATTATGGTACATAGGCAGTGCTAAGGGAATAACTGGTTATTTTTAGAACAGGTTTGATTGCTTCTGGTGTTATTTGTTTGATAAAATATGTAGGCAAGTGATCTTGTACACAAGTTGTTTTGATGAGGAAATTAATGAAATTAGTTTGGTCTCTAAAAGGGAGTCAATTATTCTAATCAATGATCTGATAGATGTCAGACCAGTCCCATTCCAAATTGATGTATTTGCTATTACCCAGTCCTCTCATTGCTTTTAGCTGTTTTATCATCATCAAAATGGCTTGTATTTCTCCCATAGACAGCTCTGTGATCTTCATGATGGCTTATCTTAACAACAAATTCAATCATTACAGATGAAACTGAAACTAAAGCCAAGCTTGTATTTGTAGATGTAAAGAGCTATGGTATTTATTGTTTAAACAATAACAGTGATCTAGGTAACACAAAACACCTGTAATTCACCTGTAAATGTTCCAATATAAAGTTATTTAACATTTCTACATATAAATTCCAGGGAATAAAATATGAAATTCCAAGCACTCTTCTCATACTCATCTCTTGATCTTAAATCCAAATATGATCAGTCAACAGCAAAAACAATTAAATTGGCCCTGCCATTAAAATAGTTTAAGAGGGGACTATACACATAATAATAATTGATAAAGATTGCAAAGGGTTGATTAATAATAATGTTTCTTGCAACAGAATGTTTTAGTTACTGCGATATGCATCACGTCATGCCACCACCAAATTAGACATATGGCACAATGTTTTCTTGGTAAAGAGTAATAAATAATTTTTTAATAGTAGAAAATTTTGAAAAAACTGGAGGATTTTTTTCTTTTGTCAACAGACTTGCTAATGTGTCTGTATTTACACAGATGTGTTGATAAAGACTGTTATTCAGCAGAAGACTGGATCTCCTATGATACTGAGCACAGTAAGAGAACAGGTAAAGTTTTACTTAAACATGTCTAATAGCGGCATTCCCCTAAACAGTGCAGTACTGTAACATTTCAGAAAAGTGTATATAATGACAAAATGTATTACAATATCAATACTAAATGGTCATATCGTCCAGTCCTACAGCACATTGCAATTACTTACCTGCTATTATCCGTTTTTCACTGAACAGTCTGACTCAACCCAGTTTGTCAACAAATGAGATCCCATTCTTCTCCTGGTGGTGTGTGTGTGTCACTTTACATAATTCTACCTGTAAAAGTTGGCTTAATGGGTGGTGGCTCTGTGGTGCATTTCTCTCTCCTAGAGTGAACTTGGAAGCAGAAGACAGCATGCACATTAATTGCAACACATGCACTCAAACAGAAGAGTGAAAATATTATTATTATTATTATTATTATTTCTTCTTCTTTTTTTGGGGGGGTGAAACTAAAGATGATTTTTTCATTTCAACTGTTCAGTATTTTTTCTATCCTGTCAAGAAGGCTAATCAAAACAGCAGGAACACTAAGTTATACTAAGCTTATGGGTTGCTTGGCAGTAAAGATAACAACAAAATATGGGATCATCGATTTGTACGATTTTACTGTGCGATTTAGTACCACAATGTGCAGTGGAAAAGTGCTATAAGCTCAAAAGTGCTATCAAAATCTTAAGCGAAAAGTCCACATAATGCATATCTTTATATTAAAATACACCAATCACGCATAACATTATGACCACCTGCCTAATATTCTGTTGGTCCCTCTTTTGCCGTCAAAACAGCCCTGACCCATAGAGTGTGACCCCAGATCCCTGAAGGTGTGCTGTGGTATCTGGCACCAAGATGTTAGCAGCAAGTCCTGTAAGTTGTGAGGTGGGGCCTCCCTGGATCAGACTTGTTTGTCCAGCAAATCCCACAGATGCTCGATTGGATTGAGATCTGGGGAATTTGGAGACCAAGTCCACACCTCAAACTTGTTGTTGTGCTCATCAAACCATTCCTGAACCATTTTTGCTTTGTTGCACGGTGCATTATCCTCCTGAAAGAGGCCACAGCCATCAGAAAATACCGTTTCTATGAAAGGGTCTGCAACAATGCTTAGGTAGGTGCTACGTGTCAAAGTAACATCCACATTTCCCAAAGCATGACACTACCTCCGCCGGCTTGTCTTCTTCCCATAGTGCATCCTTCCATTGCTCCATGGCCAGTTCTGATGGTCACGTGCCCATTGTTGGTGCTTTTGGTGGTGCACAGGGTCAGCATGGGCACCCTGACTGGTCTGCGGCTATGCAGCCCCATACGCAACAAACTGTGATGCACTGTGTATTCTGACACCTTTCTATCAGAACCAGCATTAACTTCTTCAGCAATTTGAGCAACAGTAGCTCATCTGTTGGATTGGATCACAAGGGCCAGCCTTCATTCCCCACATGCATCAATGAGCCTTGGCCACCCATGACCCTGTCACCGGTTCACCACTGTTCCTTCCTTGGACCACTTTTGATGGTTTTTCGGGAACTTCTACTTTTACCGCAGTAACATTTTAACTAGGGTATCTCTACTTTCACTTAAGTACAGGAGATGTGTATTTTGCCTACCACTGGCCTGAACGGGGGGGTATTTATGTGCTTAGTGATTGTGTTACATCTTGTTAGTCCTATATAAAAGTTAGTATTTTTGTGGCTTCTTAAATCAATGCTGTTAGCTCCAAAAAGCAAAAAAGGAAGAGCTTGTTTTCTCACTCATCATTTTTTAGCATAGAGGCAATGGATTGACGGTTCCAGAATGTATTGCAGCTAACTGATTCAGTTGTGCTGAGTAAAGGCACAGACTCAGCTTGTCTAATTATTGACATACAAGTTGATGAGCCCAGTGACATTAAGATTCAAGATTCAAGACGTTTATTGTCATATGCACAGTGGCAACACAAAGATTTAGACCATACAATGAAATTCTTACTTTGCACGTCTCCCTTACAAAAAGAATAAAAATAAATAATAGAAATGTATGGGGGGGGGGGGGAAAAAGAATAATGACTGAAGAGATCATGGGCTATATCTTGTTGGTACCACTAGCAACAGGTAGGCCTAGGCAATGTGGGTAATGTAGGAAACCATAGTGAAAAGAGATCTGTAGAATTTCATGAAAAAATAAATCTTGAATGATTATGATTAATCACATAACTAAAAAGTTTAATATAAAAATAATTAAGGTTGGATTTTTCTTTAAAGTGTGTTCTGATTTCCATTTTTGCCCAGGTGCAGACTGTGGTTCATCTGATGACAAAAAAGTGCCTGGTGTCTTTATTCTCACTCACAGACGTCCTACCAACAAAACATCACATGTCTTGAGCAATTCCTTCCCAGGTGTGTCATGGCTTGTACTACTTTGATTCTGTGTAGGGACCTGGAGTGTTTAATTAACCCCAGGTGGTACTGAGCATAATAGCTCATATTCAAGCCACAACTAAGTAAGGCATGGCGGCCTAAATGGCTTAAGAATCATGATTCCTTTGAATAAAAGATTTCTGTGCAAAACATTCTGTATGTTATGTTCAAGTAAAACACTCTCATTCCCTTGACAGTGTCATTAGAAAACTTGTCTCTGGATACATCACAGTCCACACAAGGCAACAATTATTGGAGAGCAGATGTTGCAACAACTGTTACTGGATTAAATACTATTGGCAACAATGCCAGTTTTGGACTACCCAATCATAGCAGAAAAAACAGACACATTGAATATATGAAACCCTCCTACAAACTGCCTTCTGGGTAATCAATGAACTGATCGATCCATCCAGTGTTTTAGCATACAAATACTATACTGAAACAAGACTTTCTTTGTACTTTTCTTAGTTTCAAGGTGCAAGATCAGCAATCAGAACCAGGTGTGACCAAAATGAGATGCTCTTCTCAGTCAGACTCAGCACTTCTGCCAAGTATCTTTTACTTCTACAAAGCCTCAACACTGCCCACCTATCCTTCCAGGACAGGATGTGCGGTGCATAGAGTCAAGGTAGAGTCATAAATGCCTCCTCTAAGACACAAAATGCTGATAAAAAGAAAAGATTGGTTATAGTCCTCTAAAGCTGTTGCTGTGATCAATTTTGCGATGGAATAGCTAATTACAGTCCCATTCATGGCTGTCTCTGGCACATCACACGCAGTGCCACCATACACCATTGCAGCAAGCATATTCAACAAGCACACGTGCATCATGACACCAAGGACAGAGCAACCTTTGACACTGTGGACATGCATTATGCAGAGAAATAAAAAACAACAATAAAAAAACAATGAAAAACAAAATATGCAGCTCAAACCTGGGCCTGGAGCTTATTAATTAGCACCGAGATGGCAAATATGACCAATGAGCAAAAACATTAAAACAAAAAAGAGTCAGAAGTTTAGCCTATTGGTGATACAGCTATTTGCAAGAAGGTGCTACAATATCACACATTTCTGTGGAGACTGGATTTTATCACAGTGAAAATCATGTAAAAATTATAAATAGTTTACCTTCAAAGAACAATTTAATATAAACACAAGTCCACTTTTATAGGAACACCTGTACACCTGATCATTTATGAAATTATTTGCCAGTTATATGTAGGACAATGCATAAAATCATGCAGCTACAGAGCAAGAGCTTCAGTTAATGTAATCAAATATCAGGGAGAATGTGATAAGTGACTTTAACTGTGGCATGGTTGATGGTGTGCCAACAGCACAGTTACTGAGATGTTAATTCATGCTGCTAATCTGCTGAGATGCTCAGACTCAAATTCTGTGTCCTGTCTGGCTGTTTCACTGCTACAAGTGAAGTTTTCAAATTGGAGTTTGCAGATTGGAGAGATTGCTCTAATGCAAGCAGTAAAACTTAAATCAAGTTTCCTGTGCAATGTGCAAGGCAAAATGTCACCCATTTTGGACATCTGCATTAGTGCACCTGCATTTTAGTTCTTGCGCATCATACCAACCTGGTCCAGACCAACCTGGTTGCAGTGCTTGTGTGTTGCTCAATAGCCTTGAAATTAGGCTCAGTAAACCCTTTTGCACATCAGATTCTGGCCCATTTTGAACATTTTGCCAGTTCTGAGGCAGAGGACACATAGCTGCTGTTTGTGTTTGTCCTCAGCTTCCAGACAGCTTGGACATTGGCTGAATGTGAATTTAGATGAATGGATCATAATCACTCAGCATCAAAGATATGTGTATAGTGGAAACCACCTGACTTGGTGTTAGCCTCAAAGAGTGCGCATTATGCTGGGAAAATACCTGGCACTAGTAGAAAATGGCTCACTGAAGAAAATGAGGGCTTAGTGAACAATACTTGGCTCAAACCCCAGTCTGGTTTTTTTTTACAATCTGGATAACGAAGTACTTTTACATCACAGACATACTAAACTGGGCAGTAGGAGATATGGAAAACTGAATGAATTGCCAAAAGAGTAGAAAATAGCACAGCATAGAGAACAATCAGGTGATGCTAATATACCATCTTTTGTATACCAACCAGACTGACCAGAGCAGAAGCAGGGCAACAGAACTAAGCTGATGCACTGGGACAGATCTGCTTGGCACAGATATTACACCAAAGTAATGTACATTGAGGGAAAAGATTATTTGATCCCCTGCTGATTTTGTATGTTTGCCCACTGACAAAGAAATGATTTAATGGTAGGTTTATTTTAACAGTGAGAGACAGAATAGCAACAAAAATATCCAGAAAAAAAACATTTAAAAAAAAGTTGTACATTGATTTGCATTTTAATGAGTGAAATAAGTATTTGAGCCCTTCACAAAACATGACTTAGTACTTAGTGGCAAAACCCTTGTTGGCAGTCACAGAGGTCAGACGTTTCTTGTAGTTGGCAGGTTTACACACATCTCAGGTGGGATTTTGTCCCACTCCTCTTTGTAGATCAGGTTTCGAGGCTGGCTAGGCCACTCCAGGACCTTAATGTGCTTCTTCTTCAGCCACTCCTTTGTTGCCTTGGCCATGTGTTTTGGGCCATTGTCATGCTGGAATACCCATCCACAACCCATTTTTGATGCCCTGGCTTAGGGAAGGAGGTTCTCATCCAAGATTTGACGGTACATGGCCCCGTCCATTGTCCCTTTCATGCAGTGCAGTTGTCCTGTCCCCTTAGCAGAAAAACACCCCCAAAGCATAATGTTTCCATCTCCATGTTTGATGGTGGGGATGGTGTTCTTGGGGTCATAGGCAGCATTCCTCCTCCTCCAAACACGGCGAGTTGAGTTGATGCGAAAAAGCTCGATTTTGGTCTCATCTGACCACAACACTTTCACCCAATTCTCCTCTGAATCATTCAGATGTTCATTGGCAAACTTCAGATGGGCCTGTACATGTGCTTTCTTGAGCAGGGGGACCTTGTGGGTGCCGCAGGATTTCAGTCCTTCACGGTGTAGTATTACCAATTGTTTTCTTGGTGACTATGGTCCCAGCTGCCTTGAGATCATTGACAAGATCCTCCCATGTAGTTCTGGGCTGATTCCTCACCATTCTCATGATCATTGAAACTCCACGAGGTGAGATCTTGTATGGAGCCCCAGACCGAGGGTGATTGACAGTTATTTTGTGCTTCTTCCATTTGCGAATAATCGCACCAACTGTTGTCACCTTCTCACCAAGCTGCTTGGCGATGGTCTTGTAGCCCATTCCAGCCTTGTGTAGGTCTACAATCTTGTCCCTGACATCCTTGGACAGCTCTTTATCCTTGGCCATGGTGGAGAGTTTGGAATCTGATTGATTGATTGCTTCTGTGGACAGGTGTCTTTTATACAGGTAACAACCTGAGATTAGGAGCATTCCCTTTAAGAGAGTGCTCCTAATCTCAGGTTGTTACCTCTATAAAAGACACCTGGGAGCCAGAAATCTTGCTGATTGATAGGGGATGAAATATTTATTTCACTCATTAAAATGCAAATCGATTTATAACTTTTTTGAAATGTGTTTTTCTGGATTTTTTTTGTTGTTATTCTGTCTCTCACTGTTAAAATAAACCTACCATTAAAATTATAGACTGATCATTTCTTTCTCAGTGGGCAAACGTACAAAATCAGCAGGGGATCAAATCATTTTTTCTCTTATTGTAAAAGTTAATCGCTAACTTGACTTGTTAGGACTCTATAGCCAGCTTTGGAGGACAGATTGCCTGTATATTTGAAAAAAATATGTAAAGGTATCTAGTTGTGAAAACACTGCTCCTACAGTGCACCACTTCTTTTCTCTACTGTAAATTATGTGTGTCATAGCTACACAAAGAATTTTCAGTGTATCTGTTTATTCTACATTTTTAAGTCTGAGTACAGATGTATTTAAGGAATTGTTTGTAAAATCTGTGGCTAAATCTATGATATTCATTATTTGTTTGTTTTGGTTTCTTACTATGTTAAGGAGGAGGCCTTAAACCAGACTATAGATGAAACTCTGGATGCAGCTTTGCTGATGAAGCAGATTACTGACCACATGGCTAAAACTCTCTCCTCAGATCTGGCCATGGCTCAGCTCTACAGAAAGTTACGAGAAATGGCTTAACAATTGGTCACATCACACTCTTTACAAGACACTCTTTTACATAGAGATGCAAAAAAATGCTGCTTTTCTAAGTGATGTGGTTATATGTAAAAAAAAATATATATTAAAAAATAAAAAAATAACAAAACAAAAAAACCCAGTAGATTATGTAATAAATATTAAACTATTTTTTTTAATCTGTTTAAATATCTCATTGGCTTAGACGGCAACACTTCTGTGGCCCAGCTTTTAGTGAAAGACAGACACTAGGGGGAACAAATGACCCTTCATGCACCAGAGTTGCATAGCACTATTAAAATAGTGAAATTATGAATGTTTCCTATAATTAATGACGTTATTAAGGTGCGTTTTCTTAGGCCAATCCTATATAAGGTTTTATTTTGTATTTCTTGATTTTACATGCAAGTTATTAATAGATTTTCCAGACAGTAAAAAAGTAAAAAAAAAATAAAAAAAAAAGATTTAGATGATGTTGTAACTTATGATGGTAGCAGCAGAATGAACTCAGAAGTCGACAGAAACACTCTGGCAAATTTATATAGAAATGCATCTTATTTGGAGAAACTTCATCACACAGACTCAACATTTTCAACAAACAGACCGGCTAAGTTAATCACCACTCCTTAACCCAACAGAGCAAAACTCAGTTGTGCACAAGGCACAGCATCTGCCATGTACTATGGCACATATTTAAAGGAGGTGGGTAAAACAGTGAAAGGCTCATGTACACCAAACTAATTCATGGATAGCCTACACAGACAGATAATTAAGCAGTAAGGAAGGAAGGAATGAAATAAACAAACCACCTTTGCTTCATGTTCTGATCATTTATTTATCTGTTGATACATTTTTACTGACATATATGTACTGATATCACCTTGCATGTTTTTAATTAAATTAGATTGAATTGTTAGAGGGAGATTTTAAGCTGTGGTCATTACAATGTGCTCCACCTGTGATGCATGTTCTAACACTTCTCTTCTTTCCAGGTAAATAATGAAAAAATCTATATTTTATTTATAAAGCAATACCACATATTTCTACCAGACATATGTAAAAAATAATGGTCTGAATCATAAGTATCCTAAATCCTACATTTTTCCACAAACTAGAGAAAACCAAAAGTGTTAGTTTGGGCCAAGATTCATTAATCTACTAAACCAACACATAGACAGATTTCTAGAAAGGCAAGTATTTTACATAATATTTAGTGGTTGTATTTAATGAGACATAGACAGATTTCTAGAAAGGCAACTATTTTGCGTAATATTTAGTATGAGTATTTAATGAGATTTGGGACATATGCCCTGGTGCACCTGTGTCTACAGCTGAATGAATTGAGCTCAGTGTACATTTCCATCAGTGCCAGAGGGAGGGAGAACACAATGTTGTTAGAACCTCAACAATAAAGTATCTTTTGGACAAAGAAAAAGGAAATGAGGAACAGTCTACCTCACAACGAGTGGGACAGCACCATTAAGCATCAGTGTGCCACAAGACAGGGCGTCTTGCGTGAACGGGAGATATGGGATCCAAAGATTTGCTAACAATAATCTTAATGATCATGTGTACATCGAAGGTAAGAGAGGAACTTGTATAATTTATCAGAAAATGCGCATTTAGGGAGCAACGCGGAAATTTTAAATGCGATGTGTCCATTTTGGAGTAGATGTTTCTAAATATGATCAAGACCCATTCATTTGCAGTGTGTTTTAATCTACTCTTTTTGAACTGGTTGAATAAATTCTGAGTGTTGCTCAAAAGTGCTTTGCTGTTAATTGTGCATATCAAAATTATGTGAAAGAGGAACTGTGAGCCTGATATTTTATGTAATAATAGCTGTTAACTTGACATACATACCATACAGTGTTGAATTAATAATCACCACTCACTTAGTCCAGCTCTTAAAAACAAAATTTTGTGTGTTACAATCACACCTAGCATAGATTTATCAAAAAGTTTGAATTTTGTTGTTATTAGTAGACGAGAACAAAGATGTCACATTTTTCATTGTTTTCTTAAGTGCGATTCATGATAATACATGTCATTCAAAATGAAAGACTTAAGTCTCAGACACATACACTACCTGGCCAAAAGTTTAGGGTCCACATATGGGTGTGAGGATGTATCCACAAACATTTAGCCATATAGTATTTTTATAAAGCCTTGCACACCTGCATGCCATTTCACATAAATCAGTCTTCTTGAAAATGTGCAAAATTTAACAGGCCTCTTCTGGATCTCAGTTACCACTCATAAATATCAATAAATGGTCAATGCAAATGACCTCATACATATTTGGATGTCCTTGGAATGTGTTATTCATTGTTGAGCAACAGATATAATGGTGGGGAGAAAACCAAAATTTTTTTTTTGAGAATTGCAAGGTTGAAGATCTGTCAGCAATCAAGATAAACAATCAGTGCTACTGAAAGCTTGACAAAGTGACTAAAAGATATAATAGAATATGTCCAAAATACCAATGACATTATAATAGCTTGTTAAAATATACCTTATATACAGTTCTCAGCTGTTTACATGTATGACATCCTCCCACCGTGTTAAGATTATACTTGTCTGATGTGTAGAGATGTGATTGTTGGTTTGGGGAGATTAGGAGGGAGAGCCATGCTGTGCAACACAATTAGCCAGGCCTTTTTTTCTGGTGGGTAATCAATCCACAAACCCACCTACTGACAAAAATGTACAATTAGTGTTAATTGTCTCTGGGAGGGACTGGAAAGAGGAGAAAGAAACAGCCTCTATGTTCTTGTGCCAGTGGTAGGAAATGATGAACTGAAATCTTACAAAGAACAGGGCCCAACATGCCTGGCAAGTCTTTTAGCTGTCTTAAAGAAAATTGGATGGAGGAGGGCCCCCTCAAGCCATATGTATGTGCAGGGTTTTCTGATGTAAAAAATTAAACCAACCACGAAAATGATCAGTGTGATACCCCCTGCACTGTGGAATGTGAATTTTGTACCAAAGTAGTTCTTCTGTGGCATAGGACCAGGTGGGCTAGCCCCACCTACCAGTGACCCTGTTCCCGGTTCACTTGTTGTCCTTCCTTGAACCACTTTCGGTAGGTACTAACCACTGCATCCCAGGAAACCCCACAAGACCTGCTATTTATATTTCACAATTTGGCACTTGTCAAAGTCTCTTAGATCCTTACCTTTTAAGAAGATCAGTAATCAGTGTTATTCACTTCACTTGTCAGTGATTTTAATGTCATGGCAATTCAGTGTGTGTTTTGTTTTTAGCTTTTACATTTACTTCACCGCATTAGAAGACGAATTGTGTGATTTCTGTGAGTTAGAGAAACTTTTTGTGGGTTATACTCACACTTATGCATTGACATATAAGCACCAAAACATTTTACATGACAATAAGATGTCTGGAAAATAAGACACATGGTCCAAAACTGTAACTAGAATTAATTTAGAAAAAAAGTGAGTAATTCTTACACACACAAAAAAAAACAACAACATAAGATAAATGATATATACAGTGTCAGTGCATTACTGTAATGGGTCAGTACAGATTAGGCTGTCTATGTGCAGTAAATATAGACAGTTACCTACTAACCGTGTGTTGCATACAGTCAAATGACCAAAGTGACATGTGACTCATTATTGATTTAATGTGTATGTGTAGTAGGGTTGAGCGTGTCACTGACGAGACTGATTACTGTGGTCTCGGATCTGGATCTTGCAGTGCAGTTGTGGGTTTACATCAGGAACATCAGTAGGCTGAGCTTGCTAACATACAGACTAGTTAATATTTGCTTAGAAGTAAATGGTACGATTCAACATAAAACTAATTTTAAGACACCATGGTGAGCTTTTTGAAATTGACTGTCAACATCAGCAAGCATGTGATACAGGCAAAGCTCTGAGATCTTTCTACAACATAAATCTATCTAATACAAACCTCCAGATATTCCAGATATCTTTCAGCCAAAGTGAAGTCCATTTTTAAAATATTGCTTCGAGAGTCAGTGTGATAATTTACCCCACTCTCAGTTTGACAACTTACCCCACTCCCCCTTATGTAGTGTTTGTACTGTTCACCTTAATTTGAAATATATATTTTTCACTGTTGTGATTTCCTGTGCTTTTCAGATGTGTACTGGGCAAAACGGTGAGTAAATGTTGCGCGTTTTACATTTGTCCGTGACCTCTTCTCGATATTTTACTGTAATATAATTTAGCAGTAATCACGCTTGACCTCTCTCTCTCTCTCTCCCTCTCTCTCTCTCTCTCTTTCTCTCTCAGACATAACCGTGTCTGTTTTCACTGTCACGTCTAAAAGTATTACGGTGCGCTGGAGCGGACAGTCTGATGCAAACTCCTACAAACTGACCGCTACACCGAAAAACTCGCGTGAACAGCCGGTGTTCACGCAGTTCAGCGGTAGCACGGTTATGGGCTCCGTAAACTCACTCTCCCCGAATACCGTGTACACGGTGCGTGTGGAGGCCATGGATAGCTCCGTGAACGTTCTCAGCAGCGCAGAGACTGAGGAGACAACAGGTGACTCTTCAAATGCACTTTTTAAAGATAATGTAGGTGAGAGCGGGCCACAACATAACGCTGGGCACCTAGTAACACACTTTAATTAGTACTTTCTACGTACACTAGTATGCCGAAACTTCTTGTCTTTACTGGTTGCCATACTAAAACTGTGCGTAAAAAATTGCACCAACATTCAAATAACTTTGGAAGGTATTAAGGGAATAAAGTAAAAGTAAGTTAGATTACACACAGACATTTTCAGCTCTATGTATAGGGAGCATGCTGTAACGCTGTGTTAGGACTTGCGCCGCTATTAAAAGAAACTATGCTATTATTGTTAGTTTTATTATTGTTTTTTTTTCCTTCTTTTATTTACTGCAGCATGAGAAACAGGCCATGAAAAACAGACAAGGGTGTACCTGTTGCTGTTAGGTCAATGGCTGGACATTACATAATGAGGTCCAGTACGAGGTGTGGCTAGGAGCTATCCATTGCTGTCATGTGACACTCGATAGATTTATCTCACACACAAAAATGAGGTGGCAGGAGAAATGGTTAATAATGAAAAAGTATACGTTTTATTCATAAAACAAGACCACATATTTGTTAGAGACATAAAAAAAAAAAAAAATCCTAAGTATCTTTACACAAACTTGAGATAATAAAAAGTGTTTGTTTGTGCCCTGCTCTCCCCTACTGTTCAGGTCCAAATGCCCCATTCATTTTTTTACATTTTCATTTCATTTCTCACATACAATTTTCATTTTCAAGGACAATTTTTGTTACCACGTGTCTTTTTGGGGCTGTTCTCTGTTTTCTAAAAGTTGTTTATTCTTAGCTTCATGGTAGCCCAAAGTTGCCCATTGCTAAATCTACTCACAAATCTGACTGCTGTGTCTTTCTTCCTTTGAATCTGTCAGCACCCGAGGTTCCTTCCATTGTTCAGGCCTATTCCAACCACAGCAACAGTATCACAGTGGAATTTGGTGAGGTGTCAGGTGCTACTGCATACATCCTGAGGGCAGAGAACAATGATGGGTTCTTTTCAGAGAGTGTGGTGTACGGTTCACCAAGTACCATATTCAACCTGAGTGCCTACACAGATTATACACTTACTGTCATGTCAAGGAACAGTGGTGGCCATAGCCAGCCCTCATACTCAGTCAAAGCCAGGACAGGTAAGTGAATCATGCGCTCAGTTTTACAATGTTTGTTTCCTTTTCCATTGAATGATATACTATATTTTTGAATGTAACACTTTTTCCGTACAACCATATCATATATTGGGTTATTCTTGTGATTTGTGATACTGGCAATTACTATATAAGCATTTATTATTTAAGTATTGTGTAAGTTGCTGTTTAAAAAGAAAGACAATCAGTGAAGTAGTCTTTGGGTAAAGACATGGAACTTATGGTTAAGTTCAAATGAAGCTTTTGGAACCAAGTTAATACCACAATTGTCTCCAGTAATATATTATGCTCAGATTTATTTTCATAAACATGTTTCATAGATGTATGTAATAATAAAAAAGTGTACTTCTAAAGGAAACAATCTGGATACATGGAAAAGACCAATTTTCAAAAATGAAGAAAACCTGATACTACTTTTTAACAAACTGAACAGAAAGAGACAATGATTGATGAAACTAACACTTCATACATGGCATCACACAGACTGTAAAATAATACTTCTACATAAAGACCTTTGCCAAGAGGTCACTGATAAAACATTTTCCCATGTTCTCCTGTGCTAAATGGAAAGAGTAGAATAATCAGACCTGTCTGAATGCCAATAAAAAGACTACTGAAATTTTAGACTATAGAAATGAATCATTATTGACTTGCTTTGTGGCTTTGTATAAAAGTCAAGACACTGAGAAGTGGGTTACCTTATCTCCCAAACAATATGTCTAAGTAAGATGAGGAGGATCAATTTTGTAAACAGGTACAAAAGAGAGTATACTATCCCTTCTAGTGTAATATAATATACTGCTTAAACATTTCTGAATCCATTGTGCAATTATTAAGATTTTTTACAATGAAATCTTAATTTCAAAGAATTTTTTAAACTGACATAATAGGTTTGTATTCACCAAATCCATATGTTGGCTTTAGGAAATCATCCATGTATTAGAAAAACAAAATGAGAAAGGATTGTGTCCTGGTTAAAAAATAAGCTGCACAAGTAGATAAGTGGAGTGTAGTGAGTAAATAATTGAGAACCTAATTGACCAATCAAAGGATGGGTCTTAAGAAATAGTTTGGGCAGGACTCCTAGGACAAATAAAAATAAGAAACCTCGTCACGAAAGGACATCCTGACCATTTTACTGGACATCAGAATGACGGCTGTGAAGGCAAATAATTTACAAATCGAGAGCATTTATGATGAAAGTAACCTGGTCTAGAAGTGGGTATGCTTCCAAAATATCTGAAAGCTTCTTTCTTTCTTTCTTTCTTTCTTTCTTTCTTTCTTTCTTTCTTTCTTTCTTTCTTTCTTTCTTTCTTTCTTTCTTTCTTTCTTTCTTTCTTTCTTTCTTTCTCTCTCTCTCTTCTTTCTTTCTTTCTTTCTTTCTTTCTTTCTTTCTTTCTTTCTTTCTTTCTTTCTTTCTTTCTTTCTGTCTGTCTGTCTGTCTGTCTGTCTGTCTGTCTGTCTTTCTTTCCTTCTTTCCTTCCTTCCTTCTTTCCTTCCTTCTTTCCTTCTTTCCTTCTTTCCTTCTTTCTTTCTGTCTGTCTGTCTGTCTGTCTTTCTAGTGCTTGTAGCCCCAGCACTGCACTCTATGTCTCCCACCCAGGACAGCATTGTGGTGAGCTGGGATCCTGTTGAAAATGCAGTTCAATACACACTTAATATCAGCACAGAGGAATCAGACACCTGGCTCCAGGTTAACACTTCCCAGACCAACATGACATTCAATAATCTAGATCCAGGGGTCACTTACTGCATCAAGGCCACAGCCTGGGATCTAAATAGCATCCCTGGAGATGCCATTACCATCTGTCAGATCACCCGTAAGTACCTGGTACACAAGCACACATTCATATATATTTGATCAAATCAGTTTTTATCTGATCTATTTATAGTCTGCAATGAAATGGAACCCTGGCCAGGATGTTTTTCCACCTTGTCCACAGTATTCCAAGTAAAGTATATTACAGTGACTTTAAGTATGTGGTACTCACTGCTTCCATAAGGGCTGATGATGCAGCCTAGATTTCCCCTGGAAGTACAATTCTGCTCCAAAGAGCTTATTTTAAATTGGAGAATTGCACCATGCATAGTATGTAGTGACATACTATGCATGGTGCAATTCTCCAATTTAAAATAAGCTCTTTGGAGCAGAATTGTACTTCCAGGGGAAATCTAGGCTGCATCATCAGCCCTTATGGAAGCAGTGAGTACCACATACTTAAAGTCATGGCTAAGAACCAGGCTGGTCCCAGCAGGCCATCCTATCCACATTATTAGTAGTAGTAGTATCATCATCATCATCATTATTATTATTATTATTATTATTATTATTATTATTATTATTATTATTAATATTATTATTAGTGGTAGTAGAGGTGTCACATAACAAAATGAATGAAATGGGGAGCAAAACGGGTGATCAGTTAAATCTCAGTTATCATACTGATGGCAGGAATGTTTATAGGTATAAGTTTTTAAAAAAAAAATAAAAATATGTGACAGAATGCAGTTACATTTTCTTCCAGATTTGTACTCGGATACAAAACACTTGTACATGATCTATGTAATATAAATGTATAAAATTAAAAATGTTGTTGATTAATGACCTGTTTTTTTCACCATCATATAGCTCATTCTAACACAAGACAAAAAAAAGTGCTAATTCTCAAGCTCTATATTAGAAGGTAACTAATGCACATTCCATTTGTCCAGGTCCCCCTGTTCCTGCTGGTGTGCAGGTTTCATTGACCATGGAGAGAATCATGGGACTAGCTGTATATTGGGAAGCTGTGCGTGGTGCAAGTGTCTACTTTGCCCTGAGCTCTGTGGGGCAGAACTGTACCTCAATGGGAGACCCGTTCTGCATCATTAGCAATATAGGATGTAGTGAGAACCACACACTTACCGTTATGGCTGAGAACCAAGCTGGCCCCAGCAGCCCATCCCAGCCACAGGATCTACTAACCTGTATGCACTACACACAAACATACTGACTGTGTAAACACAGCATCCTAGACATGTGCATATTCAGTACAATCAGATTAATATTTATATACACATTAAACACATTAGTCTCACAGATTCATAATTCTATGTGTTAACGCACTTGTACATTAGGCTGTAGGACTTGAGACTGGCCCTTAGACATTTTCTTTATTGACTTTTTTCAAACGTATTGACATTTGTGCTTGAACTTGTCATGGACTTGGACATTGGTCTTACTAAATATGGTCGTGGTCTTAACTGAGAGTTTGTAACAAAAAATTTTCATTTTGTTTTTGTTCTTTTTGGGTTTGGGATCAAAAGAGGAATATGAGATGATATATCACAATTTCACCTGATATTTATTTAGATTTCCTGATATTTATTTAGATGTATTAAACAACTTAGAACATGGCACCTTTATTTTGATCCCACACATTTTTAAGTGATATACTTTTAAGTGAACATATTCAGTGACTGCTCCCTTAGTTCTGCCAGTGAAGATGTATGTAACATCCCAACCTGTAACTCCCCCTCTAAACCTTGCATGAGAGAACCCTCGCCTGAGTTCTAGCGTTTCCGGGCCTAGATTGCGCCCGGGATTTACAGGAACATAAATACAGTGTGCACTCTGTACTATATTCAAAGTATTGTTCCTTACCAAGCCTTATATTCTCTTGTGTTATATCCTCTCTACATTTTCTGGTTTTCTGATTTCTTGATGTGTGATTTTGGTTGCTAGTTGATTTCCCTGGTTACTGATCTTTTGCCTGTTATACTGTGTTATACCAAAATGCATCCAGTGTTAATGGGGGGAACTTCATCATGCAGCAAGACAAAGATCCAAAACACACTGCCAACATAACAAAAGACTTCATCAGGGAAAAAGGTGGAAGAGTCAGTCACCAGACCTTAACCCAATTGATTACCAATTTTAGCAACTGAAGTTGAGACTGAAGGGAGACAAAAAAGTGAAAGAACAAGTGGTACAAGTAATGCGGTCATCATTTTGATGTAGTCAGTGCAATCAAGGAATATGGTGAAGAAGGTACAGGAGTTTAAGTGCTAGGGGTCAACAGAGTAATGGAGAGTGTGGGAAAGAGGTAAAGAAATGAGTGCAGGCAGGTTGGAATGGGTGGAGAAAGGTGTCGGGAGTTTTGTGTGATAGGAAAATATCAGCGAGAATCAAGGGGAAGGTGTACAGGACAGTGGTGAGACCGGCCATGCTGTATGGTTTAGAGACAGTGTCACTGAGGAAGAGACAGGAGTCAGAGCTAGAGGTAGCAGAGCTGAAGATGTTGAGGTTCTCTTTGGGAGTGACAAGATTGGACAGGATTAGGAATGAGTACATCAGAGGGACATCTCATGTTGGACGTTTGGGGGACAAAGTTAGGGAGACCAGATTAAGATGGTTTGGACATGTTCAGAGGAGGGAGAGTGAGTATACTGGTTGGAGAATGTTGGACATGGAGCTGCCAGGAAGGAGGCAAAGAGGAAGGCCAAAGAGGAGGTATATGGATGTAATAAATGAGGATATGAAGCTAGTGGATGCAAGTGTTGAGGATGCAGAAGATAGGGATAGGTGGAGAGAGATGATTCACTGTGGTGACCCCTGAAGGGAAAAGCTGAAAGAAGAAGAAGAAGATTTACTTTATCTTTCTTCCAGAATAACAGTTCCAATACTACCATCAAAGGCGCTATGTCCTATGTTCTGTATATACATTTTTGGAAATGAAAACTGAACTTGTGATATTTCATGCATCATTTTTATCTAAAAAGCAAGCAAAAAAAAAATAAAATAAAAAAGATCTACTTTTATTTGTATGAGATCTTGACCTGGTCTTAACCATCTTAAAACTCAGTCTTGATCTCTGACTAGTCATAGTCTTGGAATTGTCTTGGACTTGACAGTGGTAGATTTGGATGGTTCACTGTGGACCCAAATAAATAAATGTGCAAGCAGGCCTTACACACACACACACACACACACACACACACACAGACACACACACAGACACATAAACTGATCAACCATAACATTATGACCACCTGCCTAATATTGTGTTGGTCTTCCTTTTGCTGTCAAAACAGCCCTGACCCACCGAGGCATGGGCTCCACTAGATCCCTGAAGGTGTGCTGTGGTATCTGGCACCAAGATGTTAGCAGCAGATCCTTTAAGTCCTCTAAGTTGTGAGGTGCGGCCTCCATGGATCAGACTTGTTTGTCCAGCACATCCCACAGATGCTTGTTTGGATAGAGATATGGGGAATTTAGGGCCCAAGTCAACACCTCAAACTCCTGTTCTGCTCATCAAACCATTCCTGAACCATTTTTGCTTTGTGGCACAGCACATTATCCTGCTGAAAGAGGCCACAGCCATCAGGGAATACTGTTTCCATGAAAGGGTGTACATGGTCTGCAACAATGCTTAGGTAGGTGCTACGTGTCAAAGTAACATCCACATGGATGGCAGGACCCAAGGTCTCCCAGCAGAACATTGCCCAAAGCATGACACTGCCTCCGCTGTCTTGCCTTCTTCCCATAGTGCATACTGGTGCCTTGTGTTCCCCAGGCAAGCAACGCACACACCCGGCCATCCACATGATGTAAAAGAAAATGTTTATCTTTCATCATACCAGGCCACCTTCTTCCATTGCTCTGTGGTCCAGTTCTGATGCTCACATGCCCATTGTTGCGCATTGTTGTGCACAGGGGTCAGCATGGGCACCCTGACTGGTCTGCAGCTATGCAGCTCCATATGCAACAAACTGTGATGCACTGTGTATTCTGACACCTTTCTATCAGAACCAGCATTAACTTCTTCAGCAATTTGAGCAACAGTAGCTTGTCTGTTGTATAGAACCACACGGGTCAGCTTTTGCATCAGTGAGCCTTGGCCGCCCATGACCCTGTCACAGGTTCACCACTGTTCCTTTCTTGGACCACTTTTGATAGATACTGACCACTGCAGACCGGGAACACCACACAAGAGCTACAGTTTTGGAGATGCTCTGATCCAGTCATCTACATCACAATTTGGCTCTTGTCAAACTCACTCAAATCCTTACGCTTGCCCATTTTTCCTTCTAACACATCAACTTTGAGGACAAAATGTTCACTTGATGCCTAATATATCCCACCCACTAACAGGTGCCATGATGAGGAGATAATCAGTGTTATTCAAGTCACCTCTCAGTGGTCATAATGTTATGGCTGATCGGTGTATATGTGCACATTTCTGTGTTGGTCTTATTCCTAGTTCATTTTGCTATAGTATTAAATATCAACCTACAGTTTTGATTATTTTTCATTAGCGTGAAGAGATACTCTCATTCCATGTAGTACTAATTTAGTTTGACACCATTTATGTTCTAATTTTTCAAGTGCTCTTTGAACTCTTGGTTTTGGTTTATCCTTTTTAGCAACAATTGGAAACAATTTAAGACAAAGCTTCTGAGTTATTAATTGTTTAAAGTCTAACATAATGTATCCCTTAATGTCCCCATACACACACACACACACACACACACACACACACACACACACACACACACACACACACACACACAATACAGTAACTTCCCTCCTGTGTTTTGTACAGTCCCCTGCCCTCCAGACTCAGTGGAAGTAGATGAGCCTTCTGTTGGGAACTGCTCAGTGACGTGGACCAGTGTGCCAAGGGTGGAGTACTACATGGTATACGTAAATAGGGATGATGGAGCAGAGGAGCAATGTAACACAACCAACACCATCTGCTGGTTCCACTGTGACTGTGGCTACACCTACATGACTACTGTATTTGTCCACAATATGGCTGGTTCCAGCCCTCCAGGACCAATTCTCAACTACACCACTGGTGCGTTGATACACTGATACACACATGTATAATCATACTCAACTGCAAGTGTGTTTTACAGCTGCACACAACTCACACATTTAATTGTACCATACATTTATTTTAGCCAGTTAAAGGTAGATGGGCCATCTACTTTGTCAGAGATCATTTCAAAACCTTCACTGAGCGACATATTTATTGATTTACTATATCTAGATTATAACTAGACATTCTGTGGATCACAAAAGATTATATAAGCTTTGCTAGCATTTGGTGGCATTAATTGCTTGAACTTGAATGAAATGCAGAGATACAATACAATTACAATTCAGGAATTCAGGTCAGGGTTTTTGTTTTGAACACTTTAACCATAGATACAGTATTTTAATTATTTATTTTGTTATAAATTTGGAGATACATTTTGGATCATTGTTCTTCTGAAAGACCCAATTATGGCTACGTTTTAACATTATGATTGATGTTCTGAGGTGTTGCTACAGTATTAATCCAATTATACCTCCATACAAAGCACTAAAACTAACTAGGCCAAACAGTTTAAGGCCAAACAGTTTAATTTAGGTTCATCTGGCCAAAGAATACTTTTCCAAAAGGCAGACTGCAAACTCCAGGAGATTATGCCTCTTTCCTGACAATGTGCATGCAGTCCCAAGATTTTTGTATTTGCATGCAATTGATTGTACATGCTCTTGCAGTTTCTTGGAAATGACTAAAGTAAAACTGGTATTGTGAAGGTTTTTGAATGGAATAAAGAGCAAAAATACATTGTATCTAAAGGTAGGCCCCATTGTTGTCGTAGCTGTATTTATTTAACAAAAATGAAGCCATGTGTGAAAGGCCCTGGATCATTGTCCTGTTGCATGACCCAATTTCAACCAAGCTTTAGCTGTCAGACAGATGGCCTCACATTTGGCTGTAGAATACTTTGGTATACAAAGGAGTTCTTGGTCGACACTGTGACAGCAAGATGTCTTCTTATGGCCACAAAACAAGCGCCAAATCATCACCCCACCACTACCGTGCTTGGGATGAGCTGGTATGAGGTTTCTGTGCTGATATGCTGTATTTGCTTTTCACCAAACATGGCGCTGTGATTATGGGCAAACATCTCTACTTTGGTTTTGTCTTTCTAAAGGACAGTTCCAGGAGTACTATGGTTTGTTCAGATGCAACTTTGGAAACTTAAGCCGTGCTGGCTACTTGCTACTTATCCTCTTAATTGCTATGGAAGCAGTGAGGGTGTTTTTCACACATGGCCTCTTCATATTATTAAATAAGTTAAGACCTGCTAATTACCAGATGATATGTCCTGATATGTAAAAGCATAGAATTCATAATGGAGTACTTTCTTTTTCACATGAATGTAAGTGATTGTGACTCATTTAAATGACCTCTGAGGTGAACAAAGTAAATACCCCAATTGACTTGCCAAAAATATATGTGAGGTAATATAAAATGTATGGAGTTGTGAAGAACTATGATTGAATGTGTTTAGCTTATACTCAGCATTAGTACCAGTGGGAGTATATGTATAAACATTCCAGGTAACATATGCATAATTTCTGATTTCATCTCTAAGATACCTTGGCAATATTGTTTACACAAATTCGGTATCTAATCATATAGAACTCAATGTTTGTTTGACCTCTGTTTCGGTTCCTTTTACCAAAGGGGTACTACATTGTTGAATTTTAGATGCTTTGTTTTTACTTTCATTAAAAAAACTGCATTCATTTCATAGATAAAATTCCTGCTTTTCTCTGTCCCCTCTGCACATCTAGTCCCCTGTTGTCCACAGAATGTTGATGTCTCTCTTGTTTCGACTGAGACGCTGGAGGTCACATGGTCAGCAGTACGTGGAGTAGAGCTGTATGAGACAGTGGCAGCAGATGAATCAGACACACTGCACTGTAGTGACACAGTGCCCATATGTGTTCTGTCTGACCTTACCTGCAACAGCCTGTACAGTGTTGTAATCAGACCCTGCAATGAGATACGTGGCTGCAATGACACCTGCACACCAAACACACAGGAAACAGGTAGTCTATACAGACTTTAATATATATTAATTTTAATTAGTTTTTTCCCCTCACAATGTGAACATTGCCATACAGGCTATAGTAGATAAACATGGATTCAAGGATTTTGTTCAAAATACAGAATATTACTTTTTAAAACAATTATTTTATTTCAAAATCAATATTTATTATCATATAACAGAGAGGACAATGCAAGTGCTGGTAGGTAATTTATTAGGAACAACAGTGAGCAGTTTATTCAGAATAGCAGACAAATACAATTGCTAGGCAGTATTAAAAGTCAATGAACAGGCTATGCTCAGATGGTCAGTAAATGGGATATCAAAGTGCAGTCAGAGACAAAAGCAGAGACAACACAAGTTCAAAATCAGGATTGCTAAACTAATAACTGTAACTGTAGAACATGATGGAAACTTGCTGTATTACAAAAGACACATGTGCTTATGAACAAACTAAACATAGGGTTAAACTCAAAACAGGTGTGTACAATGACACAAGGGAAACAACCAAAGTAAAGACTTGAGTAAAGCAAATATGTAGAAAAGAACGCGACAATTTTAAAATGGTCAAAATATGTTTAATAATATTATATTTGCTTAAATTAAATTTGTTGAAATTTTAATTGAAAGTAATATTTGTTGAATTAAATATTAGTTGAATCTTGCTAATTAGGCCAATATTTTCTGCAGGATGTGTATGCTATCAATTTTATATCACATTTTACATTGTTTTAATGATGTATACTGTCAATATATATTAGAATCACTCCTTCCCTACACAATTTAATTGCATTACTAGTATATGTTGCTCTCTATGTGATGGTAACTTGAATAATACTAGTATTGAAGAGTACTCCTAATGCTGTGTGTGTCTCTCAGCTCCATGTGCTCCTGAGATCCTGAACCTCACCCAGGTGAGCAGCTCTGATGTTCATGTATTATGGAGGGCTCCCAACAAACAAGCCAACTACACAGTGATTGCTTTTGGCAGTGCTGGTAACCGTACTTGCTCATCCACCACTACATCTTGTAGCATCACCAACCTACCTTGTGGAGCCACTTATGAGGTCAGCGTATATGCCACCACCACTGTGGGGAGTAGTTTGCCCAGCTATAGCATCCCTATGGAAACAGGTAGAGCATTGAATAAGAATTCGAGATGCAAAAAATATTATTGGTGAATTACTGTTAGCCCACAGTTAGGTTACAGATATCTGCTAGAATATTAACGGACACACACATTTCTGTTTACAGCTGATTACGGCTAAACAGTCATTTATAGACAGACCACAATTAAATTAGGTAATTGGTAGATAATCAAATTGCTCAGTTATTCCTGGGTGATTAAAGGTAGACTGCAGGTTGATTAGATTACAGGTAGATTATTACTAGCAGATTATATCTTAATTATTGGTCAATGTGTATAGATTTATATTAGAGCCACTGACTATAGTCTTTTCCTGCCAATCTATTTTCCTATTGATATTATGTAATTAATATACATACAGTCAAAGGAGAGTCACTAAAACAGTGAACTATACTTGATCAAGGGCACAACTTTCACTGGCAAATCTGACATTTTATTTGAACTTTTAATCACTTTGGCAGACCTTTTAATCACCTTACCAACACTACTGCTGGAAATATATATTTGTGTGTGTGTGGTTATGTGTGTGTGTGGTTGTGTGTGTGTGTGTGTGTAAACAGATTTTCTAAGCTTTGTTCAGGTAAACTGTATGTTGTAGCACTGCAATTAACCTCTGTTCTTTAGGACCCTGCTGCCCCGAGACTCTCAGTGTGGATCAGGTGACGCAGTCCATGACCAGTGTGAAATGGTCATCATCCAAAGGAGGCTGGTCGTATATCACCTCACTGTCATCACCACGAGGTCATGCAAAGTGCCATACCACAGACACACACTGCTTAATGGGGTGCATCACTTGTGGCACCAGTTACAACGTCTCAGTGGAGGCCATAAGCATTACGGGGCACAAGTCCTTATGCAACTATCATGGATTTTCTTCCAGTGAGTTACATCCCTTTACCTGCCATGCATCTTGCTCACTGCCACATTAAAGGCTCTTACAAGCCTGATTCAACACATCAGAAAATCAGTCTATTTAGGTTGTAGACCAGCCCCAATATGAGCAAGAATAGATTACAGTAACTAGAATAGTAAGTAAAACTTCTAAAAAGAAAAGTAGGTAAAGAGATCCTGATTATCTTTTCAGCCATTTTATCTGCTGTAGGGTCAACTATGTGCTGTAGGGTCAACTATCTGCTGTAGGGTCTTGCAGTCACACTGTTAAGTTCCCATACCATATGGAGAGACAGCTGGTCAGGACATGCTCTATTGTAGAAGGTGGTGAGGAGAGGAAGAAGGGGCAAGTTGGTTCTCTTGAGCAGGTAATGGAGGATAATAGATAATGGATATTGTGCCCTGCCATGTTGCAAAAAAAACCCCAACACTTCAGGAATGATTTGAGGAACATGTCGTACAAGATGTAAACATGGCTTCCAAATTCAACCCCTGGCTCCACCTGCTTTGTCCTGACTGCTGAAGATTTCACCTCCTTTTATGATGAGAAGATTGAGAAAATCTGCCAGACATTCTTTTCTGCTCCAACTACCCCTATATTACACAGCCAGGATTCCTCTATTCCTTCTCTGTCACATTTCTCAACCCTAGCATCCTACTACCTGCTCACTGCATCCAATCTCTTCCACAATGCACCAGACCAACTTGCAAGACCTCCTGCCCTTCACTACAATCATCAATGGCTCCATATCATCTGGTCATATAGCAACTACCTTCAAGAGAAGTTTTATTCCCATGGTTTTCTTCCCTGAAGAACCCTACTCTGATTCCGTCAGGCATCAACAACTACAGACCAGTATCACTTCTCTCTTTTCTTTCTAAAATTCTTGAACGTGCTGATTATAATCAACTATCTGTCTGTCTATCACAGAACAACCTCCAAGGTCCCAACCAGTCTGGCTTTAAAGTGACACATTCCACAGATTCTGCTTTGATCTCAGCATGTTTAGCAGACATATGAGATATGTCCCAGCAAAACCAAAATGCTCTTTATCCCATATGATTCATCTCCAGGTCATGATCTTGTAATCTCCCTTAACAACTCACTGATCACCCCTTGGGCCACTGCTTGCAACCTTGGGGTAACCATGGAAAATCAACCGTCTTTTTCCTTGCACATTGCTAATCTGACACATGCATGGCGGTATCTTCTTTACGACATCAAAAGGATTTAGCTATTTTTATCCACACAGGCTGCTCAGATGCTTGTTCAGTCTCTTGTCATTTCAAGACTGGATTGCTGCAACTTTCTTTGAACCTTCCTAAGTTCTTACACACCACCTTATTGCTGTGCTCCTTTCACTGGCTTCCGGTAGCTGCATGCATCAGATTCAAAACACTGATGCTTGCCTACAATGCTAAAAATGGACGACCACCCTTCAGAGTTCTTATCAGTCCACACATTGAACCAGGCTCAGATTTTCAAACACTGCTTGACTGGTCACAACTCTATCGGGGTACAAGGTAGGTCTAAAAATCAAGACTCTTGATTTACTTTGTGAACTTCCCCAAGATATCCAAACAGCTGTGTCTCTGGCTGTCTTCGATCGATGAGTGAAGACCTATCTCTTCCTGAAATACGTAAAGCAGCGGTTTTTCTGTTTGTTAAAAAACAATTGCTATATTTCCTCCCAACAGAGTTTTAGACTCATGGAATTCTAGACTATGGCCTAGCGAACCAGCATTGATGTATTAATTGTTATAGACTTCAAAGCACTTTTGTACATTGCTCTGAATAAGGGCATATACCAAATACCATAAATGGCAGACAATCAAGTCCAATTTATAGGACTTAAAGAATCTGCTGCCCCAACATCTTGGTGCCAAAAACCACCACTTTCAAAGGTTTTAAGAATTCGATGGGTTTGATTCAAAGAATTCAAAGCACATTGAAATTGTTTTCTTTGCATAACCCAGCTTGTTAGGACATTAGGGTCAGAGTGCAGTGTCAGCCATGATAAGGCTCCCCTGGAGCAGAGCGTTTTAAGATCCTTGCCCAAGAACCCAACAGTGTCAGCTTGGCAGTGCTTTGAACTGTAACCCAGAGCAATTAACCATTGAGCTGCTGCCACCACCTACTCCTTGGGTTTGTTCTATGGGCCATAAACTCAACATGCTGGTAGAATTTTTGGAGCATTGATTTCAGGTTTGCATGGTTAAATTATATAAATAGTCTAGAATGCGTCTGTATGCAGTAGCATTAAGCTTTCATTTCAATGGAACTTAGACACCTAACTTAAAGATCCCCAAGTTCCAGCATTTTAGTTCATGCAAGACCTTCTTGTGCTCTACTGACTGAATGGGCAGAAATTCTCACAGTTAGTGGAGCAACATTTCAGAAGAATGAAGGCTGTTATAATGGCAAAGGGGCTGTTGTTACTCAATGTTAATGCCCATGGTTTTACATTGGAATGTTTTAGTGAAGATCTTTTGTATGGTGAAACATAGCAACATTATATTTTGACTCTTTGAAATCTCATCCTTATACTTTTAACCTTCTCATGTTGGAAAGCATGTAGTACAAGAAATAATAGCTGTACTACTATTAGTATTATATCTCATGTTCTTGAAATTTATTGGTTGATTATTTACATTTCTGTCTTTTATTCTAAGGCACTTGTTGTCCTTCTGGCGTGAGGCTCTACCGGATGGTCAATAGCACACTTCGTGTGTCCTGGAGAGGTTCAGACAGTGTCAACGGGTACCTAGCAGAACTTTATGGCAACAGTGCCAACTACACATGCAGACCAGTACTAGGTGTCAGCTCATGTGACATTGACAGTGTACTGTGTGGTGACACCTACAGTGTTGTTGTTGCACCGCTCACACTCCAAGGTTCCAAAGTTGTATTCTGCCCCAGGAAGCTATATTCTGGTGAGATTCTGGAGAAGTAACAGAAACAGAACATGACACTAATTTTTGTATGGATGCATGATTATTGTAATTATTTGTTCTTTAAAAGCAGACGTTTATACAGGGACAGCAAGTTCAGTAAAATGATAGTGATATAAATTATTATATTGTAAAATGAACTACATCATAAAATTATAAAAGATCATGAGTTGCCATATAAATATAGAATTCCAGGTTAGATCAAATGTTTGATGATGATTAAGATTAATTTATATTCTGAGAATTGATGGATGTTTATTTGTTTGTTTACATTTAACAGTTTCCTGTGTTGGCAACAGTGTTGGAATGGGTATGTAACCCTTGTGATTTAAAATCGTTTCAAAACAATTGATGTGAACTGAGAAACAGTTGAGAAAAAAATACAGACACCTGTCAAAACACTTTGCATTACATCTTTCCTTAGTTATGTATCGTGGAAAAAGAAGTGTGGAGTAGCAATTGCCATTTCAAGGGTCTCTCTATGATTTCAAAGTGAGTATACTCTGAAAATATCAATGTAAAAATGTGTCCTCATGTTTCCTGATGCACTTGACTTATATACTGTCACTACTTTTCTTAAGTACACCTTAGAGATGTATTCAAATCTCAAACATCTACTTTATGTACACTGAAAATTTTAAACATTGTTATTTTGCAACCTGTAGCATAAAATATGCACCAATTCCAACAGCTGATCCCAAGTGATACTATGCTTAGTGCAAGGTGACAGCAAGAAAACGACAGCGATCTGATTTAATTATTAATGATCATAACAAAGCAGATGACAATCTGAGCTCTTTAAATCTATCAAAAGAAGGAAATACAGCATCTTTCTACTGTAGATGTAACCATCTTGGTGGCGTGGTGGTACAGCGAGTAGTGTTGCTGACTTACCATTCCAGGGTCTGGAGATTGAAACTAAATTCAGGTTTCTGTCTGTGTGGAGTTTCTGTGCATTTCTCTCCCCGTGTGCCTGGGTTTTCTCCAGTTTCTGCAGTTTCTTCACACTCCAAAAAAATGGCATTGGGTGGACTGGTTGAGATAAACTGCCTATACATGTACAGACAGTCAAGAATCAAGAGTTATTAAAATTTAATGCAGTAAAGTATTCACCCCAGTGATATTTTTCAAATCGAAATATATTAGAATAGATTTTTGTTTATTTTGAAGTGAAAAAAAAGTCTAAAAATTTTATAATTGATAAGTAGTCACTTATCTTTCTTTTAGCAAAGTAAATTAGGACTTGTATTTATTTTTTTTAAGAGTAAACACTAAATATACTGCTCAAAAAATTTGCTATACTCTGATTAAAAGGAACACTTTTTAAGTCAAGTCAGTTAAACTCCTGGGATATTGATCTGGTCAGTTAAGTAGCAGAGGGGATTGTTAATCAGTTTCAGGTGCTTTTGTGTTAATAAAATTAAGAACAGGTGCACTAGATGGGAAAAAATGAGACGACCCCCAAAACAGGAATGGTCTTACAGGTGGAGGCCAAGGACATTTTTTCCCCTACTCATCTTTTTTGACTGTTTTTCAGACTTTGACAGTTTTCCATTTGGCTAGGGTCAGGGTCACTACTGGTAGCATGAGGCGATACCTGGACCCTACAGAGGTTGGGTCTGTGATATCCATGGTGGGACGCACAGACCACTACAGGCTAGACAATGACATGCAGACATGCATACAAGCACATGGGGGTCATGCAAATTACTGAGTAGCATTTTGAGTTCAGCAAGGGGAACTTGAAAGCTTTTTGTGATCACAGGCAAAATGGATAAAGAAAAATATAAGCAAATGGTTGAGAACATGTTCCAGTCATCCAGACATCTGCCTATAATAATACTATGTTGTCTAAAGTTCTGAGACCACGTGTGAAAATGCTTCTGTTTGGCATTCTTTTTTAATTTAACAGTTTTCATGAGAAATTATATATTGATTATTTAATATTTATTAATTTAATAATTATTTATTTTAATTGATTACTAAATTATTTAGTATTGATCTGTCCCCCTTGAGCATGAATGCATATAGCATATAAAAACGATATATTAATCAGTGCATCTTGATGTGGTACACATCTGCTCCTTGTTTTTTTTGTTTGTTTTTCAGGGCCATTGCCAGAGGAAAAGAGGAAAAATTCTTAAGAGTAGGGATATAGTTTTATGACTATAATTTTGATTATGTACAAGATTTATGTATGTTCATGGCTTACTGGCTACAATTTATGCCTTTAAATAAAGCTGAATTGGAATCATGATGCAGAAGGATGGTATTTATTTTACAGTTCAGATTGGACATGTAACTCAACCTGAAGTCATGACATATTTGTATGAATTTGAATGGACAAGAATGACTGGATATTCAGTGTTACACAGATGAAGAATCTTAGGTTGAGGACCTAATAATTTAAGTGTAGTCCTGTTTAGCTAGATGCTCAGTTTTTAAGCCTTTGTGTGCAGCAATAATTTTATACGCATTAATAGCAGAGTATAATCGTTCTTGATGATCAGCCTACAACACATGCCTTCGAACTAGGGAGAAAACTGGAGGACCTGGAAGGAACCCCTGAGGCAAAATATTCAAAATCTAGTGCAAAGCCATTCTACAAATTATAGGTCTTGTGGGGTGTCCCTGGTATGCAGCTTTTAGTACTTGACAAAAGTGGTCAATGGAAGGACAACTGGTGAATCAGCAACAGGGACATGGATGTCCAAGTCTTTATCATACCCAACATCATCATGGACACTGTCCAAGATAGCATGTCCTACTGGTAAACAGCAAGGACAGCCTTGTTCAGATTTTGCATGCATGGATAAAACTTTAAATGAAATATGAGAAAGTGATCTCTCAAAATCAACCCTAGTAGAAGTGAGATTTTTTTTATCATCTATGATGATAGTGCCATAGTGGAAACATGGTGAACTTGGCAGCACACTAGGAAAAGCTGAAGATATCACTTTGGATTGCTATTGTGTAAAACACTGAAGGATGTGCTGCCATATCCTTCTGGCTAAATGCAGCTTGCTCACAGATGCCTACAGTATAATCAGGTTGGGCTACAAGGTTTTCTTGACATTGTAACATAATTCAATTTGATTCAATTCAGTTTTATTTTATTTGTATAGTGCTTTTAACAATGAATATTACAATGTTTAAAACAAAATTTTTATTTATCCTTAATGAGCAAGCCTGAGCCAACAGTGGTAAAGAAAAAACCCCTAAGATGATATGAGGAAGAAACCTTGAGAGGAACTAGACTCAAAAAGGAACCCGAGCTTTAAAACAGTCAGCTAGGAAACTAAAATGTAAATGGCGTCAAACTAAATTGGCAATATTTCAGTTAGTGTGGAAGGAAAGCCTTCTGAGCTACAAAAATTCTCTTAGTACTACTACCGCAGCGTACCTGATTGAAGATAACGAAAACAATCCTAAATTTTTATTTAGTACTGTAGCAAAACTAACTAGGAGTAAAACCACTGTAGAAAAGTGCATACTTTCTATATGCAGCAGCAATGACTTCATGAATTATTTCAGTGGAAACATTGATAATATCAGGCAAAAAATTCAGACTATTAATTTAAAACCAAACGATTTGATAGATAATCTAATCCTGTAGATAATATAACTATTTCTGTTATTCAGATATTACCAGTAGCTACTGAACCCCTTCTAAAAATTATAGATTCTTCCCTTAGCACTGGCTGTGTGCCTAAATTTTTCAAGCTAATGGTTATCAAAGCCCTGATTAAAAAACCGTCCCCGTCAGCTGTCCAACTATAGGCCAATATCAAACCTGCCCTTCATCTCCAAGATCCTAGAAAAGGCTGTAGCACAGCAGTTATGTTCATACCTACATAGGAATAACATTCATGAAATGTATCAGTCAGGATTTAGGCCTCATCATAGCACAGATACAGCACTGGTTAAAGTGGTAAATGCTGGCTTCTGATCAGGATTGTGTCTCCTTACTGGTGTTACTCGATATTAGTGCAGCTTTTGAAACCATTTACCACACTATTCTACTTGATAGGGTAGAACATGTTGTTGGTGTTAAAGGAACAGCCCTCTCCTGGCTCAGGTCTTATTTGACTGATTGTTATCAGTTTGTAGATCTAAATGGTTACTTCTAAATGCATACCAAGGTTATGTTCTGTGTTCCACAAGGTTCTGTCTTAGGCCCACTGCTTCTCTCCTTATATATGCTACCCCTTGGTGGTGTGGATATATGTTATATGTATATATATGTATATATATATATATATGTTTCAGTAAAGTCAGATGAGAGACACCAGCTTATTAAGAGCGAAGAATGTATAAAGGACATTAGACCGTGGATGCTTACTAACTTCCTCCTTCTTAACTCTGACAAGACAGAGGTGTTTGTACTAGGACCACAAACTAGAAGTAAGCTTTCTGATTACAGAAGAACTGTAGATGGTCTTTCTGTTTCATCTTGTCCAACAGTAAAAAAAAATCTTGGTGTGATTATTGACTCTGGTCTTTCATTTGAAGCTCATGTAGATAATATCACTATGGTAGCCTGCTCTCATCTCAGAAATATTGCTAAGATAAGAAATATGATGTCACTTCATGATGCAGAAAAACTAGTTCATGCTTTTCTTACCTTTATGTTAGATTATTGAAATGCCTTACTGTCTGAATATTCCAGTAAGAGTATAAACATCTAGTCCTAACTAGAACCAGAAGATATGAACACATCACTCCTATCTTAGCCACACTGCATTGGCTCCCAGTCAAATTTCACATTGATTATAAAATACTATTGCTGACTTATAAAGCACTAAATGGTCTCGCCCCACAGTACCTGAGCGACCTACTCAGATCAAAGGGTGCAGGATATTTGGTAGTATCTCAAGTAGCAAAGGCTACAGCAGGGGGCAGAGCATTTTCTTACAAAGCCCCACAGTTATGGAATAGCCTTCCAATTAGTGTTCGGGATTCATACACAGTCTATGTTTAAGTCTAGGCTGAAGACACATTTGTTTAGCCAAGCATTCAATGTATAATTTTTCTTAGGTAAAGGAGCAGATCTGGAAGGTTCATGGACATAGAGTGTTTGGTGCACTGGGATGTTTGGATGCTGTCGTCTTACCACTCTCACAAGTCGCTCAGGTTTGCTGACTGTGGTTGTGGTTGGACACTTTATGTCCCAGGAAGCCTTCATGTCTGTCACTTTCTGGCTCTCCCTTTTAATTATCCTGTCATTGCTAGTTCCTGTCTGCACTTTACACATAATCTACATTGTCTTTAAACATCACATGATCACTAGCATACTTCGTATCTTTCTCTCTCTCTCTGTCTTTCTCTGTCAAGCTATATGTCCCAGTCCTGAGCTCCCAGTGTTCTAAGTTTCCATTGTGACCACTGGCTCTACCCCTGCTTGGAGTCTCATCGCTTGGTAATGCTCACTGATGCTGTGGATTGATCTGTGTGGACAGTCTATCACACCATTACGGATCTGCCATCACATCTGTCAACTTCTGACAGCAAGGAATTAGTGTCTATAATGAGCTCAGAATCTTCACTGACCTAATAGTTCCCCATGAGCCCTTGGTTGATGTTGTAGATAGGACATTATTTACATTTACATTATTTACTGTCCAGTGTCACCAAATAAGGATGGGTTCACTTCTGAGCCTGGTTCCCCTTAAGGTTTCTTCCTCCTATCATCACAGGGAGTTTTTCCTTGCCATTGTCACCACAGGCTTGCTCATTAGGGATAAAATAGGGATAAAGTAGTAACTTTAATTTAGACTATAACTTTTTTTCCTTCTCTGTTTCTATACTTCTGTAAAGCTACTTTGAGACAATGTCCATTGTTAAAAGCGCTATACAAGTAAATTTAATTGAATGAGAGCTTCCTGGGACATAAAGTGTCAAACCAATCAATGGTGTCAAAATCTTCACTAAGATAAAGCAATATCAGGAGAGACACAATCTTAATCAGAGGCCTGTAGCAGGTCATTTAAAGCCTGAGTGGTACTTTTCATAAATGTTATTCATATGTAGCATAATTGCTGTGCATAATTGCTGTGCTAATTCTTTTTTTAGAAGGGGTTTGGTAGCTAGTGGGAGTTTAGAATGATGTTCCGGGCAATGTTTTGCTGGAAAACCATGGGTCCTGTCATTCATATATATGTTAATTTTGACATGTGCCACCTACAGGATAATGCACCCTGCCACACTGCACGAGTTGTTCAGGAATAGTTTGAACATTCCAAGAGTTCATTCCAATAGCTATTATCTCAGCCTCCAAATCCCTCAAATCTCAATTCAGTCATGCATCTGTGGCATGTGCTGGACAAAAAAGCCTGATAATTTTTAGGACTTAAAGAATCTACTGCTCATTCCTTGGGGCCAGATACCGCAGCCATACCATTAGAGGTCTTTCCTTGAGGGGTCAGAGATGTTTTTGTGGCACAAGGTGGACTTATACAACATTTGGCAGGTGGTTTTAACATCACTGCTGAGTGGGGTAATTTAAGACTGCTTCCAGGTTGCTTGTTTTATGTGTTAATGCATACCCCTCTGCTGTAAATTGGGCTATTTCATACAACTCTAAAATAGTTTTTTTTTTTGCCTATAGCACAATACTTTGCACTAGACTGGCTATTCAATTGCATTATGCATATGTATGTTACCAACATAATACATTGTTTACATTTAACAGTAGTTCTATTTCATAAATCTCTAATTTTTAATAAAATCTAGGGTGGTCAAGGCTTAGGGTTGCAGACAACTCATAATGTGTTTATTTTTTGTTAACAATTCTTTATTGTATTTTCTTCTGGGAACAGTAATATAAAACAAAAAACAACTATACAAATTTAGAAAACAACCCCCAACCCATCCCACTCCTGGTAGACTTGAAAAAAAATTAACTATAATGCAGAATAAAATGCATTGTAATAAAATACAACGACCTTTAAAAAATTTATTAAATAAATAAATACATAAATACATAAATATATAACAATAATAATAATAATAATAATAATAATACATTTTTTTTTACAATTCTTTTAAAAATGACAACCTTAAAAGCACAATTCCATAAATTTACAGTTTTCACATTAGATCCATGTATACAAGAAGTTGAGAGTTCCATCGATATAATGTCCAACAAATACTCAGTCCAGTATACTACCAATAGTATAACCAATACTTCGTCTGTCCATTGTGTGGGGATGATTCCAATGGATGACTAGCAATTCTTTTGCCGTTCTGAGAGCAACTAACAGTAAACATCTTTGTTGGATGGACTAGGTGAGGTCCCAAAAGTCATTCATGAAAAAATGATGTAAAATCAAACATATCTCAGTACACAACAAATTTGATAGGTCCTGTGAGAGCTATAATTCCAAAAATATGAGAGAGAGGGGAACTTCCCCCAAAAAATTTTAAAACGTATCTAAAGATCCTTGCAAACAGCGATTACACTTAGGAGAAGACGACAGATTCATATAAAAACTTTTCAGAGGAGCCAAGTAAACCTTATGCAGCAATTTCCATTATCCTTATTGGAAATGCAGCAATTTCCATTGAAATCAGTTTCCAGGAAGGGGATGGCCCCTTCCTGTTCCAACATGACTGCCCACCAGTGCACAAAGCAAGGTTCATAAAGACATGGATGAGCGAGTTTGGTGTGGAGGAACTTGACTTGAGTCCTGACCTCAAACCGATAGAACACCTTTGGGAGACTCTGAGCTATTCCAAAACTGGGACATCTGCCTTTACATGCACATGAGTTTAATATGGAGTTGGCCCGCCCTTTGGAGTCTGGCTTGCAGTCTCCGGTCTAATTCAACCCAAAGATGTTCTGTCGGGTTGAGGTTAGGACTCTGTGAAGTTCGTCCACACCAAACTCACTCATCCCTGTCTTTATGGACCTTGCTTTGTGCACTGGTGCACAGTCTTTTGGAACATGAAGGGGCCATCCCCAAAAAGCTGGGAGCATGAAATTGTCCAAAATGTATGCTGAAGCATTAAGGGGCCAAGCCCAACCCCGGAAAAACAACACCTGAATTCAATGGTTTGGTGGGGGAGGTCCCAAAACTTTTGGCAATATAGTGTATCTCCCAGAGTGTTTACTTTATTATGAGTCCATTGTGGACAATGAAATGGAGTATTACCTGACAAAAGATTATTATTGTGGAAAATAGGCGAATGCCTGTGCCATATTTTAACTAGTTGTGAATGCCTTTCAACATCCCTCCATGTGGAGAGGAGGTGGATTACAATGGGACCAAACCAAGATTTATGAGGATGTTTCCCATCCCATATATACCGTGAAATACATGCACCAGGTTTGTTCCAGTGGGATCATAGATGAAAAGAAATTAATATGTGGGAGAACATTCATTTTAAACTGATTTCCTGTAGGAAAGGGAAAACATCTATCCCAAAGTATCCCCAGTTTTGAACCACTGGAATAGATATTGGAAGGGACATCAATTTGAGAATTGAGGGGAAGTAAACATGGCTTACTCCAATTAATTTTAATCCCAGAGAGGGATCCAAAATGGTCAAATAAATTCAAAACAATAAAATGTCATCAGAAAACAAAGAAATATGGTGATGAGTATTCTATATAATTATGGGAGAAATTTCAGATTGTCAGATTGCCTTTGCCTGACGCTTTGGATTGTACAAACTTAAGCTAAGTTTGCTAAGCTTAAGCTAAGCTCGTAAGCTAGGGGTTCCAATGATAGGGCAAATAACAGAAGAGAAAGTGGGCAACCCTGATGAGTACCTCAGTGTATAAAGAATGGGTTATAGCAAACAGAACCTGTGAGAACAGTGGCTGCTCTATTGGCTTATAGTACTTTTAACATGTTTATAAAATTTGATCTTAGACCCAAATGCTGTAGAAATGCCCATGTTTTTACATTGTTTAACGTCTAGTTTCATTGAGCTTGTACAATCCAAAGCGTCAGGCAAAGGCAAAGAGAGAAAACAGGCAAAAACATTTTTAAACCGGATAAACAAACTAGCGAAAGCATGCTTTAAAAATCCGACAAATACAATGAAGTGAAAGTAAACACAGAAGTTCTCAGGTGAGGGCTCTCTCTGGCGAGCAAGAGGAAGAGGCGCAGATTGAGTATTATGTGTTTAGAGACTTTTCTGTGTACCATGGCTATCGAGTGATTAACTGTTTACTGTATTCTCAAAACATTTTCCTCTGTCTTCTCCTATCAACAGCAGAATTGCTGCTCACTGAATGAAAATTTTAATTATTGTTATTTTTAAGATATTTCTGTCTAAGCATGAGACATGTTTGAAAGAAAACAGTAGTTTATAAAATATTCACACCAGCCCATCACAGGCACACAGACCTTCTGAATCACTAGGAGGACATGCTCCTCATATTTTGGCCCACTCATCTTTGCAGAATTGTTGTAAATTCAGCCACATTGGAGGGTTTTCGAGCATGAACCACCTTTTTAATGTCATACCACAGCATCTCAATCGGATTGAGGTCAGGACTTTGACTAGGCCACTCCAAAGTCTTCATTTTGTTTTTCTTCAGCCACTCAGAGGTGGACTTGCTGGTGTGTTTTGGATCATTGTCCTGCTGCAGAACCCAAGTTCGCTTCAGCTTTTTAGTAAAGCTTAGTGTGATATGGGTTAACCAGTAATTTCCTTTCAGTATCAATAAAGAGAAAACATCTCATCTGTAAAAAGTTAAAGGTTGTGTGTAGGGTGATAATGTTCATAAAGAGTGTTTAGGATTTAATATTTAGAACACAAGAAGGCACTCATTTTAGCAATGGTAAGTTTGTCTTTAACATTTAAGGATGAACATGGTCCTAACTTTAGACAACCTCTAAGCATACTTTAATGGAAGTAAGAGCAATATGAGAAATGCTTATTAATTAATTAATATTAATTAGATCCTGGGGGCACGGTGGCTTAGTGGTTAGCACGTTTGTCTCAAACCTCCAGGGTTGGGGGTTCGATTTCCGTCTCCGCCGTGTGTGTGGAGTTTGCATGTTCTCCCCGTGCCTTGGGGGTTTTCTCCGGGTACTCTGGTTTCCTCCCCCATTTTGTATTTTGTATTAGGCGATCAAAAGTAGAAGAAAATATAAGTATTGAAGTAAATTAAAGTAAATATTACATTTTGATTGCACAATTAGTGAGTGTAATCATGCTCATATCACAGTATAGACTTGCCTGTTGGTGGACAGTTAAGTATCATACCATCATAAGTATCTACCATCATAGAAGGCCACCACTGGGGAAAAGATTGGCCAGCATTTACACCCAGGGAATGGCTTGTCATGCTTCTTCTTTGTCATCACTCAAGAACCTGTTTTCATCTTCTTTTTATGAATTAAACTAACCCTATGTATGCACTTCTCATCCTGCATTCTTATTGACCTTCTGTTTTAAATTCTTTAACTTGGTCATAGCCTCAGTAAAAGTTCCTTCAGGTGCTGTGTAGCGAAATATAGTTGCAACACTAATTTCCAAACAAAATGCACACTCCTCCTTTTCTGCCAACAACCTGTTGTGTGCCACATCATTTTACTTTTGGCATCTACAGTACTTGTTCTTCCAATGCAGACAAGCAGAATCAGAATAGTTTATAATCCTTTGTTGATTATAGTAGATATAATCAATCCACCCCAATTTTACTGGGGGCTATCCAAATAAGCATGGCTTTTGCTTCATCTCTAGCCTTATATTCATTAAGAATACATCTGAATTGTCCTATTGAGTCTGTGTATAGCTTAGGGTCTGACTCTCCTTCATATTTCCCTCAAAAGGCCTCTTCCCATAAACTTTCTATTTTCTTTAAATTTGCATTGTCTTCTCCAATGTTATTAGTTTCTTGTGGACCATTTCTGACTGAGAAAACAATGGTGAGGACTGGTTCAAGAAGTTTATGATCAAGAAGAACTTTATTGTTATTGTGCAAACACAAAATTGCAGATCAGTCAGCCTCCATTAATGCATTATATTTAGTCAATTCTCACATGTTTACAAGATAATAAGCTATTTAAAATATTAAATACAAAATACACCAATCAGCCATAACATTAAGACCAACTGCCTAATATTCTGTTGGTCCCCCTTTTGCTGCCAAAACACTCCTGACCCACCAAGGCATGGACTCCACTAGATCTCTGATGGTGTGCTGTGGTATCTGGCACCAAGATGTTAGCAGCAGATCCTTTAAGTCCTCTAAGTTGTGAGGTGCGGCCTCCATGGATCAGACTTGTTTGTCCAGCACATCCCACAGATGCTCATTTGGATTGAGATCTGGGGAATTTGGAGGCCAAGTCCACACCCCAAACTCATTATTGCTCTCATCAAACCATTCCTGAACCATTTTTGCTTTGTGGCACAGCACATTATCCTTCTGAAAGAGGCCACAGCCATCAGGGAATACCGTTTCCATGAAAGGTTTCCCAGCAGAACATTGCCCAAAGCATGACACTGCCTCCGCTGGCTTGCCTTCTTCCCATAGTGCATTCTGGTGCCATGTGTTCCCCAGGTAAGCGACGCACACACACCCGGCCATCCACGTGATGTAAAAGAAAACGTGATTCATCAGACACGGCCACCTTCTTCCAATGCTCCGTGGTCCAGTTCTGGTTCAGTTGGTACTTTCGGTGTTGCACAGAGGTCAGCATGGGCACCCTGACTGCAAGTCTGTCTGTCTGCATGTATGCAGCCCCATATGCAACAAACTCTGATGCACTGTGTATTCTGACACCTTTCTATCAGAACCAACATTAACTTCTTCAGCAATTTGAGCACCTGTAGCTTCCTCCCCATTTAACCCAGACTTGGGGCCAGCATTGAGAGTTAACTCTTCAGTGGCTGGGTTAATGAGCATGGCTGGCAATGAGAGCACGGGATCCTGCCGCTGGACCACCAGGAGGCTGGGATAAAGAGTATAAAGTATAAAATATAAAGTATATAAACTTAAACGGATTGATGCTTTAACTCTTGCACTAATGAGCTATTGCATGCAAACTAACAAACATGCATCTAATAATGTGCAAAATACGTACAGGTTGACGCATGCAAGTGCCAGTTTGAAGAGGTCCATATAAAGGGTCATCTCTGGAACAGTTACAGATGGAACTGAAAGCATATATGCAACTAACCACAGAACCATTGTTTGAACTGATTTCTAATGGTAAGCCAAATCTAGTAATTATTTCTCTTGTCAGGAATTTTACCACTGTTCCTGCTCCGTGATCTGCAGATGTTATTGCTTTTACCCATGTGTCTTCAAACAATTCAAACACACACATCACCACTCTTGATGTGTGTATTGGTGCATTATCATCCTGATACATGGCACCACCTTTAGCGTACAATGTTGGAGTACAATTGGGTGTCTTCTAGGATGGTTTTCTGGGCAGTGACGCAGAAGTAGTGGGCCTAGGGAATGCCATGAAATTGTACCACAAACCATTATGCAACAGTACAGGTGGTAAGCTTCTTTGGGCCTTCTCCAAACTGTAACTCTCCCAGATGTGGGAAAGACAGTGAAGCTGGACTCATAAGAAAAAAAACATTTTTTCACTTCTCCACAGCTCAAGATTTCCACTGCTGGTACCATTAAAACTGATGTTAGGCATTAACACAAGTGACTAAAGGTTATGAGCTATATGAGCTTTTCATGAATGTTGACCCTGTGGCGCTCCCAACACCTTTTCCCTTTTGAGTCTGGTCCCTCTACATGTTTCTTCCTCATAGTGTCTCAGTTAGTTTTCCCTTGCCAAAGTTGTCTCAGGCTAGCTTATTAAAGACAAATATAAATTATTAATTATTTATAATTTGTAATTGTTATTCTATGTTTTTATATGGTTTTATTTTATTTTTTATTTTATATTTTATTTTATATGGTTTTCTATGGTTTTATTGTTGTTAAAAGTGATATCTAAATAAAACTGAATTGGACTGAATTTGGGTGACACTGAAAGGCAAGATTACAAATAATGTCCGTTCTACAGGTGTATATAGACAAGTGGAGTTGTGCCACCAAGGGCTCCTGAACAACTTATAGATCAGCATAATTTCGAAGGCTGAAGCCTTTAAATGTTCTTTGATGAAGACCTAGTCCAAGTGGTTCTACACCAGTTCCATGGATCTCCAGGCTGTCTACAAGGAGCCATTCCCAGTAGCAGTAAGGACCACCAAGTGATGAGACTTCAACGAGAGGAAGGGCATCAGGATGGATTCGGCATGTCTGGAGAGAAGTAGTAGTCACACACAACTTAGAACACTGGAAGCTTGGGAGTGTGTAGCTTGAGAGAAAGAGAGAGAGAGACAGAGAGAGAAAATATTAGGTATGCTTGTGATCATGTGATGGTTAAAGACAATGTACATTATGTGCAAAGTGCAGGCAGGGACTCCGACATGACTAGCTATGACAACATAAATAAAAGCTAGAGCCAGAAGCTGACACAAAAGCTTCCTGGGACAACCCCTCCACAGTCAGCAAGCCTGAGAGAACATGCAAGAGTGGTAAATACAGTGGCTGAGAAGTGCAAGACAAAATAACAAATCTGAAAACAAAATAACTCCGCACGTGTACAAGAAATAAAGTTAGATACACAATTTCCTACATCCTGTATATCTTGAGTGACAGATTTCTGTAGGACAGATCAGCGGTAAGAATTCCATTCGCTAACTATACTTACCTTTTCTGGTTTGTCTAAATTGTCTATGTGTTTTTGAATTTATTATTTTGTTTTTTGATTTGTTATTGTATTTGTCATTTTCTTTTGCACTTTCTTGGCTACCGTAGGCAAGGCAACAGCATCCAAACATCCCACTTCACCAAACATTCTACACCCATGAATTCTCCAGATCTGTTCCTTTGCCTAAGAAAATCCATTAATAAAAAGGTTGACTAAACAAATGTATTTTCAGCCTGGACTTCCAACACTAATTGGAATGCTGTTCCATAACTGTGGGACTTTGTAAGAAAAAAAAAAACCACTTGGTGAGAGCAAACCATTTGGCAAATTACAGAGACTAGTTATTAAAAGCAAAAACTACTTACCTTATTATATGGCACCTGTCTGTCAGCTTGCCATCAGCAGCCTGCTGCAATCTCCCCCTCTTTCAGCTCCTTTTCAAACACATCGGCATCACCAATCATGTTGTGAAACTGCTTCTGTCAAACAAACTCTTAGAACCCTAGGTTTCAATCGACAAAAGTGGAGTTTATTGAGAATCAACAAACCTGAGCTGGTCCCTTGAAGCATCTCTTGAACTCAGCAGACCCTTTTATACTGTTTGAAGATGGTTACCACACTAGGTTGGAATTCCCCTGCAAAAACATCCACTATGACATTAGATAAACAAACCACTGTCAATCTAACCAACCACTAAATAAACTTAAAACAATATAACAAACGATTATCTCAGCCGAGAACAGATTCCCATCTGTTTTTTTTCTGGAGATATATGCACATGCACACACACATGCTTGCTGCATATTGGGTGTATTTCACATTTTATGATGAGCAGACGAATGGACTAGGGCAACTTCATAGGATTTTTTAGAAAATTAAAAAGATGGAAGAAAGTATACAAATAAATGTAGCAAGACTCAATTCTTGAGATTGTTATCTGACCTTTTCCCCACCCCTTATGTCATTGCCTGTATATGTTTCAAGTTTCATGCAAATACATGCACATCATCAGGAGTTAGAGCTGTTTAAGTAAATAAGGCTCAATAGTCATGATGTGAACCTACTCTTAGAAGTAATTAAGTCATGATTAAAATTCAGTACACCAATTTTAGCTCAAAAATACTTTTGGTTAGTGAGAACTAGCTAATTGAACTTAACTCCACCCCCTTGCAATATCCACACCCCAAACCTTGTAGACATCAGATCCTTGTACTGATAAGATAAAACTTAATTGAATTTCCCCACTGTGGGATCAATAATCACAGCTTATCGTGAACATAGTATCTTTCAATTCTGACTCAGATCCATACAAGCAATCATGAATTATATATTTCAGTACTCCAGGTCTGTCGCCTTAGAACTGATTGAGGTATGGTGGTCATATTGTTTACATAGGTCACACTTTGCCCAGGTTGACACCATAATTATGAATATAGGACAAAAATGCATCACTATAATTCCCAAATAAGTTGATCAAACTCGTCTCTCTTGCTCAAGTAGCAGAAGGAAGTGCTACACAATGACCATCTTTCATGATTCTAGAGGAAGGAGGGGGAATCCTAACAATCCAAAAGTACCTTCAGTGCTTGGACTTATAAACGGTAACACTTAACCTGCTGGAGATACAGGTTTGTGTTTATCTGTCAGTAAAAAACCTACTAAACTTCTCTTTTCATACAAGATTTTTTATTAAGAAACAAGATGCAACACAGCACAATTTCAGCAGGTTTATGCTGCCAGTCTCACTCGGCACATGTTCATCTGAATGATTTAAAACATTCTCCGGCATTATATATACAGACAAGTTTCCTCAAAACAAAAGTAGTATTTAAAAATTTAAACATTTATTTCTTTTATGTCCATACTAGCTTAAAGTATAAAGGAACAGAAAAAGTTGCAGGAGATCTAGACCAAATGACTTAGTAGGACAATGGTGGGGTGCATAACAAGGTCCTAAGACGAGACAGAAAAGAAAAGTGGGGCGAAAAAAGTAAGCTTATGGAGTCCCTTCAGTGTCTGTTCTCATATGGTCTTTCCCGTTGCTGGCATCTCTGCGGTGACTGTGTTCTCGGCTGTGACTGTGTTTGTGCATATGCTCTTTGCTGTGGCTGCACTCATGCTTCCTGCTCTTCTCCTCTGGTTCCTGACGGCTCCTGGAGCGTGACCGAGAACGTTTCCTACTCGAGCGCTCACCTTTGTGCCTCCTCTCTTTACTCCTACTTTGGCTTGACCGCTTGCTTTTACGCTCCTCCCTGTACCTCCTCTCCTCTCGCTCATCCTTGTGACGCCGTCCATCATCTTCTGCTTTGGCCCTCTTATCTTTTGAGCGCCCCCTTTCTCGCTCTGTGCCACTTGTGCGCTCTTTGTGCTCCCGCTCCTTCCGACGGCTTCGCTCTCTTTCACTCTCTCCATCCCGCTCTTTTCGCTCGTTCCTCTGTTCGCGACTCTTTCGCCTCTCTGAGGCTCGATCTGGGGTTTGAGAATGCCGACGATCCCTCTCTCGATCTCTGTCCCTGTCTGAAACCCTGTCACGCTCCACTCTGTCCCGTTCCCTGTCTCTATCTTTGCGCTGACGGTCCCTCTCTCTTTCAAGCTCACGGTCGAAGCTGGCTCCACGCCGTTCTCGATGGCGACTACGGCTCCGGGAGCGGTTTGGGGATCTTCGAGGGCTTGGTGTTCTCCTTGGGGACCTAGTGTGGAAAAACCCAACAAAACAATAGTAATGCTAGCAAAGCTGCAGTCACTAGTAGGTCAATTTACATGCATAAGTTTTGAACAACATTTCAAAGGTAGCCTGAATCTGAACAATTTATTAACCTGATCAGTCTAATAATTATGCTGGCTACTTGATCCATTTCTAAATTAACAATTCTTCTACAAGTTCTTACACCTTATATTTAAGTTAATTAACCCACTAATGCTGCAATCAAGTGTAAAACCCACCCTTCCTCTAAAATGAAATAACGATAATCTCTGAAGAGATAAAACTATAAGACAAGGGAATGCTTTTAAACAATTGCAATGTTGAATGAGAATCAGAGGTGACTATTACTATTATTTGATTATACTGAGTATATCATAACTACTAGGTCCCACTATGAACTGTGTATTTCTTTCTTTTTTTTCTGAAACACTACTGCTGTTACTATTATAGCCACACTCCTGAAAACATGCAATCCCACACCTTTTTCCACTGAAGAGTACAAATAATGCAATGAAAGTTTTCATCGCATGTTTTTTGTGTGCCACCAATGAAAAGCACTACAGGGTGTGTATTGTATTTCACAAACAGAATTGCACAGTGAATTAGAATGCAGCACAATGGTTGCTTTTAATGATGAATAATATTTTTCACTGAAGAGGTCAGATGATGCAAGAAATATAATGAATGTTCTGCATTTTGTTGTGGTGCTTTGGACTTGTGTTACTAATGAAAAACAATACCACCTGTGTAAATCATGTCATAACAGACAAGAATGACCAACTGTGCACTGACCTCTAAAGCTGAAGCAAGTATCCATACAGCCATAAACACAACGCTCAACACTATTTAATCTGTTTCTAATATGACAAAGCAAAACTTTCCAACACTTCTGAATTTGGCTACTAAGAATCCTGTGATGTACCTTGAGCGGTGCCAGTCTCCATCCTCCTCATCCTCTTTGCCCTCTTTTTGTGGTGGTTTGCGTGGTCGGTTTTTCATCTGTGTGTCGATGGTTTTCTGCACAGGCACTGGGATACGTGGAAACAGTGTGGAGAACCATTCAAGTTTTGTGAGGAAGGACCGCAGCATCTCACCAACAGTCATTACGCACCCACCGCCAGCCTTCACGTCCAGCTCCTGATCACACAAACACACAAAGTCTTCATTTACACCAGCCGCTCTAGCTGACCAACAGTTTCTTATAATTCAGGGTTGTCCTACTACTGAATGCACATACCAGTTCATAGTTTAGTGTTTTCTCTGCTTAAAACAAAACAGATTTGTATTAATCATTAGTTTTTAACTAAGTGGTGATCATGTAGCGAAAACTACAATTATGTAGCCTATCTAATTTTTTAATGTAAAGACCTCGAAGTTCTCCAAGTCCGGTCAAGAAACCCACAGTGCTATGCAGTGTCATTTTTTCATCAGTACCAAACTCATAATTAAAACCCTAAATAGGTCCACAATTTACAAAAATGTTTAATGAGGCATTATAGAGCAGGGAAAGCACTAAGTGCACTCCAGAATTTAAAGTGGGCAAACAAAATCCCTGTCTGTGATGACCAAAACTGAAACTTCACCTCTGTTTTCATCAAACTCAATATTCATATGCTCCATTTACTGCATGAGTGAGTGCAAGATGGTGCTGGTGTTACATGAAAAGATGGACCAATCCAAAATAGCTAATTATATCAGCCCAGAGCACACACATTGTAGCCACACATACAGGATGAATGGATATTAGTTGGCCTTTTTTTATATAAAAGAAACAAACAAAGCAAAACACTAATCCAAAAGGGTAGCTATAAGTTCATGCTGACATAATTAACTGTTGCTTAAAATCAGTCTTAGAAAAGATGACAGAAAGCCTGCTTGTGGGGTAACAGTCACTAACTAGGATTCTGGAAAATATTAAATTGCAGAAAAAGCCACAGATGTTCGAAATATCAACGGTCTGGGCAAATTCTATTGCCATTCTTTAAAATACTCCTTGTATCTTTTTCAGCCACACATCTAAATGCTAAAGCTCCAGTCTGTTGTTAGGGGAGCTACAGTATAGGTACACTGTGACTTTAGAGTGAGAACAGGAAGGGGTTCTGTTTGCACTCACGCACGCAAACCTGCAGTGCTGGGATATATTACTCCCATTCACCTTCTGCATAAGGCCATCTGAGAAAGAGAAGAGTGCAGTTAGCTAGACTTACACACAAACGTCCAGACATACCTCTATATTCACACAATTAGGATTTCAGTCAGCTTAGCAAATGAAAAGAAGTGCTCTCCATTCTAAAGAACAAGTAGAAACACTTCATGCTAGACTGCTGATGTTTATTACATTAGCTATAACTTGTTAGACCTCATACTTGATGAAAACGTGGAAACATTTTCCTAATTCCAATTTAATGGTCAACATAAATTGTCCTGGAGGTATTTATAAGCTATTTCTTTTTTCATTTAATTAAAACACATTACACAAGGGCAGGGAAACATTTATTAGCTAGGTCACTGGGCAAGCAAAAAGTCCAGTATGCTTCCTGTCTCATGTTTTGGTTGCCCAGAAAACCTAAATAATTGAATGAGTCATGAATGACTCAAATGAGTCCTTGAATCCCCAGAGTGTCTACTATTCTACTTAGCCATAATATTTATTCTTTTCTAAAAATGTTTTAGATGCAATACATATGTTTGCACCTTCAGCAAAATAGTAGCAACTCTGGTTAAAACTTTGGTTGAGTTGTGCTCTCCACACATGACTGTGCGGTGCCTTCAATTTTGCTCAACATTACACAACGTGCTTGGAATTCTCATTTTAGGATTCTTCCTTTTTTGATTATTAGGGAGCAAAGCATTAACTGATTGGATGTCTATTCTTTTTTGCACCAACTTATCAAGCAGACCAAAACCATAGGTCATAGAGGACAACCATTCCGGCAAAAGAGATGAACATAATTAATAGACCAAAAAGTAAAACACTGTGCTATAGCACTGCCATCAGTCTGATGTAATGCAGTGTTTTACTTTCTACTATGAAGTTATATCTTATTGTGTCTGACTGGCAATCAGCCAATCAACTTTCAGGAGACACTTGACAAGGTTAACACTAGGCATTTGTTCAGACTGAACATGTTTCTGTTACTCACTGATACAGACACCAACTCTATTAGCAGGGGAAATTGCAACAGCACTTTTGCAATTTTTGGAAAAGCCACATTTAATTATCAGTTATGAGTATAACTGCTGACTAGGGAAAGATGATTGACTGGCTATAGAACTGGTCAGTTTTGGCCTAATTTTGAGATTGTTGATTTTTTTTTTTTCTCTAGCCAATTGGATGAATACAAAACACCAAATTAGCTGTGCTGAAGTAATAATGAATAATTGACCTGTGTTAGATCATGATAATGCTGTTTGTTCTAAACCTGATAGGGCACTTTTCACAGTCGGGGTAAGGAGCAAACATCCTTACTGGGACAACCAATCAACCTTACTCTGGATGAACATTAAGCAAAATGAAGGCAAAGGTGAAAAGTCAGCAATATGCATCACAATTTCAATCTTAAGGTTAGATTCTTTTTCACAAAAATCACAAAGGTTATTCAAAAAATAATGAGCAACTAAGCAATCACGGTTCAGGACCCCACCCCCAGACATGCAGGTAAACAATGAACTAGAAACTTCTAACTGATCTTGGCAAAACAAGTATTTTAAAGCTGAAAAATTAGGTTTCAGTGAAAACAAGACCTGAAACTTCCAACACAAATACTATCCTTTCTGCAGTAGTTCTCCAACTGGTGGAGAAGAGGGCCAGTGACTACACCATGAAACAGCCCATGCTTCAACATATTCAATGTAAAAGAAAGCTGAAAGTATTACCCGTGGCGACATACCTCCTCATCATCTAGGAAGGGCTCAAACCACTCAATCAGGTCTGCAGGGGGTTGTGTGTATCTGTAAATCATAAAAGGTCTGTATTATACCTCAGCAAAATGTCACAATATATAACTACTCAGCATTTTATTAGGACCACCCATAGAGCAACTCATTCATGCAATTATTTAATCAGACAATCAAACGGCAGCAGCACAAGGGCCGATCACCTGGTCTTTTTACACTCTGTATATGCACACACACACACTAATATATATATATATATATATATATATATATATATATATATATATATATATATATATATATATATATATATATATATACATACATACATACATACATACACACACACACACACACACACACACACACACACACACACACACACACACACACACACTGACCAGCCATAACCATAGCCGAATAAGCAACAACGATGAATCGGTCTACTGGGAGGAGATCTGTCAGGTGTTCCATGAACAAAGAGCTCATTGTGGACAGCAGCAGACATCAACGAGTCTGAAGTAGAGCGTATCTCCAGCTTTAAGTTCCCGGGCATCCACATCTCTGAGGATCTGTCTTGGCATTAGAACACCTCAACTCTGGTTAGGAAGGTGCAACAGCATCTTTACTTCCTGAGAAGATTAAAAAAAAAGTTCACCTATCCCCCAAGATCCTGACCAACTTTTACCGCTGCATTATTGAGAGCATCTTGAAGAGCTCCATCACAGTGTGGTATGACAGCTCCACAGTGTGTTAAAAGAAATCACTGCAAAGGGTGGTGAAAACCACCCAACGAATCATCGGCACCCAAGTACCTGCCATTGAGTCTCTTCACCACAGTAAATGATGCACAAAATCAACAAGGACTCCTCCCACCCATCACAAACTGTTCAACCTCCTTCCATCCAGGAGGAGATACAGGTCCATCCGCACCAGAATCTTATGAACTCTACACTACACCGCTAGGATACTCATGTCTCACTACACTTCACCACCTTGCAGTTCTGCTCCACCCTGTAGATTCTGCTATAATATAATTATAACTATAATATTTTCTGCATTTGAATATAAGAATTTCTACTATTGGCACTTATGGTAGATGCTAAACGGCATTTCGTTGCTATGTACCTGTACTTTGCAATGACAAAGTTCTATCTATCTATCTATCTATCTATCTATCTATCTATCTATCTATCTATCTATCTATCTATCTATCTATCTATCTATCTATCTATCTATCTATCTATCTATCTATCTATCTATCTATCTATCTATCTATCTATCTATCTATCTATCTATCTATCTAAAAAACGGCTTGAGGCATGGACTCCACAACACCTCTAAAGGTGTGCCGTGGTGTCTGGCACCAACATAGTTGCAGCAGATCCTTTAAGCTTTGTAAGTTAATAGAGGTGCCTCCATGTATCAGACTTGTTAGGTCCAACAAAGATGCTCGATCAGAGACAGTTGGGGAAATTCAAGGTCAAGTCAACACCTTTAAGTCTTGTTCCTCAGACCACATATTCCCATAAAGGGATGTACTTGGTCTGCAACAACGATTAGGCTGGTGGTGTGTGTCAAAGTAACACCGGCCTGAATGCCAGTATCCAAATTTCCCCAGAGCATTGCACTGCCTCTCCACCAGCTTGCCTTCTTTCCTGTGCATCCCAGTGCCATCTCTTCCCCAGGTTAGTGACACACATGCACCCATCCATGCACAGGATATAAAAGAAAATGCGATTTAGCCCACACTCATCCATTTCCGCATGGTCTAGTTCTGATGCTCACATGCCCATTGTAAGCACTTTTGGCATTGAGCAGGGGTCAGCATGGGCACTCTGACTGGTGTGCAGCTACACCATCCCATACACAGCAAGCTATGAAGCACTGTGTGTTCTGACACCTTTCCATCATAGCAAACATTAAGTTCTTCAATTGTACCAGATGGGCTAGCCTTCATTCTCCATGTGCATATATGAGCCTTGGGTGCCAGATTACTGGTTGTCCTTTCTTGGACCACTTTTTTTAAATAATTAAACACTACATACTAGACACACCTGATATGCACCGACCCAATTGTTTAGCCATCACTAATTGGCCCTTCTCATAGTTGATCCTTATGCCTGTCCATTTTTTCTGTTTCCAACACATCAACTTCGAGAATGGGCTGCCTAATAGGCCCATAAATCAATGTTATTCATATCACCTTTCAATGATTTTAATGTTATGGCTGATCAGTGTATATAAACATAATATATACACAAGGGTGAAGTGGCCAGACTGAAATATCTTAAAGGGAACTTCTACATGTTAATCATTATTCTTACTGAAGTTCCCATAAAGCCAAAGTAAACAATGAACTTCTTGGGAGTTTTTTTTTTTTGTTTTTTTTTTTAAAAAACAGAATCATTAAGGAACAAATCTAAAGTTTCACTTATCACATTATGTGATGTTCTGCACCATAGTATTGAATTGTTCACAGCAAAATTAATGTTAAAAGAATGGATTCTTACCGTATATACATGAAGCCAAGTGCTCGGATGTACGGGGAGTCTGTGTGTGTAATAAGACCCATCACCTGTTTGCGAGTTAGTTTCAGTGTGAACAGCTTATACAGTAGGCAAAAAGCTGTAGAGACGATACCACCTGTGCCTACACCTCGCACCTAAAACAAAAACAGAATTTGCATGACACTCGAGAACTTTGTTTCAAAGATCAGACCACAAGGACTAGTATAATCAATTACATACACCCTTATGCTTGAAAACTATCAACGGCAACATATTTACAGTACTACAACACTACAGTGACCTTCAGAATTATAGGTAAAATAGAAAGATCAAAAATGAATTAATTAAAACTTCAAAAATTATTTGAAGTATAAAAATAATGTTTTACCATATTGGCATGAAGTTCTGAAGTATAAACAATAAAATGCTTACAACTGTATGATGTAATATTTTACTGTAAAATATCAGTCAACCTTTTATATATTTGAAGCTGTCTGTGTAATTTGTCTGTGCTGAGCTTCTATACTCACATTGCCCACCACCTGACCCCCACTGCTAGCAAGGTTGAATAGATTTCTCATGTTACATAATGCTTCTCAGCTTAGACCTAGACCTTTTGCTTCCAGGTTTAGTGGCCTGAAGCAAAACCACTAACAGTGAACCTATTTAACTGACTGCATCACTGGCAGCAAACTGAGATTAACAAAGGAGTGGACTTTTACTTGTTATAGATTTCTGTGTGGGTTTCCCTTGGAATAGCACACATTGGGGTGAACCACCAAACTGCTTTATATTTTATATTTTTGAATCACTTCACTCTTTTCTTTTTAAAATCCTTGAACACTGTTTACAAAGTGTCTCTTTATCTCTCACAGAACAGAACCTCCAAGATCACAACCAGTCTGGCTTCGAAGCGGAACATTTCAGAGAGTGCCCTTCTTAGCTGTCAATGAGACGCTATGAAGCTAACATGATGCTAGATTAGCCAAACTTTCATCCATCTTCATCCTCCTTAATCTTTTAGCAGCATCTGATATGGTCAAACAAGACTCTTCAATCCACCCACAAGTGTCTCTTTTTGTGGAGCAGCATGGCAATGGCTTGCTTCCTACCTGGAAAGTTATTCACATCAGGTAACATGGAGGGGATTGACATAAGCTCCACAAATCTCCACTGGTGTCCCATAAGGCACAGTACTTGTTCCTCTTCTTTTCTCCCTCTAGACTCACTTTCTTGGCAAAGTTATATTTTCACATGGGTTCTTTTAATACTTCTATCCTGATGACACTCAACTCATTATCCCCTCCTCAAACTGCTGGTCATCCCAGGTTATTCATCCCCATGTCAGGATCTTGCAATCTCCCTGGACAATTCTCTGATCTCCACTTAGGCCACTGCTCACAACCTTGGGGTAATCGTGGTCAATCAATTCTCCTTTACGATATCAGAAGAATTTGGCCAATTATATACATACAAGCTACTCAGGTGCTTGTTCAAGTTAGTCATTTCAAGCTTGGACTATGGCAACTCGCTTCCGGCAGGTCTATCTCTGAGTGCAATTCGAACTCTGCAAATGATCTAAGATGCAGCTGCATGACTTGTTTTCAACCTTCCAAAGTACTCCCACACCAGCCCATCACTCTGCCCCCTCAACTGGCTTCCAGTACCTATACACATCAGATTTAAATTTTGATGCTAGCCTACACAGCCAAAAACGGACTAGCACCCTCTTACACCCAAAGCACTCATCACACCCTGCTCAGCACCACGCTTGCTAATATCTTCCAGAACTGCTTGACTGGTCCCACCATCTCACAAGGTACAAGGCAGGTATGCATTAAGACTCTTCTATGTTTTGGCACCTAGATAAAGAAATGAGCTCCCCATTAATGAACAGCAAAGTCACTGCAGAGTCTCTTTAAATGACAGGTGAAGACAGAAGCCCTTCCTCTTCCTGAAATAATTAAAATTAGCACTTTACAAACAACAACAAAAATTTTGACTGATGCTATTCTTAGTTTGCAACCTAGAAAACCAGTATCAATGTATTCATTGTAAAAAATAATCTGGATAAAACACACCAAACTATTATTTGGTAACCCGTTTATAATGTTTCAAGGTCTTATAGGCAAAATTTTGCGTGCAAATGAAACAAACTCAGCAACAACATCGCTGACAGTGCATGTTGGAGGCTTCAGTCACCACCGAGTCAAGTCCATCTTGTTAGTCATTTGTATGCTGGAACCACAATTTAAATACAAGAAAAATTTATTGATACCAAAATCAGCTGGTTACAACAATAATTCTATAGACATCATACAATCATTTATCCACTTACTCTTGAAATCATGCAAAAACCTCAGAGAGATGCACAAGCACACTGATGGATGGATGGACATTTGACTTTGCTGTGAGCTTCATCCTGTTTAGCTCAATTCCAAACATTATCAACTTAAATCCTATGGGAGAATGTAGCGGAGTTATGTTCGGTTTAAGATGTCAGATTAATGTCTAAGTCTTCAAAATGGGGTCTTACACATAGCTCAAAAGGACAGATTCACTTAGGTTTGGCCTTGTACAAATGTAGATGCTGTGGATGACAAACTGGAGAGTAAGCTGAATTGTGCTGGCTTACATAAGCTGCCATGTTGCTCCACATGTCTGCTTCTAGCAATATCAAAGGGAAATGGTTACAACTACATAGATTATTCTATACTTGCTAACAAGAACGCAATCAATAATTCATGTTCAAATACACTTATCAGCTATAACGTTAAAACCAGCTGACTAATATTGTGTTGGTCCACCTTTTGCCACCAAAGCAGCTCAGACCCAAGTAGGCATAAGACCTCTGTAAGTATGAACGTGTATTGTTTATTAAACTTTATTAAATAGATTTGTTTGTTATTTTAAATAACTGTGGAGGAGGAGAATTTTATTCTGTAACTCTATAGTTTTATATTCTATATTGTTCTTGGGGGTTCTATAGCAAAATTAATAAAAAACAATTGGAGAAAAAAAATGATGAAGTTAATTAAGAAGTGGTTGAATGTGCTTCTTTGCTCTCTCCTGATTAACACTACCACTTAAGCAGTTTTAACAGTCAAAATGTCAGTCTGAAATACGACATAAGCACCACCTATTGCAGTCAAAGCCAGTCAACGCTGCGCTACTACTTCCACCAGAAGCTGTACCGAGATTATTTTATTGGTAAAGTAGATCCAGAAGCACATACTTCTACTTACCCCTCCGCACATTCCAGTCTGCCCTGCCGTCTTCCTGCTGCCTTTCTCCCACGGCTCCACATGCGTTACCTGAGATCAAACAAAACTCTGTCACACAGACTTCTACAGTATGGCATTACTGATGAAAATACAACATATTAGAAACTTTTTAAGGCTGTGCAAACAAGTATCTGTGGTGATGCACGGGCTATAACACTGCACAAGGTTTGCGTGGGACAAACTTTGCACACACTCGCGCTCCGGCAGTTCTTCTGTTCCCGCATGGCAGCAATATTTTGTAAGGAACTTAGCTGGATCCATTTACAAAAACAAATGAACCACATTAGCAATTTATGCCTCGGTTAAGCCTGACCTGGATAATGCAATAGATAATTGAAAAAGTAAGAATTAAAATAAACAGGATAATCGTTTCGGACAGCGCGAGCTCCCCTGATAACGAACACGGCCTTTCATATTGTCTCTTATCTGACTTTTCTGTTTGTGCAAATTCACACATCTACAAGCCACAGAGTCAGAGTTTCCTGCTTCAAAACTATTTATCAGCTGTTTAACTGAGCTCCTCGTCCCCCACATTTCGGGGAATTGCTATTAGCACAGATCGCTAACTGATTTTAAACTAAGACAACCAAAGTTACCTTGATCATCGCTGTTGGAATTGGGTTTTTTTTTGTTTGGCGATGAAAACAATGGTAAAATGACCAAACGCGTGTATTACTAAAAAATCGTAAAAATTTGCTTCATCCGATTTTGTTTAGATCAACTAATCCGATAAAAATGAACAGATCTGCACAAAACTCTCAGGCTTCATTCTAGTAATCAACATCGGCTAACCAATACACACAAATAATTCAAAACACGTGCTTATTAATTTCTGCTCAGTATGCATGTAAACATTTCCTTTAGAGAGAAAACACCTCGTGTTTTCGAACACACTCGACTCCCGTTATAAGACGGTTCTGGTTATAATAATAAATATTATTGTCGTGCAAGTTGCAACTTATTCTTGCCCTAATGTTATATCTGATCCTAACAGAGAGCTAGCTAAAGTCAACGTGCTCCTCTACTAGTTACAGTTGATCTGTGGTGCACTCCAGAACTAACAAGAAAACTGTCGCGAGAGCACTTGGAGACCTGGCAAGCTAACTAAGGCAGCTGTAGCATCGCGGGCCCGCTAACTGTGTAGCACTAGCTGGCTTTACCTTGAAGTAGATCTCGTCCACGACCTCATGGTAGGTCTTCAGCTCATACAACTGAACCTTGAAATACGGAGATGATAACACATTTGTGAGAATCATAGGGTTTAGATTCATTGTCTTCTCATTGCCCCACAGAGGTAAAACGTTGCCGTGTTTCCCTGAAGGAGGTTTGCTCACGGCCTGCTGCTGTTGAGGATTCCCCGCCATAGCTCTTAGATGCGGCAAAAAACAGGAGCTAGCTGTTTAGCTAGTTGCCGTACACAACCAGTTTTAGTACTAACTATAGTGTCATTAAAACTAAATTTGCTGTAAATCTCATTAAAAAACGAGTTATGCGTTATTAAACTAAATTAGTCTAAGTATTAAAACGGTATTTATCAGAAACAATTTTCAGCAACACGGGGTCAGTTAAACGCAAAGGAAGACAGCTAACGTTACCGGAGACAAGGCGGAAACGGAAATTACGCTTCGAAATGCGCTTTGAAAACTAGCATGTTGTAGTCCAATGCAGGCACGTTTAGGGCTTTGATTTGTCCGTTTTAATATGTAATGTTTGTTGCAGCTTAGGTTCTATTCTTTGCAAATAGTTTTGAAAAACACAACAACATTTTCCATAATTGCACACACATTGGTGTTTGCTTTTGATAAGAGAAAGAAAAGCCTATACAAAAGACTCCTCGCCTAAATCCAGGGTGATTATGATTCGTAAAAAAAGTGTGTGCATTATATCGTTCTTTATTTTTAGTTTTCGTCCAACAATACCTTGTATTTCATGAATGTGCATTATACCTCCAGTTGCCAGTTTATTAGATATAAGGACCCCATGTACATGTATTTTTCGGTATACAATCATTACGGTAGCTTACAATGGCTATGCAAAGTTTGTCATGGCCCATCAATGGAAACATATCGTCTTTACTGCTTGAACATAATATCAGTGGTGGGCCATACAGGATTGACACAAACATCTTAGTAGGTGCTGTGATGATAGAAGTGCATCAGGTGGAACAATATTGTTGGGATTTTTTAAAACCTTATCCCTGGTTGGTTGAAAAGCCATTCGGATCCAGCTGCTCAACCTCCTCCCATGGACCCGCTTCAGCAACCTTCTGTTAGTCCTGCCAGTCCACAGCTACCTGTTGGCTGCCTGCCCGGTTACAATAACTGTTGTATAAGAAATTGGCAAAATAAAAGCAGATGAGCTTAAATTGCCCACTGACTCCGTTAAACTCAGTGCACTGCAAACTAGATTCAGAGAGACCAGAGACTGGGTCGCTCTGTCAAGTTCCATTTTTGGGAAACAAAGAAAAATCTCTGATGGGTTTTTCAGCAAGACTTTATATCCAATGTTGAGATAATGTTGAACCTTAATCTTAGCAAAATTTGGCAGTAGTGCACTCCCGTTGATTAGAAAGGCACTGAGTGCTGACCAAGAAATTGTGTTTTTTTATATAACAGCTTCACCAAAAAGGTTGCAAACCTTTTTAAGTGACAGCAGCAGGAATCAGCGTTTACAAAAGTTTTCAGATACATGCTGGTCTCATCCCGATGTGTGCATTAGCACTATCATCCAAAACTGTGACAATGGATCACCTAGAAGCTAGAATAAAGCAATGTCAAAGCAAATCAATGGAGTCTTTTGATTTTATTATCAGTGTTATTGTGATTCAGGATTTACTGCAATATCTAACGCCTTTTAGCAACAGTTTGCAAAATCCAACTTGTGATCTACCAAGTGCTGCTAGTAATGGAGGAGAGTAAAGTTCAAACAGATATGCAAGGTTTATCTTTTATTAATAATTTATTGTCATTTCTTGAGTATTTGTGCGTGTGTGTGTGAGCACAAGCACTTTATAGTTGGGGCAGGAGCGGTGTTAGTTCTGTGCATACCCTGAGATAAATCCTGCAGACGCCCCTATATTCAACTAGCTTTCCACTTCTGATAACAAATCAGTTTTCTTGCTGCTAAAATTAAACTTTCTGCAGGAAGCGGGTTTATATATAAATTCCTCGAGTGTATATATACATCATATGAAATGATGGAGAAACAGTGTTTGGTCTACTGTCTTCTCTTCCATTGGTAGTCACTGTACCAAGTCACTCCATTAAAATTTTTTAAACTTTGTCAAATCACTGGGTATCTAGTCACTAGATCCAAATCTGGTTGCTGTCACTTATGTCTCTAGAAATCACCAGCTCTCATTGAAAACAAGTGGTCTCTGGTCACTTTGTTGCTGTGAGTCACCTGTATGTGTGAACATCGCATACCAGGTTGGACCAGAAATGATGAGATGGGGGTAGGCTTAGGACAACTTAAAAGAAACTCTTTAGTTTTTGTACACTATTGTCACTTTCCAGTGATTTCATTTTACAGATTACTTACAGTTTTATTTTTAGTGAAAATTAAATCTGCACACTTGCTGCATAACATACAGTGGTGTGAAAAAGTGTTGGTCCCCTTCCTTATTTTTTACTTTTTTGCATGTTTGTCACACTTTAATGTTTCAGATAATCAAACACATTTAAATATTAGTCAAAGATAACACAAGTAAACACATCATGCAGTTTTTAAATGAAGGTTTTTATTATTAAGAGAAAACAAAATCCAAAACTACATGGCCCTGTGTGAAAAAGTGTTTGCCCCCCCTGTTAAAACATAGCTTAACTGTGGTTTATCACACCTGAGTTCAATTTCTCTAGCCACACCCAGGCCTGATTACTGCCACACCTGTTCGCAATCAAGAACTCACTTAAATAGGACCTGCTTGACAAAGTGAAGTAGACCAAAAGATCCTCAAAAGCTAGATGTCATGCTGAGATCCAAAGAAATTCAAAACCAAATGAGAAAGAAAGTAATTGAGATCTATCAGTCTGGAAAAGGTTGTAAAGCCATTTCTAAAGCTTTGGGACTGCCGCGAACCACAGTGAGAGCCATTATCTACAAATGGAGAAAACATGGAACAGAGGAGAACCTTCCCAGGAGTGGCCGGCCAACCAAAATTACCCCAAGAGCGCAGTGACAACTCATCCAGGAGGTCACAAAAGACCCCACAACAAACATCCAAAGAACTGCAGGCCTCACTTGCCTCAGTTAAGGTGAGTGTTCATGACTCCACCATAAGAAAGAGACTGGGCAAAAATGGTTTGCATGGCAGAGTTCCAAGACAAAAACTGCTGCTGAGCAAAAAGATCATAAAGGCTCGTCTCAGTTTTGCCAGAAAATATCTTGATGATCCCCAAGACTTTTGGGAAAATACTCTGTGGACTGACGAGACACAAATTGAACTCGACAAAGGTCTGTGTCCCATTACGTCTGGCGTAAAAGTAACACCGCATTTCAGAAAAAGAACATCATACCAACAGTGGTGGTAGTGTGATGGTCTGGGGCTGTTTTGCTGCTTCAGGACCTGGAAGACTTGCTGTGATAAATGGAACCATGAATTCTGCTGTCTACCAAAAAATCCTGAAGGAGAATGTCCGGCCATCTGTTTGTGACCTCAAGCTGAAGCGAACTTGGGTTCTGCAGCAGGACAATGATCCAAAACACACCAGCAAGTCCACCTCTGAATGGCTGAAGAAAAAACAAAATGAAGACTTTGGAGTGGCCTAGGCAAAGTCCTGACCTCAATCCGATTGAGATGCTGTGGCATGACCTTAAAAAGGTGGTTCATGCTCAAAAACCCTCCAATGTGGCTGAATTACAACAATTCTGCAAAGATGAGTGGGCCAAAATTCCTCCACAGCGCTGTAACAGACTCATTGCAAGTTATCGAAAACGCTTGATTGCAGTTGTTGCTGCTAAGAGTGGCCCAACCAGTTATTAGGCTTAGGGGGCAAACACTTTTTCACACAGGGCCATGTAGTTTTGGATTTTGTTTTCCCTTAATAATAAAAACCTTCATTTAAAAACTGCATGATGTGTTTACTTGTGTTATCTTTGACTAATATTTAAATGTTTGATTATCTGAAACATTAAAGTGTGACAAACATGCAAAAAAATAAGAAATCAGGAAGGGGGCCAACACTTTTTCACACCACTGTACTTGTCTTTTTTTGTCTGGAAGAAATTGCATCTCCTCTTCTTCCCACCATATTTCTATTACTTACTATGTCATAGGCTCTGAAAAGTGCCTCAGATGTTTTCTCACCTAAAAGTTTTTGAATCTTATCACCATGTCAAGGCCTGCATTGACTGCCGCCAGACTTTCCCATCCAAACAACACAGGTTTATGCCTAGTCTACTTTTCACTTTTTCCAGTATTCTCTCATAACTGCCCAATAGTTTACAGGAGTCTACTTAGAAAGATTTTGTGGTGGAAATCCCAACATATTTTGTTTTCGATATTTTTATAGAATTTTTATTTATTTTTTTTATTGAAAAAGTTGACTCTCCTTAACCCTTATCCCACTTGGTCTTAATGCACATGATACAAGTGAAGTTTTTAACATTGGCATATTCTCCATTTGAGCTTGAAATCCATTCAATACATGGCAGCTAAAATTGAATGTTGGAATAGGACCTACAATATGTAAAAAATGTGTAGAGCCTATACAATAATGATTTAACTTTTGAGATGAACAGCAGTTTATTTTGCTGGGATTGAGTTTCAGCTAATGATATGTCAGAGCAGAAACTGTGGTGTCTGAGGGAGGAAAGGAAAAGATAAGTTGAGTGTCCTCAGCATACCAGTGGTAAGAGAACTCGTATGAGGATATAACTTTGCCAAGAGAGTGAGTATTGATTTTGAGCAGCACACAGAACACTTTTGGTGCAAAATACAATGGAAGTTTAAAATGGGCTGCTTTTCTTGTTCACACAAAAGAGCAACAAATCCTTTATTTTTTTTATTTCAACATTTTGGGAAATCCATCTGTACATACAGAAACAGACTTATCCAGATGGAGCTTCTTCTCTGTGGTAATGTGCGTAAATGATTGAAACACATCTTTCCCTCATCTTGAGCCATGGGCAAGATTCTCCTCAAGCAATGTGTCACCTGTTACATATCACCTGATAACACTGAGCTGTGATCTATTGCATCCAAGGCAATAGAAATGTAGCTACCTGCAATGATGTCCCTAATTTGTGTCTCTTTAATTGGTTTCTATTAGATTAAAATAGGCCGCTTGTTCTAACAGGGCATTATTTTATGACTTATGATTCATGACCATATTTTGTGACCTTGCTTTGCTTGTCTTAGCTCTGTGAAAAGGACAGAGATAACCAGGTGAGGGTTGCTTTGATCAGACTTTGTAATGTTGACTCATGACTGCACATTTGTCTTTACTTTGTGTGAGAATGTCCGCATATGAATTCAGAATGCACACACACACACACACACACACACACACACACACACACACACACACACACACCTGATCTTGTTTACATGCACATGTCACTTTAAATATTTGTACTATAACTTTAACTATTATAACTGTGTTAACTATCTCTGCTGCTATTCTTGCACTCACTGTACAACACCGTTCTTTGCACTCACTGTACAATGCTGTTATTTTTTCGCACAAAGTCTGTGTTATGTGTCTTGTTTGTCTGCACTGTCTCGTCATTCCCTGCACTTATGTTGTATGTTTAGTTTTAAAATTCTGCACCTTAGTTTAGCTTCATGTTTGTCCGCGTCACCCTGTATTTTGTTTTTGTTATGTGTAGCACCTCTAGTCCAGGAGGAACTTTGTTTCATTTCACCATGTACTGCATCAGCTATATATGGTTGAAGTGACAATAAAAGCTTCTTTGACTTTGACTTTGACTTTGATATACACTGATCAGCCGTAACTTTATCAAGCCTGCAGAGGCAGTGTCATGCTTTAGGCAATGTTCTGCTGGGAAACCTTGGGTCCTGCCATCCATGTGGATATTACATTGACACGTACCACCTACCTAGGTCACACCTCCCTAAAATATTGTGTTGGTATCCCTTTTGCTGTCAAAACAGCCCTGACCCAATGAGGCATGTACCACACTAGATCCCTGAAGGTGTGCTGCGATATCTGGCACCAAGATGTTAGCAGCAGGCCATTTAAGTCCTCTAAGTTGTGAGGTGGGGCCTCCATGGATCTGACTTTTTTGTCCAGCACATCCCACAGATGCTTGATTGGATTGAGATCCGGGGAATTTGGAGGCCAAGTCAACACCTTAAACTCGTTGTTGTGCTCATCAAACCATTCCTGAACCATTTTTGCTTTGTGGCACAGCACATAAACCTGCTGAAAGAGGTCACAGCCAACAGGGAATACTGTTTCCATGAAAGGGTGTATATGGTCTGCAACAATGCTTAGGTAGGTGGTACGTGTCAATGTAATATCCACATGGATGGCAGGACCCAAGGTTTCCCAGCAGAACATTGCCTAAAGCATGACACTGCCTCTGCAGGCTTGCCTTCTTCCCATAGTGCATCCTGGTGCCAAGTGTTCCCCAGGTAAGCGACGCACACGCACCTGGTCATCCACGCGATGTAAAAGAAAACGTGATTCATCAGACCAGGCCACCTTCTTTCATTGTTCCGTGGTCCAGTTCTGATGCTCACATGCCCATTGTTGGTGTTTTTGGTGGTGCACAGGGGTCAGCATGGGCTCCCTGACTGGTTTGCAGCTATGCTGCTCCATATGCAACAAACTGAGATGCACTGTGCTTTCTCACACCTTTCTATTAGAACCAGCAATAACTTCTTCAGCAATTTGAGCAACAGTAGCTCGTCTGTTGGATCAGACCACACAGGCCAGCCTTCGCTCCCCCATGCATCATTGAGCCTTGGCTGCCCATGACCCTGTCGCCAGGTCACGACTGTTCCTTCCTTGGAGCACTTTTGATAGATATTGACCACTGCAGACCGGGAACACCCCACAAGAGCTGCAGTTTTGGAGATGCTCTGATCCAATCTAGCTGTCACAATTTGGTCCTTGTCAAACTCGCTCAAATCCTTATGCTTGCCCATTTTTCCTGCTTCTAACACATGAACATTTAGGACAAAATGTTCACTTGCTGCCTAATATATCCCACCCACTAACCGGTGCCATGATGAGGAGATAATCAGTGTTATTCAGTTCACCTGTCAGTGCTCATAATGTTATGGCTGATCGGTGTAAGCTGCCTGTGAAATCCTTAAAGTAGAGAGATTCTAGTTGAACTTTGTGTGTGTTTGCTTGTGTGTGTGTGTGTGTGTGTGTGTGTGAGGTCTATCTCCAAGTGCTCGTAGTGGAAGACATTCCCTTGTCCATCCTCACCATTCCTCACAGTTTTCCATCATAATAACATGATCACGAACCATTCTTGCATAACATGACATATCTTGTATTTTCCTTTTTATTTTTTTCTTTGTTTCACAATTGCCAAAGCACATGCAAAGCTAGAACAATTGAGCTCATTGCTTTGGTTGGACCATGCTCATAAAGAAACTGAAAACAGCAGTGGTTATGTTGTTTTTAACCAATTTATGAATTAGACTGGGACATTACCGCTTCATTCCTCATTACCTCTCCACTCCACATTGTTGGATAAAATTTGAGCTTGTTGTGCCACATTACAATTGTGTTGGTGTATACATCACAATAATACTTTTAAAATACAATTTTTCTTTATTAGTTTTACTTTTCACTGAATAATTTATAGCAATTTTTGGATATGATTTAAGATGAATAACTGAATAGCAAGCTGAGAACTTAAATGGTAACTATTTCCATATAATGCTCACAACCTAATATTTTTCTGTTGTTTGTGGTTAGAGTCGAAGGAACAACTAGTTATGCTATTTAAATTAAGCTCATTTTCCCATACCATTATTATAGGTTTATGTTAAATATGAATTACACAAATACTATATTCCAAATTTTATTGTGCTATATGTTAAATATATTAATATTTAAGCTATATTAATATGCAGCATATTGCATGAAATTACTTATGTGGAAGAGGTGGCATGGTCGAGTGCCGGTTTATAAATGAAGGCTTGAGCCAAAGAAGGTGAGTGATAAGGACTGCAGAATAAAGTGTTATTTTTGAGTTGTTCCGGTGCCTTCTGTTTCAAACAAGATTAAGTCCCTCACCATTCTCCCTAAGATCCTGCTCCAGATTCTGGTCCAGCTGTTGCCCTAGCAAAAATGGAAGGATGACCCTAAACTGTTCAAGAAGCTATACAAGCACTTTACAGAAGTGTGAGCTAGCCTGTTGCTCAGTAGGTGACCCACCTATTGCTGTTCTTGACTGGCGAAGCTCAAATCGTGGCCCAGCAGCTGGAGTACCCAGAACTGAAGTGTTTGCCCAGAAGCTCAGGGATACCTGCCAAAGATGGTTGCTGGCTGAGGGACACGGCACTGTAAAAGGATCAACCTCAAAACACTTGAACCACCGACCAGCGTCACTCCTCAAGTTGGTCCAGTTAGCAGAGGACCACTTGGCGGCATATCTGAGGCCAAGCGAACTCTGTATTATACCCCCCCCATATTCTTTTCCTTCTCCGTTGATTACAGATACTTGTACAGATATAAATACTTGTATCTGTATATACCAGGTCCAACATGGAGATCGTCAAGAGCACCAAATTCCTTGGTGTTCACCAGCTCCATCACCAAGAAAGCCCAGCAGTGTCGCTACTTCCTGCGAAGGCTGAGGAAGGCTCATCTTCCACCTCTCATCCTGACCACCTTCTACAGAGGAACCATCGAGAGCATCCTGAGCAGCTGCATCACTGCCTGGTTTGGGAATTGCACCATCTTGGATCGCAAGACGCTGCAGCGGATAGTGAGGACAGCTGAGAAGATCATCGGAGTCTCTCTTCCCTCTATTACGGACATTTACTCCACACGCTGAATCCGCAAAGCCAACAGCATTGTGGATGACCCCACACACCCCTCACACACACTCTTCACCCTCCTGCCGTCTGGAAAGAAGTACCGTAGCATTCGGGCCCACACATCCAGACTGTTGAACAGCTTCTTCACTCAGGCAATCAGGTGTCTCAACAGAGAACTGAACTAAAATGAGAAACATGGACACACACACACACACACACACACACACACTCTGAACTGAGAACTGAACTGAACAGAACTCACACATACACACACACACACACCTGTTATTGTTTACATGCACACGTCACTTTTAATATTTGTACTATAACTTGAAATATTATAACTGTGTTAACTATCTCTGCTGCTATTCTTGCACTCACTGTACAACACCGTTCTTTGCACTCACTGTACAATACTGTTCTTTTTTTGCACGCAGTCAGCGTTATGTGTCTTGTTTGTCTGCACTGTCTCGTCATTCCCTGCACTTATGTTGTATGTTTCGTTTAAAAATTCTGCACCTTAGTTTAGCTTCATGTTTGTCCGCGTCACCCTGTATTTTGTTTTTGTTATGTGTAGCACCTCTGTTCCAGGAGGAACGTTGTTTCATTTCACCATGTACTGCATCAGCTATATATGGTTGAAGTGACAATAAAGCTTCTTTGACTTTGACTTTGACTTGCTTGTTAAATCTATAACACTGACTATACAATTCACTATACGCCTGTTTTATAATGAAATGTACATCACGTTGCTCATTCTATCAAAAGATGAACATGCAGGCGTCCACGTATTTTCCCCATTTTGTAGCTCTAATGCTCTAATTTCATCATTTCTAAAACCCCAACTTCTTACATATGATGGAAGTTTGAATGGAGCAAAATAAAAAGCCTAGTTTTGTTGGCAGGTGTGTTTCCTTGAAGACTCTGTTCGTCACCCTAACCATACAAAACAAAATAGCATTAACAAATGATACAAAAACAGCTGTCAATTTAAATGCAAAGTTCTTTTTTCTTACCATAATGAATGTCATCAATATAGTTAACCATCTACTTCATAGGTGAAGGGTGATCGCAGTTATCAGTTATAGCTGCAGAGGGAAAAACCAAGTGAAAGCATTTGTGCAGGCAGTGATAAAATATTTTTTCACAACATCCTAAAATCGATACCTTTGACAAATAAAACTACCAAAAGTGTGGAAAACACACCCAACTTTCAACATCAGATGTGATAGCTAATACTAATCAAGCACATACCTGACTAGATGACCATTACTATAACCTGATGGCCCTCAAGGCTGCATGTGATGAAGAAGAAATTGAAGCATTGATGGAAGAAACTACTAAAGTCAGTATGAGCACACACCATTGCCAGTTTTAACCCTTAAAAGCAAAAACATTAAGCAGTCAGGTGAGATTACAAATACACATTATACAAGCAGTAAAAGAAAATAAAGAAGATATCAACAAATAGAAAATAATGGACCTGAGAAAGGAAAACAATACAAGAAAAGATGAGATCTCAGACTAATCAGCCTCTCAGAAAGAGAAAAAGAAGACATAATAGAAATGATGGGTGTTTCCAATGTCAGTAGAGAGGCTCCAGGGGTTAACAGACACAATACACTGTTTGGGCAAGAGGAATGATTTTGCTATCAAAAGGATGCCCAGACCAATAACCATTCAGTTTGCAGGATGTTCTGGTCAAGATGAAGTAATTAAGGGAAAAAGATTAAAGGAAGCAAGAGTCTAAAAAGAGATGAATATTCAGTTCAAGTAAGATTTCTTGAAGAAAGATTGCAAAGTGCCAAATTGTGGCCTAAAGTACAAGTGGAAGAATGGAAAACAGTCTTTTCTGAAAGAAATTAATGATGATCTCTGAGTTGACCCATGATTAATGATCTCAGTAAGGTACTTTACTAAATACTGAATACAAGGTTTTGTTCAGTGTCTATTAGAAAGGGAATAATATGAAAAAAGCTGTTTAAGAAAAGGTTGTAAAACATAGTTCTTTTCCAATAAGTTGATATGGTTTTGTTATTGATTTATTAAAGACAACATGTTGACTGCTGTATAACAGAGTGAAGTTGAGTGCAAACTGAAACTGAGTGCCATGTTCTCTTATCATTATTATTATTTCTTTTTTTTTTCATCTTTTAATGTCAGGGGGTTTGTTTTGTTTTACAAGGGACACAAATCAAATTGTGTTTTCTTACAAGACTCATTCTATACAGACAGATGAGCCAGGTGGATTGAAAAAGGTTTATATTATTTTTCAGCCTTGAAAAACATTTATTAGAGATAATTCATAGATTAAAGATATAAGATAAAAAAAAAGTTGCAGGATGAATCATAATCTCTATAAATCCAAATATGAAAAAGAAGATTGTGTAACTCTTTATTTCTAAACAGCAAATTTAACACCCAAAAACTGAATAAGAGCGATAAGTAATAACTTAAGGAATTAGCTATAACGGAATTTGATGTAGCATTAAAATAAACAAATGTTAAACCAGTCTTACAGTGACATTTTTAAATTACTAAAATGTTTATATAATGCTAATCATCTCAAACTTGTTCTATATATAATATATATATATATATATATGTATTATTTCAATATTTTTCAAGAGAATCTGGCCCATGCCTACATTTTGAAAAAGTGAACAGTTACATCTTTATTTATTAATTATAGAATCCATTCCTGTTGAGTAAAAGCAAAAAACTACAATATCAAGATATAATAATGTCTAAACATTTAAATACAAGAATACAAATAATCATATGGACAAATAAAACCCACTATATAAAAAATCCCAGATGATTAAAGAATATAACAGCCATGTCAAGTTTTGCCTCACTGCCATATTTAAGAGATATACAGCTGACTTTACAGTCTTGGCAATTTAGTGTTAATTTTCACAAGTATGTGTTTTATTTTAGATCAAAGTGAAGGATGCACATCTAGCCCAGTGATGTCCATCGTCAATTAAATTAAATTTCATTTTATTTGTATAGTGCTTATAACAATTTTGGACATTGTCACAAAGCAGCTTTACATAAATAAAAGAAACACATAAATTCAGGATATAAAGTTTTCAAAATTAATGGATTTATCCCTAATGAGCAAGCCAGAGGAGATGATGGCAGGGGAAAATGTCCTGTGATGATATTAGGAAGAAATTATTTAAGGAACTAGAATCAAAAGGTAACCCATCCTCATCTGGGTGGCACTGACTATAAATAATTCCCTTCTATAACTCTGTACTATATAGTCAAAAAGTGCAAATATGTAAGCAGGTAATTAATTGTAGTTTTAACATTAAGTCTATTTTGTTGACATTATCATCTTGGCCACAAAGGGTCAGTGTTGCTGCAGGTTTTCATTCCAACCAGGCAGGGGTCACACCTGTTTCTCCTTGTTTAATCAGTTCATTATGGGCTTTAATTAACTATTAATTGTGCCTTCTATTTGGCTGGAATGAAAACCTGCAGACACACTAGCCCTTTAAAATAATTAAAGACCCTGGTCTAGATTTTATAATTGTTTACATCATCCACTAGGTACACAAGAATGTTGCTGGAATTGTAAGACCTACATTTTTTTTGTTTACAGTTGTTTCACTAATAAATTCTTAAAACGAAAACAATCAAACAAATACGCATCTCTTTTCATTTTTACATATGGTTTTGATTCTGCACTGAAAAAATTGGAGCAAGCTAGGAAACAATTTTCCCCTTAGAAATTATGTACGAGTAAATTAAACATATTTTCAAGTAAATGTTAAATACAATTCCTGGTGGTTTAGAAATTCTCAATTGGTAATGTTTAGAAATATACTATCATTTTTTGTGCGTTTTTGACACGAGTCCAAGTTACTGTTTTTAATGCCTGAGAAATGTTTACTTTAAGTATCTAGTTTACTTCATATGTAACGCATTAATACTTACAATGTGTACAACAAACATTTCTAAATAATGTCAATAACACTGATAGACAGTATTTTTAAAAAATGTATTTCTATTTTTTATAACAAATGAAAAAAAGGTAGTGATGAAACAAATCCTAATACCCATTTAACCATTTGTTTAGTTTTCTTTATTATAATAAAAAACCTTTTAAACACACTTGCTTGTTGCACAATGAACAGAAGGCACATATTTGTGAAATTTTACATTCGACCAGCATCTTAAAAGTTTCTCTATTTTATTTGAGCAAACCTTTCAGAACATTCTCACCTACTGCACAAACGATCAAAGTGAGCATAATAAGTGTCATATAAAGTGCCCAACTGGCAAATGTGGCAGCTGGCAGCTCTACAAAGAATAAACTTTTGGAGAAGATTTTAAAGCATCCAGCTCAAGAAAAAAATGCCATTAACTACTGGGTCAATTCCCTGCCAGACTACCAGAGGGGGTGCTGGCAGGTGTATTGCTACAGCTTTTTTAATGTCATGTGGTTATATTACGTGTGTTGTCACCTATTTCCAATTAATCTTAATATGTTGCCCTATTTATACAGTGGTGTGAAAAAGTGTTGGCCCCCTTCCTGGTTTCTTATGTTTTTGCATGTTTGTCACACTTTAATGTTTCAGATAATCAAACACATTTAAATAATAGTCAAAGATAACACAAGTAAACACATCATGCAGTTTTTAAATGAAGGTTCTCACTGAATGAAAATTTTAATTATTGTTATTTTTAAGATATTTCTGTCTAAGCATGAGAGACATGTTTGAAATAAAACAGTAGTTTATAAAATATTCACACCAGCCCATCACAGGCACACAGACCTTCTGAATCACTAGGAGGACATGCTCCTCATATTGTGGGGTTATGTGTCCAGCCTGCCTCTTGGCCAAGGTGATGGCTTATATCACTCACAGTGGGCAAACCTTTGTTTAGACAAGGAGCTCTGCTTGACTTTTATCCACTTTTAATTTTATAAATTTTATCCAAATTTCTTTAGTCTGGTCCACATAGAGCATGAACTGGGCATAGACAATACAGTGGTGTGAAAAAGTGTTGGCCCCCTTCCTGATTTCTTATGTTTTTGCATGTTTGTCACACTTTAATGTTTCAGATAATCAAACACATTTAAATATTAGTCAAAGATAACACAAGTAAACACATCATGCAGTTTTTAAATGAAGGTTTTTATTATTAAGGGAAAACAAAATCTAAAACTACATGGCCCTGTGTGAAAAAGTGTTTGCCCCCTAAGCCTAATAACTGGTTGGGCCACCCTTAGCAGCAACAACTGCAATCAAGCATTTTCGATAACTTGCAATGAGTCTGTTACAGCACTGTGGAGGAATTTTGGCCCACTCATCTTTGCATAATTGTTGTAATTCAGCCACATTGGAGGGTTTTCGAGCATGAACCACATTTTTAAGGTCATGCCACAGCATCTCAATCGGATTGAGGTCAGGACTTTGACTAGGCCACTCCAAAGTCTTCATTTTGTTTTTCTTCAGCCATTCAGAGGTGGACTTGCTGGTGTGTTTTGGATCATTGTCCTGCTGCAGATCCCAAGTTTGCTTCTGTGCCCAGCCCTCTTCATGTCACCCCACAGAGTTTCAGTTTGATTTAGATCTGGACTGAGCCATTATATATAATACCTTGATCTTATTTTGGTGAGGCCATTCCTTTGTTGATTTCAGGTCTATGTCATGTTGAATGTGAATTTCCTCTTTATCTTAAGTATTTTAGCAGAAGCCAAAATTAACTGGTGTTTGGATTTATTCATTATTCCCTCCACACTGATTAATGCCAAAGTTCCAGCTTAAGAAAAGCAGCCCCAAAATATGATGCTGTTACCTCAAGCTTCACTGTAGGGATGGTGTTCTTGATGTGCTGTGGTCTAGTGTGCCAAAAATATCTTTTGGTATTATGGCCAAAAAGTTCAACATTGCCTTCATCAGGCCATAACACATTATTTCACATAACATTCGCAGACTAGAGTTTTATTTATTTATTTAAAAAAAAAAAAAAACTTTACTGGGATTGGATTTTTAATAAATTTATTTTTTTGGTTTAAAAGATTTCCATCTTGCTACACTTCCCCAGACATATGAAGAATTCAAGAGATTGTTGTCATATGTAGAGAGCAACTTGTCAAAAAAAGCTGCAATACTCTTGGTAGCCTCCCTGACCAGTTTTCATCAATTTTAATTTCATAATTCATGGGGAAATCCTGTTCTTCATCTTCTCCACTTTTGAAGATTATTATTTTTACAAGGCTCCATGGTATATTCAATGTATTGGAAATTTTTTGCAAACCTTTCTTAATTGATATTTCTCAATGAGACCACATACTTGCTTTGTAAACTTTTTGATGCTCATGGCTTTTCCAGTTGAATATTAAGAAGATGTCAGAAAAATCCTACAGGAACCGCTGTACTTTATTTGGGGTTAATTGGACTCTTTAATTGATGTAATGTATGTACTAAATAGTATTTAACATGAGTTTGAATATGATTGGTTGATTTTGAACACTGCCACATTCTGAATTATGAAAGGGTGTGTACACTTACTCAAACAAAAAACTTTTTTAAACATTTTCCTCCTAAAATGATACTTATTTGTTTTTCACAAAAAAGGTTCTATCATAATTTATCCTGGTTTCATTTTTTAAATAACTCAAAACTTTAACAAGGGTGTGAAGATTTTTATATCCACAGTGTGCCAATTAGCCATATCATTAAAACCACCTGCCTAATAGTGTGTAGCTCTCCTTTAGTGCCGCAGAAACAGCTCTGTCCCGCTAACTCATGGACTCCACAAGACCTCTGAAGATGTGCTAAGGTATCTGGCACCACAACATTAGCAGCATGTCCTTTAATTCCTGTAAGTTGTGAGTTGGGGCCCTTCATGAATTGGACTTGTTTGTCCAGCCCATCCCACAGCTGCTTGATCAGATTGAGATTTGGAGGTCAAGTGAACTGAGCTCAACAATGTCAACAATGTTTCGGTAACTAGTATGTGACATAGTAACATCCACATGAATGCCAGGACCCAAGGCTCCCCAACAGAACATTGGCCAGAGGTTCACACTGCCTCAGTCAGTTTGCCTTCTTCCCTTAGTGCCTTAGTGTATTCTTGTGCTATCTCTTCCCCAGGTAAGCAACACACATGCCCCTGGCCATCCACATGATGTAAAATAAAACGTGATTCATGACACCGAGTCTCATTCTTTCATTTTTTTTATTGTTCTAGTTCTGATGCTTGCATTCTGTGGTTGACAGGAGTTATGTGTCCTTACACCTTTCTATCATAGCCAGCATTAAATTCTTCAGCAATTTGTGCTACAGAAGATTTCCTGTTGGATTAGCCCAGCTGAGCTAGCCTTTCTTCCCGATGAAAATCAATGAGCCAATGGACACCACTGATGTTGTTGCCGGTTCACCAGTTGTCATTCTTTGGAACACTTTTGGTAGGTACTAACCGCTGCAAACCGGGACCCCCGCCCACAAGACCTACCATTTTGGAGATCCTCCATTTGTCTAGCCATCATTATTTGGCCCTTAATGTTGCTAAGATCCTTATACTTGCCCATTTTTCCTACTTCCAATAGCTGACTGTTCACTTGATTTCTAATATGTCCCACCCCTTGACAAGTTAATTAATGCTTTTCACTTCACTTGTCTGTGGATTAAATATTATGGCTGATCAGTGTATAATTATAAGAAAATAGTTTAACAGTTAAAAGGAAATAAACATCCTGGACCTGAGAACCAAAGTGCTAAATATAGTGTCAATTGCAATACACATGAAATTAGCAACTCAATTTTATTGTAATATTCAATCAGGAAGTCTTGAAGTGGCAATTCCCAGTCCTAATGCATGAAGTGATTCAATGGATAAAGGTAACAATTTAACACTTTCTATTCTGTTCAGAATATATACATACATCATCTGAAATAAAAAAACCAAATAGGAATAAATGTAAAAATGTACCTAGTGGTCTTTAATGAGCGCCTCAGACGATTCTCTCAAGAAAGAAATGTGGCAGTAGATTACAACATCTCGATTCATGTTGCAGTATGATGTCAGAACAGCAAAATAGTCTGAAATCTATATATACTGCCCTAAAAATGAAGAGAACACATAATAATAACACCAAGTCAATTCAGTTTCACTGGCTTTGGTGCAAAAGAAAGTGAAAACAGTTGCACTATAGAGGCAACAGCAAGAAAACCCACAAAAAGGGAATGGTTTTGCAGGTACTGGCCACATACAATTGTTATCTCCTTATCCTTCCTGACTGATTTGTCTCTAGGTTTATGTTTTGTTAGGGGTCTTGTAATTACTTACATGAGGCAGTACCTGTAACCCTATCAGGTTACATGGGCAGTCCAGCTCCTCCAAGAGGGCATATACATACGTGCGGCCCTACAAATTGACCACCAGTAGGCTACTGGCGGGTGTGCATATTTCTCATCAAACTATCAGAGACTCCATGAGAAGGCAAGAGAGCCTGACATCCTCTATTGGGACTTATGCTCACAGCCCAGCACTTTGTAGCTTGATTGGTATTTGCCAGAGAACTCTAGAATTGACAGCTCTGCCATTAGTGCTCTGTTCTCTTCACAGATGAGAGCAAGTTCACACCAAGTGTATGTGACAGACATGAAAGAGTCTTGATATGCCATGGGGAATTTTATGTTGCCTGCAACATCACCCAGCATGACTGGTTTAATGGTGGGTCAGTGATGATCTGGGAAAGAATATCCTTGAAGGGTCACACAGACCTCCACATACTACCCAACAGTACCCTTACTGCTGGTACCAGTATGAAACAGTACCCCAGAGTGAAAGTCAGACCTTACACTGGTGCAGTGGTCACTTGTGCCAGTGTCAAACATTGATTTCAATGATGCCAGGATAAGAAATCATGGGCTGTGTACAATGTGAAATATGCATGTTTTAAGTAGACCTGGGAGAAGCTCCCAAAAAGCTTAAACCCAGACTGTTGCATGCCCAGAGTGAAAGCACAGGGGCGGATCAGTTAAGATTTGTGCTATAATATCATGGCATTCCCTAGGCCCACTACTTATGGTGGTAGTAGCTTCAGTGGTTAAGACTCTGGGTCGTTGACCAGAAGATCGGAGTTCAAGCCCCAACACTGTTAAGCTGCTACCATTGGGCCCTTGAGCAAGGCCCCCAACCCACCCTACTCCAAGGGTGCTGCATCATGGCTGACCCTGTGCTCTGACCCCAACCCCTAAGGATGGGATATGCAAAGAAAGAATTTCACCGTGCAGTAATGTATATGTGACAAACAAAGACAATTTAACTTATTCTAGATGGGCACATCACTGCCAAGGACAACTGAACCATTCTGGAAGACCAAGTGCACCCAACAATTCAAACATTGTACCCTGAAGGTGGTGCCATGTATTAGGGTGATAATGCACCCATACATCCTGGTGACAGAGTTGTTTGATGAACATTAAAATAAACATCTTCCATGGCCTGCACAGTCACCAGATCTGAATATTACTAAGCCACTTTGTAGTATTTTGCTTTATAACGCTATATATATGTATATATTTGCTGTATAATGCTTTCCTCCACCAGCATCACAGTGATTTGGCCACTGTTGTGCTTGAAGAATGGCCACTCTGCAGGACTTGTATCTTTCATTCCCAAGACAAATTGATTCTGCATTGGCTGCAAAAGGAGGCCCTACACCATACTAATAAATTATTGTGGCCTAAAACCAGGTTTCAGTTTAACTGCCATTTCATTTTCCCTGAATGGGTCTAAAAATTTTATTCAGCTGCAAATTGAGATTTTGATTGTGTTGTCATTTTATTTAATAAATAATATTTTTTAGATTTATAAAAAATAATTTAATAATAAATTTTTTGAATTATGTTATGTTTATTTATTTATTTTTTTTAATTTAGCCTTATGTGCATTACTGTCATTTAGATTTTAATCTATTGTGTAATTAGCATTGTGAATGCATTTTATTACAATGGTAAGAAACTGGAATTCAGTATACACTCAATAATTCAGAAAATTATTATAAACAATAATAATAATATTTAAGCAATTTATGTATAAATTTATTAATTTATTAATTAATTTAAGCAAATATTTGCTGCCAATATTTACTGTAATTTTACAGTAAAGTTTTAATGCTCTTTATAGAAGTTTTTATGTGGAAAATATTGAATTCCCTTGTCTGTGAAGGCATGTTCTCTTTATGGCAATACTTTACATGTGACTATAGTTACTGTACATCACTTATTGGTTCAGTATTCTGTCTATCAATTCACTCACTAGATCCCAAAATGCAAAATAGAAATGCAAAGCTGTTTATGATTGTCTGTTATGGAAATGTAACTATTACATATTTCTTCTTTTTCATATTTCCTTTCTGGATGTTATTCCATTATATTTTATAACTTATAACTTATAATAACTTATAACATATAACTGCTTTTTTTAAGTCTGAAATGGATCATCAGTTTGACAGTACTTTACAAAATAATATCTTTAGTGTTTTTTTATCTGTAAATGTATAAAAGACTTTAATGCCTTATGAATTGACTTGAAACTTTGTTTGTTTGTTTGACTTTTTTAGTTGAACAAATATGTTTCATATACATGGGATTTCTTAACTCTGTGGCACAAATAATACCTGGGATATTATTTTTCTTATTTGCACTATTTTGTAAAATAAATGTTTCTGCTGTTAATTCTAATTACTGTGTTGTTTAAAAGTTTTACATGTAGGCTCCACGCATACATGGCAGAGCCAGGGGTTGAGCCTCTTCCTCTAAAGTTGTGAGGCAAGCATGCTAGCCACCAAGTCACTGTGCCCCCTCATCTCCAGATCATTAAACTTATGATCTAAAACTTAAATTTATGATCTAAAATATATTATTAGGGTACATTATCTATATACCAGTATATTATCTATATAGCATAGATTAACAGTGCTCAACAGTCATCATACAAAGTTTATTTGGTATTTGTTATTTTATGATTATCCTTTTTTTTTAAAGAGACAAATAAACAAATAAATGGTCAAGTGCTGTGTGGTAAAAATAACAATATAAATAATACATACATACAATACATACATTTAGATCATTTTGAAAATTTCTTGAAGAGCCCATATGAGCAGATTTTCACATTTGTTTCCTAATCCTTGTGGATCGACAAAAGGCTGTAAGTGGATTAATCGAAAGTATTTTTGAAAAGAATGTAGTACATACATTGCATCATGCGGAACGCCCGGGTTCGATTCCCAGCCAATGCCCAAAACCCAGCCACTGGATACAGTACCGGTCCCAAGCCCGGAAAAATGGGAGGGTTGCGTCAGGAAGGGCATCCGGCGTAAAACATTTGCCAAGTTGTTGTGCGGTCCAGTTGGTCCGCTGTGGCGACCCCGAACAGGGAGCAGCCGAAAGCAACATACATTACATCATGCTATTTTTTTCAGGCTATTACTGCACACGAACAACAGTATCTATCTGCTGTAAGGGGTTTGTATTGTATATGGTTCTCCAGTACTGGGCCATATAGCTATTTATTCTGTACTTATTATTTATGTCTGTTGACTCAAAAGAAAAAAGTGAGTGAAGTACAGAAATCTCGTAAAGAATTACAACCGGAAATTGCTACAGACGCGATGAATGTAGTTACCCTGAGCAACAGTCTCCTTGGAAACGGTAAACAGTTCTACAGAAGGCACAGAAGCATCTGAAACTTTTACGGTCCTACATCTAAATTGCATAAAGGTAATAGAAATAAAATGGTGGAGTTGCCATCTCTCCAAAATCTACAGGCACTTTCCGACTTGCTCTCTCTTCCAGCAGATGACGAAAGCGACGCGGAAGACTGCAAGGTAAACTATAGCTAACGTTTAGAACTTTGGCTATCTAGCCTGCTCACAATACAGACAATGTGCGGTTATATATGGTTATATATAGTGCTGGAGTAACGCTATGCAGTGCTTTACTACTTCATTTTACATATCCAAGAGTAATTTACAATGAAAATAATGCGATACACTAAATCCGACGGACAGACTTCCCGCACAAATGCACGCGCTAACACTGTTGAACCCTTCACTGTTTACCTTATTCATACATCAGACAGTTAGTGTTCAGTAGTGCTGTTGACATTTCTTATTAATTTCTTATTAACTTTGAACATGCATGTCATTAAGAAACACTAATATTTAATACAACATAGTCTTAAAGAAATGTTTTGTTCAAAGAAGTGGTCTGTGGCTTCAGTAGAATGGGTACCAAGGGGTATAATTTGTAGAAATGTAGAAATTATACTCACCTCCCTTACTTTTACAAGGTCATAGAAGGGCACAGCCTCCAGGTATACAAGGGCAGAGCCTTCATAACAGGATGGATCAGCATCATAATTATGGTGTATCTGTCAAAAAATGAAAAAAAAAAAAAAGGGTACATACTAAAATCATGTGACATTGTATTAAACTTTGGCACAAACTCATCAAGCTTTATCTCTATAAGTGACATGGGAGGATTTGTTTAAATGGCAGCTGACCTCAAAGCAAATGTTCATTGGATATAAAATTGGGAAAATATATATCTTAAGAAAAACAGGACAATGCCCTTTGGGTTCTAATTTGTTGGACTGATGAGTTCAGAAAAAAAGTCTGAGGTTTCTTGTGGTCAATCATCACAGATATAACTAATACTTTTGTTCATTTCTAAACTGACTTAAGACATAATAAATTGCATGTGCTCATACAACTTTTAATAATAGTTTTAGGTAACGATTTAATGTACATCTTAGAGCTAGCTGTGTGAAAAATCATTTGATGAGCGGCTAAAGGTAAACAGAAGAGCAACTGTGTGAAGTGTGTGCATGCAGAGAGGAGTAAGATTTGTTTAAGGAGTCCAATTTCAGAACAGCTTCAGTACTTTGTTGCATGGGTTCCACAAGATGTTGGAAATATTCCTTTTTGATTCTGGTCATTGCATCAGGCAATTCATGCAGATTTCCAGGTGTACTTTAATATTGAGTGGCCACTTTAATACATGCAAGTGGCCATTATAAGATAGCTAAATTGTGGCCATGAAAGGCTGCACATGTTCAGCAACAATACTCAAACAGGCTGTGATTCAGGTGATGATTTATTGATATTTACAGGCCCAAAGTGTGCCAAGAAAATATTCCCCACAACATTACAACACCTCCACCAGCTTGGGCTGTTTTAAGGCAAGATTGGGTCCATGGATTCATGCTGTTGGCACCAAATTCTGATTCATCAGACCAATTAACAATTTCCAGTCTTCAACTGTCCAGTTTTGGTGAACCTGTGCCTTTCTGTTCTTAGCTGTCTGAAGTGGAACCCTGTGTGATATTTTACATTTACATTTCTGGCATTTGGCAGATTCTCTTATCCAGAGTGACATACAAAAGTGCTTTGAAGTCTCTGTCAATGACTCACAGGACACCATCAGCCTTAGTGTTTTGAATTTGCTTTGTGCAGCTACTGGAAGCCAGTGGAGGGAACGCAGCAGTAGGGTGGTGTGGGAGAACTTTGGTAGGTTGAAAACGAGTCGTGCAGCTGCATTTTGGATCATTTGCAGTGAATGAATTGCATTCAGAGGTAGACCTGCCAGTAGAGAGTTGCAGTAGTCCAGTCTTGAAATGATAAGAGACTGAACAAGCACATGAGTAGCCTGTGTGTATAGAAATGGTAGAATCCTTCTGATGTTGTACAGAAGAAACCAACATGAGCATGTGACATTAGTAACATGGGATGAAAAGGACAGTTGATTGTCCATGGTTACCCCAAGGTTGCAAGCAGTGCCCGAAGGGAAGATCATTTACTTGTTCAGAGATATTGCAAGGTCCTGGGCTGGGGATAAATCACCTGGGATGGCCAGCAGTTCAGTTTTCTCGGATTGAATTTCAGCTGTTGAGCCGTCATCCAAGATGAAATGTCCACCAAACACGCTGAGATCCGAGCAGAAGCCTTGGTATCTGAGGGAGGGAAGGAGAAGTTAAGTTGGGTGTCATCGGCATAGCAGTGGTATGAGAGCCCATGCCAAGACTTTGCCAAGAGAGTGAGTATAGAGTATTTTGCTGTGTAGTCCATCCACAACAATAGTAAAAAATGTGCTATTATTTAAATAAATAAAAAAAAAAACACACACTCCGCTCTCATCTCTCTCAATTTATCTCAAGTTATTACTATGATTAGATACAGATGTGTGATCCTTTAACACATGTTCCTTCAGGTCCACTCTCCATGCAGAATCTGGAGTTCCCGTTCCCCCAATTCCACAGCCATAATTTGGACCGTTTGAATTTGTATTACAGAAACTTCTGAAACTGCAGAACTTACTAGGATTTTCAGACAAACAGTCTCTAGAGTTTACACAGAATGGTAAAGCTGAAAAACCAGAAAGCTGGTTTGAACTGCCAGGAAGGAAATAGTCATTCATATAATTACTTTTTACAACCATGGTGAGCAGAATGCCATCTCAGCATGCGAAAATTAAAAAAATTTCAAACCTTGGGGTGGATGGGCTACAACGGCAGACCACATTGGGTTCCAGTTTTTGTTAAGTCTGTGTTTGTGGCTCTATTTTGCCCCTACTGGAATAACTGACTTGCTGTCTTTTTTTTTTTTGGTTCACTTATGATATATAAGAAGATGATTTTTTCTAAATTCATTTGGTATGGCAGATTTGAACCTTTATCAGGATCAAGATGTTTCTAAGGAACATTGAAATGTTGTTCAATGATACTGTCAGGAACAGCTGGACAGTTCCCTGCCAGGCCTGGAGAGGGCGCTGGCAGGTGAATCTCGGAAGCCTGTTTTTTTGTGTGTATTTCGTGTCATGCCTTTCCTATTGTTCTTGTTCCCGTTGTGTCACCTGTTCCCCATTAACCTTAATGTCTGCCCCATGTCTTGTGTTTACATTAATAAAGCAGTACTTCACTGAATCCCGCAGCTGGGTCTTTCTCCATGGCGTGCCAGTATACTCACCGCCACGGGTGCCCGGACGTTACAGATACCACTTGTTGTCACTGAATTGTGTTTATATAAGATTTAATATAAAATACTATTATTCCATAAAAAATATTATTCCAGAAATTTTCAGTGAATGATGAAAGAAAGATTTATACAATTAAAATACAATATTGTTTTGGTTAGTAGTATAAAACACTGATCTACAGCTCCCATTGTCTTCCCTGGTGGAGGAGTTTCAAGCAGTTATTTGCAGGCTCACCATGGCCTTCTAGGATTCCAGAGATGACCATGTCAAAAAGACCAGCATTTTAACAAGGTGAGAATGGAAGTCAGTAGCCAAAACTAAAATGCTACAGGCTGAATGTTTTCATAAAGATATAATAGGAAACCCCTATTCTGGGAATCAAGGCCTTGGAACATATCACTTTCCGCAATAGGCAATGGCTCCAAGGGAGAGAAGAAACATGGTCTAGACAGAAATTAAGGAATCTGGTGGAAGAAGGCAAAAGCACCAAAGCTGTCAAGCTGGGGACTCAAGTAGCTGTGTAATGCAAGAGGAACCATGGCTCACATCCTCTCTGGCTGCAAGACATCACTTATCCAGTAGAGGTACAGGTGGCACCATGAAATGGAACTGACATCCGGAAGCAGGAAAGGCTGATTGAACACCAGGCCAAAGGAAAACTACTCAACACCATCAGCTTTGTCAATTAAACAGAAAAGCCCTCAGACTAAAACACAACCAAACTGAACTAACTGCAGGCAGACACTGGATTGAAGATAATGGTCAACACAGAAAAGAACCTTCAGTTCTCTGAATTTGTCTTGCCCGCTACCCTGAGACCAGATATGGTAATTTGGTAAATGGAAGGAATGAAAATCATTAAAGAGGAGTTGACCTTACCATATAAGGAAGACCGTAAGGCGCAAAAGGGCAGTCAATAATAGTCATTGACTGCAGTGCAGAGACAAAGGCTGTCACACCTGTTTTTTCCCAGTGGAAGAGGGCTGGAGGGGATTCCCTGCCAAACCACCAACCTGAGAGTGTTGTGGTTTAGGGCACCACCTGATGACCTGTCTTCTTGGCCAAGGCTACTACTAGGCTAACCAAGTAACTAGTAAACTAGTATAGAAAGTATCATAGATGTATGGAAAGTCAGATTATGGTAAATATGACTAAGTTAAAACATAAAATGATTAAAAGCAATTTCAAACATATTATGCTTATGATTAGACAGTCACTCTCGGATTTGAAAGCAATAAAGTTTTGGGGGGATTGTTCTTTTCTTATAAATAGAAATATGTTTCTACTCTTAAAAGTACAGTGAAAAAAAAACCAAAAAAAAAAAAAACCCACTCATCTTGCCCAAGTTAATTGTGTGATGTACTCTAACAATGCACAGGTATCTATGTTTTAAAATGAAAAGGATATGGTTGTTAGACGTGTCAGAAAGGCAGAAAACTAGACATGGGTTCAAATTTAAAAGTCTTTAATGGGCTCAAAAGTCTAAACAGATTCAATAAAGTCTGAGAGATGCAAAAAGGCATTGTGAAGCAGAAAACAACTGAGTGCACACAATAACCACAGAGTCTTACTCACTAAATACACTTTAAATCCACACAGCGGTAAAGGGGGTCTAGTTGCCAACATCTGAGGGAGCAGGCAGAAATCCGAAAAAACACTGTTCATATGATACAAAGGGGCAGGCAGAAATCTGATAGAAAACCAATAAATCCAAAACTGATGGGCAGATGACGACAACAAAGAGCTGAAGACAGGCAGGGTCGTAACTGAAAGAGCAAATGCAGGAAACAGGAAAGATTAGCATCTGAGGCAAACTGAGGAGACCATCTGGTGAAAAGCAAATGCTGGAAGCGTCATTATATAGCACTAAACATAAAATGGCAATTGACCTGGCCCACTAAGCATAGCTCCTGGAGTGCTTATCAAGGTTAGATGGGCTATTTTCCAGGTGCGTCGACATCCCTTGACAAAGGCCAGGGCAGAAGGAATGGCCAACTCTAACTCCTGTGTCCTGAAGAGTGAGGGTTGGTACCCATAGGCAGCTTAAAAAGGCAAGAGCCCCACGACAGAGTTTTGGCCGTATTCTACCCAGACCAGGTTTGCCAACCAGGATGATGGGTCCTCAGCACACAGCGCAGTCCAGTCTTAAGCTCCTGGTTGCGGTGTTCGGTCTGACCATTGGTCAGGGGGTGAAAACTGGATGAGAGGCTCATATTTGTATAGCGCCTTTTACAATGGACATTGTCACAAAGCAGCTTTACAAAAGAAGAGAAACAGAAAAAGGAGAAAAAAAAGAATTTTTAAATTAAATTATTAAACTATTTTATCCCTATTTTATCCCTAATGAGCAAGCCTGCAGCGACCTTGAGAGGAACCAGGCTCAGAGGGCAACCCATCCTCATTAGGTTGACACTGGACAGTCTTCTTCTTCTTTCAGCTTTCCCTTCAGGAATCGCCACAGCGAATCATCTCTCTCCACCTATCCCTATCTTCTGCATCCTCAACACTTGCACTCACGAGCTTCATATCCTCATTTATTCCATCCATATACCTCCTCTTTGGCCTTCCTCTTTGCCTCCTGCCTGGCAGCTCCAGGTCCAACATTCTCCTACCAATATACTCACTCTCCCTCCTCTGAACATGTCCAAACCATCTTAATCTGGTCTCCCTAACTTTGTCCACCATATGTCCAACATGAGCTGTCCCTCTGATGTACTCGTTCCTAATCCTGTCCAATATTGTCACTCCCAAAGAGAACCTCAACATCTTCAGCTCTGCTACCTCTAGCTCTGACTCCTGTCTCTTCCTCAGCGACACTGTCTCTAAACCATACAGCATGGCCGGTCTCACCACTGTCCTGTACACCTTCCCCTTGATTCTCGCTGATATTTTCCTATCACACAGAACCCCCGACACCTTTCTCCACCCATTCCAACCTGCCTGCACTCGCTTCTTTACCTCTTTCCCACACTCTCCATTACTCTGGACTGTTGACCCCAAGTACTTAAACTCCTGTACCTTCTTCACCTCTTCACCCTGTAACCTTACTGTTCCACTTCCCTCCCTTTCATTCACACACATGTACTCAGTCTTACTACGACTGACTTTCATTCCTCTTCTCTCCAGCGCAAACCTCCACCTCTCCAGGTTTTCCTCCACCTGCTCCCTGCTCTCACTACAGATCACAATGTCATCTGCAAACATCATTGTCCAAGGAGACTCCTGTCTGACCTCCTCTGACAACTGGTCCATCACTATAGCAAACAGGAAGGGGCTCAGAGCCGATCCCTGATGCAGTCCCACCTCCACTTTGAACTCCTCTGTCTGACCTACAGCACACCTCACCACTGTCCTGCTCCTCTCATACATGTCCTGCACTACTCTGACATACTTCTCTGCTACTCCTGACTTCCTCATACAGTACCACAGCTCTTCTCTTGGCACCCTGTCATACGCTTTCTCCAAGTCTACAAACACACAGTGCAACTCCCTCTGACCATCCCTATACTTCTCCATCAAAATTCTCAGAGCAAAAATTGCATCTGTTGTGGTCTTTCTGGGCATGAAGCCATACTGCTGCTCACAAATTTCCACTACCTTCCTTAACCTAGCTTCCACTACTCTTTCCCATAGCTTCATTGTATGGCTCATCAACTTTATCCCCCTATAGTTACTGCAACTCTGCACGTCACCCTTATTCTTAAAGATCGGCACTAACACACTTCTTCTCCATTCCTCAGGCATCCTCTCACTCTCTAAAACCCTGTTGAACAAACTAGTTAAAAATTCCACCGCTGCCTCTCCTATACACTTCCAGACCTCCACCGGGATGTCGTCAGGACCAACTGCCTTTCCACTTTTCATCCTCTTCAAAGCCTTCCTGACTTCATCCTTTCTAATCTTATCTACTTTCTGTTCCACAGAGTTCACCCCTTCTACTCTTTTTTCCCCCTCATTTTCCTCATTCATCAGCTCCTCAAAGTACTCCTTCCATCTCCTCTGTACACTCTCCTCACTCGTGAGCACCCTTCCATTGTCTATCCTTAATAACTCTAACTTGCTGCACATCCTTCCCATCTCGATCCCTCTGCCTAGCTAACCTGTACAAGTCCTTCTCTCCTTCTCTAGTGTCTAACCTAGTGTACAACTCGTCATATGCCTTCTGCTTGGCCTTAGACACCTCCCACTTCACTCTGCACTGTAACTCCTTGTATTCCTGTCTATTCTCTTCAGTCCTGTCCATGTCCCACTTCTTCTTGGCTAGCCTCTTCCTCTGGATACTATCCTGAACTTCCTCATTCCACCACCAAGTCTCCTTATCTTCTTTCCTCCTTCCAGATGACACACCCAGCACCTTTCTCCTTGTCTCCCTGATTACTTCTGCTGTAGCTTCCCAATCATCTGGCAGCACTACCTGACCACCCAGAGCCTGCCTCAACTTCTGTCTAAATTCCTCACAACATTCCTCCTTTTTCAGCTTCCCCCACTTGGTTTTCTTCTCTATCTTTGACCTCTTCTTCTTACAGATCATCAAAGTCATCCTACACACCACCATCCTATGCTGTCTAGCTACACTCTCTCCCACTACCACTTTACAGTCACTAATCTCTTTCAGATTGCCTTTTCTACATAGTCTACCTGTGTTCTCTTACCTCCACTCTTGTAAGTCACTCTATGCTCCTCCCTCTTCTGAAAATAAGTGTTAACCACAGCCATGTCCATCCTCTTAGCAAAGTCCACTACCATCTGTCCTTCTAGGTTCCTTTCCTTAACTCCAAACTTGCCCATCACCTCCTCATCACCTCTGTTCCCCTCACCAACATGTTCATTAAAATCCGCTCGTATCGCCACTCTCTCACCCGTGGGAATACTCTCCATCACCTCATCTAATTCACTCCAGAATCTCTCTTTCTCCTCTAACTCACAACCTACCTGTGGGGCATAACCACTAACAACTTTCAACATCACCCCTTCAGTCTCTAACGTCAGACTCATCACCCTCTGTCTGACACTCTCTTCACCTCCAGAACATTCCTCACAAACTCCTCCTTCAGGACCACACCTACAGCATTTCTGTTACTATCTACACCATAATAAAACATCTTGAATCCTGCTCCTATACTACGAGCCTTGATACCCTTCCACCTGGTCTCCTGTACACATAGTATATCCACCTTCCTTCTCTCCATCATATCAGCCAGCTCTCTACCTTTCCCTGTCATAGTACGAACATTCAGAGTTCCTATTCTCAGTCCTACACTCTTACCTTTCCTCTTCTCTCTCTGTCTGTGCACTCTCCTCCCTCCTCTACTTCTTCGACCAACAGTAGCCCAATTTCCACCGGCGCCCTGTAGGTCAACGGCGCCGATGGCGGTCATTGTTAACTCAGGCCTCGACCGATCCGGTATGAAATTCAGAGTACTGACGATTCGCATGGTTAAATTTGGCAATGTTTTATGCCGGATGCCCTTCCTGACGCAACCCTCTCTATTTATCCAGGCTTGGGACCGGCACAGAAATCACTGGACTGTGACCCCCATGGCTAGATTAGGTTGACACTGGACAGTAAACAATGTAAATGTAAATAATGTCCTATCTACAACAGCAACCAAGGGCCCTTGAGGAACTATTAGGTCAATGTAGTTTCTGAGCTGTCAGAAGCTGACAGATGTAATGGCAGATCCGTGATGGTGTTATAGTCCCCAAGTGGATCTGTCCATGGCTGTCTCCTGGTCACAGGCTGTTCACACAGATCCATCTACAGCATCAGTGAGCACCACCAAGTGACGAGACTCTGACCAGGGGTAGAGCCAGTGGTCACACTGGAAACTCAGAACACTGGGAGCTCGGGAGTGGGATGTATAGCTCGACAGAAAAAGACAGAGAGAGAGAAAGTTATTAAGTATGTGTCACGTCCAGCCGCCCCACGCTATGTGGGACTTGAACCCAGACCTCCGTGGTGGTGCGTGCACGTGCCTGCACACCATGTGAAAGAGACCCACATGCAGGATTCAGCGAAGTGCTGCTTTTATTACATGAACACAAGACGGGGGTTAACTAACATAACACTAGACATGGCGTGGTAAAACACAAACAAGAAACAAAACCTAAACCTGGAACCTAGCATGGACATGACAAAACAAAACCTAAACACAAAACCACTGTACAGTTAACAATCACCAACAAAGACATAAACACAAGGATCCCTATATCTAGGGCAAAACATTAGGACTAATTGGAAACAGGTGACAATCAGGAAAGAGAACAATAGGCAGGGAAAGACAAGACACACAAAAAAGCAGGCTTCGGAATATCACCTGCCAGCCCTCTCCAGGCCTGGCAGGGAACTGTCCAGCTGTTCCTGACAGTATGCTAGTGATCATGTGATGTTTAAAGACAATGTAGGTTATGTGTAAAGTGCAGGCAGGGATTCCGGCACAACTAGCTATGACATTATAACTAAAAGGGAGAGCCAGAAGGTGACAGACATGAAGGCTTCCCAGGACATAAAGCGTCCAACCACAACCGCAGTCAGCAAACCTGAGCAACTTGTGAGAGTGGTAAGGCGACAGCATCCAAACATCCCAGTACATCAAACACTCTATGCCCATGAACCTTCAAGATCTGCTCCTTTACCTAAGAAAAAATATACATTGAAAGCTTGACTAAACAAATGTGTCTTCAGCCTAGACTTAAACATAGAGACTGTGTCTGAATCCCAAACACTAATTGGAAGGCTGTTCCATAACTGTGGAGCTTTGTAAGAAAAAGCTCTGCCCCCTGCTGTAGCCTTTGATACTTGAGGTACTACCAAATAACCTGCACCCTTTGATCTGAGTGGGCGTGACGGATCATAAATAACCAAAAGATTGCTCAGATACTGTGGCGCGAGATCATTTAGTGCTTTATAGTTCAGCAATAGTATTTTATAATCAATGCGAAATTTGACTGGGAGCCAATGCAGTGTGGCTAAGATAGGAGTGATGTGTTCATATCTTCTTGTTCTAGTTAGGACTTTAGCTGCTGTGTTTTGGACTAACTGGAGCTTGTTCATGCTCCTACTGGAACATCCAGTCAGTAAGGTATTACAATAATCCAACGTAAAGGTAACAAAAGCATGAACTAGTTTTTCTGCATCATGAAGTGACATCATATTTCTTATCTTAGCAATATTTCTGAGATGAAAGCAGGCTACCCTAGTGATATTATCTATGTGAGCTTCAAACGAAAGACCATATAATAATAATCACACCAAGATCTTTCACTGCTGAACAAGATGAAACAGAAAGACCATCCACAGTTATTCTGTAATCAGAAAGCTTACTTCTAGCTTTATTACTTCTAGGAAGTTAATAAGCATCCTGTAACGGCGCGCCGCCGGTGCCGGAAGAAGCCGGATCCATTCACGGAACCGGCGAAAGGGAGAGCGAGAAAGAGAAAACAGTCAGAGAGTCGGCAACGGGGAAGCAGTAAATCCAAGCGTCAAAACAGAAAGGGTAATCCAAAAGAGTAATCCAGAAGGCAAGCAAAGTCCAATAAACAATCCACACTATGTCAGAGAAAATCCCACAGAAGAAACGAAAGCCAGTCCAGGTCATACACAGAAATCCAGCCGAAATATCACTAGGATAATGCTCAATATGTCCCATCAGAAAACAATATCTCGCGAAGAGCAGGAAGTGCGCACCCGTATTTGAGCCCGCCGAAACCGGACGTGGCTCAAAACGCGGGCGACAGCTCCCTCTCGCGGTCGGATCTCAGGCGAGCTGTGACAGAGCCCCCCCCCTCTAGGAACACCTCCGGGGGTTCTGCGCCGGGGCCGCCCCCTGGGCCGTGGGGCGGGCCTGGTGGGGTGGTCGCGGTGGAAGTCCTCACTCAGCGAAGGATCCAAGATGTCAGAGGCATCCACCCACGACCGCTCCTCGGGGCCGTATCCCTCCCAGTCCACGAGGTATTGGAGGCGTGACCGCAGTCGTCTGGAGTCCAGCAGGGACCGCACCTGGTAAGCAGGCGACCCCTCGATGTCCAGGGGCGGCGGCGGGTCCCCACCGACCACCGACTCTCCCACGGAAGCGTGCGCAGGCTTGAGAAGGGACGCGTGGAAGGTGGGGCAGATGCGATATGACGCCGGGAGTCGGAGTCGATACGCCATCGGATTCACCTGACGGACGATCTCGAACGGGCCGATGAACTTGGGGCTGAGCTTCCGGCAGGGCAGCCTGAGGCGGAGGTTCCGGGTGGACAACCACACCATCTGCCCGACCTGGTAGGCTGGGTGTGGGCGACGATGTCGGTCGGCCTGGATCCTCTGCCTCCTCACCGCCCTCTGCAGCCGCACATGGGCCCGCTCCCAGACCTCCTGACTGCGTCGGTACCACTCCTCCACAGCCGGGACGCTGGAGGGTTCCCCCGACCATGGGAACAGTGGGGGCTGGTACCCCAGCACACACTGAAAAGGCGTTAGGCCTGTGGAGGAGTGCGTGAGGGAGTTCTGGGCGTACTCGGCCCAGGGCAGAAACTCGCTCCATCTTTGCTGCTCCCTGCTGCAGTAGCTCCGTAGGAAGTGGCCTATCTCCTGGTTAAGGCGCTCTGCCTGCCCATTAGATTGGGGATGGTGACTCGAGCTCAAGCTCACCCCAATGTCCAGTCGCGCACACAGCGTTCTCCACACCCGAGAGGTGAACTGCGGGCCTCGGTCCGACACAATGTCCTCTGGGAGCCCAAAGTTCCTAAACACATGGGTGAACATGGCGTCCGCCGTTTGCATGGCAGTGGGCAAACCTTTGAGGGGAACCAGCTTGCACCCCTTGGAGAAGCGATCCACCACCACCATGATAGCCGTAAAACCCCCTGAGTCTGGCAGGTCCATGAGGAAATCCACGGAGAGGTGCGACCAGGGACGCCGTGGAACCGGAAGGGGCTCCAGTAGTCCCTCGGGACGCTGACGACTCGTCCGTGCCTGGGCACAGGTGGCACATTGTCGGACGAAGTCCTCAACATCAGGGCCCAAGGAGGGCCACCAGAACCGGCGAAAGGGAGAGCGCGAAAGAGAAAACAGTCAGAGAGTCGGCAACGGGGAAGCGGTAAATCCAAGCGTCAAAACAGAAAGGGTAATACAAAAGAGTAATCCAGAAGGCAAGCAAAGTCCAATAAACAATCCACACTATGTCAGAGAAAATCCCACAGAAGAAACAAAAGCCAGTCCAGGTCATACACAGAAATCCAGCCGAAATATCACTAGGATAATGCTCAATATGTCCCATCAGAAAACAATATCTCGCGAAGAGCAGGAAGTGCGCACCCGTATTTGAGCCCGCCGAAACCGGAAGTGACTCAAAACGCGGGCGACAGCTCCCTCTCGCGATCGGATCTCGGGCGAGCTGTGACACATCCACTGTACAATGTCCTTTACACTTTCTTCACTCTTAATAAGCTGGTGTCTCTCATCTGACTTATAGCTGTGTGTCATCAGCATAACAGTGGAAGCTAATACCATGTTTATGAATAATTGCACCTATATATATATATACAGCATATATAAGGAGAAAAGCAGCGGGCCTAAGACAGAACCTTGTGGAACACCGAACATAACCTTGGTATGCATTGAGAAGTCACGATCTACAAACTGATAATGATTAGTCAAATAAGACCTGAGCCAGGAAAGGGCTGTTCCTTTAACACCAACATGTTCTAGGCTATCAAGTAGAATAGTGTGGTCAATGGTGTCAAAAGCTGCACTAAGATCGAGTAACACCAGTAAGGAGACACAATCCTGATCAGAAGCCAGTAACAGGTCATTTACCACTTTAACCAGTGCTGTCTCTGTGCTATGATGAGCCCTAAATCCTGACTAATACATTTCTTAAATGTCATTCCTATGTAGGTATGAACATAACTGCTGGGCTACACACTTTTCTAGGATCTTGGAGATAAAGGCCAGGTTTGATATTGGCCTATAGTTGGACAACTGACAGGGGTCTCAGTCCATTTTTTAATCAGGAGTTTGATAACTGCTAGCTTAAAAGATTTAGGCACATAGCCAGTGTTAAGGGAAGAATTTATAATTTCTAGAATGGGTTTGGTAGCTACTGGTAATATCTGTTTAATGAAATGTGTGGGTAAAGGATCTAGAATGCAGGTTGAAAGTTTTGAAGATGAAATTAGTGAAATTAGATCAGGCTCTTGAAGGGGAGTAAAGCATTCTAAGCTCTGATCAGAAATAGTTATATTATCTAAAGGGTTATCTGTTAAATAATTTGGTGTTAAATAGTCTGAATTTTTTGCCTATCAATTTTTCATTCATTTTCAAGTCATTGCTGCTGCATATAGAAGGTGTGCGCTTTTCTACAGTGGTTTTACTCCTAGATAGTTTTGCTACGGTACTAAATAAAAATTCAGGATTGTTTTTGTTATCTTCGATTAGAGCAGAGAGGTACGCTGATCTAGCAGTACTAAGAGAATTTTTGTAGCTCAGAAGGCTTTCCTTCCATGCTAACTGAAATATTGCCAATTTAGTTTGACGCCATTTAAGTTCTATTTTCTTAGCTGATTGTTTTAAAGCTCATGTGTGGTCATTGTGCCAAGGTGCTAGTTTCTTGTCTTTAATTATTTTCCGTTTAAGTGGAGCTACAGTATCTAGGGTGTTGTGAAACACTGACCCCAGTTAATCAGTCACCTGATCAAGTTCTGTGGGCTCAGATGGTGAACCAATCATGCGTGATAATTCTGGGAGACTACTGGTAAATCTCTCTACAGTAGTAGACGTAAATTTATGCTTAATATGGTAAGTATTAAGCCATAGTCCATGGACAGGTGCGACCAAGGTCGTTTGGGTGTTTCAATTCATTCCAAACAAGTTCATAGAGGCTAAGGTCAGGGCTCTGTGCAGGCCACTGCAGTTCTTTCTATAGGTGTTGTTGTTAAAGTGAATGTGATTATAAATAACTTAATTAAAAGTAGGAATTGAAAGAGAAACTTTAAGGTGCTCTCTCACTGTACTGAAAAAAAAAAAGAATTGCTATCAGAAATCTACGAGATTTCAGAATGTAAATATGTGTGGATGTAATACTACTGCTAGATCTTAAACTTCATCTGATATAAACCTTTTTGCATTCTAGCCTTGTCAGATATTTTCCCTTCACAATAACATTTTTTGTCTATGTTTCACTTCATAATCTAAGCTGCATACAGTAGACCTGTGCGTTCTAAAACTGCTGTTGTAATTGTAGACATTCCTTATAATGGTATTGTGTCTTTTTCACAATATACAAATAAAACACAGTATTTGTTTGCCTCCACTCATCTACACTACTATTTTGTAATGATTTATAATCCCACTATCCAGGGTTACACATAAAAGGATAGTTCACTTTGGGTCTTATTCAATTAAGTCTGGTTATTGGCCAAAACTCTTCATTCTTTTCCTTACTGTGCATCCCCTTGCATCACTGGGAATTTATATTTAAATAATATGTTTGCAAATGTGTTTGAATAGCTAACATTGAAATGTATTTTTCTTTATCTATGTAGAATGTAAATCTGATTGCAAAAATGGGCCCTGGGCACATTGGTGTTTGTTCTTCTGCTTCTAGGCAAGATAATAATGCAGGTGAGTGCTACTATCTATCATGAGCATAAAGTGAGTGCATTGAGATCAGTATTGAGTTCTGATTCAATTTAAATTAAGACAGCTTAGGACAGAAACATTTATATTTGTATTTACATTTTTGCAGATCTTTGTAATTATAATTTATGTCCTTACTCAGATAATCTGCTAAGGCCAATATGGAAATGCTTGGAAATATTGTTCATAGAAGCCAAGAAAGACAGTTTAAATGACTGAAATAAAGCTGTTTTTCTCTCACTCTAACTCTTACACACATGGAAATGTTGAAATTGAAAGTCCATTGTACCTATGTGAAAAACACCAAAGACATCTGGGATATGGAAGAGGTGACTGAAGGAACACACTTTGATGACCTTGAAGATCCACGTCCTCAACCTGAGTAAGTGTGTAGTCAAGTAAAGTGCTGTTTAGACTGCCATTATTGAAAAGACACATGCATGCCCATTTAGATGCAGGTTCCATCTAGTAGACTAAAGTGATGTTTGGATCACAGCGGGAACACTCAAAAAATACAATATAGAACCCTATAAAACCAATTTAGAAAGCTAAAATCCAAAGAACTATTAAACTTTCCTCTTAGGGTGGTTATTGGTTAGGTCAGATTGGTTACATACTGTATATTATATTGTTTGGTGTGTGTTTATTGTATTATATAAGCAGAAAAGTGCAAGTAGATCCCAGAGGATATTCTGTGTAATATACCTGAATGTATAAGAGCAATGTCTGTACTTCTGAAAGGCTGATTATGTGAGCATTTGTTTGTAGATATGAGATTATCATGAAGCAGAGTGTAGGTACTGAGGACCTATTTCTGGGCATGAGCCGAAACAATCCATCGTCCATGTGCTGTGAGAGCATGCTGGTATGCTTTGTTTATCCCAATTGTAATAATCACAAACTTCCAATATTGTAAGCCTTACAGGTGCATCTCAATAAATTAGAATGTCGTGGAAAAGTTAATTTATTTCAGTAATTCAATTCAAATTGTGAAACTTGTGTATTAAATAAATTCAATGCACACAGACTGAAGTAGTTTAAGTCTTTGGTTCTTTTAATTGTGATGATTTTGGCTCACATTTAACAAAAACCCAACAATCTCAACAAATTTGAATATGGTGACATGCCAATCAGCTAATCAACTCAAAACACCTGCAAAGGTTTCCTGAGCCTTCAAAACGGTCTCTCAGTTTGGTTCACTAGGCTACACAATCATGGGGAAATCATGCTGATCTGACAGTTGTCCAGAAGACAATCATTGACACCCTTCACAAGGAGGGTAAGCCACAAACATTCATTGCCAAAGAAGCTGGCTGTTCACAGAGTGCTGTATCCAAGCATGTTAACAGAAAGTTGAGTGGAAGGAAAAAGTGTGGAAGAAAAAGATGCACAACCAACAGAGAGAACCGCAGCCTTATGAGGATTGTCAAGCAAAATCGATTCAAGAATTTGAGTGAACTTGACAAGGAATGGACTGAGGCTGGGGTCAAGGCATCAAGAGCCACCACACACAGACGTGTCAAGGAATTTGGCTACAGTTGTCGTATTCCTCTTGTTAAGCCACTCCTGAACCACACACAACATCAGAGGCGTCTTACCTGGGCTAAGGAGAAGAAGAACTGGGCTGTTGCCCAGTGGTACAAAGTCCTCTTTTCAGATGAGAGCAAGTTTTGTATTTCATCTGGAAACCAAGGTCCTAAAGTCTGGAAGAAGGGTGGAGAAGCTCAGAGCCCAAGTTGCTTGAAGTCCATTGTTAAGTTTCCACAGTCTGTGATGATTTGGGGTGCAATGTCATCTGCTGGTGTTGGTCCATTTTTTGTTTTTTGAAAACCAAAGTCACTGCACCCGTTTACCAAGAAATTTTTTGAAGATGCTGATTTTAATTTTCCAGCAGGATTTGGAACCTGCCCACACTGCCAAAAGCACCAAAAGTTGGTTAAATGACCATGGTGTTGGTGTGCTTGACTAGCCAGCAAACTCACCAGACCTGACCCCATAGAGTATCCTATGGGGTATGGTCAAGAGAAAAATGAGAAACAAGAGACCAAAAAAATGCAGATGAGCTGAAGGCCACTGTCAAAGAAACCTGGGCTTCCATACCACCTCAGCAGTGCCACAAACTGATCACCTCCATGCCAAGCCAAATTGAGGCAGTAATTAAAGCAAAAGGAGCCCCTACCAAGTATTGAGTACATGCACAGTAAGTGAACATACTTTCCAGAAGGCCAACAATTCACTAAAAATGTTTTTTTATTGGTCTTATGAAGTATTCTAATTTGTTGAGAGAGTGAATTGGTGGGTTTTTGTTAAATGTGAGCCAAAGTCATCACAATTAAAAGAACCAAAGACTTAAACTACTTCAGTCTGTGTGCATTGAATTAATTTAATACACAAGTTTCACAATTTGAGTTGAATTACTGAAATAAATGAACTTTTTCATGACCTACTAATTTATTGAGATGCATCTGTATATGCATTGACAACACTATTCTGCAGCATTTTAATACTGCATCTATAAATACAACTACACTAGAATGACTGAATCAAGATTCCCTTAAATCAAATTTAAGAGAGGATTTTATTATTTCCCATTAACATCTCTCTAATTCACTGTCTCTTGCAGGTGAGGGTGAAGTTACCGAAAACTCAGGCTTCTGACCTTGTGCTGGATGTGAAGGAGAGATTTATTGATCTAAGAACTCCAAATTAGTAAGATTTGTACTATTAGTATTCATACAGTACATACTACATAGGGATACATGAAGTAAATCAACACAGGCTTATATTTTGCTGTAATTCTTATAATTCTGCATGTTCTAAGTAAATTAGATGTCAGCTTTTCAGTAGGATTTATGAATGCAGGTAAGCTCAAGTAAAGCATAGATTCCATAGCATTTGCACTCAGGTAATCATTGCATAAAACAGCTCCACTACTGATATTCTCCCTCATTTGCTGTGACAAGTGCTGTAACCACATGTCATTTACAAATCTGAGGTGTGAAGAGTATGTAAAAGTTGGGGGAAATTTTAAATGCCCATTTGTAACAAATTTGCTTTAAAATACTTTTTAATAATATGAACTAAATATTCCAAAACTTAATTTCCAATACCAAACTAATGTCCGAATGTATTAAATGAATGAATAGGTGTGTGAGCTATGACTGCATAGAGTCTCACTCAAATGTTGAATTCTACAAAAATGATTTATTTTACCAGGCATTAATACTACCTTTTTAATTTTGGGAGGGCACACTGCATGCTTGCCCCCCTAATATGATGAGGATTTTATACTAATTAACATTTTTGCTCAGGCTATTACAGTGCAAACCTAGCAGGAAATCAGTCAATCAAAATAGACAAGCAATTGTTCACAAATATTTGGTATGCAAATGTAGAAACAATAATAAATAATTTAATACAGATATTGTTTGTTACAAAATTGGTCAAAGAACTGAGTAAATTTTTTTTATGTGCCAACAATTCTTATATACTGCAGTGCTAAAATTTTACTCAGCCAAAAAATCCTAGCTACTTCCAACAGACATGAGTCTATCGAAAAATCATACCCTCCATGCTTCCATGCCAGTGTTTTGTTCCATGCAAGCTGTTACGTGTAATTTAATGTGTAAAATTGCTTTTGTCACAAATAAGCTGTCCTAACACTAACCTAATACTTATGCCTATAGATGTCTGTGTGTAGAGCAATCTAGGGTACAGCATATTTTAGTAGTAAATGTAGAGGTACTAAAACCTGCAGCATAGTTTCTAGCACAGTCTTTCTCTTCTGTCTACAGCAAGCTAGCTCTGCATCTGCCCCACTCAGTGCACAATAGCAAAGGCACAGCCCGATTCATTACAGGCAGATGCGAACTGGAAATCACACTGCCCATGAATAGACCTCTGGACTCCATCAACCTCATGGGCTGCCTCTGAAGAAAAAGAACTTTCTCATTAGTTGGTAAAGAAAGGGTTCATAGCACAGAAAGACACATTCAGCTATGGATTGTTTCCAAGTATTTCAAGCAATAATCTACTGTTTTTTCTTGTACTATGTCTTATCTACCCGTACCATACCCTTATCTACACATGTGTTAAATATATAAATAAATATTTTTAATATAGTGAATTGATCGTTTGAATATTTCTTTGAAATTTCTCAGTTTTCTCAAAAGCCATTGTTTTCTGTGACAAATACACCATTTTCATATTTGAGGCCAACAAAATTTGTTTTCAAAAATATGCATATACATGTGAATGGAGCCCTATTATGTATTACATTTGTTTAGTTGCCATTAAAGTGAATGTGTGACCAATTTTTATTAACAGTGGTGCCTGGAAGTGAGGTCAGGGAGCAACCAGGGTGCCTAATGTTAAGGACACATGTTAAGGATGGGGCATGCTTACAGTAGGTGTTCCTTTATGAACCACCTACACCTCCAGGACTGATTAATTATTTATCTTTAAAAAAAAAAGATTTTAGCTTTCAATTAAATTTTATTTGTATAGTGCTTATAACAATGCACATTGTCGCAAATTAGTTGTATGGGAATATAAAAATTCTAAATAAATATTATAAGGTTTAAAATTTAGATTTATCCCTAATAATATCTTGATCTTTTTCTTTATCCGCTATCCCTATACTGCTGTAACAATGCAATTTTCGCCGTTGTGGGCTGAATAAAGGATTATCTTATGTTAGTAAGCAAGCCAGAGCCAATAGTGGCATGGAAAAACTCCCTGAGACGACGTAAGGAAGACTTGAGAAGAACCAGACCCGAAAAGGAACCCATCCTCATCTGGTGGACAGCGGACAGTGCGACTGTAAATCTTTTCCTTTGTATAACCGCACACTATATAGTAACCAGGAGCCTTTGATCACCTTATGAGCATCTGATTAATTTCTGAATTCATTATAGTTTTAACATAAACTCAAATGTTCACTTCCATACGGAAACCCGAGCACAAACCCGACTACTGCAATAGCAGCCACATAGGATTTTTTCGCTCAGTCCAATACCGTTCTGAGATGAGCAGGCAGTAGCAAAAACGCGCATGCGCTTACGTTGCCACGGTAGCCGGTCTGTAACCATGTGACGAAAGCGCGTCCAGCTGCGCTCCTCGGTGGTTTGACAGTGTGCGCCCCGTTCCTCCGTGTCTTGCTCTCGCCATGGCAGACGGCGAGCGCTCACCTTTACTTTCAGATCTCGGCGATGGAACTGCTGGCAGCGGAATCGGCGGCGTTTCTCCTGGACCGAGTCCGTTTTCGCACCCCAACAAACCGCAGAGTGAGTAATGATCGCTAGCTTAGTTCAGAGCCAATCCCTATAGCGGTGCTGTCATAGGCCCGGGCTGAGGGCTGTGTAAGGAAAAGATAGACCTGTAATCATATTCTTTTTGTGCATTTTATTGTCCATTTTCGTGTTTTAGGGAAATAATTAGCTGTTGGTTGCGTGAGCAACTGCGGCGTTTCTTGCACTGCACAGGGAAAGGTACGTTTATTTGTGTGAGCATGCTGGTTGCTCGGATAATTTTGGCTAATTGCTTAGGAAGCTAGCAACTTCCGCATCCGGTGTGCAGCATTAGATGGGTGCCTGACTAATTTCTTTTGAATGAAACAGTTTAGTAAAAATAAAATAAAAGCAATGCTCTTAACACTAATATGCTTGTTTTAGCCATCAGCCAGTTTTACAGTACCAGTACTATCTACCTAAAGAATTTCCTCAGTTGCCTCAGAGTGTTAGGTGTAAGCGCTCGCCGGTCAACAGACCGAAACGATTGTGTTGTTTTTTTTTACACATTTGCCAAGATTCCTGTGAACCACACGTTTACAGATACAGATAGGACGCATTTTCTATTAAAAAATAGGTGACGTTTACAAAAAGTGCATATGCTGATCAATGAAAAATTTTACATTGTAAAGCTGTTAAGCATTTGCTGACGCACACAATGCTGGAGTATGTAGCAGCGCGTAAATACGCGTTATTTCCTCTTTTTTTTGGGCGACAGTTCCCGGTTATTTGCCTTTAAATGTAGTAAAGTAACAAAATTACTGTGGGTTGTTGCTGTTATTTCGTGTGAATTCTTCTTTTTCTAAAACAAGGACAATCACACACACACACACTTTATATATGTATGTGTGTGAAAAAATTAGGACACCCATTGAATATTCAGTTCTTTATTAAGAAATGTCAACATGTCAATTCCTGATCTTGTTTTAATTTGTACCTGTAGATGAGAGAACCTAATTTTTTTAGACAGCAAAGGTTTCCTTCTTGTTCACCACTCATAATAATTAAAGTTGCATAGTCTTTTTCTGATTGTAGATTCATGCACTTTGGCATAAAGTGTAGCAAAAGCTTGCTGTAGGTCCCATGATGATATTTTAGGGTTTTTGGAGACATCTTTAAACATCTTGCGGTCTGCTCTTGGGGTGAATTTGCTTGGACGACCTGATCTGGTCATGTTTTCAGTTGTTTTAAATGTTCTCCAGTTATAAATGATTTTCTGGACAATGGAATGGCTGATTACAAATTCTTTTGATATCTTTTTATATTCCTTACCAGACTCATAAGCATCAACAATCTTCTTTCTGAAGGCCTCAGAGAGCTCTTTGGATCTCACCATGGTGATACCTCTCACTTCAACAATTAAGAGCAAACCAAGCTAATGTCTGAGGTTTAAATAAGGCAAGCCTCCTTCAAAATGCTCTGTAACAATGTTCTAATCATTTGCACCTGATGTGATACACCTGTAGGTCATTTATCCATTTTAAGTACAAATAAATGTGGGGGTGTCCTTACATTTTCCTCACAAGAATTTAGATTTTTTTTTTAAATGTTCACAGATCATTAAAAAAAGATTTTCCTTTGGTTTTATTTGTTTAGTTAAATTACTTGAATCTTTCAGTATTGTTAAAATGAAGATCAAATGCCCACATATATAGCTGTGTTAAAAAACACAGGCTTTCATGGGGTGTCCTAGTTTTTTTTATCTATCTATCTATCTATCTATCTATCTATCTATCTATCTATCTATCTATCTATCTATCTATCTATCTATCTATCTAAACATGGTATGTAAGTTTAACATGTGTCAGAATATATATTAACCAGTTATCTTGTGTCTATTGTTACTCATGTTTCCTTAATAAAAAGTGTTATTTAACTGCAAGAAAATTTATAATTTGGCATACAAGTACTTTGCCAAATATGTTTCTACTTTAACCCAAGAACAAAAAATCTCTACTTTTTGAGCTGTTGGTGACTACGCTGGCTATTATTCTGAACATATGGCGCCATTGTTAGGTAGCTAATTAGCCAGTATCAACTGAATTAACTTGCATAAGCTGCTGTTCAGTGACACTGGATAACATTGGGCTGTCCAACAATTTTTAACAATGCTAATCCCAGTAGCATTTAAAATTTTTTCACACAAGGCATAACCTGAATTTATCTGTCTGTATCCTGTAATATAAAATACAGATTCTGAGTTTCTTCCCAGGGTATTCCCAAAAACCTCTCTGGATACAGATGCTCCTCTGTAGGGCTTGTAGCTACGAAGTGATAAGAGCTGCAAAAATATGGTAATTTTAGTGATTTAGATTTAAAGCTTTTAACCAAAGTAGAAGAGGTTCTTCATTTTGAGGAGGAGGATGGAGCTTGTACTGCACCTCATTCAGCTCTGGTTAGCAGTTTAAACAGCCCTATCTATATAGGGTTCAATTTACATGGGGTCCCTGGAGTAATTTTATATTTTACAGGTGCCCCTTGCTGAATTTCTGTCAGGATCACTGGATGTCATTGTTGTTTTTTGTCTTCCTCTTTTTTCTGCCCTAAGTACTGTTTTTTCGACAAAATAAATGTTGATTAAAACTGTGTTGTGATCATTTCAGTCCCATCTGCAAGCACATGTCCATGATTTTCTTTGCAGATGCCACCTCATGTTAGACAAAAAGATTTGTTTGCTACTACAGGACATATTTAATTTATAGCATACACATCAGTAACCCTCAGATATCAAACACTTCCCAAGTCACAAAAAATGCTTCTCATAACTGAAGTTTTTTTTTTCCATGTTACTTGAACTTTGGTTTACTCCTTAGTGAAATGAGAGCCAGAGTCTCTGCTCAACTACAGTACCTCTCTGTCAGTTTGCACGTTCACAACAGCTTGTTACGAGTGGAGCATGGTCATTTGCCCAAGTGAAGGAAACATACAGGTCCATAGAAAACACAGTTCACCTGAAACATACAGCTACTGTGGTCATTTTATTGCTATCTGGAATGCATGATTTTAACATGTGCATAGATGCTGTGATATGTACAAGCTAGCCAGTTGTAATTAGTCATACACAGAAACATGCAACCAGACTTTCAACCAGAGTTCTAACAAACAAACAAAAAAAAAACAGTATTGAACAGACATTGGAATTCTGAAAATAAGGTGTGTAAGAAGAAGTGGAAGTTGCATGGTTTTACATGAAAACAGAAAATGTATATGCCCATGGAGTACTTAATTAGGAATACCCTTACATATTTGTGCAATTCTCTGATTCTGTGGCAGCAGTGCAATGCATAAAATCATGCATCAGTGGTACCCAGTTGATCAAGCACTTTCCGCAGGGGAACTGTTTATTTATTTATTTATTTATTTTTTATTATAAGTGACTCATTGATTGCTGGGTAGAATAGAATTCTCTCAGACTTTAAAGAACTTCCCTGATGCTGGAAAAGCAGGAGGGTATAGGAAGCCTGATGTTGGTATGCAGCACACTGGGGACTATACAGCACTGTACAGCTTAAGACATACCGGACCGGTCTAGAGCTGCATGATTCTGGATCAAAAGAGAAACGTTTTTTCGCTTTTTTGGCATAGAATAGAGATCACGATTTTCTGAGGATTCTGTTTAAGAACATTTTTGTTTTCATGATTTACAAACCCTGCACATTAGGTTAGCAAACAAGAAAACATCCTTGGCTCATCTGTATGTGCAGTTAGGACAGTGCCTCTTCAGAATATTCATCTACTTGAAGCCATAGAACTCTATACAAATTGAATAAGTCAATTTAATTTGTAAATGTGTTCAGCATTATTCCAAAAAATATCTTGGGAGATTCTAGACTATTTTAAGTTACAAAGTGAGATTTTAGCACATGGCTTTGACAGATGGGTTGGCTATGTTATGGCTGTACTAAGTGGGGCAGCTCAACAACTCCTGACCTTTTTCCATTGCAAGTCTGTGGTGAAAAACAGGAATGCATGTATGAGACTCAGCAGAGTGTATGAGCCTGTGTCAATTAAATGCATTAGCATTCAAGTAAATGCATTAGCCTGTGAACATGGAGAGTGGCACAGATCTTTCTGTGTGTAATAGTGTTGAGTTTCTACTACAGAACTTGTTTGAGTGATAGCCATTTTCTCAGTAACTGCCAAGTCAGGAAGATATTTCTCCACCCTTCTACAAAATAAAACATTTCTGAGAAACACTGTCACAGGATTGGTGACTTAATGCATTAGCGATGCTTTCGGTTGAAAGTGTTTAACGCACCAGATCTCAGAGTTCACCAAAGCAGTCACTAAAAAATTTGCTAATATGAAGTAACATTGGATTGACAACACATGATCATTAAATAAAAGATAATAATAATAATAATAAAACAAGCCAAACAATTAGATAACAAAATTAGCCTATAAATAGTTTCATTGATTGCTTTGTTAAATAACCAAGTTCAGATGCGCTCAGGGTTACTAGGTTAATTTTTCTGATAATGGCCTTTGTTTCCCTCTCCTAAATCTTTCCCTAACTCATAACATTCTAAATCAATATTCAAACAAAATAAATACTACAATAAGGTGTGCGTTCTAAGATAACGTTCTATGTATGTATGTCAAGCTTGCCAATCAACATTAGAGCACCCCCATCATGCTGAATTATGTAAAGACACTAGACCTTTGCCAGAAGTGTTCTGCATGTATTCCGTCATTTGTATGTAAAACTTGGTCTAGTTTAGTAATGCCCCACCTAAATTTATGGTCAGGAGTGCACTATTGCATGAAAGCAATAAAACAGGACAAAATGCTCTTTGCTTCAAATTCAAACAAGTAACTACCATGAAAAATGAATAAAAGTCACAATTTCTTTATTAATATAAGGTAGAAGAATCCCTCAAATCCAATTAAAAGAGGTGTGTCTTGTTTGTCTCTTGTAGTAATACAATTTGTCATAGGTTAGGAGTCACTTTGTCACATGCCATGGAATCTATTGACAAAAATCTTATTTTTTAACCTTTCTTTAAGTAAATTAATCCAACATTAACAGTCAAAATAGGTGTGCTACATGAGACCAGTTTGTCTAATTTTTATCATTTATCAATAGTTACTCAGAGCATGTCGGTACATTTACACAAGTCCCTAGATGAGACACCACTGGATCTGGATTGAATGTCTGTCAAATATCCTACCTAAAATTGACCACAGTGGATAAGGGGTTGCTCTGAATAACATCACTTTTATTGATGCTTGTGTTGTATAGCTGCTGTACTTTGTTATTGAGCAGTTTAGTATTTAACCACTGTCTCATACTGTAATATGTTATGATGTTTCAGGTGATTAAACAGAGTGGTGTTATCCTTTGGTGCAGAAACAATGTCTAAACATTGCTTGCACTGTATAATTTGCTGAGCAGTCTCATCTGGTTTAAAGCAGAAAAAAGTCCACACTTTGGAAACAACTCTTTTGTTACTAAAATAACTTCAGGGTTATCATCAGACCTACTTGTGCTTTTCTCTGCCTCACTCATTCTGCTTTGCTTAGTTTCTGATCAAATGTCACGTTTCTCTTGGATGCGCTGTTCTTGTGATACAACTAGCACACTTAGTTTTCACCCAGTTTGACATCAAGGCAGCATCACACCCATTGTACATGAGTTACCCTCCTCTCCTTTTGATGAAAATATAACTGGATGAATCGTAGGAAAGTAGGATTAAGATAACGTGGGGTCAAATTGAGATCATGATTTAAAAAAAAAAAAGTGACAGTGCAAGCAAAACCATCTTTTAATGGTATATGCCAAACTAACATATGAAGGAAATACATTTTCATACTTTTTTCACACTGTCTAGCTAGTACACTGAAGCATGACTGTTTTGAATTTGTTTTTATTTATGGTTTTGGGCTTACTTTCTTTATTCTTTTCATACTTAATTTGTCTGTGATTAATGGCATTCATATTAATTCATATTCAACTGTAGGTTATAACAGAATGGCAAAATCATAAAACAAAGCATGGCAAGATGAAAAAATTAAATGACCCCTGTTTAAAAGTCTGCATAACCTGATATCTTAATACTGTGTATTGCCCCCATTAGCATCAATGACTGTGTGCAGTCTTTTGTAATAGTTGCCTGTGAGGCCCCAAATTCGATTAAGATCTCCCCAGAACCTTCACCTTTTTCTGCTGTAACCACTGGAGGGTCAACTTGACCTTTTGCTTAGGGTCAGTGTCGTATTGGAAAGTCTAAGGGTGTCCCATGTGCAGCGCTCGTGCCGAAGAAAATTATCTGCCAGTATTTTCTGATAACATGCTGCATTCATATTGCCATCAATTTTCACAAGATTCCCCATGCCTTTAGAGCTCACATACCCCAAAAACATCAGTAAGACCATGCTTTACAATGGGGATGGTATTCTTTTCACTATAGACCTTGTTGACCCCTCTTCAAACATACTGTAGCCTATGGCTGTGACGATAAAGCTCTATTATCTGTCGTCACTCCAAATAACTGTGTGCCAGAAGGTGTGAGGCGTCTCAAGATGTTGTTGGGCATATTTTAACCAGGCTATTTTGTCTAGTTGTATTTTGACAACTTGACCATGCAGATCAATTTTGTTAAAGTATCTTTTTATTGTGCTCCTTGAAACAATCACACCATCTTTTTCCAGAGCAGCTTGTACTTCTCATGAGGTTACCTGTGGGTTTTTCTTTGTATCCCGAACAAATCTTTCAGCAGTTGTGACTGAAATTTTTCTTGCTCTAACTTGGCTTGGTATCAAGTTTCCACTTCCCAAATTTTCCACTTCTTAATAAATGATTGAACTCAGTAGCTAGCCTGCTCAATGCATCCATATGAGAGCTAACAAATTCATTGACTATTTATACACACGCACACTAATTGCAATTTAAAAAGCCACAGGTGTGGGGAAATTAACCTTTAATTGCCATTTAAACCAGTGTGTGTCACCAGTGTGTGTCTGTAACAAGGCCAAACATTCAAGGGTATGTAAACTTTTGATCAGCATCATTTGGGTGATTTCTGTTATCGTTATGATTTTAAAAGGAGCCACTATGTGATAATAAATGGCTTCATAAATTAACTATGTGATGAGAAATGGCTTCATATGATCTTTAAATAAAACATCAGTAATATTTTCAAAATCAATGCCAAGATTTCACAATTTTTGCCAGCGTATGCAAACTTTAGAGCACAACTGTATGAAATAACTGGATTTCACAAAATTTTTATTTTTTATTTTGTGCATGTAATACACTTGGCAGTGTAATCCACATATAATAATAGTTATTTATGCAAATTATATGATTTGCTGATCAACTGAGGCTAACATTAACATCTTCTGCATCTTTACATTAACATCTTATGTATAGGCTTACACACACTCAAGCCTAAGAATAGGATACCAGTGTTTTACTTGAATGCATTTTTATATGCAAATTCCTTTATGAATGATTTACAAATTAAATTGCTGTTTGCTTTTGCCAGACATAGCAAGTAATCCAAGATTCTTAGGCAAGCATAAGTTCTCAAAGGAAGTTTTTCATATAGGAGCTGTTGATAAGTCAAAAGTTACTAATGTTGTAGAGGTGTGTAAATTAGTGAAGGCAATCTCAGATGCAGCAATGTGCTCTGGCCCCATTTCAATGCAGCTGTGTAGCTTAAAGCAGGTTATGGTTGCTGAACTGCTGGATGTCCAGGTGGTGCTTTGAAAGCTATGTGGTCTTTTTAATTCTTTGGAGCAGTTTTGCTGGCAAGGCTGGTCTGCTAGGTTGACGTGTCCTTCCCACTCAGGAAGGTGCTGCTCTGATTTGTTGCAGCTTAGCACATGGTCTCAGAACAGGCTTAAATATTAAGTAATGGGCCAGGGAGCAGAACAATAAACTAAAACAACCAGCTATCTCCTAGCTGCTAGTCATCACCCAGGTTTCACAATATTGAGACTGTGTCTGTTCCTCGAGCTAAACAGAAATATAGAAACACTCAAAGTTTGTTTTAGTAACTTGGTTAGCAAAAAATTAGATCATGGTTAATGCATAGTCAGCACCTATGCTTTGAATTTAGGACTGTTGTATTAGATTCAATTTATTTGTATAGCAGGTAGCAATTTATTATAAAGTTCAAAGTTCAGTTGCTATTTATCCCTAACGTTTATCCCTAATATTTATCCATAATGAGCAAGCCTGAGGCAACAATGGCAAGGAAATCTTGATATGAGTAAGAAACCTTGAGTTGAGAAGGGAACCCATACATACGTGACCCTCACATGGAATTGTGCAATCAAGAGCTCTTGAGGAACTAATAGGTCAGCGTAATTTCTGAGTTCATTATAGACTTAACACTAATTCATTCCTGACGAAAACTGACTGATGCAATGATGGAATGGAGCGAAAATCTCTGAGTGGTTCTATCGTCAGATAGCATCCAACTAATTCATAGTCATCAAGATCTCCTGCATCTAAAGCATGAGATGCTTTTTTTTTTTAAATACATTTGCTTGTAATGTGTAAGTCTTTACACCAAAATGATGAAATGCTAAATCAAATTTTCGTCCCTCAGGTTTCCCACCGTTTCCAAGCCCGTCTCAGCCCTCTGTGCTTTTGGGGGAGGATCCTCCACCCTACTCACCCCTGACATCACCTGAGAGTGGCAGTGCCCCTGTGATCAGCTGCCGCGTATGTCAGTCTCTTATCAGTGTTGAGGGCAAGATCCACCAGCACGTGGTCAAGTGTGGTGTGTGCAATGAAGCAACTGTAAGTCCATGAAAATGCATAAAAACTCATGTTTGTGCAGTACCAAAGGTCCAAGTTAAATGGTCTTTGGGACCTGCCAATAGGAACTAATAGTGTTTGGTTGGGCTAAAATTTTTTGGCATTATTTTATGCACATGCTGTAGTGTGGTTCATTGGTACTGTTTGTATTATATGAAGCAAAAAATGTGCTGCTTTTTTTCATTAATCAGGATGGGGTAAAAAGATAGCAGTTGAGTTTTATTTTTGAAGTTCAACTGCTATTGACATTAAGTTAATTCCCTTACTTTCTCTCACGCAATCTTTTGTCCTTCACTATTACTTTTTCTCCTCTTAGCCCATAAAGAATGCTCCAGCTGGGAAGAAGTATGTGCGCTGTCCCTGTAACTGTCTGCTCATCTGCAAGGTCACATCTCAGCGCATCGCGTGTCCACGCCCTTACTGGTGAGGCAGGGACAAAATCTCATATCAGACAACAGTTAAAGCATTTCTAAGAGTGATAGGATATTTATCCTTTTCCTCTTCCTCTAATAAATCATGTAATTGTTCTGTATTTAATCCTGATTTATTTGTTTTATAAGCAGGTGATGTGAATTGTTAAACAGAGGGAAAGGACATTTTGATTTAAATTTCTACATTGGAATATAAATGATTGTTTTTCATATCAAACACAGCCTACAATTCTCAAACTGCAGGCTAAAAGTACAGAAGATTATTTGAAATGTTCTTAGCTTAGGGACTGCTCCCCCTCTCTTTTTCACAAACCTTCCCCAAACTGATATTTGAAGCTCTTAACCTGTATCTGCACAATTTAATGCACCTTGATTCTACCACATGATTTGATAATTACATGATTGAGCAGGTGTATCTCAATAAAATGCATGGTGAATATATATGAAAATGATAGGAAACTGATCATCTAAATCCGTGTCAACAAATTCTGAATGTATTTTTAATATTACTGAACAGGGGTTAATGCACATTTTCTGTTTGTGTGTTGCAGTAAGAGGATCATTAATTTGGGGCCTGTACACCCTGGGCCAGCTAGCCCAGACCCACAGCCTAGCGGGGCCCGAGTGTCATGCGGTCACTGTAGCAACACCTTCTTGGTACTATCCTCATTAAAAATATCATAATCATTCATTTCACATAACACTGTGACAACACCATGACAACAACCAGTATAGTCATCACAGATTGCAGATAATCAATAGTCGCAATATTAATTCTACTTTAGTATTTGATGATGATCTGGGTCATGGCTGATTGAGATGGGAATACACACTGGATGGGATGTCAGTTCACTGCAAAGGCCTGGTTTATAGATGGAAGGTGAACTGTAGAGGCAGTTGCAATGCAACCATTATTGTTATCACTCATTATCAACATCTACCACTATATTGTATGCATCAGGAGGATGAGATTTCATGCACAGCTATGCATAGAACACTGTTCTGCCTTATTGTAATAACAGCAGTGCTGAAGAAATCAGTAGCCTGGAGTTTACCCAGGGTACAAGTTCACCATACAAACGTTTTTTTTTATCTTCTACAAATGAAACATTTTCATTTGGGATACAAGTTTGAATGTTATGTGCTTTCTGGTAGTGTGATGTACATTGGTGCTGTAACCAGAGAACAATTTGCTATATTGGCCAAGAATCTGTCTGGTTATTGCTTGAAAGAGAGACCAGTCCTTTGTTGTGATGGTAGTACGTTTTGGGTCACTGACTTGCTGCATGTCATGGATGCATTTCTCTGTGAACTGTCAGACAATGTTTCTGTAAACCTGATTATGGGTCAATAAAAATTAATGAGCCTGTAAAAGCAGCCATGCCATGATACCATCTCCACTGTGCTTGAACAATGTATATTTGATTAGATGATTAGCAGATCCTTTCTTTCTCCACAGAGAACAATTTACTTTACTTTATATTACTTTGGTAGTGGTTAATCTTAGTTCATAGAACTATTGTGGCTTATCTCTTTATTAATTCTGGCCTTCTGATTCCTACTGCTTATGAATGGTGCATCTTATAGCTATAGCTATTTCTGCCCTCAAATTCTTCTTTGAACAGTAGATTGTGATACCCCTGTGAAGGTTGTTGGTAACTGTTCTTTGTGAAAAAAAGGTTTTTTTTCACAGCTTTCACAATGTTTGTCATGAACTGCTATTGTTTTCCTTGCCAGACCTATTTGATGTCTGGTTGTTAGACAATACGAATTGATGTATTAGCTATGCCCTTGCTATGGCCATGATTGACTTTTTTTCTTCTTTTAATGCTTCAAAATGCTTCGTATTTCTCAATGCTCTCTGTTTAAAATAGACCTAGAGAAATTTTCATTAAAAAATGAATACTAGACTAAATATAAAAGGAAACAAATAAAATAATTATTGTTTACAATATGACCAGTATGACATGAACATTTTTACTGTAGTGTATGCAGCGTAGGTGTATTTTGCTGCCGAGGAGTTTGAGCTACAGAAAGAGCAATATTGAGAGAAGTAAGAAAAAAAATGTTTGATTCAAATGAAAGGTTCCCATTAGGGTTAGCAAGTGCTATAGCTTTGGGAGTAAAATATTGTTGTATATTGTGCTGGCTTTGATAGAAGTACTTTTGGAAGTATCAAAAACATACACTTTGGTTGTGACTGTAGGTAGTTTGACCTGCAGGAGAACTGGCACTATGGTTTCAAAAGTAGAGCTGAAATCCACAAACAGCACTCTAACATGGGTCTCTGGACTGTCAAGCTGCTGTAGCATGTTGTGCAGGGCAAAGAGCTTATTGACAGACCTATTTGCTCTCTAAGCAGATCTCAGGGGATCCAGAACCAAGCGGTCAAAGACTTTCATGACTACAGAAATTGAGGTGATTAGAAATACGGTCATTCAGTTCTATAATGGTTGACTTTTTGGAGATGGGACAATGGTAAGGTCTTGAAGCATGTGTGAATAGAGCAGAAAGCCAATGATTTGTTAGATATGGCTGTGAAAACTGCCACTAATTGTTCACAGCAATGCTAAAGGGTGGATGTGACTCTAGATCTGGGTTTCGGAGCTTTTCTCAAATTTTGTGTCCTGAAAAGCCTGTAGACTGTGCAAGAAAATAAAATGGTGGGGACGTAGAAGGTATTAAATAAGAATTTAATTACAGCGTAGCAGTGACAAAATACATGAAGTATTTTGGGCTTATTGGAGTCTAGAAGAATGCAGGACAAATCCTGCTCAAACATTTTATACTGTTCTTTCCGTTTGTAATTTAAATAGCTTTAGCTTTAAATGTTAATTGAGTGTAAGAACTGCGAATCACCCAAGTGACCTGGTGATACTATTATTTAGCCGGATGCAAATGATCACGGTCATGCACACTTTTGCCCAGAGATGTTCCTGCTGATGTTTGATATCCTGCTGATGCTCTCATGCAAAAATTGCTTAAAGGTTATTCATTTAGTATCCGACACATATTCCTATATTTAAGCCATTTTGGAAGTGAGCTCATTCTGACATCTTGAAGTGGAATCTGGGTTAAGGTGGTCTGTAATTTCTTACAACTGCTTGCCCATTGATGATGAAATAAACGGCCCTCACTTTTCCACCTTTTTATCTCTCCCACTGCTCACTGCAACACAGGAAACGTTATTAGTAAAATTAAGCACAGGTGTGTGATTCCCACCACCTTCTGCAGCGCCGCCCTCCATTCACAAAATGTTGCTTGACTACGCCCCTGCTTCCACTCCTGCACTGCTTTCTAAAAGTGCTGGATAAATGCTCTGTACAAATCTCATTTTAAGTCATTTGTGCTGGTAGGTTCTCAGACTGTTGTCTTTAATAAAAAAAATCTCCTATGAGAACAGGAAAGCTAGTACAAATCAGCACAGGCAGGTTTTTCCTCCTGCTTTTCATCTTTGCTTCACACACAGCCATATAATCACATTATTGTATGATGTATTTCTTGATACAATCTACAATGATGATATTGTGTTAATGTAAATATTTATATGTATAGGCTTTATAAAAGCTGTAGCGCATTATAATGACCTGTTTAATTCTACAGGATCTCACAGTTTCTTAATTAAACTAAATTTTAAAATATTGTATTCTTTCATTAATAGACTTGTGGATTTTAAATACCTATTAAATTGAAGTGCTTTGATAAGGTTGCTCACACTGCTGAATACAGACAAGTTAAAACATTCCACAAATGTTTTTAGTAAGAAGTCATTTGGTTTATAATTTATCATGCCTGGTGTACAATTATTAGAATACAGTTATTATGTATTATAAATTCTGGTGTAGTTCAAGCACAGCACATCCCAGAGGGCACATTTTATGTGCAAGTATAAATATTTTGCTCTGTGCAAGTGTCCATCCTGATACAGAAATATAAATCAACCCACAGAGAAGCTGTGTCACCTTTTTTTTTGTCACTCTTTTTTCTTTTTGTTACAGTACAGCATATCACACTTGGAGGAAAACACTATCTGTTTTTTTTCCTTTGAGATCCCGTGATAACAGGGCAAAAGCTTTTCTGTTCCTGGTATTTAATGCTGCCACAATCCAATATCAACACAGCTGGTATTTTGGGCAACAGGTATTTCAGCAGCAGTGATGGATATTTCAGTTGGTGTTTCAGCAACAGTGGTAGTTTCATCATTATGAATTGTTTTTTGATGATTATTATTATTCATCTTCAACATCATTCTCAACCCATTTTTTTTTTGTATTGTGCTATGCATAGCTTTACTTTCTTTCATCATTATCAGCATCATATTTTACATTGTTAATAACAGTTATTGTTTTCTTGCCTTCCCTTTCTTCCCCCTGTCCAGTGGACAGAGTTTACTGACAGGACCCTGGCCCGATGTCCCCACTGCAGAAAAGTGTGAGTGTCCAGTTATCCCTAAGTGACAAACCAAAAGCATTAGTGGCAACGGAAAAATGTGTATATATATATATATTTTTTTGTTTTGCACCCCTACACCAAGGCAAATTCTTTGTATGTGGAAAAACCCACAGTGCTTGGCAATAAAGCTGATTCTGATATTGGAACATCCCAACTGTGAGACATCACAATTGTCCAACCTTCAGGTAGCAAACAAGCTAGAATTTGATTAAAATGTTCTACATCATAAAACATTTATTGTCAATATTTCTGAGATGAAAAAGGCTATCTAAGTAATATTATTTACATATGCTTCAAATGAGAGACTAGAATCAGTAATCACACCAAGGTTTCACTTTCACTGCTGCACATGATGTAACTGAAAGGCCAACCACAGCATATGAGTTTACAACATAATCACATAGCTGACCTAACTATGGTCCTAATAGAAGTATTTTCTGTCTTGTCAAAATTTAATAGATGGAAGCTACTCAACATTCAGTGTCTAATGAATTTGTAAAGCTGGTGGCTGTCATTTGGATTTAATAGATAAAATATCATTGAGCCTAAAACAGAGTCTTGTAGAACATCTAATTTTGCTTCAGTGTGTATAGACAGGTCAACATTTACATCTACAAATGATTCTAATAGTTTACATATGGATTTTAATTACTCTACTGACATGGTTATTTTGTTTTCTACTTAGATCTTTTTTGAATTGTCTGACTTAAAATTAATAATTTGAATTGCCTACTATTTAAATGAGTGTAATTGCTACTACATACTGTTGTTTTTTGTGTGTTATTCTTAGTGAATGTTGGTAATGTATAAAATAGGAATGTAGGATTCTTTGTGGATGGAGAGATATAGTGGTCTGGAGCCTTTGTATAGTTAAGATGGATGGATGGATGGATGGATGGATGGATAGATAGAAATAATTATCTTTGACTAGTTTAGCATTTGGCTAGGGTCAGTCTCACTACTGGTAGCATGAGACGATACCTGGACCCTACAGAGGTTGCAGAGGCAGTCCAACTCCTCCAGGATGGCACATCAATAAGTGTCATTACCAGAAGGTTGGCAATGGTCTCAAGAGCGTGGAGGAGATTCCAGGAGACAGGCAGTTACTCTAGGAGAGCTGGATAGGGCCGTAGAAGGTCCTTAACCCATCAGCAGAACTGGTATCTGCTCCTTTGTGCAGGGAGGAACAGGATGAGCACTGCCAGAGCCCTACAAAATGACCTCCAGTAGGCCACTGGTGTGAATGTCTCTGACCAAACAATCAGAAACAAACTTTATGAGGGTGGCCTAAGGGCCCAACGTCCTCTAGTGGGCCCTGTGCTCACTGCCCGTCACCGTGGAGCTCGATTGGCATTTGCCACTGAACATCAGAATTGGCAGGTCTGCCACTGGCGCCCTGTGCTTTTCACAGATGAGAGCAGGTTCACCCTGAGCACATGTGACAGATGTGAAAGGGTCTGGAGAAGCCGTGGAGAATTTTATGCTGCCTGTAACATCGTTCGGCATGAACGGTTTGGTGGTGGGTCATTGATGGTCTGGGGAAGCATATCCATGGCGGTATGCACAGACGTCTGCAGGCTAGACAATTGCACCCTGACTGCAATTAGGTATCCGGATGAAATCGGTGGACCCATTGTCAGACCCTACCTAAATCCAATAGAACACCTCTGTGACATTATGTTTCAGTCCATCCGACGCCACCAGGTTGCACCTCAGACTGTCCAGGAGCTCAGTGATGCCCTGGTCCAGATCTGAGAGGTAATACCCCAGGACACCATCCATAATCTCATTAGGAGCATGCCCCGACATTGTCAGGCATGCATACAAGCATGTGGGGGCCATAGAAACTACTGAGTACCATTTTGAGTTGCTGCAATGAAATTTCAGCAAAATGGACTAGCCTGCTGCATAATTTTTCACTTAGATTTTCGGGGTGTCTTTAAATTCAGCCCTCTGTAAGTTGATGATTTTCATTTCCATCAAACGATGTGGCATCCTTTCGTTCCTAACACGTTACCCAGTCCATATCAGTATAGACATCCAGCATGATATTATCCCCATTAAGATCTGATGTGTTTTCACAATGTTCCTTTAATTTTTTGAGCACTTTAACATTTAAAGCTTTAACACTGAATCTCTTCTGCTGCAGTTCTTCAATTGGCCAGACATACCCAAGGAGGCGGAGTCTCTGGTGTTTCCTCCTCTGCTTGTTGTTCAGCATCTCGGCTGCTGGACTTATTGTGAGTGTAAACTGGCCTTCTTCTCTTTGCTTCTTTTCTTCCCTGAAATGTGTTAATCTCTAAACAACTTACTCTCCACAGGGGGGGACATGGTCTAAGGCACAAGTGTATGGAGGGATATATGCTGCTTGGGTGGCCATGCTGCTACTGGTTGTGGTGACTTTGGCCAGAGCACTCTACTGGACCTGCCTACGGGTCAGCCAACCGCTGCAGAATTTCACATAGAAAGAGAGTGGGGGGTGGGGGGTGGTTTGGGTGGTACTTGGGTGGTGGAAGGAATGGTAGCAGGGGAGAAATTGGGCAACAGAGTCGGACTGGTGGTAAATAGTCTAAGAAAAATGCTGATAAATACAGTAAGGATGAAACATGAAACATTAAGCCATGTAAAATAATGATTCATGAGAGAGATAATAGAATGGTCTGCTGAGGCTGATGGTTGACTGGATTGAAGGATTGGGCTGAAAATAGTTATTTGTTTTAAGTAAATATTTATTGAGCTGAGCATTGGATCAAGTGGTTTTACCGATGACTGTGCACAACCTACTGACACCATACTGACAACAAATTCTAGTGGCCCTGAATATTTTAATCTCGCATGTGACACATACTCATATGAAAGGCTCTGACACTGTATCATCAACAGTGGTAGGAGTCTAGCAGATTATTTGGCATAGTTGACACTATGTGACAGACATAAATGCTCACACACACAATCCATCAACTGTTTTTGACTCTATAACTGGAAATTTGCCTCAACACAAGAGCACCAGAGGTTTCGAGTAGAGTTAGTCCTGACTGATTAGTTGTGTGTTACTATAATGTACAGTCATACATATTAGAATAAGTGCATTTGTGAATGCTGTCAATATCACTGCAGTCCAAAGCATCAAGAGGCCTGAGAGAGACAGAGAACAGGCTGCTGTGTGTCCTCCACAGTGTGGCTGTGCTTTAACATACCATCCACACCCAACTCCATTCTCAGTTCATATGACCTTATAAACACATACTTACTCCTAATCTGTGATTATACATAGGCATAACTATATATTGTGAAGTTAAATTAGTTAGCATTAATCAAAAGTATCGTCATATATTATGAACTTATGAGGCCTAACAAATGATATAAATCAGTAATTTCATCATTAAATCAATGAGAATTAAGAGTAAAAGTCTCACAGCATTTTTAATTTGTATTCACATGCTTGCCAGGCATGATTCAAAAATTTGGTCACATTTTTTTAATGCACTTTCACTTCAGATCTTTGTGAAACAATTAACATAATATGGTCGCTAAGCATTATTGTCATACAGCTAATAAATTTCATTTAAGAATTGCACATATGAGCAAACACAATATTGTCACCAACATACTAAATTCCATAAGGGGGTGCTGTAGTAATGTTATTTTAGTATTATTTGTATTCTTTTACATAGTACAAAAATCCCATTTTATGATTCTGACATGTATATACACCTGGATGAACAGTCTCACATTCCCAGGTTGTTTTTTTCTGTAGACAGCATTTTTTCTTCCATTTTTCCCTTTCAGTCTGAATGTTATTCTTTTAATGACTGCACCATTGCACTAAGAGGATCTAACAGTTCCTTGAAACCTTGTTTTCTGTAAACACTACTTTTTTTTTTTTTTAAATTAGTGTTCATGTACTAACCATGAGAACAAATTCATGTAATCTGTACACACACTCTGCCTGATGAGAACTATAGAGCTGAAAGGTCTGTGTTGGCATTTTCTTATTTATGATCTGAAGGATTATGCTGAAGTCACCATTACATGACATTTGTCATGACATTTGACTTGAATATGATACAGCTGTGGACATATAAAATGTGCTAATCACATGTATGTTTTTGTATTTAACTGCTGTGTGTTAAAGGTCAGTTTAGGACTTTAGGCACCGCTTATTATTGTTGTTATTTTTATTAAAATAAAAAACCCTTTTATTAAAAAAAAACCAAAACACCTTTTTAATATACCATTGGATCATTGCACCAAGAGTGCCTGATTATGTATTATTTAAGAATACTTTGCCACATTTTTTCCCTTCAATGTTTTTTCACTCACATGTCTTTTTTCATTGTTTTTCACTAGCAGGTTTGCAGCATCACTGTAGTAAATGGACAGTTGTGAACTGTTGGTCATTATGATTTGTGAGGGGGAAAAAAACATGATATCTGTACTGTGATTAGCAATCTGTTCTGACACACCTGATTTAAAGAATCGGCAATTATTAAATCATTTGTTGCTTAATAAACTTGTATGAGGTCCAAAAGTACAGGACTTGGAGTGATAACTACTGCTCTATATGGTGAATAAATGTCTCCTGCAAAAACACAGTGAACAAAGTTCGCATAGTTCAAAAAGTATCTGGTGTCACTGAAGAGGAAGGGCTACAAGACTGGGTTCTGGGTTTATGCTGCTGTAATGCTTACTACTTTGTGATTATTGGTGTGAAAGTTTACAGTGATTAGAAAAAGATATCATTGTCCTGTATTGGTATAAATAATGTCACAAAATATGTATGATTGTTTTATTCTGCTTTACACTCCAAAATAAGATGGCATGAGATGAAACGTCTTGGCGTCTCAATCCAGACGCAGAGGTGCCTTTGTCCTAAACTGTACGCTTTAATGTTATAAGTACTGATACAAATCTTATTTATGCCAAGAACATTGAGACCAGAATGAGGCTTTTCTTTGAGTTTGTTTGCAAGTGATAAGTTTGTTACAAGGCATGAAGTCAATATAAAAATAAGAAAACAATAATTTTAGTCACTGTGCTTTCTTTATTCACACACTTTCGCAAATTTCCTTTGACAATTACCTATCAGATTTTAAGAAAATTAATTAAGTAGACTTTTTCGTCAGGCACACTTGTCTCTTGTTTCATGCGGATGTATTTTTTTCGTCAAAGAGAGTAAGAGAGATGGGAAACATACAAAAAGCTTTCAGAAACCACAAATCCCTTAGCCCAGGAGATAACAGGGAGAAAGTAGTGGTGGTGATGATGGGGGGGTGGGTGGCGGAGAAAAGTCAGCATTAATGGATGGGAGGGAACAGATACAAAGAATGTAACTCTCCAGATGCAGATGTGTGTTTTTGCCCCTATATCCCTGTTTAAGTGGCTTTTCTCAGCTAGTGCTAATTAGCATGCTTACAGTTCTCCAACACACATATATCCGTATCACATACATATATCCTACTGAAAGATGCACAAACACTCAAACCTTCTGTTCATAAGATAGGAGGTATTCATGACTTAAACCCACGATGGAAAATGGAGAGTTTTTTTCCCACTTCTTATCGTAAAGGATCACTGACCCCTGCACAAAAACACACTGGCAACTCCATCCTCTTTAATACTAAAAGGATTCTGTCTTTATGACAAGCAGCATGACCTTGTACTCATTATTACAACTTGTTTGTTCTCAGCATGAAGAGGAATTAAGAGAGAGGCTTAGAATGAGAGGGATTGGCAGATTTGCTAAGGGATGGATGAGATGGAGGGCTAAGCAGCTTTAGAATAGTCAGTGTCAAAACAATCGACTGATCTGGCCGCCAGTTTATTCCTGCTATGAGAAGGTCTCATTATTAAAGTAAACATTGTACAAGCTGTCATAAATGAAAATCTTTCTTTCTTACTATCACAGTTCACTTAGGCATGCCTTGACTCCATAATGTGGCCTGTGTGTATGTGCGTGTGTGTGCACATGCGTGTCACTGTCTCACCGTCACTAAAAGCATGCATTCAACTCAATTAGTGGTATGCATTATTAATATCTGTCTAGAGATGTATTTGTTTTTACACTGGAATTAAAAGCCTCTGGTGTCATATATCACACTCCAGAGGGAAAGAAATGGAAATAGAGAGACCGGCCCTTTTTTTTCTTTTCTTTTTTCTTTTTTACATTTATTTTTAAGTACACCATTTTTTGACTGTTAAATGTATGCTTGATAATACATACACCTCCTTTATGCATTCACAGGGCATTATCTGAATGGTCTGTGATTGTATGTTGTGGGTAGTAATCCCATCTTCAATTTAATTTGTGTTTAAAGCTTAAAGTTTGTATGTAGGTCCTTAAATGTTTAATTTTAGTTACATATTCATAGTATAGTATCATTTGAACACAAAATGTTTTGTTTAAAAACAAAACGAAGCCTTTATTTCATTATTTATTAATTTTGTGTTTATTAGCTTATAATCTAGCAATCTAGCCCAAATTACTAGATTTGATGTATTTCTCAGAGTTTAATGCTTCTAATTTAAGAGTGTTGAATTTAAAATACAATTTAGTTAGCTAAATCGCTATCTTCATTCCTGCCAGAGAATATTCTAGCATGATCAATTTCAAAAGTAAATGACTGTAATATTTGCTATGCTATGGTCTGCTGTAATAAGTTGTTGACCTCAAAGTTTTTGAGTAATTGCATATCTTTCTTCATTTGATGATGTTAATATTAGTGACAGTAGTTTTGGTATAGTGAATGATAACATGCCTTAATGAAAAACCATGAGCACTTGTGCCTGTTTCTGTTCAAAGTTATGTTTTATTTTTTCATTTCATGGTTTCATGTTGAAGAAATATGTCTTCATAGTAAATGTTTATTATGGATACATTTTAAAACTGAAGCAATGGTGCTTCTTTTTGCCAGCTCAGCCTGTATTTATTCTTTATAAAACCCTGGAGTAATTTAAGTATGTGTAACCTTCAAAGTTCCATGAAATAGCCATTTGGCTATTCAAGTAATGAGAACATTTTACAGAAAATTTAATAAACAAGCTAATAATGTTTTCACTTGATTTGTGTGTTGTCTTTGTCATCTTAATATGAGGTATAAATATATACTAATCATTTTGTTTATGATGTAGTAACACAGGAGCAAACTTTTTACATTACCATTTGGCCATTTTTTTAAAAAGCAAACTTAAAAAGATTTTCTTTAAATTAATAAAATATAAATTTAAATTCTGCTCAATTTCCCATTTTTTCCTTTAATCAATTACAGGAGAGGAGGAGTGTGTGTGTGTGTGTGTGTGTGTGTGTATGTGTGTGTGTGTGTGTGTGAGAGAGAGAGAGAGAGAGAGAGAGAGAGAGAGAGATGAGGGGTGACAGATGTCCTTTCTTCTGTCTCCCCATCACTTGGTATATTCTTATTGAGGACTTGTGATCTCCACACTTTAAAAAGGTAATAATATTTAAGCATTCCATTTTCTTAATTGTATATATAATAGGCAAATACTTCAAATGGATTTCCTATAAAGTGAGTATCTTTTTGCTTCCAGTAGTAGTAGTAGTTGTTTGATATACCAGAAAATATTTTGCGCATTACACATATTTTTACTTATTTTTTTACTTACACATATTTTTATGTTTTAAACAATTTATTTATGTATTTTTTCAATTTGTAGAAAACCACTAGGATGGGTGATTTATTCAATGGCAATTTTTTCACAGTTTACTAAAATATAGATCATGCATTTCTAGAAAAGAATAAAATCTGTTACTTCAATTGATTTGTTTCATAAACCACACAGGATTTTTTGTTTGCTTCTATGTTTTTACCCAGTTTAACTAAACATTCAAGAACACTGAACCTGGGTCAAGTGTATGGAGAGCTGGAAAAGAGCAACAAATTTCTAACATCTTTGGATTCCTGGGAAACAATTTTTTGAAACACAGGGTTTGGAAATGTCAGTGAAAAACTCAATATTTTACTGAATGTATGCTGTTTAAAGCAGGAGGACTGACACTTAAATTCCTTAATGCCTTTTTAATATGACATTTGTTCTCCTCTATAAATTAATATAATTTGCATAAACTTTGAATTAGCAGAATGTTTAATTTGTTGTTGGCATAGCTTTTAATTGTTAATTCATACTAATGTAATAATAATATTTAATAATACATGCTGATATATATATATATATTTGTAAAATTACACTTGAGATAATAATAGCTTATTGTGATTTTATATATATATATATATATATATATATATATATATATATATATATATATATATATATATATATATATATATATATATATATAAAATCACAATAAGCTATTATTATCTCAAGTGTAATTTTACAAATACAAATCCTAAAAGTGGATCCAGTATAAATTGACATTAGTACTAACGTGAACTAAAGTGTTCATTTTAATAGTTAATGCTAACTATTAAATTTCCTAAAGTAAATGTGTGAGTATGCTACAAATTTTTTTTTTGTCATCTTGTAGATGCATTGTAGCTGCAGTTCAAATGTGGGACCTCTCATTTCACCGTACTGGAGTCAAAGTAAGTGCTTGTCTATGTGTGTTTATGTAACTTGTGTGGCATGAGAATTAGGACACAGCAGAGGTTCTTTGTGTTTCTTCCATCTTTTTCGTTTTTCTTCAAGATGCAGAAAGCTTAAACAGTAGAGTTTGTCAGAATATGAAGCAGAAGCATGTGCAAATACATGACAATAATAATTAAAGCGAAAAACAATAATAACATTTTTTTTAACTTTTAAGAGACTTGCATTTTGTAGACTCTAGACTGCAGGTATTCATAAAGAAAAAGATAAACACTATACAAATAAATCTCATTATAGGTTACTGTTTTCAAACCAAGGTTATTGTTTTGTACAGTGCCTGATGCATTAATGGGGCCAGAATAAGTAATTAAATGATTATTAAATATATTCTTGACTGTGGGATATTGCTAAACATGGTTTGTAATTGTAGAAAAAGTATTAGTAGTAGCATTTTATTGTCCACAACAAGCAAAATACATCACAGTCACATCACAGATAAGCGGTAACAACACAAATCCAAAAGATTAAAAAAAGTAAAAAGTGCATCCTGATCCTGAATCATACAGCATAATGTCAGTATCACCCAAAACATTTGATGCCCAAGCCATTTGCACTGCCTATAAGAAGTCCACATACCCCTGTTAAAATTGCAGGTTTTTGTGATGTATAAAAAAAAAACCATAATAAATAAACAGATAAATCATGTCATATATTTTCCATCTTTAATGTGATGTAGAAATTGGCAAAGATTCAAGTCAAAAACAAATTAAAACATTTTAAGAAAAAACTTTTTACAAGCACCTTTTGCTTGTAATGTAGTACAGCATTTTTTGGGTCAGTCTTTGTATTTGATTCAGTTATTTGTATTTGATTCTACTCTTTCTTGCAAAAATAGTCCAGATCAGTTAAATTATGAGGGGATTTCCTGTGCTCAGCCATCCACTTCTTCAAGTGGATCTTCAAGTCATTCCACAGGTTTTCAATAGAATTTAGAACTGTGAACTAACCTGGCCACTTCTGAAGCCACTTTGTTGACTTATTTGTATGCTTTGGGTCATTATTTTCATCTTCACCTGTCCAAGGCCTTCAAGGTTTGTGGCAAAATAGATAGATATTTGTGTCATATAGGTATTTGGAGCTGTCTCTATCTTGATTCGAGTTTCATTCCCAACTGCAAAGAAGCATGACCACAGTATGATGCTGCCAGCACCATGTGTCACCATGGTGTTTTTTGGGTACTAAGCTCTGTTGTTTTGCACCAGACATATCTTTTAGAATTATGCTCAACAGTTTCCACCTTGGTCTCATCAGGCCATACCACATTTGCCTACAAATATAACTTTCCATAACAAATGTTATGGAAATTCCCTTGTACCTCTTTCCTGATTGAGATCTTTCAGCAGTGAGATACTGTACATGCTGCAAGATCTTGGTTCCAGCAGCTGATTGTGGTTAATCAGAATCATTTCATGGATGACATGCTTATGACAGTTACATTTGAGGATAAGTTTGAATGTGATTGTTTCATTATGAGTACAGTCACATGCCCCATTTGAAATGGGTGTGCACACTTATGCAAGCAGGTTATTGTAAGATATTTGTTTCTAAAACATTTCATTTGTTTTTCACTTGAATATTGTTGGTTGCTATATCACATTAAAGATGAAAATAGATCAGAGTTGATTTTGATCTTGAGATGATCTTGAGTTAATACTACATTACAACCTGCAATAACTAGTAGGTGTAGAATTTTTTATATTCACTGTACAGTGTCCTCCAAAACTGTCACCTTTGGGGGAAAAAATTAACAAAAAATGGTCATTACAAAATGTGTAAATAAATATAGACAATAAAATATATAAAAATCATTATTAAATATTACCAATCAAACATCAAGAGAAACTATTAGTTAAACTGTACAGTGTGTAAAACTGTTTTCCCTCAATAGTCAGCTGTCCGTTATCAGTTAGCCCACTATAGCCTTAAACACGTAGGAATGGACCATTATATGGTCTATGGTCTTCTGCTGTTGTAGTCCTGAGATTTCTGAGATTATATTACTGTAGCCAGCTTGAACCAGTCTGGCTATTCTCCTCTGACCTCTCTCATTGAGAAGATATTCATACCGCTTGATGGGTGTTTTTTCTGCACCATTGTGGGTACACTTCCAAGAGATCAGCTCATTTTGAAAAACTGCAGCTGTCCCTGTCTGGTGCCACTAACCATGCCCTAGTCAGAGTCACTGAGATCACATTTTCCCCATTCTAATGTGTGACATGTACTCTGACTAAAGCTTTTGATCAGTGTCTTATGTATCAGTGTGTTTAATTGTATAAGTATTGCAACATTTGCTTCATTTTTATCACTGCCATTCATGCTTAAAGTGGACACTTCAAGGACTGGGGACTGGAGTCATGCTTTACCAGGATCAGCTCCAGCTACCAGTATCAACTCCAGTAGCTTTCCTTTAATCTCTTACCTGCTGAAAGGATTTGTGCTAAATTAACTGTGGTCTCCTTTGCCCTTAAAGTAATGGTATCATTTGCATACATTGCAGAAACCTTAAATACCTTAATCCCACTAAATGATTAAGATCAAATCAGGTGGACAAACTAAGTGGTCTCTGTCCTTTAAGCCAACAATATTCATCTTGAAATGACCAATGCAATATTCTAGTGAGATATTCAATATTTTAATAAAGTAAAATAAATATTGAATTTCACCAAGAGTGATAGATAATATAGACACATTGGTAAATATTTCATTGCCACATGAAATTTTAGGTGAGGCTATTACAAATCTAGGGAGGTGGGTGCAGGTGCAGGCTTTCTTTATTTTTTAAAACAAAGTGTAAACTAAACAGAAACCAGTCAAGGCATGGTTCAGAAGTTTAGAAAAAAAAGAAAGGATACAAGCCAATACTCTAACTGGTAGAACACAACAGCAGATTTACTCGGAATTCACTAACCACATTATAGTAAAACCACAATACAATACAAATGCCAAGCAACTAAAGAGGGAAAATACATAACTCATAAGCAAGGAATTAATTATGGGAAACACCAGACAAGTGTGTGCATGAAATCAGTGAAACAACTAAGGAAGACATTCAAACTATGAGAGAGGTTGACCTCTGGGGATCTGGTGGGGAATTGTCCATGGTGGACCTGACAGGCCTAGCTTTTTGTACAGATGGCTGCTAGTGGAATGTCCCACTGATCAGGACTAAGCTCTGTTGTCATTGAGTCCATTCAGAGCTTTTGCAGATAGCGGAGAACAACTTTGGTGCCTGCCTCTGAAAATAACAGCCACATTGCTGATAGTGAAAGTCATCATGTTAACCAGTAGTACATATGCAAAACAAAAATAATTCTGACCTGTATGCATTGTACCAAGGTAAATTACCTAAACCTACCTGACTAGGCCTACATTAACATACCTCATCTCTCAGTTATTAAAATTCACTTTATTGGTTAATTGTAAACTGTCTCCAGCAGTGTTGTTTCCTGATTGGGCATATAAGCCAGCCTGGTCTCCAGGTTCTCGGCAAGTCCAGCTGTGGCATTTCCTGTTGGAGTTGTTAGGACGGGGTGAAAGCGGAGTTATCACATGGGGTGGTGAATGGGGAGAGTTCGTTATCCAAGACCCTGAACGACTGGCCAAGCTTTGGGGAGATAGGAAGGGAAAGCTGCATATGAACTATGACAAACTGAGTAGAGCACTGAGGTACACACAAACAGACACACACACACACACACACACACACACACTAAACCTGTATGAATTCAGGAAATTCAAATACTACGTTCAACTGGACAATAATAATATGTATATAAACTATTTCTATTGTTGACAGATATTACTACAATAAGCGGATTCTTCATAAGACCAAAGGAAAACGATTCACATATAAATTTAACTTCAGTAAACTGATTTTAGTGAATTATCCCAATTTGGCTAGCTGCCAACAGGTATGTGTCATAACAAATATATTATACATATTAAATAGTGAACCTAGCACACAGCGTAGAGTACCTTTCTTTTTCTGTCTTTCAGTCTGGAAACTCTCTACCATTCTCTCGTTTTTCTTCTGAGGGATCACATTACAGCCCACCTGTGAACAGAGGTATTGAAAATTACTTCCCTGAACCCTTAAATGATTTATCATGTAACAAGATGCCTAATGCTGTCTTTGAATGTTTGTATGTTATTTTGATATTTACTTATAATATTTGTTTAAAATAAAGCATTGTCTTCTCACTAGCACATATCTTTATAAATTGCAAATCACTCTGACTCATGTGTATATATCTATCAACAGCTCAACTATCAGTCTCACAGCCTTTGCTGCTCCCCTACTGCATCACAAAGTCACTCCCATTTTCTCAGGCCAATCCAAACCAACGACAGTTTCCTTTCCTTTCTGCCCTGCCCACTTCAGGAGCACATATATCAGAGTTCTTATGCCTGCCACCATTCAACTCATCCTTACACCATGGCCAAACTTTAACCAGCTGGCCAACAAAGGATAGTGCAGAGTGGTGTTTAAACAGAGTCACAGTACCAAGCCAGATGGATGACAGAGGACAAGACAAAAAGATGTAAGAAAGAAGGAGATGGAGGACCGAATACTTAAAGCCTCAATCAGGAAACACAACAGAGGTTTTAAAGCAATAGCGAACAACTCACTAAAATATACAATATATACACTTACAACTAGTTTAGTTCATGAATAACTTGCTTCAAATTTTCTGTAAGTATACCTTACCATGGTGAGTCTTACCATGGTGCTGTTTATGCTATTCTTGATTGAGTGGATGCTATTTGTTTCTTTATAAATTCATAGATTGTGTACGAGTTGTTATTTTAAGACTATAGCTGAAGGCTAATGTATTTTTGTGTGTGAATAGGAGCTACATGTAGATCCATTAGACAAAAACAGTTTCCATTAAAAAAATACAGTCTTTAATATGTATGTTTATGTTTTATGGACACAGGGCTCGGCTGGGCACATTATCACCTACAAGTGCAGATAGATTGATATCTACTACTAACACATTTATTAATAAAATTTCAAAACAAAACACACTAATAAAATTTCACCAAACTACAGTGAGGGCAAAAAAGCTTTTTTAAGTGAAAGCTTTTTAGCTGTGTCTTTCCCTATGTCGCAAGCATATCCCAACTCAATATTAATACTCATGATTTTGGAATGGGATGTTCAGCAAGCACATATTTTCAAAATGGCATTTTGAAAATACCTACAGGCACCTCTCATGTAAGTCAGACTATTAGGTGGTGATTTCATATTTCTTTGATGAATGTATCGTGAATATGTCTGCATTGTTATATGTAGCCCTGAGGAACAGCATGCAATTACTACAATTCACAGAATTCTATTCTGATCAGAAGAGAAAATAACATTGATTAACTTATTTCTTATAGAAAGTTGTCATATTTTGGCCAGGTCATCAAAAACTGACTACAGATTACTGTTCAGTAACTGTAACTGCTTCAAAAAAAAGAGAACACTTAAATAACACGCTGGATCTCAGTGAATGAAATATTCAAGTTGAAAATCTTTACTTGTATACATTGTGCTATTTGTTGAGAACAAAATGATGTGAAAATAGTCACTGGAAACCAAAATCATCAACCCACTAAGAGTTGAATTCAAAATCTCTCCAAAAATCAAAAAGAATTAAATTACAGGCTGATCCAACTTAAATGTATTTAATCAGAGCAACTCATAATGTAAGTCAGTGTGTATGGTCCCCACGTGCCTGTATGTACTTCCAACAACGTCTGGGCATGCTCCTTATCCTTGATGGCCTTTGTCATCCAGAAACTGCGTACACAATCTGGCCACATGAGGCTGGACATTGTCATGCACCAGAAGGAGCCCAGGGACCACTGCACTATAAGGTCTGACAATAGCTTTCATTCAGGTACCTAACAGCAGTAAAACTACTGTTTGCTAACATGGAGGTCTTTGTGACCCTCCAAGGATATTCCTCCCCAGACCATCACTGGCCCACCAGCAAACCATTCATGCTAGATGATGTTGCAGGCAGTATAATGTTCCCCTCTGCATCTCCAGACTCTCCACAACTCTTTCTGTTGCCTCTCCAGTGCACCTGGTGTCAATTTCAGTTGCACCAAAGCAGGGGAATCTGATTGATCAGTAAAATATGCTTCCTACCTAGACAGATTGATGTCCCTGAAGTTTAATTGACTTGGTGCTAAGTGTTCCCTTAATGTTTGAGCAGTATATTTTTTATTAACAATGCAGACAAAAGGAAGCAGTGGTAGGGTTACAAGCTTTTTATTGCTTGTAAATAGAGTATAACCGAGAATACAATTTAAAAGTAAGAGCAAAGAATTGTATGTGTGGATGAATGATCAGATAGTGGTTGATATGGACATGGACTTGCTGATATGCAACTCAGGCAAATATTACACACTGGTGGTGAGTTGTTTTTTTTGTTTTGTTTTTTTAAATGAAATGCTTAGAACACAGTAACAACCATTGTCATTATGTTATTTTTAGGCTTATAAAATAAGCATCATCTTTCCATTCATATTCACGAAAACCAAAAATAACATTTTTATATGTAAATTTAAAATTGGAAGCAATTCCAAAATAAATATAAAGAATATCGCTAAGAAAACTCAATAATAGACAGCCAAAAGATCAAGAGATAAAAGATAAAAAGATCAACAAGGTGCTTTCATACAGCTCAGAAAACTAAGATTTAACTGAGGATGTCATGGAAGTTGTTAAAGCAGGTGCTATGCAATCATACACTAATACTGATGTAGGGATTTTCCCTCTTCCTGATTCAGCTCTATGCGCTCCACTCACAAAGAAAGGGAAAATAGAACATACACTCTCCGACTTGCAAGACAATATTCTGTTAAGCAGTCATTCAGGATACTGGAGAAGACCAACACTACCACATTTATATAAGCCATATGATTGGGTGGAGATTGGATGGCCATGATAAGATTTCCATTCAGATCAACTAAAGAAAGGGTTGGAATTGTGCAAAAAACAGAAGCTAAAGCAAAGATCTACATTTAAAGAATTTAATTTCAATTTTATTGGTATAGTGCTTTCACAATGGACAGCGTCTCAAACCAGTTTTACAGAAATATTCATTCATTGTCTACCACTTATCTGATCTATTCTTGGGTCACGGGGAGCCTGTGCCTGTCTCAGGCATCATTGGGCATCAAGGCAGGATACACCCTGGACAGAGTGCCAACCCATCGCAGGGTACACACACTCCAGACAATTTAGAGATGCCAATCAACCTACAATGCATGTCTTTGGACTGGGGGAGGAAACCAGAGTACCCGGACGAAACCCCCGAGGCACGGGGAGAACATGCAAACTCCACACACACGGCGGAGGTGGGAATCGAACCCCCAACCCTGTGAGGCAAACGTGCTAACCATTAAGCCACCGTGCCCCCCTTTTACAGAAATATAAAAATTCTAAATAAAAATAAAGTTCAAAATTAAATTTATATTTATCGCTAATGAGCAAGCCTGAAGTAACGGTGGCAAAGAAATTTAAAATGTGATGGTAGTGATCACAAAGTAAAATAAGGTATGTAACGTTTGAGCTTTCAATAAAATATGCAACTTTATCCCTAAATCAGGAGTAGTGATATTGTGTTATATAAATTGTTTAAACACAGTCTTTACGTCAAAGGTTTATAAAACCATGCCTGTTTGTACTACTAGTCAGTTTGCATTTTAAAAGGTGAAGAAAATCAATCTTTATATTTGTTCTACTTTTTTAAAACTCAGTTTTTTCAGTCAATTTATTGCTCCTTTTCAAGTTGACTTTATATTATTTGTTCCATGTGAGCGGTATATGAGAACAGCTGTATTTTTATTTTGTTAAACTTTCTAGGCAAATTTTTTTTTTACTAAAAACAAATGTTTTAGCTTTAGACTTTAATTTTTGGAAAAAATAAATGTGGAGACAAAGTCTGGTGGGTTATGTAAACAATACTTCTGCTGATGTAGCCATTTTAAAGGATCCTTTAAAAAGTCCTTACAAATGTGGCTCATGATTCAGGAAGATGGATTATTAATATATATGGAAATATATATGGTCATAATAATAGACATAGAAACACAATCCTTTTTGAGGAATTTCAAAGAACAGATATATGTTTTTTTATTCCATTTTGAATGGAAAATTTGGAACTTAATAGAACTCTATATATTTTCTGATCATAATATGGTTTCTTTAGTGTAACACTTAAGAAATACATCACGTAAATATAATCCAAAATACTGAAAATTAGACAATACACTTTGAGTGATAAACCTTTCAAAGAACAAGCTACAAATGTCATTAATAAAAACTGGATGAAATGTAAAGAAGACAAAATATATACGGCAAACATTGGAAATATTTCAGATCTATAGTATGGTAAATAAAAAAGGAAAGGGTTTATCCAAAAAGATTTAAAAAAAAAGATCATAAAAAAAAAGAAGACAAGATAGAATACTTTGGAAATGTTTTAGCTATAAATATAACAAGCACTCTTAACTGAATAAATAAATAATAATATCAATAAATTAATAGAAATATAATCTGAATTAGATAATACTTAACAAATTTGGCACAGGGGGCTTTTATTCAGAAATGGATAGAACATGGGGAAATAAATACAAAATATTTTCATAATTTTGAAAAAGAAAAGTTAACTTGTGGTAAAAATGTGGTACAAAAAATTTACAAAATTCAAAAAGAAATTTGTTATCAAGATATATCATCCCTAGAAGAATTTAAAAAGAACATTAGTTGAAAGAGAATAAATGATGGCCTTACTGGTGACTTTTGTATAGTGTATCAAGATGACATTATTATTATTATCATTCATTGGCTGCCGCTTATCCGAACTACACTCGGGTCACGGGGAGCCTGTGCCTATCTCAGGCGTCATAGGGCATCAAGGCAGGATACACCCTGGACGGAGTGCCAACCCATCGCAGGGCACACACACACTCTCATAATCACACACTATGGACAATTTAGAGATGCCAATCAACCTACCATGCATGTGTTTGGACTGGGGGAGGAAACCCCCGAGGCACGGGGAGAACATGCAAACTCCACACACACGGCGGAGGCGGGAATCAAACCCCCAACCCTGGAGGTGTGAGGCAAACGTGCTATCCACTAAGCCACCGTGCCCCCCATTATTATTATTATTATTTTTATTTTTATTTTTATTTTTATTATTATTATTTTTTGGTGGTGGTGTTTGCAACTACGTGTCAAGATTTAGTTACCTTAAAAGCTTAATAAAGCTAATTAAAGCTTATAAAAATTGTTTGTTTCTTGACAACTGGAGGACTTTAACGTTAATAAATAATGACTATAATATACCACAGATACAGAATGGGTAGAATCCATTCACAGAATTTGTTAATATGGCAGTCACAAAAAGCACAAAACAAAAAAACACAATTCAACAGGGAAAAAACTGAAGAACAGACAATGACAGAGAACTTCCTCTCCTTGCTTCCCCCTAGATCTGGGAGCGGGTCGGTGAGGGTGTTCCCTGTGGAAATTGGTGGTTTGAGAGGGGTCAAGAATGTTGCTGGCATTAACCTATAATTACTCTTCAGGTCTGTAACCCTCCCAATCCACCCAATACTGAAGCTACCGACTCCTCCTTTCTGAGTCAGAGATTTCATGCACAGGTTGGGCAGCTGTACCGATTTCCAATGTTAGAGGGGGTGATGGATTTATGGTGTTGGTGCTGGGGGGAACATAAGTAGGGCTGTAGTTCCGAATGAACCTGCAGTAGAAATTTAAGAAGCCCAAAACCATTGAAGTTCCTTTACGCTTGCGGGGAGGCCTCAGAGGGCCTGGACCAGTTGCGTGTTGGTTGCCTGCAGCGCCATGAGTTGCTTCTGGTAAGCCACGAGTACCTCACTATGGTGCCCAACGATGGCCTGCAGCTGGGATACTTCCACTGGATTCATTTCAGGTGAAGTATTCTGCAATAATCCTACAGATGCAGAAGGTAAAATTCATTCATAGAATTTATTTTAGATACACAAATAGACAATCCAAAGTGGCAGGAAGAATCAGAGAAAGAAGACAGGTACAGTTCAGAAACTGAAAGATATAGTCAGCATGGCAAACAATCCAAAACCACAATCCAACAGGGAAAAAAAAAGAAAAGCAGAGCACGAGGTCGATACACAGAGAATCAAAGACTAAAAGCAAAGGCTCAGTAATACAGCGGACTGACAATACTTCTTGTGGCAGGTAGCATGTGAGTGGATTAAATGTCCGATAAACAGAAAGTAAAGATCACCGGAAGTGATCAATACACTGGTGACTGTTAGCTCATATTATTGTATAGACAGTTTTGTATACACATTAATGTACTCTTTTTTTCCACTCAAAAAGGATGCTGCCCATTTATATGAATTAGAGAGTATTCCAGTCAGGGAGGAAGTCAATTATCTTGGAATCAATTTCTGTAAAAATCAGATAAAATATAAATCAATTTCCACTCAGAGGTTAGGATTCTTTTGTCCAAAACCTATGGCTATCTTCTTTAGTTTACCCTACAAAAGTATTAGCAAAATTATTTATAAAATTAACTGATTTTACATTATATCGAAATGGATGTACTCTCAGGATTCAAGGCAGGATACACCCTGGAAGGAGCGCCAACCCAATGCAGGGCACACACACTCTCCTTTACGCAATTTAGAGACTCCAATCAGCCTAGAAGCATGTCTTTGGACTGTGGGAGGAAACCCACCAAGCACGGGGAGAACATGCAAGCTCCACACACACAGTGAGCAGAAGCGATACTCAAACCCAGGACGCATGAGGCAAACGTGCTAACCACTATGCCACCATGCCGCCTACAAATAGGTTAATAATACTAATATTTTATTGCTGTCACAACCTATTAAATGATGGTGGCTATCTATTTACAAATAATTTATAAAGACATCTTGTATCCCAAGAATATAGCGTTAAATTTCATGCAATAGCAACAGGGCTTTTGAGACTTTTGCGAGGTAACAGTGAACCTAATAAGCGATTCAAGTTTAAAACAGATCTAATTTATCCAGCAAACCAGTTCTTGAAAATATATAAAACTGATCTCTCATTATCTTCTGGTACAGAAATTACATATATATATTTTTTAATTGACATATTTTTTAATGCATTTGTTTTGGATTGATGTTGAACAGATTTTTTATATATTACCTGAGAGTAAAATTAACATACAACAGAGATGTTATTTTTAGTAAAAATGAAATAGACAGAAGTCATATTTTTATGTTAAAATTTATAAATGTACATGGCAAGGTTTATATACACAAATGCAAATTGTCTGAAAGGACAACCAAACACCATCCAGTGCAAATATAAAATGAAGATTTATTTTGAGACCTTGAAAGGAATCTAATAGCTTTATAGCTATTAGAACTATAGATACTTACAATGACTTAAAACCTCTTAATTTGATTGTATCTAAACCTCTTTTTCAAACCTCCTCTCTTTATATATTCTTATTGTATATTACTATAATTGTTCTTTTTTGTTCTTTACATGTGTTATTAAATGTTGAGAAATGTATTGTTAATGGAAATTAAAACAAAAAGTGAAGCATATGGCACACAATTGGAAACACTTCATTCAGAGTTTCAAATGTTGACAGGGAGACCAGTTCAATCACTGGAATGATTTTTAGTGTTGGTCTGTTTAACTGTTTGATAACTCTCATGGTCATTGTTGTATGAGAAGTGGAATTAAAAAAATTATTGACCCAAGATTCTCCCACAGGCACAGCTTCACACATGTCTATGATCACACAGTTCCATTCCTAAATCTGAAGGTTTAGCACTGTGAGGTGCTGCGTTATATTAGACAGGAAGGCCAATTCATGTCCCGGAGCTCTCTTTTGTCTTTCCCTTTGGTTTCCAAGAATTGACAGGTTTCTTCACGCAACTTGAAAAAGCTGTTTAGCATTTTTTCTCGACTTAGCCATCAAACTTCTGTGTGATAGGGCATGTTAACATGTTCAGAATGCATCTCCTCAAGAAAAGACAATGGGGGTGATTTAAGCTTTTTAAGCTCTTATAAAAGAGCTATGGCTGAGTTACGGTGCTCATTAAATGTTCCATTTTTAGGGCTTTCCCACGCAACATTTCCTGGTGTATGATACAGTGATACACTGTCAGCTCACCTGCACAATTCTCCCTTTGCATCTTCTCCCACATCCTCTCTACTAATCTAGTCTTTTCACCACACACCACTGGTGCTCCACCTATTGTCAGCCCTGTCAGTTAATCCCAGGCCAGTTTCATTTCATTTACACATTTAGATACTTCTTCAAATCTGTCTTTTTCTGTGGTTGTACAATGCATTGATTCAATTCCCAAAAGTTCCTGTGTAACACTTAAATTGGAGTCCACTCCATGAAAGAAGATTTACCGCTGAACAATATCAATGGTGTCAGTGCTTTCATCTACAACAAGGAAATATGCAATTTCCACTTTTCCATTAACTATGCTTGTAAATCAGTGGAAAGCTCGCATACATAATTAGCAACAGTATTTCTGCTTAGGCATACATTAGAAAATGCTTGCTTTTGGTCTGGACATGACAGACAGACAGCTTTACTGTTAATGCAAGTATGCAGTAGTCAAATGTGGGTGACCGCTGACCTATGATGAGCATTACAGAGGTGCAGGCATGCTTGCAGGTCTTGGCATGCCAGCTGTTGCAGTCCATTCTGGAGTTTGTTGTTAGTGGTGTGTGTGTTTTATATACTGGCACGCCAGTTATAATAGAAATATGATATTACCTCACAGGCCCGATGGAACCACTGAAGAGGGAACCACTAATGGAACCTAATGGAATTAATGGAGCCACTGAAAAACCTCTCTATGCTCCAGAGATGTTCACAAGTCTCTCATCTGAAGTCTGAGTCAAGTCTGAAGTCCTTCAGCTGGAGTCTGAGTCAAGTCTGGAGTCTTTTGTCACGAGTCCGAGTTGAGGCTCGAGTCATTTCATGCGTTATTGAGGAAAAAAAAGTTTATTTTTAAAATCCTGTAAATATCCTTTTTTCAAAGTTGTTTTATGTAGACAAAACTGTTATCAGTGTTGTAAACAGTTGTGTTGCTTAATATATTTAATAACCTGTGATACTATTTTTCAGGATTCTTTGATAAACAGAGGGTCGGGGGAGCAGCATTTGTTCGAGGTGGAAACCTTTTCTGACAATATACACTACTGTTCAAATTTCAGGGGTCAATTTCTTTCTTTCTTTCTTACTAGAAAAGACTTGTTGGAAGGTGTTGGAGAGCTTTAGACAAAAATTAGAATTAACTATGTAGATGGGAAAGGGAAGAAAGAATATGGCAAAATGGCTGTGTCTTTTCTCCCCCAGACCAGCAGGCGGCGATCTTCACTCTGTACTGTAATACGCGCGCAGACGCATGTGACATCACTTTGGCGGCGAATTGTTCATCTTTGAGCGCGCGTATTCATCCGCTTCCGCTAACGACGATATTCTCCAGTGAACATTACTGAAGTCTAATATTCTGACAGTATTTTACTTGGCAGTAAACATGCAGCGAAGTATATCGTAAGTGTGTTATACTTTCATTTTTCTTTCACCTATTGTAACGCTCGATATAACGTCACTAGTACCAATAAGTTTAGAGCCATTGTCAACAGCTGCATTTCTTTTATATATGATAAGCAGCGTTAATCTATTAATTAGCTATATAGTTTATATTTGCTCCCCTACCATTAAATATTATGATAAAAGTTAGCTAACTAGTTAGAAAGCTAGTAAAATACTGCACAATTCAGCTAATGTGTGTTGGCCCTAACCAAAACAAGCCAAATGGTTTAACGGGGTTGTTCAGAGCTGCTGTGGTGCTTCACGGTGGCTTCTCTCTCTCATACGACACTGCATCCGTACAGGGCATTACTTATTTTAACTAAATGTACAGTGGCAAACCAGATTAGCAGAGTATAAATGTATTTCTTATTAGTTATAAGTATAAATTGGGTATCCAGAAACTCACAACAGAACCTAAAAATGTGGATTTAATAATAGTCTCCAGCCTGGAACAAAATACTGTTCATTCTTAAAAGTATTATAATACATTGCATCAAATGCTACATTATCGTATTTGAATCAGTATCACTGTTCAACATCCTGAGCCACCAAAATCTCCACACAAGCTGAAATAGTATTCCTGAAATGAACTCCACTATATAAACTGATGTTCAGAGCACTTGAATGGGTTTAATTGGTTAACACATTGGGGCATCAACAGCTTGGCAATGTTTTATGGAAAAAGTAAGACATATATAAAATGGTATAGTTCAGGTTCTGCTTTGCATGGAGATGTACTGGATCCGTTCTTGTGCCTCTGTTGGTGGGGGTATGCTGTACTCCCTGTATTATTGCTTACATGCTGTACTCCCTGTATTATTGCTTACATGCTGTACTCCCTGTATTATTGCTTACATGCTGTACTCTCTGTATTATTGCTTACATGCTGTACTCTCTGTGTTATTGCTTACATGCTGTACTCCCTGTATTATTGCTTACATGCTGTACTCCCTGTATTATTGCTTACATGCTGTACTCTGTGTTATTGCTTACATGCTGAATTCCCTCTGTTATTGTTTACATGCTGTACTCCCTGTATTAATGCTTACATGCTGTACTCCCTGTATTATTGCTTACATGCTGTACTCCATGTTATTGCTTACATGCTGTACTCCGTGTTATTGCTTACATGCTGTACTCTGTGTTATTGCTTACATGCTGTACTCTGTGTTATTGCTTACATGCTGTACTCCGTGTTATTGCTTACATGCTGTACTCCGTGTTATTGCTTACATGCTGTACTCCATGTTATTGCTTACATGCTGTACTCCGTGTTATTGCTTACATGCTGTACTCTGTGTTATTGCTTACATGCTGTACTCTGTGTTATTGCTTACATGCTGTACTCCGTGTTATTGCTTACATGCTGTACTCTGTGTTATTGCTTACATGCTGTACTCCGTGTTATTGCTTACATGCTGTACTCCGTGTTATTGCTTACATGCTGTACTCCGTGTTATTGCTTACATGCTGTACTCCCTGTATTAATGCTTACATGATGTACTCTCTGTATTATTGCTTACATGCTGTACTCCCTGTATTATTGCTTACATGATGTACTCTCTGTGTTATTGCTTACATGCTGTACTCTCTGTGTTATTGCTTACATGATGTACTCTCTGTATTATTGCTTACATGCTGTACTCCGTGTTATTGCTTACATGCTGTACTCTCTGTATTAATGCTTACATGCTGTACTCCCTGTGTTATTGCTTACATGATGTACTCTTTGTATTAATGCTTACATGCTGTACTCTCTGTTATTGCTTACATGCTGTACTCTCTGTGTTATTGCTTACATGCTGTACTCCGTGTTATTGCTTACATGCTGTACTCCGTGTTATTGCTTACATGATGTACTCTTTGTATTAATGCTTACATGCTGTACTCCGTGTTATTGCTTACATGATGTACTCTCTGTATTATTGCTTACATGCTGTACTCCGTGTTATTGCTTACATGCTGTACTCTCTGTATTAATGCTTACATGCTGTACTCCCTGTGTTATTGCTTACATGATGTACTCTTTGTATTAATGCTTACATGCTGTACTCTCTGTTATTGCTTACATGCTGTACTCCGTGTTATTGCTTACATGCTGTACTCTTTGTATTAATGCTTACATATTGCTTACATGCTGTACTCCGTGTTATTGCTTACATGCTGTACTCCGTGTTATTGCTTACATGCTGTACTCTCTGTATTAATGCTTACATGCTGTACTCTTTGTATTAATGCTTACATGCTGTACTCTCTGTATTATTGCTTACATGCTGTACTCCTGTTATTGCTTACATGCTGTACTCTCTGTATTAATGCTTACATGCTGTACTCCCTGTGTTATTGCTTACATGATGTACTCTTTGTATTAATGCTTACATGCTGTACTCTCTGTTATTGCTTACATGCTGTACTCCGTGTTATTGCTTACATGCTGTACTCTTTGTATTAATGCTTACATGCTTACTCCCCGTGTTATTGCTTACATGCTGTACTCTCTGTATTAATGCTTACATGCTGTACTCCCTGTGTTATTGCTTACATGATGTACTCTTTGTATTAATGCTTACATGCTGTACTCTCTGTTATTGCTTACATGCTGTACTCTCTGTATTAATGCTTACATGCTGTACTCCCTGTGTTATTGCTTACATGCTGTACTCCCTGTGTTATTGCTTACATGATGTACTCCCTGTATTAATGCTTACATGCTGTACTCTCTGTTATTGCTTACATGCTGTACTCCGTGTTATTGCTTACATGCTGTACTCTTTGTATTAATGCTTACATGCATGTACTCCCTGTGTTTATTGCTTACATGCTGTACTCTCTGTGTTATTGCTTACATGCTGTACTCCCTGTGTTATTGCTTACATGCTGTACTCCCTGTGTTATTGCTTACATGCTGTACTCCTGTGTTATTGCTTACATGCTGTACTCCGTGTTATTGCTTACATGCTGTACTCTTTAGTATTAATGCTTACATGCTGTACTCCGTGTTATTGCTTACATGATGTACTCCTGTATTATTGCTTACATGCTGTACTCCGTGTTATTGCTTACATGCTGTACTCTCTGTATTAATGCTTACATGCTGTACTCCCTGTGTTATTGCTTACATGATGTACTCTTTGTATTAATGCTTACATGCTGTACTCTCTGTTATTGCTTACATGCTGTACTCCGTGTTATTGCTTACATGCTGTACTCTTTGTATTAATGCTTACATATTGCTTACATGCTGTACTCCGTGTTATTGCTTACATGCTGTACTCCGTGTTATTGCTTACATGCTGTACTCTCTGTATTAATGCTTACATGCATGTACTCTTTGTATTGCTTACATGCTGTACTCTTTGTTATTGCTTACATGCTGTACTCCCTGTTTTTTGCTTACATGCTGTACTCCCTGTGTTATTTCTTACATGCTGTACTCCCTGTGTTATTGCTTACATGATGTACTCCTGTATTAATGCTTACATGCTGTACTCTCTGTTATTGCTTACATGCTGTACTCCGTGTTATTGCTTACATGTGTACTCTTTGTATTAATGCTTACATATTGCTTACATGCTGTACTCCCGTGTTATTGCTTACATGCTGTACTCCGTATTAATGCTTACATGCTGTACTCCCTGTGTTATTGCTTACATGATGTACTCCCTTTTATTAATTTCTTACATGCTGTACTCCGTGTTATTGCTTACATGCTGTACTCCGTATTAATGCTTACATGCTGTACTCTCTGTGTTAATTTCTTACATGCTGTACTCCTGTGTTATTGCTTACATGATGTACTCCCTGTGTTATTGCTTACATGCTGTACTCCGTGTTATTGCTTACATGCTGTACTCTCTTTTATTAATGCTTACATGCTGTACTCCCTGTGTTATTGCTTACATGATGTACTCCCTGTATTAATTTCTTACATGATGTACTCCCTGTATTAATTTCTTACATGATGTACTCCGTGTTATTGCTTACATGCTGTACTCCTGTTATTGCTTACATGCTGTACTCTCTGTATTATTGCTTACATGCTGTACTCCGTGTTATTGCTTACATGATGTACTCTTTGTATTAATGCTTACATATTGCTTACATGCTGTACTCCCTGTGTTATTGCTTACATGCTGTACTCTCTGTGTTATTGCTTACATGCTGTACTCCCTGTGTTATTGCTTACATGCTGTACTCCCTCTGTTAATGCTTACATGCTGTGTCACTGTTGTGGCTTGAGAGAGCTGGTAAAGAGTTACTCTGAACCCCAGGACCGCCAATGCTGTGCCCTTTAGCAAGGCCCTTAAACCTTAATTGCTCAGTTGCATAAATAAGATAAATGTAAGTCACTCTGGAGAAGGGCATCTGCCAACTGGCATGAATGTACATGCAAATGTGGCTCTTTATTATCTACCAGCCTAGAGTTCATTAGTGACAGATGCATGTTGTATTATTGTCTGTATTTTCTCCATGTGCTTATTTGCTTTTTGCATCCTGCTATCCAGAGCAATGATGCTAAATATCTGGTGTGTTAGAATTAGCCAGAGCATTGCAGTTTTACACTTGGGATTAAACACATGTGGGTTAAAAAAGATTAAAGAGCCCTGTACAGGCACAACAATCTTATCTACAGTGATTTCATGTGAAACTGTGAAATTGAACAAGCTCCATATGAGTAACCAGCATCATTCTTGATGTTGGATTGAGTTGCAACTTACTTCTGACTTTACCATAGTTTTACCAGCAACATATATGGCTGGTCAGCCAAAAAAATTAGTCAGTACATGCTTTAATAATGCTCTCTGCTTTTTAACCCAACTATGTTTTTCACAGGTCCTTCTTTCAGCCAATGAAGTTGAAGGCGAAGGATGGCCTGCCCACTGGGAAATCTGAGTGAGTAATAACATCTTCTATATTGTCCAATAACCACATGGAAATCTGACTATGAGGTTGTGGGATATGGTTTATTTCTTTATATTTTTATTTCTTAATTTTTTAAATTTGAAACTTTTATGAAACATGCTGTTGAACAGTCCTTTCCACACTTAATGTTATAATTGAATAGGCATGTAATTGAATGGGGAGTTATTGTTCATTAGCACCTCCTACTATATCTTCTACACTTCAGGTCAGTTAAAAGCCCCCTCAAGCCTCAGAACATTGATCCAGAAAGTGATTCACCAGTGAAGATGAGTAAGCGAAACCGAGCAATCATAGACAGTGATGATGAAGAGCAGCAGACGTTAAAAGATGTCTCTAAGCAAACAGCCACACCAGGCAAAGAGAAGGTACAGAATGTCTTATTTCACAAAGTGTGATTACAATCAGAATAACAAAATATGGTTGCTTTTAACTTAATATTAAAAAACATATAATTATAGCACTCTCTCATAGGTTGGCCTTGTTAAGGACATGACCAGTCCACTCTCCCCAAAACCCCCTGTTACCCCGACAACCTCTGCTGTTTCGGGAACTTCTGGCACCCCTGAAATGCCAGATACACCAAATTCCACTTCACCCTCTGGCATCCCAAAACGCAAAACTGGTTAGTATTCATCCACTCTGTAGCTAGTCAAATGTCTGTGTAGTACATCATTCCTTGTTCATTAATTTTCAGTTATTTGCACATTCATTTACCAATTTATCTTTCATATATATTATATTTGTGTTGTATATCAGATTATATTTGAGTTTATCTATGAACAGTTTATTTATTTGCTCTTTGTCTTTTAATTTTTTTCCCTCCCTTACTTTCTAGCCCGTAAGCAGTTTCCCAAGAGAAAATTGGATAGTAGGAGTGATGGAGAGAGAGAAAAAGAAGAGGTTGGAAAAGAGACTGATGGAGGACAGGAGAGTAAACGAGCAAAAACAGAAAGATCTCTTGAAAAAATGGGTGAGACTGACTGAAACTGTTCTTTTTGGCTTTTTGTGTTTACTTCTTTTGTGAAAAAAACAACAACTAACAGAAGTGTTTAAAGACCTAGATTTTGCGGTTTTGAAAGAATGAGCGAGAGAGTGACTGTGTACTTTATGCTAAATTGCATATAAGCTATGTTGACTAAGCATAATTCATTAAGGGACCTATATGGCATATTCACTAGTGTATGAGGTTGGTTTGAGACCTATGCAACACTCAATCCAAATCAGAAACTAGCTCAAAAAGCACAATTGATTAGTTAATGAACAGGCTGCAGATTGGATGTATATTCCATTTAGGATTATTCTGCACACATCTTTATAATTGACACCCGTAATCTTTATCTTTAGCTTCTCTCCTTTTTTTCTTTAAAACAGTGAATGATGAAGACACTGTGGAGATGGAGCAAAGTGACAGCAATACAATGACGAAAGAACTGCTTAAAGCACAGGATGAGGAAAAAATTAATGTGACTAATGCTGAAAATCAGAATCAAAAACAGAGTGATGAAAATGAAACTGAACAGGAAGGAGAGAAGCAAGAGGTGAATGGATTGAAAAAAGTAACAAAGGAGGAAAAATCCAGTCCTGAAAGAATGATGGAGAAGGATGCTGAGGCTGAGAAGAAGATAGGGGGATCTGCTAAGAAAAAAGCCATCGGCAGTTTCTTTGGTGAGCTGTTTTTAAGATGTTTTTTTCGCTTCTTTGTTTATCTGTAGCATTTATGTTTCCCTAATATGACACATTGCATTTATCATCTGAAGCACCCAGAAAAGCTGCAGTGAAGCTGGAAAAATCAGAAGAGAAAAGTGATGTGCAGAAGGACGATAGTGACAAGCCTGCTACTGCTTCTGGTGAAAAAGAAAAGAATGGGTATGAGTAAAGGGAGACCATGGAGCCAAAACTAAAAAATCAGAATAAACTGTAGTATGTAGAGCTGATCAAGAAAAATAACAATAATGCAAATGCTGTGTGGTTAGAGCACTTAAAGGACCTCTAACTTAAAAGAGTAAAATTCAAAATACAAAGTAACCAGAAATTAATTATGAATATATTTATTTATATTTGATAAACAGTGTGCAGTGCCAGCATATTAAATTGGAATTCTTGTGATAATATTAAAGATTTTGCACATTGTTTCTTGCCATCAAGTCAAGGAGCTTTTTATTGTTATTTCAACCATACTGAAGCCTTATTCTGATATAGTCTTTTATATTTCCTATATGACAGTGAGAAGGGTGGTGAACTTGCAAACGACAGACAGTATGATCCTTCTAAAGCACACTATCATCCCATTGATGATGCTTGCTGGAAGAATAGACAGAGGTAACTCCCATCTACTATGTCCTGTACAGTATGTTAGTATCTGTCTGTCTATCTATCTCTAAATATATATTCTTTCTTTTTTCTCCTTCTGTCTCCATCTCTTTGCAGAGTTCCATATCTTGCTGTTGCTCGGACCTTTGAGAAGATTGAGGAAGATTCGGGCAGGTTTGATTTTCATCTGCAGTTTGGCAGATTTTTTGTGGCTTAAAAGTGAGGTAGGATATAACACAATAAATGTGGGTTGTGTTATTCTTAAGGGGGACTTGCAGTGTAACCATTGGCCAGGTGTTTTAACTGCTGAATGAATTGAACTGTTGGTGAGACCTTTGGTAAAAGAAAAAAAGTTGTATGAAAGTGTGGGCATGTGTTTGGGGTCTAGACTATGGGTGTGTTTGAGTGTCATTATTTATGAGATTGTGTGTTTTAGGCATATAGTGATTATATTTTTGTAAAGCATTTTGTTTGTCCTGTCATTAGGTTAAGAAACATTGAGACTCTGTCCAACTTGTTGCGTTCTGTTATCCTACTCTCTCCAGGTATGTATATTTGTGGAATTGTTGAGTTTCATATGTGCGTGTATGTGTATTGCCCTTTTTGTTTTCATTATTACAGATGGGTAGTTTGATAAATCTAATTGCAGAGAAGAATAAAGAGTGCTTTTTTTTTGTGACGGATGAAGGGAGACTTGAGTATTCTATAGAGAATCCCATAGAGAATTCTGATTCAACATGTAAAGCATGAAATGGCATCATTTTAAGAGTTTGTTTTTAGTATGACTTGTTTCAACATACTCTTTTTGTCTAATAATTTCCATAGATGCTTAGCTTTAATTTGAGACAAAAGTTAATTCTGTCTTGTAATGTCAGAGATAAGATGTCACCAGGTTAGGGTAAACATTAAAAATAATTGATCTTTGTTGCTCAAGTATTTCGATGTGACTGGAAAAATTCAGCCTTTTTTGTAACTCAACACCCATTTTACTCTATGTTGGCTAATGTTGTGTCAAAAACTTGATTTGATAATCAACAATGCATTATTAACATAAAAAGCATTTTAAGAAATCAGCCTGGAAAAACCTGCCCCATGTCAAGCTATTGTTTGAAATGTAACTGTTTTAGCCTGTTAGAGCCTCATCTGCCTTGGTGTCCAAGAAATTGCTGCCAACGTAGGACATCTAATATGATTTTATGTATTGTGTCCTAAAATGATTTTTAGGGTTACAATTATATATATTTTTAATCACAAGTAGCCCACATTCTGCAGATTAATTATGCTTTTAAAAAAAACTTGACAATTGAATATTGATTTAAAAGCTGCAAAACTAGAAATATAATTGTACAGGTTCTCTAAACTGGTCAAAATGTAGGCTATAAAGGAGTTATAGTGAGTCTTATTAGCTTAGTGTTTGGGCTCCAGGACCATTTCAGGACTGTACCAGGTTGCATCAAATCTGCATTTGGAGTTAATTGGGGAAAAGGGTTTGTAAATGAACCTTTAAATTATTAACTTGTCGATCCTACTTTTGCAACCATAACCTCCACCAAATGTTTCCTGTTGCTGCTTATATGATTAGCAACAATATATCATGCGTTAAAATGTCACAATATTGAATTTGGAATTTTTCACCATTCCTCCCGACAAAACTGTTTGAGTATATTTTTTGACTGCTTTGATTGAACAGCTGTCTAACTGAAATAAGGTCAGGACTTTGTAAGGTCATTGAAATAAGGTCATTGTCTTATTGCATCACTAAGAATCATTAAGGCTCCCTGCACCATGTTTTAGAAATGAAATGAGGTTTTGGTGTTGTGTACAATTTCTTTTTACCTTTCCAACATAGCATTATTTTTGCCAAAAAATTCAGCTTTTGTCAGCTTTTTTTGTTTTCACAAAATCTTTGTGGATCATTAACGTTTTTATTTGTTATTTCACTTGGAATTTTGTTAGTTGCTGTATCACATTAAATGTGTACAAAGATCTGACTTAATTGACCTTGGTCTATTTATTTATTTATTTATTTTACATCATTTTAAAAAGAAGTGTATTTTTTTTCATCCACTATAAATTTCCTTATAATAGGATATAAATAGAGTACTAAGTTTATGTAGTTTTAATTAGTGTTACCTTTTTGCCAGACAGCACACTTTCTGCCAGACAGCTTTAAGTGTCGCATGGTATCTTTTTTTTTTTAAACTAATTATTTATTTACTAATATACTAATACTAATATTATTACTAATTAATTATTGAATCACCTGTCTGGCTAGTTTAAGTGAGGCTGTTTCAAATAAGCTTCACGTCAATTAATTTTATTCACTTTAGTTTTATTTGTATAGCACTTCTAACAATCGACATTTTCTCAAAGCAGCTTTACAGACACGTAAAAATATAGAATAAAATGAAAAAGTTTAAAATTAAATTAATATTTTGTGGAATATTCCCCTATGTGTGTTTTGTTTGATTGCAGATGACCTCTTATGCTGTGTGTACCTATGTCTGAATCAGCTTGGCCCTGCCTATCAGGGGCTAGAGCTAGGTGTCGGGGAAACGGTACTGATGAAGGCTGTTGCCCAGGCAACTGGTGAGCAGAAGGAACAGACACACACAGACATATTAGACAAAGGATAAGCATTATTTTGACCTAATTTGTCTTTCTGCCTTTATTGTTGCTATGATTACTTAGATACACCAAGTGAATTTCCACTGAGATTAGGTTTTGTTTATTGTTGTTGCCAGGGCGTCAGCTGGACAAAATCAAGACTGAGGCCCAAGAAAAAGGTGACTTGGGATTGGTAGCCGAGAGTTCCCGTAGCAACCAGAGAATGATGTTTGCACCAGCGAATCTGACTACAGTGGGCGTGTTTAACAAACTGAAGGAGATTGGCAAGATGAGTGGAAACTCTGTGCGTACAGCCATGAATTATAGCATTTTAACATCAGTGTACACTGGAATTGAATTATCACTAAAAAGAAATCTGTCATCTTCATTTTTTTCCTTCATAATAAAAAAAAACTTGTTATTTGTTAACTTTTTATTTGTTTGACTGACTGTAAAGTGCATACTTAAAACCAGGTTTTAGCGTAGCGGAACTCAGTGGATAACATTTGGGAACCACTGTTGTAACCCTTTGACTTTGATTCTCTTTTTTTTGTTGCAGGCAATGAATAAGAAAATTGACATAATTAAGGGTCTGTTTGTGGCTTGTCGTTTCTCAGAGGCCAGATACATTGTACGGTCAGTGTCACATTTGAACTTAATATGTGTAACATCTTCATAATTGTGCAATAAAATATGCAGCATCCTAACAGTACTTTGCATGCCAATATGTCAAGCTGTATTTCTTGACATATACACTTTGCATATTTATGAGAATATATACAGATGTATATCCTTTTATTTACACTCACTAGTCCACAAGCAAAATTAGTTTGGTAATAAAATGACCAATCACCATGTCATGTTAAATTTTGTGCTTGGTACAAATAATCAGCAACGGTGTTGGATGACACTTTTTGACATGTCAGTGATACATTTGTATTTGGTGCAATGATGACCCTAATCCTGTGTATATTAATTTGGTTGACAGGTCATTGGCAGGCAAATTGAGGATTGGATTGGCTGAGCAGAGTGTTTTAGCAGCTCTGAGTCAAGCAATATGTCTGAGTCCACCAGGTCAAGGTAAAACTCACATATATTTTACATAATTGATTTATGTAGGCAATTGTAGAATAATCCACTTCTTTTCCAAAAAACGCTTGGGTTGCCTTCATGGTATGTTTTGGGTCATTGTCCATCTGCACTGTGAAACCTCGTGTAATGAGTTTTGAAGCATTTGACTGCATTTGAGCAGGTTATGTAACATCCCTGGGTCCTACTCGCAACCGCACCAAGCGGGTCTCAAACCTGGGTCTCCAGGGTGGGAGGTGGGCACCCTTACAATGAGGCTAAAGACTGCAGCCACTAGCGTCAGTCACCAGTGCGCCTCTTGAGATCAGAGGAGTGAGGTCACAGCACCTACTGCTGGCCTCTGTTATACCTATGCACATAAGAATTTGTTCTGCTGCTTTTGTCAGCAGTTACATAATTAAATACAAGGCAATAAGTTCAAATGGCAGTCATACGTGCACACTCCATATGATGCTTGCATGCTTTGGTTCATGAGCAGTTCCTTCCCTTCTACACATTTTTCTCTTCCCATTATTCGGGTTCTAAGTTGATCTTCATTGTTGTCATTCATCCACAGGATAATGTTTCAGAGCTGTACAGGCTTTTTTAGGCTCAATAATTGTTTACATATTGTGCTCTCTGTACTTACTCTGGTGAAGAATTGACTTTATATTCAAATATGACTTTAATACAAATATGCCTCCTGGAGAGTGATATTGATATGGCCATGAGCCATATGTGAAGGGGTTTTTCTTCACCAGGGAAAGTATTCTTCTGTCATCCATCACAATAGCTTTTTTTCCAGTTTACCATGCTTTTTGTTGTTTCTGATTTCAATAGTGTGTTCATTCTTTTTAAGAATGTAGCAAGTACTTGATTTGGCCACATTTATTGCTCTCTTTCTAATGGGTTTATTTTGATTTTTCAGCCAAATGAAGGTTTGCAGTGGCTAAAATTTAGACTTTATCTTGAGATGTTGAGTTAACAGCAACATGATCCAAAATTCTGACCTTGACTTCTAGACCTTGTATTGGCTTGCTTGTAAATAAAGTGATTAGGGAGTAACACACACCTAGCCATGGAACAACTGAGCACATATATGAAGTGCTGTAATTCCTAAGCTATTTATGTAATTTGGATACAAGTACAGTTTAAATTAACGACGAAAGCACTTTAAGCTCATTTAATGTCAATGCTAACATACAGTGGGAGACAGCTTAAAAAACTGAACTTTGTCTCAACAATGTATGGACCCTATGTTAAGTGTTTGGAGTTTGTGTTCATATGTGTGTGTCTGTGCAGAATTCCCACCAGCTGTGATTGATGCAGGAAAAGGGATGAGTGTAGACAGCAGGAGAGCATGGCTTGAGGAAAAAGGACTCATTCTTAAGCAGACTTACTGGTACAACCCCAAACATTCTCTCATTTTATCTGTAAACACAAACACTGACATAGTAACATGGTGGTGTTCTTTCCTCTGCAAGTTAAAATTTTAAATGAGTATTTAAAAGTTTGACAAAAAATTCTGTAACATTACTTTTGATTGGCTTAGAGTTTTGGCTGTTATGTGTGACTGCACAAATTAAATCAAATCAAATTTGTTAATATGGCACAAACCTAGCATAGTCCTTGCAATAAGCAGTTTTAGACTAAAACCAGGCTAATAACCTGGCATGATAATTTACCACCTTTGCTGTTTTTATCTAGTGAAATGCCAAATTATGATGCCATTATGCCTGTCTTGTTGAAGTTTGGCATAGATGAACTGCCCAATCATTGCAGACTCACTCCAGGTAATCAACCCCATCTAATGTTGCTGTTCATAATTACTGTGCTCTTTGTGACTTGTGTAGGTGGATATGGCTACATGGGTTGTAGCATAGGAAAACCCTTTACAAAGTGAAACTATATAGTTCTAAAAACTACAGACTTTCATAAACTAAATGGTTTTTCTTTTGAATATATCTCAAGTAAAATGAGTGAATTTTAATCTCTGGTTATCTGAGAGTGGTGAATTGGTGAAACATCCCAGTGCAGTTATACAACTTTTACTTCCAGTCCACTAATTTGATGGAACAAGCAACATTCTAAAATTTTTCTCTTTAGAATAAATGATTACAAAGCATGACCTATTGCTATATAAATAAATAAATATGCTGCAAATTAAGAGTCCTTAAGAATTATTATAACTTGTTTTAATGTTATTTTTAGCTATAATCAAGCCACATAGTTTCTGGTGAAATGCAAAATTTGTACTTGCACGTGTTCAATTCAGCCACTGTGACATCCAGTGGCTTTTTTCCAGGTAGCCTCACATGTGTGTTTTCTAGGTGTTCCACTGCGCCCCATGCTGGCTCATCCAACTAAGGGAGTATCGGAGGTGATGAAAAGGTTTGATGAGGCTGCTTTCACCTGTGAATACAAGTATGATGGCGAGAGAGCACAGGTGTGTGCTAGTAACAGTGTATATAGTGAGATCACTACACCTTTTAATGCAAACTTTCTATTCAAGAAAAAGATTGATTGCTGTAGTGTTTCTGTATGTGCAATTACCACATTAGAATTTATTTATAATGAATGCCTAAGGGCATTTCTTTTGGAAATCATTTAAATTGTCTGCATATGGTGGATTTGTATTTTTTTTGTGTTTTTTTTTTTTTTGGGATAGATTCACATCCTTGAGAGTGGTGAGGTTCGTATTTTTAGCCGAAACCAAGAGGACAACACCAGCAAATACCCTGACATCATTTCACGGATCCCACAGGTCTCAAACACGCATGCATACAGCTGTTAAAGCAATAATTTATTGGAGCCCACAAGTTATAGTCTTCAACACAAACAAGGCCCTTGTGCTCTCTGTTCCTCTCTTTTCACATATAATAGCAGTAGCTCACACGGTCCTGCTTTTGCCTTCATCAGTGAGCCTGCACACATTCAACTCAGTGTGCTGAATTCTATCTGATATGCTGTCCATCTCTGTGTAGCTGTTCTGTCTTTCCTCTTTGTTTTTGTGTTCTTACTTTTTCCACTTTTATCTCTCCCACCTCCTTCTCTTCACCCCATCATTCTGTCTCTTGCACATACACATTTACACGACTTACAAGAGGAGCATCCCTAGGCCTTATCATTGAATCTATACCTATTCATAACTGAAGTTTATGCACTGAATTCTATGTTTACTACTTAGATAAAGCAGAAATCTGTGCTTAGCTGTGTGTTGGACTCAGAGGTGGTTGCATGGGACAGAGAGAAAAAACAGATTCAGCCATTTCAAGTTCTTACCACACGCAAACGGAAGGTGAGATGGTTGTGATACCCATTAATGATGTTTCTGACCTTGTAGAGATTTGTTTTAAAAGCATGGTATCTGGACCAAGTAAACAGGTCAATCTTTACAGCAAAGTTTTTATATTGATATTGTCATATTCATTAGGCTCTATTATCAGTTCAGGAGCCTCATATTATGTAGCCTAAAGACTTGCACATATAATTTGAAGTCTTTCAGTAATCATTTTTATATTGTATTTCCAAAACAATCAGCCTCAAGCTTGATGCAAATAGGCCATAGGCTAGGGTGGCTAGACAAGCCCTTTCTCACAAAACAAATGTATTTTGGTCTGATGAGATCAAGGTTAGAACTTTTTTGGGATAATTCTAATAGATTAGTTGGGTGCAAAATCAAGACAGCTTTTTCCCCAAAGATGCTTCTATTTAGCTAGGACTAGGGCTGTAATTAAGATAGAGGGAATCATGTATGTAGTGCCAAATGCCTTCATGAAAAATAATTTTTTGGAGTGACCTTGTCAGAATCCAAAATCCAGATCTAAACTCTAGCAAAGATCTGGAGACTTACTTGATGAGGACTGTACATAGAAGAGTAGAATAAAATTGTTAAATAATGATGTTCTGAGTTGGTTGACAAAAATATATACATGAATTAAAAAATCAATGAAATGAAAATATTGCATGCATTTACCCTTAATACTTGTAACAGGTGAATGAATGATAAATTAAAAATAATTATTATATGAAATGTATAGACAGGATAATCCAAAAGAACCTCATTGCTTATGTTATAGTAGTATGAGAAATTATAATGTGAAATAAACATAATAGTATTGTGAACAAAAAGTTTAATATTTGGGGCAATTGTCAATCATAACATTAAAAACCTGTCCATACACACATGAGGCATGGGTGGGAGTATTTTGCCGGTTTTGCAACTAAACAGAGTAAACAAAAACTTCCTTGCTGATAAAAATGTATCTCTACAAGGAAACGACATTTAAGAATAGCTTATTTTTAAAGTACCATCTGCAAACTTGTTTTATAAAATGAGGGCAAACAAGTAGCATTTTATTGTCAAAACATCATTTACCTTTAGAGGTCATTTATCTACAATGGAAATAGGGTCAGAATAAGTAAATGGTACCACATACCTCACTTTCTACCATAGTTTTATTTGTCTCATTTGTTCTGGCATACATTAATCATTAGTAATGTAGTATTACATTGGTATGATTCTAAAAAGAAAAAAAGTAATGATTAAAAAATGTCTTTCACTTCTTGGAAACATTGTTTGAATTTGTGGGAATGGGAAGATTTTAATTTTAAATATTCATGTCTGTGTTGCAGGATGTGGATGCATCTGATATTAAGGTGCAGGTTTGTGTATATGCCTTCGACCTTCTCTACTTAAATGGAAAGGTGAGAATGTGAGAACATGCTCTATATTGTTTGTGCCTAATTGAATAGAAAAGTATATGTAGACACATTGCTGTGAGAGAATGTGTGTGGTGTTCTGAACAAAAGGTTTATACTCTACACCAGAAGTGTCTAATCTTGTCTGCAAAGAGTTTGTTTGTTTACTGATTTTTAATCCAGTCAGGAGCCACACATCTGTTTTAATCAATTGATCAGGTGTGGCTCCTGTAGGTACTTTAGATATCACATGCACTTGTATATTTTACGTCCATAGTAATAATCAAACTATGTATTATAATCATTATAATTATTGTGTCATTATTTATCCTATTTCTCTGTGTTTCCCTCTCTTTTTCAGTCTCTGGTACGGGAGCCATTTATTAAGCGCAGAGCTTTGTTAAGGCAGAGTTTCATGGAGAAGGAGGGAGATTTTGTGTTTGCTTGTTTTCTTGACTCTGATAACACCGAAACCATAGCAGAGTTCCTGGAGCAATCCATACGAGGTGTGTGTGTGGTTGGGGGTGGGTAAGCCATTGGATACACACAGAAAAGGTTATGATGAATAGGAAAAATGTCTACTAGAAACTTCTATTGAGTCCATCATCCATCAAAATGAAGACACGTTAAATATAAATGTGTTTATTAATTGCTTTTTCTAACTTTGCTATCCTTGTGAGGAATTTGTCTCTTCTGCTCTTGCTAGCTCAGATGCAGTGGATTTTAATCGGAGAAAAAATTTCAACCTAAGTAAACATAATAGTTTGCTGTGAGCTCATAAAAGCAAAAGAGCAAGAGCTTATTTTCACACTTAAAATTTTCTACTCCTATTAATAAGAAATATAAAACAACTGTATAATGTGAGCAACCAGCTGGACTAATTAGTCTTTTGTAAGATGATGGCCACAATGGTGTTGGTCAGTGATTGTAGTTTTAGCATGTAGGTTAAACCTCTGGAAGACTACATAAATAAGATGAGAGAGCTGGGCAGACTAGAGAATGAAAAGGCTCCTGCTCCTTTCCCTATAGATAGAGATGAAGCACATGCTATTTCCTTCTGACCTTCTCAGTGGATAGTAAAAAGCACAAAGTGATAAATGGATCTGGTAGACTTTCAGACATTCCCCGGTTTTTGCTTTGCATCAAAACTAATCAGCATCACAGAGCCCAGTATAGACATAACATGTAAACAATATGCATTATGAAATGCATCCAGAACTGAGGTATTTTTGAGGCTAGAACTGAAGTGGTGTTAGTTCTGACATGTATAATTTTATGCCCAGACTCTTGTGAAGGCTTAATGGTGAAGACCCTGGAGAAAGATGCCACTTATGAAATTGCAAAACGCTCTCATAACTGGCTTAAGGTAGGTATTTCTGATGCACACTTACCCTCTTGATGTGTTGTAGCAATGTAAAGCCATGGCAAAATATACTATAATTAATTGTGAAATTTTTACTAGTATGTAATTTTCACCCCAATATATAATCCAATACTATAATTTTCAGTGCCTCAATAGTAATGAACCTGATTTTATCTTTATAGCAGCCTTTAAGCATAGCCTACAGGCTATAAGGCTACTCAAAAATCTACCTGGAAGGGAATGTTTATTAGCAATAGTTTGCTTTATAAGTTCAAGCATCCTGTGTAAATTAGGTTTTCCCAGGCAATCACAGATTAGTTACCAGTGTCTAACTTCATCTTCTTCGGCATCTTGTTTTCCTCTTTCTTCTCTTTGCTCTGCTTGTCTGTACAGCTGAAGAAGGATTATCTGGAAGGTGTGGGGGACACAGTGGACCTGTGTGTGATTGGTGCATATCTAGGGAAGGGCAAGAGAGCTGGTAGCTATGGGGGTTTCCTGCTGGGCTGTTATGATGAGGAGAATGAGGAGTTTCAGTCTGTCTGTAAGGTAGGAGAACTCTGTATATGGACATTTCTGTGTTCCATGCAATTTCTGGACTTTGATTTAATACAGCGCTTCTCAAACCTTTTCATTGAACATATTTTAAATATTATTAGAAACAATCCAACAAGGGGGCACGGTGGCTTGGTGGTTAGCACGTTTGCCTCACACCTCCAGGGTTGGGGGTTCGATTCCCGCCTCCGCCGTGTGTGTGGAGTTTGCATGTTCTCCCCGTGCCTCGGGGGTTTCCTCCCACAGTCCAAAAACATGCATTGTAGGTTGATTGGCTTCTCTAAATTGTCCGTAGTGTGTGATTTGCGTGAGGGAATGAGAGTGTGTGTGTGTGCCCCGCGATGGGTTGGCACTCCGTCCAGGGTGTATCCTGCCCAATGACCCCTGAGGCACAGGCTCCCCGTGACCCGAGAATAGATCGGATAAGCGGTAGACAATGAATGAATGAACAATCCAAGTCCCCTGTAATTATGCAACAGACCACAAGGGATCCAATTGGACAATAGTAGTCAAGTCTTCAGGTGCATTTGTAACAAATTAGAACCAAATTAATGAATCTAGTACATTTCATCTTTTCTTTCTTCTGTTTAGCTTAAACCGCAGAAGTTTTGCACTTTAATGTCAGTGCTAGCAAGTTGGTGCTTTAATCAACTTTACTCAAGTTTTAAGCTGACAGTGTAATTTATATAAATATTTCTGTTACTTGCTGTGTTTGTGTGAGATTTTAAGGAATCTTAAACAACTTTTGGTTGTGTAGATAGGAACAGGCTTCAAAGATGAAGATCTGGAGCAGCATTACAATTTCTTAAAGGTGCAGTATTATTCACTTGTGTGTTTAACCAAACTTAAAATTTCTCAAATTTACATATTTGCTATTACCCATGAGTTATTAATGCAAATTATTTGGTGTACAAATAAAAAATGTATTAAATTGTTAACTTGTAAAGTAATGTTTTCCCAGGAGCACATCCTTCCTAAGCCCCGCCCCTACTACAGAGTGGATCAAACAGCAGAGCCGGATGTTTGGCTGGATGCTGTACAAGTCTGGGAAGTGAAATGTGCTGATCTATCACTGTCTCCGGTTTACAAGGCAGCAATGGGATTGGTCAGTTTCACTTATAACACAACTGTATGAGAAGATACACCAATCAGCCGTAACATTAAAACCACCTGCTTAATATTGTATAGGTACCTACCAGGAACACCCCACATGACCTGCCATTTTAGAGATGTTCTGAGCCAGTTGTCTAGCATTCACAATTTAGCCATTTAGTCAAATTCTCTCAGATCCTTATGCCTTCCCATTTTTGCCTTCCCAGATTTCAGGACATCAACTTTAAAAACTGACTATTCATTTGCTACCTAATATGTCCCACCCTTTGATGGGTTCTTTTGTAATGAATTAATCAGTATTATTTGTCACCTTTCAGTGTTTTTAGTGTTATGGTTGGCTGATGTAGGGGGGCACGGCGGCTTGGTGGTTAGCACGTTTGCCTCACACCTTCATGGTTGTGGGTTCAATTCCCGCCTCACACCTCCATGGTTGTGGGTTCAATTCCCGCCTCCACGATGTGTGTGTGGAGTTTGCATGTTCTCCCCATACCTCTGGGTACTCCAGGTTTCCTCTCCCAGTCCAAAGACATGCATTGTAGGTGTGTGCTATAGACTGGCATCCTGTCCAGTGTGTACCCGGCCTTGTGCCTGTAGCCTCCTGGGATAGGCTCCAGGTTCCCTGTGACGCAGTAGTAGGATAAGCAGGTATAGAAAATGGATGGATGGGTTGGCTGATGTATACTTGTGTAAGTACTCTGTACCTATTCCTTATAGGGACTTATTTTGGCTTCTACTATTGTAGAATATTAAGTTTTGTCAAGGTTGCACAATATACTGTATGGTTATGCCAAATAGCTATTGCATGCAAATCTGTATTTGCGTAAAGAATTCATGAGCATATTATACATATATGCTCACATGCGCATAAGGTTCAGCTTGAATAATCATTCAATATTATGCAAACAATGGTTCATCTATGTGTTTTTAATTGCAGTTGAAGAATAGTATTTTGTCCATATTTTTCTGTCCTAATTCAGAAAGTCTGTACTTTTGTCCAAATCATCCTATTTTCCCAGAAGAGAGCTGAGATTACGAGTTCATCTTTGCAAAGACTATTGTTAACAGTGTATCCTTTCTGTTTTATAAGTATTGGTAAAAAATTTAATTACTTCTTTTGTCCACTAGGTGGACCCAAACAAAGGGATTTCCCTGCGCTTTCCTCGATTCCTTCGCATAAGAGATGACAAGAAACCAGAGGATGCTACTACAGGAGCACAGGTAAAAGAAAATACACAGGAATACAATTTTGATTCCTGTCACTCACACATTTGGTATTTGGACTTAATGCAGGGAATCTGCTGTGTTTCTTTTGGACTGTAAAACATCACAATGAAATAGACTTTACAAAGAGCATACTGTCCCAATGATGCATTACACCTTTATACATTAATGTTTCAGGCATTAAAAATGCAGTTTTCTGTGACCAGAAATGTTTGACCAGAAATGTAACAAGTTAGCAGGTTTTACGGAAGAGTCTTGAGTGTATCTGTGCCTGTGTTTGCTTCATGCCACAATTCTGTTTGTTTCAAATTCTGTTTTCTTATTCTGCATTGTGGGCAGGCATGAGGTATACCAGAACTAAATAGAAAACCTGAAATTTCTATTTAATTTAAAGTTGAAAAATGTTACTAATGCTGTTAAATTAATAGTATCACTTGCTTTTGCAAAAAAAAAATCTCATATGAAATGTTAATTTTCTGATCATAGAAAAAACAAAAACTATTTGCCTCAGTCTTTAGCAAAACATTCAGCAATACACTTTCCTAATTGCATCATTGAAAGTCTTAGTTTGGTGTGTGTATAAAGTTCACTGTCTAATAAGATAGTATTATACTAGCATGCTAGTACATGTTCTGGTTTAAGTTTAGGCTTCAGACTTATTCAATTAATTTTTATAAGTTAATTGTCATCAAGACTGTATTTGTAGTTTTATAATCAATGCAAATTTCTGTGTTTATTCAACACTCAATAGTTCAAAATTGCCATGTTTTGCTAGGTCACATCTGTTGGTCTCTCTCTCCCTCTCTCTCTCGCTCTCACTTGCACTGTGTCTCTCTCGCTTACGCTCTCTCTCTCTCTCAGATTGCTGATCTCTACAGAAAGCAGCAGCAGATTCAGAATCAAGGAGAAAAGGCTGATTTAGAGGATTACTACTGATCATTTCCAATCTGTTTGGCTCCTGAAGTCTCAGATTTGCATGTAGCTGTTCAGACAGACTATTCATGCAGATTGTGTCATTTATTTGTTATTGCTTTTTCTGATTCTGTAATTATTTTAAATGAACGTGCAAATCGATATTGTGCATACGGACATAGAATAGAGAAGAAGAATGCTCATAAATAAAATTCTTTTTATAACCTGCTCCCCGTAATTCAGTGGTCTTTTTTTGAATAAGTTGTGAAATAAGAGAGCTTTGGATTTATTGTGACATTTTGCAGTTCTCTACATGGCATAAATTCTTTTGCCAAAAAATTTAAAAATAAATAAATAAAATAAATACATAATAATAATAAAAGATTTTGTTTGGACAAACAAAAAAAATGTATGAAGTTATAGAGATGTTTACATGATATAAGTGAGAAATAGGAAAAAAGTGTATTTTAGTTATAGACTAACGTGTTTACTGCAGAATGGACCTTGATGAACTGTTTTTCCATAGAAGGATATTTTTCTATCATGCTTGGGGAGCAAAATTAGTTTAAATAATTAAGAGCTTTGACAGAGTATCCACAGTCATGACTGTAAATATTTGGACTGTCTAGCACAATTTTTTGGTTTCTCAAACTTTTAGTTTTAATTTGAGTGTATATATGTCAATCATGTGAGCAGTGTTGGAATTACAGCCCTTTTATTTGTTGTTGACCCCTTTTTAATTTGTATTAAATCTAGAAAACATAATCACATAAATCAAGTCTTAAGCTGTCCCTAATCTTCTTCTTCTTTCGGCTTTTCCCTTCAGGGGTCGCCACAGCGGATCATCTCTCTCCACCTATCCCTATCTTCTGCATCCTCAACACTTGCACCCACTAGCTTCATATCCTCTTTTATTCCATCCACATACCTCCTCTTTGGCCTTCCTCTTTGCCTCCTGCCTGGCAGCTCCATGTCCAACATTCTCCTACCAATATACTCACTCTCCCTCCTCTGAACATGTCCAAACCATCTTAATCTGGCCTCCCTAACTTTGTCCCCCAAAAGTCCAACATGAGCTGTCCCTCTGATGTACTCGTTCCTAATCCTGTCTAACCTTGTCACTCCCAAAGAGAACCTCAATATCTTCAGCTCTGCTACCTCTAGCTCTGACTCCTGTCTCTTCCTCAGTGACACTGTCTCTAAACCATACAGCATGGCTGGTCTCACCACTGTCCTGTGTGTACAGGACAGTGGTGAGACCAGCCATGCTGTATGGTTTAGAGACAGTGTCACTGAGGAAGACCCCTTGATTCACACTGATATTTTCCTATCACACAGAACCTCCGACACCTTTCTCCACCCATTCCAATCTGCCTGCACTCGCTTCTTTACCTCTTTCCCACACTCTCCATTACTCTGGACTGTTGAAACCAAGTACTTAAACTCCTGTACCTTCTTCACCTCTTCACCCTATAACCTTACTGTTCCACTTCCCTCCCTTTCATTCACACACATGTACTCAGTCTTACTACGACTGACTTTCATTCCTCTTCTCTCCAGCGCAAACCTCCACCTCTCCAGGTTTTCCTCCACCTGCTCCCTGCTCTCACTACAGATCACAATGTCATCTGCAAACATCATTGTCCAAGGAGACTCCTGTCTGACCTCCTCTGACAGCTGGTCCATCACCGTAGCAAGCAGGAAGGGGCTCAGAGCCGATCCCTGATGCAGTCCCACCTCCACTTTGAACTCCTCTGTCTGACCTACAGCACACCTCACCACTGTCCTGCTCCTCTCATACATGTCCTGCACCACTCTGACATACTTCTCTGCTACACCTGACTTCCTCATACAGTACCACAGCTCTTCTCTTGGCACCCTGTCATACGCTTCTCTCCAAGTCTACAAACACACAGTGCAACTCCCTCTGACCATCCCTATACTTCTCCATCAAAATACTCAGAGCAAAAATTGCATCTGTTGTGCTCTTTCTGGGCATGAAGCAATACTGAAGCCAGATGACACACCCAGCACCTTTCTCTCTGTCTCCCTGATCACTTCTGCTGTAGTTTCCCAGTCATCTGGCAGCACTACCTGACCACCCAGAGCCTGCCTCAACTTCTGTCTAAATTCCTCACAACATTCCTCCTTTTTCAGCTTCCACCACTTGGTTTTCTTCTCTATCTCTATCTTTGACCTCTTCTTCTTAAAGACCATCAAAGTCATCCTACACACCACCATCCTATGCTGTCTGGTTACACTCTCTCCCACTACCACTTTACAGTCACTAATCTCTTTCAGATTGCCTCTTCTACATAGGATGTAGTCTACCTGTGTTCTCCTACCTCCACTCTTGTAAGTCACTCTATGCTCCTCCCTCTTCTGAAAATAAGTGTTAACCACAGCCATGTCCATCCTCTTAGCATAGTCCACTACCATCTGTCCTTCAAGGTTCCTTTCCTTAACTCCAAACTTGCCCATCACTTCCTCATCACCTGTGTTCCCCTCACCAACATGTCCATTAAAATCTGCTCCTATCACCACTCTCTCACCTGTGGGAATACTCTCTATCACCTCATCTAATTCACTCCAGAATCTCTCTTTCTCCTCTAACTCACAACCTACCTGTGGGGCATAACCACTAACAACATTCAACATCACCCCTTCAATCTCTAACTTCAGACTCATCACCCTGTCTGACACTCTCTTCACCTCCAGAACATTCCTCACAAACTCCTCCTTCAGGACCACACCTACCCCATTTCTCTTACTATCCACACCATAATAAAACAGCTTGAATCCTGCTCCTATACTACGAGCCTTGCTACCCTTCCACCTGGTCTCCTGTACACACAGTATATCCACCTTCCTTCTCTCCATCATATCAGCCAGCTCTCTACCTTTCCCTGTCATAGTACCAACATTCAGAGTTCCTATTCTCAGTCCTACACTCTTACCTTTCCTCTTCTCTCTCTGTCTGTGCACTCTCCTCCCTCCTCTACTTCTTCGACCAACAGTAGCTGGCGCCCTGTAGGTCAACGGCGCCGATGGCGGTCGTTGTTAACCCGGCCTCAACCGATCCGTATGAAATTCAGAGTCCTGACGATTCGCATGGTTAAATTTGGCAATGTTTTACGCCGGATGCCCTTCCTGACGCAACCCTCTCTATTTATCTGGGCTTGGGACCGGCACAGAAGTCACTGGACTGTGACCCCCATGGCTAGATTTAGGCTGTCCCTAATCATTACCTCATATCATTTAAATGTGTCTTAGTCATAAAATATGCACTTCACTATGCTATGTCAGTTTTATATTTACTGCATCTACTGTGCATAGTTTTATAAATAATCTTAATTTGGAATGTGAAAATCAGACCCCTCAGAATGAATCGGGCAAATGAATGTTGAGTCAATATTCTGCTACATTCTAAAATTAGACAAATTGGAAGGCTGTTCTGTAACTGTGGGGCTGTGTAAGAGAAAGTGGAGCTTGTTTAAGTTCCTACTGGAACATCCAGACAGTAAGGAACATCCATTGACAGACTGCAATAATAAATAACGTCAGTTCATATTTGAAAGTTCATAACCTTTGTGCAACTGTCCAGATTTGGATGTTGATTCGCCATGCATCTGCCATGTAGACGATTTTTTTGGCATATCTTCGGTGATAATTAACTCGTATTATACTTTTTCCTTGTCCTGCACATTCCATAAATTAAATAACATATATTATATACAGACATGGCCAAAAATATCGGCACCCTTGCAATTCTGTCAGTAAATGCAACAGTTGTTTGCAAAAATTGTTGCAAATGCAAGTCTTTTGGTACTCACGTGTTTATTGTTTTTGTTTGCACTGGAACAACACAAAAAAAAACAGAGAAGAAAAGTCAAACTTGATAAAATTTCACACAGAACTCAAAAATGGACTGGACAAAATTATTGGCACCTTGTCAAAATTGTAAGAAATAATTGCCTTTCAAGCATATGTTGCTCCTGTAATTTGTATTTAAACACACCTGTTGCAAGTAACAGGTTTGGGCAATATAGTAATCACACTTGCAACCAGTTAAAATGGAGAAAAGATAACTCAACCATTGTGTTGTGTGTCACACTGAGCATGGAGAACAGGATGAAGTGTAAAGCGTTGGCTGTGGATTTGAGAGACAAAATTGTGGAAAAACATGGACAGTCTCAAGGCTACAAGTCCATTTCCAGAGATCTTAATGTTCCTGCGTCCACTGTGTGCAATATCATCAAGAGGTTTACAGCCCATGGCACTGTAGCTAACCTTCCTGGACGTGCATGAAAGCGCAAAATTAATGAAAAACTGCAACGAAGTATTGCTCGAATGGTGGATAATGAACCTCCAAAATAACTTCCAAACAAATTCAAGCTCATCTGCAGACACAGGGTACAACAGTGTCAGCTCACACTATCTGATATTGCCGATATTTTTGGCCATGACTGTGTATATATATATATATATATATATTATATATATATATATATATATATATATATATATATATATATATATATTACAGTGGTAACTCGGTCCTCGACCACCCCGGTGTTCAATTTTTCGGTTATTCGATTCGAATTTTCGAGTCAATTCGACCTCAGTGTACGAAAATGTTTTCGGTGTACGACTCGACCGTCAGGAACGCCGGTTCTTGTTTCATACAGGATTGCAACGAATATCAAGATTTCGAAGAAAATTCGAACGAATGTTAATGTGAACTGTGAAATATTTCTCTGTGTTCGACCCGACCTGAAAAGAACTATTTTGCCCGCACACGCTTTCCATGCGCGTACCCTGCATGGCGTAGACAATAGAGATGAAGCAGTTTACGCAGTTTATTTATTTTAGTTTTAGTTTTAGTTTATTTTATGAAGCAGTTTATTTAGCCATATCTCCGAAAAACGGTCAATCCTGGCATCAATGTTGCCAAGAGGAAAGTTGTGAGATCAACCATCGAGATGAAAATAGAAATTGTGGCTAAATATGAAAGCGGTGTGCGTGTGTCTGACCTAGCGCAACAGTACAACATGCCGAAACCGACGATTTCGACATTTGTAAAAAAAAAACAAGCAAGTGCTTAAAGTGATAAAATATTAAATTATTAATGTGCATAAACTTGTGCTTATATTAGGATTATTACGATTTAGGTTTAACAGGTTTGTCAATTATAAGTAAAAAGTCAGACAAAATGGTTTAATATGGGGAATTTTGGGGGGCCTGGAACAGATTAATTTGTTTTACATTATTTCCTTTGGGGGAAAATAATTCGGTTTATAACCAAATCTGTATTCAACCAGACTTTTGGAACGAATTAAGGTCGAACACCGAGGTACCACATATATTATTGTACTCAATGAATGAACCTTTGAACTGATAGATAACAGTTAAATAAGCTTCTAACTTCAAATGTTTGAGAACTGCCCTAGATGAGTTAACCAAATGTATATGTCTATAATTTATATTATGGCTCACATAATGTTTTATTAAAAAAGTGTTACATGTTTCTTTTTATACATGTGTGTATGTACTCAAAAGCTGAAGTGTGTGTGCTTTAGTATGAGATTGTATTTTCACAGAATATTGATATAGTTCTCAAAGTCTGAGGAGAGAAAATACTTCTACACCATTTCTCTCACTCAGTTACTGTTTAAGGAAATAAAAGGCAATAATGAAAGAATGAAAAAATGATTTCCAGATTCTTTCTGAAGTGTGTTTGTTGCCTGTCTCTGTGACTCTCTCTTCTTTTCCTCGCTCCTATCACTCCTACACCACTGCAGGGCTTTCTGAAAACAATAAGTTGTCTTTGAAATGAGAACAATAGCTTTTCTCCTCTTTTGCCTTCTCTCCCCATCCCTTCGTCTCACTCCCTCTCTCCATCCCTCATTCCGTGCTCCCTGTGACATCCCTGCCATGAGAGGGATGAGGAGAGAGAAAGACAGATCGCCTCTTTGTCCTGGAATGACCCTGTTAAATGTCACTGTTACACACACACACACACACACACTACAGGCATTTGACTTTTTGCAGTTTGATGATGTCAGCCATTCTCAAATACACTAATAACTCATGGAAGAATCTGTTGCTGTAGTGTGTATGGTGTGATAGTGTGAGTGTGTACTGTGTGTTTATAAAATCTGTAAATGCTCATTTTAAAATCAATATAATAGTAGAGAATACTAGATACATACAATACATTTTCTTATCGCAACTTAAACAATAACACATGCACAAATGCATGCTCACAAAATATGCATACATACAATTTATGCTCGCATTGTAAAACAGTATGTTTTAGCATTTATATTTACTATATTATGTATGTATGTATGTATGTATGCATGTGATGTGTGAAGTTTGCATACACACTGAGTCATGTTTGGGGTGGGTTCCATGCAGCTTGCAGTGTGTTTCAGTGAAAAAGTTATCCATGACAAATGTTCCGGATTGTGCCCTTGGCTGTTCACACTGAGGGTGTAGTAGTCGAGCCCCTTAAAAATACACTTTTAAAATGTATGGCCTAATCACTACTAAGCTCTCAAGGACTATTTTTTGTTTTTGGGTATTTGGCATTTTGTTTTGTTTTAATATTTTTTATATTATTTCTTTTATATTATTTGAATTATGGGAATTCATGTAGATTTTATTGGTGTTTATAAGGAATAATTTCTGTTGTTAGTTTTAATCTTTTTTTCTTTAAGTCAAATCTGATCATATATAAGTAAGGAGTTTTAACAGAAATAGAATACAAAATGAACTTCAGATATAATAGAACAAGAATCAGTAACACTCGTTTTAAACATTTCATATTAAACAACATAATAGCAGTAAAAACTGTAACAAACAAAGTAAAGCAGTCATAGGTCTTCTGACAAACTAATCCATATGGAATTCAGTTTTCCTTTAACTGCATATTAAGTGTGACTGGGATTTTTGCTGTGATGCTTGTGAGGAAGGTTATATTTACATCAAATGGTTTTAACAACAGAAATAGTCATAAAACAGCTTTACAGATATCTAATGTATATTTCTAATAAACAAGCCAAAGGGGAATGTCTTGAATAAGAATCCTCTTCTGGGTGACAAAGGATTATTCTTATTGCTACTGATGTATTACTGATTAAACCATAGGCTATAATGATTATAAATCATTATGTATACTTGTACTTATTAATATTAATAATGGGAAGCATGCATAACTACAGACTAGTCCACAGTACCATAAGACATTTTGAAAGCATTTGGAAAATTTTTGAGCATTTTGAGCTTCTTCCCACAGGCTGTCAAATGCATAAACCCTCCTCCTCCCCTCCCCCAAACATTAAGGTACAATATACCACTACCTCTTAAAGTGCAATACACACCCCCAACACACAACACACACACATTATACTGCTTATTTGCACATTACTTGTTGCACAATATTGTGTGTATTACCTCACTTTCGTGTTTCTTTTGTTCATATGTATACTCTTTCTATTTACATTCTATCTACATTGCCAATTCTTGTGAGCTGCTAAACAGACTTTTGTTGGTTTTAAAACAACGACAACAAAGATCTATTTTATTCTATTGTCTATGTTTCAGTTTTTTTGTGTCAGTCTGCTTTAAAAGGTCCCGAAATATGTTAAGATCCCTGTTCTTACACTTTCTGTATAAAATACTTTTCATAAATTCATTATCTGTGCGTCCTGATCTCAACCCATCTATTTCTAGCTGCTCTCTCTGTCCTTTTGTTTGTCCATATTGCTGGAGAGGAGGAGTGAAATAGTGACCAGAGGAGATAAGAATGCAAAGCTTTGTCTGGGCAGTAGGACTTTCTCTATCTCTAACTCCTTGCATTGTTTTGACTGGCAGACGTCAGCAGAGGAGAGGAATCTAGAGAGAGAGAAGAAATGGAGGGATGAAAGAGAAGGCTTTGTCAATTATTTGTTTGTGTCCTGGTGAAAGGGCACCACCATTACCCTTCTCTGTCACTGTTTTTTGTGTTTCTGCCACACCTTAAATCAGAATTCATTTTTATACTTTAGAAAATCTGTTTCTGCTATCCATGACGACTTTAGATACACTGCAATAATAAACAAGTAAATAATAATAATACACAAGACCTTATATATTCTATTCCTAATATATATACTGGTAAGAACCCAATATACTTCATCTTTATCTGTAAATCCCTCTGACTGCACTTATTTAAAAAGGTTTTAGTGTGTAATAGCGTCTGAAGCATAAAGTGCCATGGATTAAAGATGAGTAGTGGCCTGCTGGCTATGACATCAAGAGAAGAGATATAATGATAATGCGTCAATTACACCATAATCTCTCTCTCTCTCTCTCTCTCTCTCTCTCTCTCTTACACACACACACACACACACACACACACACACACACACACACACACACACACACACACACACACACACACACACACACACCACATTTGGTGTTCTCTCAGTCATTAAATCTTTAAACTAGCCTTTTAAAGCTTCAGTGTTGAACCAGGCTTGCCCTATCAAATGTACAGAGTGCTTTTATTAAAAATGGAAAATAAAGTGCACAATGAGTTTTTGTTGTCAATCAAGTTGTTTAGAGAGCTAAAGAGGGGGGATATGAATGGAAAATAAAGGGCTATAGAGACAAAGCATTACTCGGCCAGGGCTTGGTTTAGGGGTGGAGAAAGAGAGAGAGCAAGTGACAGCTGGAGGATAGGCAGAACTGAAGAAAATAGAAGGCAGTCTTAGGGCTGGACCAGACTTAGGGGTGTGGTTGAGTATAAACTCTGAGACTGCACAGACTTGCCTGGGTGCCCCTCAACTTCACTCCATACCTATTTTTTCTCCCCTTTCCTCATCTTTGATCCTCTGCTTTCTGGTCTTCCACAAGCTGTCAAGCAGAAACATCAGACGGAAAGCATGCTAACTCTATTGGTGCTCACATCTGTGGTGTTGCTCAGTGCAGGTAAACAAAACTTCAACACTTTAATGGCCTAATTTTTGCAGTGTCACTAACCAATGTAATGATTTTGCAATGATTTAAAAAACAAAAATTACATTTATCGGAATGTTATATTTTTCATATAAATACATAGTACAGTTTTCTTGGTGGAATGCTTAATATTTCAGTGTCAACTAAAAAATCTAATATATCAATTTTTGTATGTATGCATTACACTTGCACATTTTCTATTAGGATGATTTACTACTAAATTAAATCTGAAAATTATTATTTATTGTAACCTCTGGGCGCCCCCCACCCTATGCGGGGCTCGAACCCAGACCTCCATGGCTGCATGTGAATGTGCACACCGTGGATACAGACCCATACGCAGGATTAAAAAAAGAAGCTGCTTTATTGACAAACACGAGACATGGAGAGAACTAACTAAACCACTAGACATGACGCTAATGAACCAAAACCTAACATACAAAAACCTAGAACATAGAACAATGGTCAAAGAGCACACAGGGCAAAACATTTATAGGGCAAAACATCAAGGACTAATTGAAAACAGGTGACAACAAGGAGCGAGCACAATAGGGAGGGCGTGGCACAATATACACACAAACAAGCAGGCTTCATGGAGTCACCTGCCAGCACCCACTCCAGGCCTGGCAGGGAACTGTCCAGCGGTTCCTGACATTTAAATTAGCACATTATTAATGTTATATTTTTAAATTAATGTTATATTTATTTTTATATAAAAAATATCAATTTATACATATTTCTCTTTTCTGGTTGGTTAATAAGGGCCAGTATTAACTACTTTATTAAACTGCCTTTTTAAGTAACTAAATTTTATTAGTCTGTATTTACAAAAGGAATTTTCTGCTATTTTGTAAAGATTGTTATTGTTAATACAAAACAAATTATTTATGTTACATAAACACAGAGTCCCATTTATTTTATAAGTCTTCTCTACTCAGTGGAAACAGGACCACTGTGGCATGTGATGTGTTCAGGTGGAGAAGTATTATTGGGGTTTTAAAGAGTGTGTACACTTTCTAGTTACTTTTTTAGATACATTGATATTGCTGGCACATCTAGTAGCTGTACAGTTACAGACCATATCTCATCATGTTCAGTTTTTATTAAAAGTTATCAAGCTCTTTGTCAGTGCTCAAATTTTGACCAGAAAACTGTCAATTTGCTAGGTATTTTTAGTTGGTCATCTTATTTAGTAAATCAACATTATTTAATAAATCATTTCTGGATAGTGATGGCTTGGAAGAGGGAGCTAGGGGGTAGTTACAATATATGTTGTTTATATGTTGCTTATAGGGGGTAGCTTATAATAATGTTGAGAATTGAATGTTGTGGAGTTAGGTGCATAGTAATCCATGTCATGTAAATTTCTTCCATAAAGCTATGCATGTATTCGGAATGAAGAATAGCTATGCGATTTTGTGATTTTTTTTTTTTTTTTTTGAAAGAATGCTGTGAATATTTGACATGTGAAATCTGTAGTTTAATTTTTGTTCTCAGGTATTATTATTACGTGGGAAAAAATGTCTTTCTTTGTTGTCTTTCCATGACAGAATCAATTAAATAATTACATTTTATTAGAGAAATTTGAGTGTGTAAGAGCACAAAAGACTTCAAAATTGTTACTTCATCTCTTGTGCCTATGTGACTTTCAGCTTACTGTATAGTCTTGGTCCATTTTTAATTTGAGGACCATTAAGTTCCACAAATTTACTAGAAAACAGCACAACAGATGGAACAGAGAGCAAAAATTCAACTAAAAGGTTTTATTTTTCAGTATTACATTGAGCTATTTACACACTCACATATATTCACACAGAATCACAGAAAGAGCCCACTAAACATAAAGGCTGAATTAAGTCCCAATACTGACATGGAGTGTTACACAGAAGTCATAGAAGTATGAATTTGTATACATTGGAATACACAATTGAGGACATAATAGAGAACCAATCTAGATAGATTTAAACACACTGTGCATATGCGATTCATTTCTCAAATTACTTTAACCCTTTATATGACTGGTTTATAGCAAATATATTTAGTCTGTGTGATCCATAAAGAACAATTTTCAAGAATCAAAATTAAATTTGTGCTATATAGGTGATTAAGGCAATACACTGTGTGTGTGTGTGTTGTGTGTGTGTGTGTTTGCGTGTGTGTTAGCTCCCCAGTCAGAGGCTATAGTAGTGTACACTGGCTGGGAGAAGCATGCTTTGGTAGGCTCAGATATCCGGCTTTCCTGCTCTTTCTTCTCATGGCGATGGACTTCTGATGATGTCACTTTCTCCTGGAGCTACAGGCCAGATGGGGCAAAAGACAGCATCTCTGTATGTACAAACATACACACATGCTCATCTTATGTTCTCCATGAGTTATTTATGCAAGTGCTTTGTAAACCAGAAAGATTTTCTTTTCATATGTAGTTTAATTTCACAGAAGCACATTAGACACCATCTCTGTATGAATTATTCCATAGTTACATTCAAGTACATTTCCTGTATTTCAAATGAAGATTAAAATTATTTAGACATTTAAAATAACTTGTTCTTTTGATACCATTGCTGTGTGTTAGAATTATTAGAAAATGTTTTTCTGGACACTATAGTTGTTATCTTTTTCATTTTGGAGCTTGTTGATGACGTTGATGACACTGATGCTATTGAATAAAGACACAAAAGCTTTTTAACGTCAGCTGACCGTTTAGTAACAGAGTCAATAAGTAGCTGAGATACTAGTTTAACTGCACTTAAAGGTTTCTTAAGCAACAGAATGATTTCAGCTGAAATGCTGTCAATCAATTTCTCCATAGCTTCTAGCATTTCCAGTGTTTCTAGCATTTGATTAACAGCAGGTTTTATTGTGAAGTTCTGTGAATTTCTCCTTGGTTCTGCATAATTAATTACAATGCTGATATTTATTGATGTCTGATTATGTTTGGTTTTGTGATTGGTCAGATTTTCCACTACACAAATGGAGTTCCATATGTGGACAATAAAGGGCCATTCCGGGACCGCCTGGAGTTTGTGGGCAACCCAGCTCGACGTGATGGCTCTATCCTGATCCGAAATCTCGACTTTTATGACAATGGAACCTTCACCTGTGATGCCAAGAACCCTCCAGACATAGTGGGTCGACCCTCCAGCGTACGACTTCTGGTATTTGAGAAAAGTATGAAATCCCTAAGATTGTCTTTCCTGTAATTCATGACATTAGTTTCATTTATTCAAACATTTCACAACATTTTTATCCAATGTTTTCCTATCCTCTCCTCTATTTCTTCCTCACATTACTCTCACATTCTCACACTCCTCTTATTCTGTTTAGTCCCAATTCAGGCCGGTGTGATCACAGGTGCGATTATTGGAGTGGTTTTGGGATTGCTGATCCTGGTGGTGGCCATCTATTATCTCATGCGCTTTCTGGTGGCCCGCCGTGTCTTCAGCTTGAGTGTGAGGTCAGTCTGGGAGTACCTGCTGCCTCAAGCCAGACCTGAACCTCTGCCTGGCTTTGATACACATACACACACACACACCCTCATTAAGATCTTGCCCATGTCCCCACAGGTTTCAAAAAAAAGCACACACATTCAGACAGATAGCTTCAGCAAGGCTAAAACCCATCCTTTACCTAGTCAAGACAATTACACACACATCTCTGCCAAAGCCTGAACCCCAGTCCAATTTTCTAGTGTGTTTACAATGAAGAGCCTAAAATATGGTTCAATCCTCACACTATGTTTATGTTTTCTTCTCAGCAAACATGGCAAGAAAGGCAAAGGGAAAGAGGGAGCCCAGCAAAAACAGGCAAGTGTTCACCTGCACCACTCTTACTTACACACACACACACACACACACACACACACACACACACACACACACACACACACACACACACAAAATTTCTGATACCAATAACCCTGGTTGCTTTGCCTCCTGTAAAGAACTCCTCTTCTGGTCTGCTCCTCACTTGCTCTACTTGTGATTAGAAAGTTCGCACTTTACTGTAAGCCTAAATTCATGAGTACGCACTCCAAATATGAAAATGATATAGGTCAGGCGATGTCTGAAAAATCAAGATGAACTTATAGCTACTAGTTTAGAGATGTTGTTTTTATAATTGTTGATTAGAGACTGCCAGTTTTCATCAATTATGTTCAGTAACACAAAATGTCAGCTCTTCATAGTAGCTCAGGTTTTTTTTGCTAGACTTTATTCATTGATTGTAATTTTTTGTTATTCCTATTTTTGAGATTTGAATGTCATAAGCACACATGGTAATCATTTGATTCATTAGCATATATCTAAGTATAGAGTCTTTCACTATGCTGTATGCTACTGGCAAGCTAGAAACAGCAGAAAGTAGGCACATTTCTATTGTCATCTATTTCAAAATAGCTCTCTACCTGCTACCCAAGGCTGAGACAGCAGGCAAAATTCAATCTACCTCTGTGTTTGTTCTCCTCTATGTATGCCAGCTATAGACTAACCACCATGCCTAAAACATATCTTCATATATAAATTTAAACTAGTTCCTTATTAGAGTTTTAGACAGTCACCTTAAATACATTTTTAATGTTTGTCATTTTTCATGTTTCTTATGACAGACAAGAATCTCAAAAAACTGAGAAAAGAACAAAAAACATGCTTACTTAAAACTCACTAATAATGGAATATAAGTCTAAAGGTAGTTATTGAACTGTTCTGATTGACTATACATGTAAAACGTATTTAAAGTTAAATTAAAAATTACATACATTACGCAGACCTGAGAGAATATGCTACTAATGCTGTCCTTGTGAATATAACCCAACTTTTCAGCAACAGACAAATTCAGCAAAAAGTAATTCTCTGTTTTTGCTTTATACTATCTGTCTAAATTGGTAATGGATAAACAAATATTCTTTTCTCTGAAAAAGTAGTTTCATTTCTGGAAAAGCCACAAACAATTAGATTATTACACAGTCTTAGGTAATCACACATATACTACAGATATGGTAGCTTTTGTTCTTAAAATGCTTATGCAAAATACAAATATAAATATTAGATTTATGTATACGATAAATATTTGTAGCCCGAAACAGCTGAGATCTTGTCTAGTACACTTTTCCAGTTACCAACATTACCAATTTTCAAGTACTTTTACTGTCTTAAGCTGGCATTCAATTGGAGTCCAACATGTCATCATATTCATACACACACTTCCTGACTATCACTCTTCTCTGCTTCTCCATCTCTTCATCCAACAGATTCATTCCTTTATGTCCTTTAGGGTGACATTTTCACTTACATCCCACTTTCCTCTTTCTGCCGTCTTGTAATTCTCCTCTCTGCAGGTGCACGTTAAGATGCAGTTGATTGTTTGTTATGACTTAATTTGAAAGCAGAGGAATCATACACAGTCAACATGCTACCTCTCATATGAAGTAGATGTAGGACAGAAAAAGTAAATAGACTGATAAAGAAGTCCAGACCATTTCTATCTATCTATCTATCTATCTATCTATCTATCTATCTATCTATCTATCTATCTATCTATCTATCTATCTATCTATCTATCTATCTATCTATCTATCTATCTATCTATCTATCTATCTTTTTATCGTCATAATTCACCTCATATATGTGTGTTGCATCCTGTCAGCTTCAGTCTTTGTTTCTTTCCAGTCCTCTCTCTCTCTCTCTCTCTCTCTCTCTCTCTCTCTCTCTCTCTCTCTCTCTCTCTCTCTCTCTCTCTCTCTCTCCCTCTCTTCTGCTGAGGTCCATTATTTGTCCTTTCTTTAAGTTCAACTGCAAAGTCAGGTGACCAAGTAGTATTACCTGACATGTTACTGTTCTGTGGACTAGAAATTATTTTTTTGTTTAAGATTAAAATTTTTAAAACATCTTTCACGTTTTCCACTAACCTCAGAGACTGAATGGGAGAGACTTGGGAGAATTGGAGAACATTCAGTATATGTTGAAACAATTGTAAAGGATAAATAACGAATGTAAAGTATAATTGTCTTGATTAAAGCAGAATGGCCTTTAAAGACCTGCAGAATAATAAAATCGCTATACATTTTCATAAATAGAATGACTATACATTTTCATCTATGAATTTGATGCATAACTATGAAGAGAAACCTTGAAAGCCTTAGAATTTTGCATTAGTCAAAAAAATGCAATTATGGACAAATTATGAAAGTAATTTCATTCAATAAGAGCCATAATCAGTTTTGTTATTATACATTACAGTGAAATGTAAAATCAATGTTAAATGTTATCAATGTGATATCAGTTCTTTACTACATAAATTGAGCCTTGATATTCATTATTAAAAGTCAGGCTCAGGTGTGTGTGTAGGTGCTGTGATGTCATGCTGCCACTCTCTGTCGGACTGACTGACGGCTTCCTGTTTTGTCCTCCCTTCCAGAAACCAAAGGTTCCCCCCGTTTACCTCTCCTTCTAATGACTCGTTCTCGGTTTCTCCCTTTTCCATCTCTTTTTTCTTCTCTTCCTCACTGCCGCTTTCTTGTTCTCCTCCTTTACTTCTGTTAATCTTCACACCTTGCATCATATAACAACACACTTTCTCTTCTGTTCTCTCTTGCTATGGCTCTCTCTTATGCCCTCTCCTTTTTCTTGCTCTCTTTCTCCCTCACTCCTGCCATAGTGACTCTATCCTCCCCTCCCCACACTCCCTCTCTCTCCCCAGGCTTCTGTCGTGGTGGATCCTGCCAAGCAGAAGGCGCCAGTATCCGAGAAGAAGAAGCAAGAGACGCGCAGAGAAAAGAAATAGGGCTTCGCGGGCAGAGAGCTAGAGCTCCAGGAGCAAGTACCTGGAGAAGGCAGGGAAGATAGAAAGGATAGGGTTCTTATGACCATTGAGCTCGAGCTCATTAAACAAGAGCAGACAAGAGGAGGAGAAGAGAAGCCGAAACATAGCCCTGCTGCTCTTCTATCCGCCTTGTCCAAGCTCTCACAAAAAATTACTCTTGGCTGAGCGAGTGAAGGATGTAAGCGTGTAGAGGAGAGAAGGCCTTTAAGAGGAGGAATTGGGAGGAGCAATCCGACATTCAGTTTTAATTGCAGATCTGTGTTGTTTCATAGCATAGCTTAGGACACATAGGAGCCACTGAACACACCCTCTGCCACTGAATTTTTTGACCCACCAAATAAGCCCATTTAGCATCAAAAATTAAACACCCATAAATGCTGCTTTAAATGTTTAAGTAATGAGTTAAATGCTGTCACAGCTCTTTTTCTATCACACACACGCACGCATGCGCGCACGCACGCACGCACGCACGCACGCACGCACGCACACACACACACAGACAGATGTTTGGGATGGCAGTACAGCATAACATTAGACTGCAATCATTCTAACATGGCCATACTTTCTCTGAGGATGCATTGTGATGACCATCTCACATCACATTGTGTGTGCACACACATACTACAAATCCTTTAGCTTTTGCTTATCTTGAAAAAGATTTTTTCCCTCTTTTATCCCTTTTCTCACTCTGCTGATGTCAGAGCTTTTGTAAAAAACAACAGCAAAACACATTATGTAATGGGCCACTTTAGCACAGGATTAAGAGCAATTATGTAATCATACATAGAGGCTTCCAGTGAATGGCATAAAAGTAATTATGACTGAACAATAATATTATCATAGACACCAAAATGAAAGATAAATGTATGTAATTATTTATTTATAATGATTTACTATTTATTCTAAGTGTGTACTGCTGCTAGGAACCTTTATTAGTATTAGTTATTTTTATTTTATGGCAATCTTTATAACTTCTTGCACCATTCATTCCTGTTTTTAAGCAAGTTACTTGTGATGAAATGGTGCTGGAGTCAAATCTTTTACTGATGGAGAAGCAGCAGTTTTCCACTAAATCACATGAAATTATTTGTAGCATCAGCACTTTGTTTAGGAATAATATGTTTTCTGTCCTTTATTTACTGCCTGGAATATCTGCTTTAACTGTTCCTTCTTTTTTCTCTTCTCCCCTCCCTCTCTCTTTTTATGCTATTTCTTGTCCTCTTCATCTGTTTGTCTTTCCTTCATTTCTTTTTCTTTCTGATTTCTCTCATCAATTGCATAATGATCACTTTATCCACTGGTGCTGTGGCATTACTTCCTGTTTCTCTGTAGGCTGGTCCTTCAAAGTAGCCATGCCTACCTTTTTTATACTCATTGCTTAAGGGCTAAACACAAAAACATAGGCAAAACCCACACACAAAATGCACTCAAGTATACATGATCCAATTCTAGAATTCAGAATCAGAGAAAATGTACTGTCATCAAAGACTTACACATGTCTGCCATGATTATTTCGCACACTTTATACTTCAGAGCACTGTTCTTCACCTTGTAGGCTTGAAGCCATGGAGGGCAACATAGCAGGGTGTAAATGAGATTTTATCCTAGAGGTCAGCTATATTTCATATAATATGCACAAAGTAAAATTGAAGATTACTTTTAACTATCCACCTTTTAAAACCAAACTGTTGCCCTGTTGCCTTTTTGAGGTGGTTTTCCCCTTCTCTGAAGTTTAGTGATGAACACTGCTCTAGTAACATCCAACTAGAGGGACAAATTTTCAATCCATACAGTTCACAGTTGCTACACCTACTGTATGACTATGGAAGGAGTGTGGGCATTCATGTGTGTGTTTCTCTGACTGCAGTGACTGAAACCCTCAGAATGAAGTTGATACTGCTAACAGAGTTTGTTTACTTATACACACACACACACACACACACACACACACACACACACACACACACACACACACACACACACACACACATTACGTCAATTATGTTAATTCAAACAGAATCATCCTAATCATTTGCCCCATACTTCATTTTTTTTTTCCCCCATTGATGTGAGGTACGTATTTCATTATTTCCTCTTACGCTCACCATATATCACACAATTTCACACTATCATATTGTATTTCCATTATTCTTCCTTTCATAAAACCTCCATTCTTCAACTCCTTTACCGTCCTTCATCCATCTCTCGCTCCTCGCGGTTTGAACAATACTCTTGCCATCTCCTGCCCACAACAAGGAAACTCTCGTTTGGCCTTCTGACGACGTCAAAGCCAAAATGCTAATGTTGTTACCTAGCTCTCTGCTGACTGCGAAAGATGAATTTCTTTTCCCATGTTTGTGTGCGTATGTTTAGTGCAACAACATGTCTATAACCTGTCACGATGTTAAGAGAACAAAACACTGAAGTAAAACTGGACTATGTCTATGTATGTACCTAATGCTAGTTATGACATGCCGTGCAATAGTTTACTGGACCTTTGTTGGAAACAGAAATGTAATTTGTATTTAATTATATTTATACATGCATTTTTGACTGATATGGTAGGATTCATATGGCTTTTTATTATCACAGTCTTTGTATCCTAGGCTATAGGAAGTAATGGTGTGGAAACCAGCAAGGCATGAATTCATTATATTAGTGATTGCGTAAAATGTTAACCTGCATAAAATATTTCTAATCTGGAACAAGGACTTAAAGGGTCCAACAAGGGAACAAGGGAATTCACATCAAGCCAAATTCCACTGAACATCACAATCACACAAGAAATGATTCTCCCACCAAGTCTTCTGTAAGGTGCATCTAGGAAGTGTAGGGTTGCTTACAGACTTGAGTGAAAGTCAGATGCTATTTATGCATTTCTGAATAGATATAGAACAGCCACCTGCTTTCCTCCATTAAACCTGCATTAAAATATGGAATCATTTTCATGTTGTATGTATCATGTATGTGTTTATGTATTAGTGAGGACTTATAACTCTCCCTTTCCTCAAATGCATTTTACAGTTTCTAATCCTTTATATGTTTAATTTGGTGTTAACCTCACTAGGCTATTAGAGTTTTTGTTATGTAAAATTTATTGTAAAAAAGGAAATAAAGCTTGAGTTAAAATCAGTCATTTAAGAAACACATAAATAAATTTCAAGGTCAAATGTGGCTAGTGTTTTTTTGTTTGTTTGTTTGTTTGTTTGTGTGTGTGTGTGTGTGTGTGTGTGTGTGTGTGTGTGTGTGTGTGTGTGAGAGAGAGAGAGAGAGAGAGAGAGAGAGAGAGAGAGAGAGAGAAAGAAAGAATGAGAGTGGGAATAAGTGTGTAGTTGCAAAAATACTGCATATAATTTAAGGAAAAAACTGCAAACGTTTGATATAAATATTTATAATTAGTTTATGATATTCAATTGTGATCTTGTTTTCCAATTAAATTATAAGTTGATGTTTTTATTTTGAATGTACTTCTTTGACACTTTGCTCTATTTTCACTTTAATTAATCACTGTTTGTGGTACCTCTGATCAGTACCACTGACCGAGCGCCAGCAGGTATTACCTTGCTTTAATTCTATGTAAAGATAAAGCAGCACTTTATTCGATAGTCTTTTCAACTCTATCGCCTTCTCAGCTTTATACTCAAACAGATAAAGTTCTAAAGTTCAACTTTCCTGCAATACTGCCATCCTCAATAAAAACCATCATGCTTGATAGATCAAAAGATTGATTTAAATGAAACTGTAACTCAGCACAGCTGTAACTCAGCACAGCTGTAACTCAGCACAGCTGTAACTCAGCACAGCTGTAACTCAGCACAGCTGTAACTCAGCACAGCTGTAACTGTAACTCAGTGACCAGTGACATGCCATATAGCTACAGTACGTTCTGGAATTTTGAGTTGAACATTTGTTCTACTCCTTTTAAATTCGGTTTCTTTTTAATATGTCATTAAATATCCCTGTAAAAGTGAGAAAAGAAGTTTTGCTTGCTTGTTTTTAGGAGCTAACAGTAAATCTTGACCTACTAAATGTCTTGATGTCAGTGCTAGTAATGCTTCCTTATGAAAACAGAGTGGCTAACTGCTAACTTCTCAAGATAATAATGTAATTACAGCGGAATCTCTAAACACATAATTATTTAAATATGAAAATATTTAATGTGTTTCAGGCTAAATTTTCCATTAACTGCTCTGTGTATGCAAGTGCCAAGAGCTTGGGTTGATGCCTTGGGCAAGAGGACGCTACACACTGGTCACTTTGACTTTGAAACAGTTCAATTGAGGCAATTTAATCTGAAAAAAGTAAAATCTTTCAGTGGAATAAGAATTTCTTCAGTTTCAAACTGCATGTGATTTAAATGGATTTTTGATAAGCTGAGAACATCTTCTGGGACTTTGTACCTTCAGGATGTTATCTGCACTGACTAGACAGAAAAAAAGCTTTAAATGATCTACAGCCACTCTGTGATTGAATTATCTTGGCTACACTGCATTCTTCATAATCTCTACATCTCTGTAACATAATCATGTAACTGACACTTTGCTCACAAGCTTGATAATATAGAATGGCTTTGGTTACAAAAATGTTTTTATAGGTAAATTAATATTTTCACATAATCAACAATGTGTTAATAACCAAAACCTTTTGATTTCGGGGTAAGGTGAAATGAGGTGGTGTGGGTTGGAGTCACATTCAGTCTTCACAACACAAAGCTATTTACAGTGCAATTATGCCAGAAGAAGAAGAAGAAGAAGCCAATTAATTACTAAAATCCACCATAAAAACTAGCATAAAAATATTAGATTCCCTCTGGACATAATAGAACAGCAAGGCCAGATCTTTTGCCGAATACAGAACACCTTTGAGTTTGAGATTAGAAGATGGATATAAGACACATGAGATTATTTCCTGATATTTAGCTGAATATATAGATTAATTAAACTTAGAACATGGCACTAAGTTTGTTTTAAAAAGTATTGGAACATGTGACTGACATAAGTTTCTTTTTGTCCAGGTGTGACTTTTATTTTCCAGGAGAAATAAAGGATCTGCTCATGAGCGGAACCATACAAGCTCATAGGTCAAGTACGGTGGAGGTAAGTCACATGCTTAGGCTTGTATGGCTGCTTCTGGAACAAGCTCACTAATCTAAATTGATGGTGTAACTCAGACAGCGGAATGAATTAAGAAGTCTACAAAAACAGTCTGTCTGGCATTTTATAGAGAAATGCATCCAATAGTAATGGGAAGTAAAAAAGTGAAAGGTTTTAGAATAGTCATGTCTATCATCAGCTCTTAAACCAATTGAGCAAGCATTTCACCTCCCTCAGAGAAGACGGAAGGGAGAAAAACCCACAAAACAAAAGAAAACAAAAGAAAACAACTGTAGTACAAGGTTGGAAAAGCTGCACAAAAGGAAAAAAAACAGTGTGGTGATATAAGTGGGTTGCTAGTTTGATGCAGTTATTACAAGCAAAGGATAATCAACTAAATATTGTGTTGTACTGTGTTGTTTATGTTAATTTACTTTAAGATTACCTTTACTCACCTATACATTGGGTAATCTGTTCGAAAGTTTCCAGTTGTTTAACACATCTAAATGTAAATATCAGGAAATTAATGTGTCACTTCCAATCTGTGGTGGCATGGTGGCTTAGTGGTTAGCACGTTTGCCTCACACCTCCAGCATCCTGGGAAAAAGTCTCACGCCTCACTCCCGCTCACTGTGTTTGCATGTCCTCCCCATGCTTGGTGGGTTTCCAGGCTCCCGATGATAGATCGGATAAGTGGTACAGACAATCTGTCCTCTCAATATTCATCTTCCATTCATGAAACACAAATGTTTGCAATGTAAAAACAAAAGAATTCATAATGCAATTTCATTAAAGGGATCATTTCAAAAAGGGAACTGTATTTCTGCTTCTTGCATGCTGCAGCTACTAAACTGGGAGAAGGACTGCACATGCTTTCCTGGGACACATGAAACTGCTACATTATTTTGAAATATCAGTCCTTTTAAAATTGTAGGGCAGCTAGTATTGGAACAGTACTAGCAGTACTAACAGACTGGGGCAGTGGTGGCTGAAGTGGCTCTGGGTTGTTGATTGGAGGATCAGAGTTCAAGCCCCAGTACCACCAAGCTCCACTGTTGGGCAATTGAGCAAGGCCCTTAACCCTCTCTGCTCCAGGAGCGCTGTATCATAGCTGCCCCTGCGCACTGACCCCAACTTCCTCAGCTGGGATATGCGAAGAAAAGAATTCCACTGTGCTGTAATGTATGTGTGGCGATAATAAAGGCTTCATGCCCTAAATGCTCTTTGCGGAGAGCATTGAAGGACCTATTCCTCACGAATTAGTAAAACAGATTAACATTATTCTCTTATTTGTCAAAGTATTTTGAAAGAGTACTTATGGAAGATATTATGGAAGTATTACACCCAATCCTTAAGTAAAGGCCTAACCAACACTGAATTATTTTGATACTGACTACTGTAAGATCCACCAGCCCCTAAAAATAAAAATAAATAAATAAATAAACCATTCAATAGCAAAACACCAGATATTGCATACAGTACATTAAATCTAAAACAATAGATATACTATGTCATGCACTTACTCATGAACAATGCACACAAACACTGAACCTTTTTGCATGAGTGATTGAAAAGTGTGTGTGTGTGTGTGTGTGTGTGTGTGTGTGTGTGTGTGTGTGTGTGTGTGTGCGTGTGTATGTGTGTGTGTGTGTGTGTGTGTGTGCATGTGTGTACACAGAGAGGCATCAAGTTACCCTGTGGCTGAAGACAGACTGTGTGTGTGTGTGTGTGTGTTGGTAGAGAGGGGTCAGAAGGTAGAAGTAGGAGGTGACAATCCCAAAAAAGACCACCCCTGCTTTAAACACATGTACTGAGAGAACAACATATCTTTTTCATGCTTTCAGAACATGGGGAAAGGGGTGAGTTACTGCTCTATGTAATGTATCTATAAGTACTTATATACTACTTATCTTTACAAATCTGTGTATTTTATACTTCCGACAAACACACACACACACACACACACATAATATATATATATATATATATATATATATATATATATATATATATATATATATATATATATATATATATATATATATATATATATATATAGCACATATGGGCTGGGCATATAACATATATTGTTGTCATATCTAAACTATAATTCCAATTTAGCAATGATAGCTTGTTACACTAATTAGCTTATCTAAAGCCTAGTTTTAAGGTTTAAAATCTAACATATTTGTATGTATGTATTTATTTTAGTGCTGTGCAATCGTTTTTCACAACATGATCTCTCTCTCTCTCTCTCTCTCTCTCTCTCCCTCTCTCTCTCTCTCTGTGACACACACGCACACGCACACACACTGAGCAAAGGAAGAGTGACAGGAGCAAATGATTTTCATTAGTCCTTTCATCAGCATGTGCTGTGGAGGTTCATTGCACTTTCTCTTTGACTCACACATACTGTAATTTTATGATGACAATATTTCAAGTAAATGTATGTGTTAATTTTCTTTTACAAAATTGACTGTATTTTAAAAGAAAGCACAATGAGTATCACCACTAGGAATAGTTTTCTTTTTGTTACTTTTCCTCTGACAGTAACTATGAATATGTGAGAAGAAATAATTTATTTCTTAAAGCATTTCAGTCCTGTGATGAAGACCTTTCATTTGGCTGTGCATCAAAACAGTAGCAACAAAATGGGGTGTGAACTAAAAATAGAATTTAAAAAGACAAAGGTTGAACTGAGATCACAGAATTAAACAGAGAAAAAATACAAAACTATGCCTACAGTAGAAATAGATCATACAATCTGGGTAACTGCAAAGATTACACTGAATTTGACACTGGAAATAAGTATCACTTCAGCCTCTGGAAAACCCTGATGCCTCTTCATTCATTCAAAGATTGTTTTGAACTCTGGACTTTAACTCTAGTGCTCATTTGATGCATTATTTCCATACAAGTGATGTTAACTGCTGTAAATTAAGGCAAGGCAGCCCACTGGTGCACTGGGTAGAGTTGCTGACTCACAGGGTCCTAGGTTCCCCAACATGTACAGAGCTTTGCATGGTCTACCCAAGTTTGCTCTGGGTTCTCTGACTTCCTCAATCTGTCCAAAAACCTGCAGGTAGGTGAATTGGCTAAACTAAATTGCCACTAAGTGTGTGTGTGTATATGTGTGTGTATGTGTGTGTGGTACCCAGTATTGGAATAGTGTCCCATCTAGGGTGAATTCTACCACTTCTAACAATTATTGCAACCATTGTTCATGCAAAAACACATACAGAACTATATACAAAATATATTACTGTAATAGTCATTGGTTTCCATTTTAAAATGTTTTAAATCTAAAACTAAAAATTCAAGATTATACTTTCTTCTGACAGGGTTTTAATTTCACAAGCATTAAAAGGTTCCAAAACTTATATGAGGTATTAGCCTGACATTTCTCCACTACAATCGCCAGCTGTAGAAGTCCCTCCCTGGTGCTTGTTAATATGAATTATGTACATATGTAGACTGATTAGAATTTTTCAGAAATCCACAAATACAGTAGTGATTGAAAGTTTGTGAACCCTGTAGCAGTTTCTAGATTTCTGCATAAATATGACCTAAAACATAATCAGATTTTCACTGTCAGACTTTCAAGTCTTAAAAGTAGACAAAGTGAACCCAATCAAACAAATGTGACAAAAAATATTATACTTCTTCATTTAATTATAGACAAAAACTATCCAGTATTACATATTAGTGAGTAGCAAAACTATGTGATCCTCTTCTTTCAGTATCTTATGTGACCCCCAAATTTAACCTTTCCGGTAGTTGTTGATCAGTCCTGCACAATGACTTAGAGGAATTTTAGACCATTCCTCAGCTTCAGCACTGTGATGTTGGTGGATGCCCTCACTTGAACCGCTCGCTTCAGGTCCTTCCACAACTTTCTATTGGGTTAAGGTTTAGGACTTTAACAGCAATACAGGCCCAAACCATGATACTACCAACATCATGTTTCACATATGGGATAAGGTTCTTATGCTGGAATACAGTGTCTTCCTCTCTCCAAACATAACGTTTTTCATTTAAATTAAATAATTTTTCCAGTAGTCCTCTGGCTTGTCCACATGATCAGCAATATTCCTTTTGTAGAGTAGTGGCTTTCTCCTTGTAACTTTAACATTTGACATTAACATTAACCAATATAAGAGAGACCTTTAGTTGCTTAGTAGTAACCCTGGGTTTCCCTTTTCCCTGACCCCACAGATTATTACACATCTTACTTTTGGAATGATCTTTGTTGGAAGGTTAACCACTTTTGGGGAGTATAGCAATGGTTTTAAATTTCCTCCATTTTGTACAATCTGTCTGAGTGGATTCGTGGAGTCCAAACTCTTTAGAGATGGTTTTGAGATGGTAGCCTTTTCCTGCCATGTGAGCAACAACAACTATTTTTCTGAGGTCCTCAGAAATCTCCTTTCTTTGTGCTATGATACACTTCCATAAACATGTGTTGTGAAGATCAGACTTGGAAGGATCCCTGTTCTTTAAATAAAATAGGGTACTCACTGATACCTGATTGTCATCCCATTGATTAAAAACTGATTTTAATTTGGCCTTCAAATTAACAGCTAATTTTAGAGGTTCATATACTACTTTAGCCACTTACAGATATGTAATACTGGAACATTTTCCTGAATAAATAAATTAACAGGTATAATATTTTTGTCTGATTTGCTTTCACGTTGTCTACTTTTAGGACTTGTGTGAATATCTGTTGATGATTTGCGTCATATTTATGCAGAAATATAGAAAATTCTAAAGGATTCACAAACTTTAAAGCACTACTGTACATGCAGGCCATTCCACAAATGCCATGAGAGAACTTATACAAGCTCCTATGCAAAATGTATAATAGCTGGAGAAGTATGATAATATAGGTATGATAATATGTCACTGGATATGGTGGCAATGTCGTGTAGGGGCAATAAAATCATTATATTGCACAATCCTATAGATTTGATGACAATGACACTAGTTGTGCCTGGTTCAAGCTTTAATGGCTTGGAATCTTTGGCAAGTGGGAAGGGATTAAAAGAGATGAGAGAGTGGGGCTGGATATAATCTTACTACCACACTTCCTGACCTTGGTATGGTAAATATCATGTTGGCAGTTTAAATATGAAGTGCTTCACACTGTAAAATGACCTTAAAAGCATGTTACTATTGTTAGGTCTTGTGATGAAGATTAATTCCTGAATTTCAGAAGGTCATTCTGAAAAACACATGATCCCATTCACAAATGCTACATTTTTTTTAACAGAATGATTTTTCTGTTTATGTTCTCCCATTATGTCTCTCTCAGTATGGACGTGATATCAGCCCTAAGGCTTCTCAGAACAATGGAAAAAAAAAAAAGAAAGAAAAAGATTTGGATGAGCTGAAGAAAGAGGTTGCATTGGTGAGAAACCTTTGTGTTTTTCTATTTACACAGGGTATAAATTTCTGTAATTGAAATTAAATTTATATTTAAATTAAATTTATATATCATTTAAATATATGGCATGACTGCTGTATGTAGAAGGTGCATCAAATACCTCAAATTTGTACATGAAGTACATCAAATTTCTGTGTTGCTGCAGGATGATCACAGGCTCTCTCTGGAAGAGGTGTCAGCTCGCTATGAGGTGGACCTGTTTAAAGTAAGATTAATCATATTTCTAATTAGCAGTATTCAGTTCTTAGTATCCTTAGTATGTAATAATATCGCAACAAGCAGTAGACAATATCATGACTGACTTTGACTAATCAAAGTGCTGTATATAAATCATGCTGTATCTGGAGTGTTAACATACCCAGTGTCTGGGCTCATACCAAATTCAGTGTAATTAAGAAATTATTAACAGTAAGCTATAAATTACAGGACTAAATGAATGAATACCAAGAATAATTAAAACAGTTCCAGATCAACCAACATCTTGGCCATAATAAAGTCATTATTTTAGAAGACCTAAAGGAAAATGAACAGTTCTTGATTGTGGACAAACTTTTGGCCCATCATCCTCATATATATATATTACAAAACACACAGACAATCTAAATAATTTTATAATTTCTGTGCTGCCACATGTCTTTTCTATCGGATCTGTCCATTCCAACAGAGGCTAGTAAAAGCAAGTTACAATGTTATTCATGGCAAACGGAGGAATAATATATCAATGTCAATAGCACTCTGAAGATGTCTTAATCTTCGCATATTTATTTTTCTTAGAGACTTCATGTTTCTTAAAGACTTCAAAATCAACTTCATGTTGACTTTGGCCAGAAAAATTTTTACCAATCTGGAAAACTATAAGATTTTACTAATGATGTTTGAATCTATCATATGTCAATTTAGCATTTGATAGTGATTTGCTTTTCTTTCTCAGGGCCTGACCCATAAAAGAGCAGTGGAGCTCCTAGCACGGGATGGGCCTAATGCTCTGACTCCACCTCCAACCATCCCAGAGTGGGTGAAGTTCTGTAAACAGTTATTTGGAGGGTTCTCCATCCTCCTGTGGATAGGTGCTCTCCTTTGTTTCCTTGCTTATGGTATCCAGTTCGTAACTGAGGACGAGCCATCCAATGATAATGTGAGTGTCAGAGTCAAGAGAAAATACAGCAACTGCCATTCTGCTTTAACCAATATGAATAATGGTTATTAACCAATAGTTAACACTGTTAAAAGTTTGTGAAATTTCTGAACAGTTTAGTCATGGTAATTACCTTCTTGTTTTGAACCAAGAGACAAAAAATATGTGATGAAAAAAAATAAATATATATACATATAGAGGGGCACGGTGGCTTGGTGGTTAGCACGTTTGCCTCACACCTCCAGGGTTGGGGGTTTGATTCCCACCTCCGCCATGTGTGTGTGGAGTTTGCATGTTCTCCCCGTGCCTCGGGGGTTTCCTCCAGTTTCCTCCCCCAGTCCAAAGACATGCATTGTAGGTTGATTGGCATCTCTAAATTGTCTGTAGTGTGTGTGATTGCGTGAGTGAATGAGAGTGTGTGTGTGCCCTGCGATGGGTTGGCACTCCGTCCAGGGTGTATCCTGCCTTGATGCCCAATGACACCTGAGATAGGCACAGGCTCCCCGTGACCCAAGAGTAGATCGGATAAGCGGTAGACAATGAATGAATGATATATACATATACACACACACACACACACACACACACACATATATATATATATATATATATATATATTGGTGTGAAAAAGTGTTGGCCCCCTTCCTGATTTCTTATTTTTTTTGCATGTTTGGCACACTTTAATGTTTCACATTTACATATTAGTTATTAAGCAAACTTGGGTTCTGTAGCAGGTCAATGATCCAAAACACACCAGCAAGTCCACCTCTGAATGGCTGAAGAAAAACAAAATGAAGACTTTGGAGTGGCCTAGTCAAAGACCTGACCTCAATCCGATTGAGATGCTGTGGCATGACCTTAAAAAGGTGGTTCATGCTCGAAAACCCTCCAATGTGGCTGAATTACAACAATTCTGCAAAGATGTGTGGGCCAAAATTCCTCAACAGCGCTGTAACAGACTCATTGTGTTATCTTTGACTAATATTTAAATGTGTTTGATTATCTGAAACATTAAAGTGTGACAAACATGCAAAAAATTAAGAAATCAGGAGGGGGGGCCAACACTTTTTCACACCACTGTATATATATATATATATATATATATATATATATATATATATATATATATATATATATATATATATATGCATACAGTGTTTGGAAGGTTACTTTGGAAATGTAATAGGTTACAGATTATACATTACCCTGTTTAAAATGTAATAAGTAGTGTAGCTTTTCAATGACTTTATAAAAGTAAAGTAACTGATTACATTACTTTTTAATTACTTTTAAGTTTCTAATGGATATTTTCAACTAAATAATTTCCAAACATATATACCAGGCAGGGTTAACCTTACAGTAGTACTCAACTCTGTTTACTGTTAGAATTTCAAAATCTTTCATCACTTGAATTAAGATTATATTCATTTAATTTTAAGCACAGCCACCACAAAACCAGACTTCATAACAAAAATGGTTTAATACTGTTTTAGGAATCAAATCTTTACATAGCTATGACAGGACTCACTGGCAAGTAACAATGCCTTGAAAAAAAAGAAAAGAAAAGCATATACATAAACCCAAACAGGCAATAAAACAGTTAAAAGAAAAACACTGGTGTCTCATAGCCTTCAATGCAATTAGGGAAAGAAATGAATTAAATCTATGTGTGTGTGCACGTGTGTGTGTGTGTGTGTGTGTGTGTGTGTGTGTGCGTGTACACACTTTATCCTCCAAAAATCAAACTGGACAACCACTGAGAAAAATAGGTTATATTTTTGGAAATGAAACTGCAGCAAATTGTCATCATTCAGATCATAAGTCATAAGTTGAAAATCACGCAGTAGTCTTAAGCACAGATTTTACAAAGGACACTCAAAATTAAAATGGCTTAATGTAAAATTGCTTTGGCCAGAGGAGTCTGTTGGTGCCCTGAATTTCACAACTCGATGACTTTGTGAGTCATCATAACGTATGCTACAATGCTAAAATAACTAAGTTATATTAGATCTGACATTACCAACACAATTTCAAGGAGGAAAAATGTGAGCTATATATTTTCTGTCAAAGGGTTCATAAATAGAAGTGTGCCTGGTAAAGGTAGCTAGCAGACTAGCTCATTTGTTATGAATGTTTTGAATACAGGTCTTGAATACACTATGGGGTCGATGAATGCACTGGAGCGTTTTGGTGGATTTTTTCCACATAGCGGCTACAATAACTCGACTGACTACTCTGTCACTTTTGATTATACAGAAACGAGTAATATATCATTCCAAACGAAAGGGTCTGTTCCTATTTCTGTACACTCACAATAATGACAAAACCATATGCTTTTATAAAATAAAGAAAGGCTAGGTTACATACCTGCAGATGCTTCCTCAGGTTCAGCATTGAAGCCTTCGATGTCGAAAGCATTTTAACAGCTGGCAAACAAATTTTGCACTGAACTGTTATATTTGTGCCCTTCAGGATGAAATTATTGTATTACTGAAAACTATTATTACTGAAATGCATTTTTATCACTTGCCATGGTGGCAACTGTCAGACAGTTTGTAGTAGCCTAAAGCTTTCAGTGGCAATGTGGATTAATGTAATTGTCAGGATTGGTGCCGCAAATTCAAACCAGAGAACCAGTCAAAAGCATCAGAATAGCACCGCTTTAACCAATTCTAGCAACACATTAATATTATTCAACATATCCTAGTTTTTTAAAGAAAATATTCAGATGTAACCCTATTTGTAATCTTTAACATTTTCATAAGTAACTGTAATTTAATTATATATTTTTTCTCAGTAACTGTAATGAATTACTGTTACATTTATTTTGTAATTAAATTACGTAATGCTGTTACATGTAACTAGTTACTCCCCAACACTGTATATATATATATATATATATATTAATTAGCAGTGATATAAAAGTGATATAACAACTGCTAATTATATATATATATATATAAAATTAAAATAATTAAAGTAGCAGTTGTTATATCACTTTTTATGTGCTTGCTAGTGTTTTTATTGAATTATTCTATCCAATATTTACCCTCTGATTCTTTAATAAAGTTTCAGTGGTAATGTCACTGCGATTTTGACCAAGCCAGAGATGTTTCCACCACAAGAATTGTTAAGTTAAAAAAAAAAAAAAAATCTGAGGTACATTGACATGCCATAGAATTATGCTTTCTCTCCTTCAATTTATGTGATACAGTTATATTTGGGAGTAGTCCTGGCTGCTGTGGTCATCATCACAGGATGCTTTTCTTATTACCAAGAGGCCAAAACTTCGCGCATCATGGACTCCTTCAAGAATATGGTGCCACAGGTCAGTACCACATGTAATTGATGTCACAGTCTTTTGTTGTTTGTAAAGCCAATTTTACACCAAAAAGATAGTGACAAGTGCAGGTCAGGTGAATATACATGAAAAAACTGTTAATATTAAAACATTCCTTATCACTTTATAATGATCAGATAATGCTTGTTAATCCAATGCAGTTCATTGTTTGGATTTTAACAAATAGTGCAAACTGTTATACTAATTATATATTTAGTGTCTCTATCTAGTACAAACGTCCCTCCACCCCCCATTTTTCTTTTCAATAGTTGCTTTGCTTGTTACTGGTGTCTGGTATATAATGCCATTTTGATTAACATGACATGGATGCAACACTGCTTAGATCTGGTGTGAAATGAATGATGTGTATGTTGTTGACTGTTCATTTTTGCACATAAAAATTCATTAGATAGTAGTCTATAGCATTCATTAATAAGTGTTATAGCTTCCTGACTTAATAATATGTCATTATTAATGTTATCCTAACCAATCAAAATCGATGGTCACAAGTTGCTTCTAATTACACACTTAAACTTCTAACTTTAAGAAAGCATGTACATAGGCTATACATATAAATATACATACTCTTACCTGCACCCTTGAGAGAGTAGAAAATTGTATTAAATTTAATTACTTGTAGATGCAAGGCAAGAAAAGTTATTTTCATTTAGTTTTTAAATGAAAAACATCCTCTTACAATAAAATACAGATTTCAGTAAACCTGCACTCTTGCTCTTTTGATATTGCTTAATTGTCTAAAAAAAAAATGCAATTATACTGTATGTTTAAATTGGGGTTAACTGTACTTGACAATGCTGTTATTTTATTTTATTATGTGATAGAACCATATACATAATTTGAATGTGCAAACCGTTTGCTTTAGTGGGGTCCCAAAAATTCACACCTTCTGTCCTCTTCCTATTCTGCTTCCATTCCAGTCATGTTAAGAAGTCAATGAGGCTGTGTTATAAACAGCATTCATACCAAATATTGCATTTTCTCCGTGCTCACATGCCCAATTTAACTAAGCAGCTAATTAGCAACTGCTTTATGAACTTAGTTAGGTGAGCAGAGCAGAGCAGAAGCTTGCCAGGGCACAGATTGGGTAACACACATGCCATAGCTTGATATTTTTAGAGGTGACATGCTGTCCCTTTTATTTTGTATATTCATAAACAGGGCTGGTATGTTAGCCCTGTGGTTCAGTAGTTTATGAACTAGAGAAATAAATGCTTTTTAATATCTTTTTACTGTTTATAGCAAGCTTTAGTGATACGTGAGGGGGAGAAGAAGCAGATCAATGCAGAGGAGGTGGTTCTGGGAGACCTGGTGGAAATAAAGGGGGGTGATCGCATTCCAGCTGACCTACGTTTCATCTCCTCCAGTAGCTGCAAGGTATGAGAGGAGTTGAGCAAGAAAAATATGTCTATGTGAATATGTCTTTACTCACATTAAAACAATAGTGATTAAACTGAAACCTCCCTTTCACAGATACCAAAATTTATTCATTCATTCATTCATTCATTCATTCATTGTCTTCCTCTTATCCGGAGCCGGGTCGCGGGGGCAGCAGTCTAAGCAGGGATGCCCAGACCTCCCTCTCCCCAGACACTTCCTCCAGCTCTTCCGGAGGGACCCCGAGGCGTTCCCAGGCCAGCCGAGAGTCATAGTCTCTCCAGCATGTCCTGGGTCTTCCCCGGGGCCTCTTCCTGGTGGGGCATGCCCAGAACACCTCTCCAGGGAGACGTCCCGGAGGCATCCGAAACAGATGCCCGAGCCACCTCAACTGCCCCCTTTCGATGTGGAGGAGCAGCGGCTCTACTCCGAGCTCCTCCCAGGTGACAGAGCTCCTTACCCTATCTCTAAGGGAGCGCCCCGCCACGCTACGGAGGAAGCTGATTTCGGCCGCTTGTATCCGGGATCTTACCCTTTCGGTCATGACCCAGAGCTCATGACCATAAGTGAGAGTAGGAACGTAGATTGACTGGTAAATTGAGAGCTTTGCCTTCCGGCTCAGCTCCTTCTTCACCACAACAGACCGGTACATAGACCGCATTACTGCTGCCGCTGCACCGATCCGTCTGTCAATCTCACGATCCATCCTTCCCTCACTCGTGAACAAGACCCCGAGATACTTAAACTCCTCCACTTGAGGAAGGACCTCCCCTCCAACCTGGAGGGTGCAAGCCACCCTAAAGTATGGACCTAAAGTAGCACTAGAGTAAATTCACAGCAATTAATAAAACTGTGTAATTACATCAGTAATTACACAGTTACAGACTACTGTATTACAGACTACTGTAATTTACAGGAGTCACTTCTCCCTTCATATTTTGTTCAAGACTTTTTAAATTACATGACTGGGGAATTCAAGAGTGTACAGAGAAGAATTTAACCTCAAAACCTACCTCAACATGCTTTCTCAAATTAGATCATGCCTTCTAGGTATGCAAAAATGACACCTAATTTTTATATGAGTCTTTGTATACTACAGCAAATCTAAACATTTTACAGAGGAGGATCAGGGGAGATCATCCACGCTCTATTCTAGTGGTGTAGCCATCTTCACACACAGCACACACAGTGACCTTGTGTAGTATGAGAAGGTCCCAGCAGATTCTTGATTCTACTAATGACTGGATGCTATACTGAGTGCATTTGATTGATATATAATCTTACAATCATTGGCTGAATAAGAGAAGAAGAGAGCTTAAAAAACCCTAGATTTTATTTTTAAACAAACAAACAACTAACTAGAGTACAATTACCCAAATATATTCCAACTCAGTCAGTTTTGTTTTCCTGCAGAAATTGATTTATGAAACAAACAAACAAACAAACAAACAAAAAATTTAAACTGTGACACAAAAACTAAACAAAAACAAGCAATAGATAAGGGCTATGACAGAATAAATGAACAGTGGTAACAACAGATGAAATAAAAAAACAAGGTGAAAAACATAGGCTTATGGACAAATCAAAAATGAAACTGAAAAAAAGGTGAGTATAATCCAGATACATAGGGCAGCGAGCAATGACAGGACGGAGTGGAGACAAAACATTAATCAAAACAAACCCAAATGGCAACATAACCAAAAACACAACAGAAACAGAGTTCAAAATGGTGGTCTGGAGGGGAGGTAATCCCAAATATACGTGACTAAGGCTCCCCCCCATGTCTAAGCCTCAGCTCCCGACAAGCTACCTGACCGGGCCTCTAGGTTCTTCACCTCTGGGTTGAGTTAGGAAAACAGCAAGACCCATAGGGGGAGTGACAAACACAGAGAGGTCCAAGAGAGCAACATCCTCAGCTGAGCAAGGTGGACAGAGCGATGTCCTCAGCTGAGCAAGGTTAAACGGATTGAGCCCCTGTTATTCCCAGTAGGAGAGGTCCTACAAGTCTCCATGGGGTTTTCCCCATTTGAATTATTATAGGCCGCAAGACTCGCGGCATCCTAGATGTCATGAGAGAAAAGTGAGAGGAAGGACATTATACTAGTACATTATACTAGTCCATCTCATTATACTTTATATAAAATTCATGTTCTTAACCTGAGAGCAAAACTCCACACTGGGTCAGTTTTCACTGGAGAATTTCCTATAGGTGCAAGAATGTCAGCTACGGAAATTTGCATAAGGAGGTAAAGTGCTTGTTTTGCTACCCACATCGAGCTCTAAATTACTTGCCAAGTGGCAATGGCCCTTCCAGGTCACATGGCAAGTTATAGATGTCGACAATGTGGTCAGGCGTACGGATAGAGGCATTGCTTGGCAAATTTACCACCTCAACCTCCTTAAACCATGGAGAGAGGTGGTTCCCGTGGCATTGGTGGTGGTCATTCCTGAGATGGAGGAGCTGGGACCAGAGATAAATTTAAAATTTGGAGTTTCATCCACTCTGATGTCCTATGAAGACCACCTATCAGTGAAGTTGCCAAGTTGCAACAAAAAGTTTCTGATGTGATCTTGCCTCTCCTCTGTCTCACTAATATCCAACAGATTAATACACCCCAGGGGACGTGGTATGCTGCCGACCCTATCGTTTGCCTGAACACACAAAAATAAAAATGGTTTGGTAAGAGCTCACAGCCATGCTTGATATTGGGGTAATTTAGGAGTGACTGGTCCAGCCCAGTGGTTTTGGTGCCCAAGGCTGGCAGGTTGGTCTGGTTCTGTGTGGACCAGAAAAGTCAACACAGTGTCAAAATTTAATACACACCCAATGTCTTGCATCCACAAACTGCTTGATATGGTAGGTGCGGCTTGCTTTTACGCAACGCTGGATTTAATGAAGGAATATAGGCAGATCCCCTTATTCTAATATCCTGTGGAAAAAATAGCTTTTTACTCTGTGTTTGGGTTACACCAATCCATAACTCTTCCTTTTAGTTAGTTAGGGGCCCAAGCAGAGTTCCAGCAACTCAATGACAGAACCCACCCACATGCTGCATATGCTGCTGCCTATTTAGGCAATATCATGCACATGCAGCATCTGGGGGCTGTCCTACGCTTGCTGAGATGGGTGATATTCACAGCAAACTCAAAAAAGTGTCCATGTGGAAGTATGGTATCTGGGCTTCCACTTGGGCCACAGGCAGGTACAGCCCCAAACTGATAGGACTGCGACAATTGCCGACTGCCCAAAACCTAAAACCAAAAAGAGGCGAGACAGTTCCTGGGGCTGATTGGCTATTATCACAGGTTTGTGTTGCAGTGAGCTGCAGCAGAGATAAAAAGTGAGAGCCAGAGAGAGAGAGCTGAGCACACAGAGCTGTGTGCGTGTGTGTGTGTGTGTGTGTGTGTGTTTGTTTAAAGAGTGATGCTGAAAAGCAAGACTTAAAATAAAGCACACTTTTGAGTTCCCAAGCTAATTTTCCAAGCTAACTTTCAGAGTTGTCTACAGTGGTGTTGCCCTCTGGTGGTCTGGTGGGGAGGTGCCCCAAAATACCAGTGACAACATACTGTGAGAATAAAATACCTTTATTAGTTTAAATTTCTCACTCTTGCTTCATATAAATGAGTTTGAAATTGAGAAATACAAAAAACCAACCAACACCTTTCATTAGCCACCTGGCAAGCTCATACATGTTCTCAGGCTCAACAATCTTCTTCTTCTTCTTCTTCTTCTTCTTCTTCTTCTTCTTCTTCTTCTTCTTCTTATTATTATTATATTTAAGCTTGATGCTTCTTCTTTTTCTTCAGGTGGACAATTCCTCTTTGACAGGAGAATCAGAGCCTCAAACACGTTCTCCAGACTGCACTCACGAAAACCCTCTTGAGTCCAGAAATATTGGCTTCTTCTCCACTAACTGTGTGGAGGGTGAGAGATTCATTCATCTGTCCATATATCCATTCATTTGCCATTCATTTTATTTTCTTAACTGTTTGTAGACCAGAGTGTTTTATTTATTTATTTTTTTAACATTTATTATCAAAGCCATAATCAATTATATTACTGTGGCTGTGTCCATACAAAGAAATACACATGTCATACAAATATGACTATATCTATTTTCTAGTACAAGTTTATTCAACTAAAATTGCTACATAAAATTCCTTCCTTACAAAATTGTTTTTCCCTCATTTTTCTTAAGGTTGTTAAGCTTGACTAACACTAACAGTTACTCATCTCATCTGAACAGATGAAACATCTGTTTTGAACATCTGTTCTCTGTCCACCTGTCTTTTAACATAGATTTAAATGCAAAATTCTACGCCCAACTTTCAAACCTCTTGAACTTTTTTAACAAGCATTGTGGTCAGACACACAAACAACTTTCTCTTCATGATGAGCTGCCTTCAAGCCTGCAACGATTTGCATAAACAAATGCAATTGGCCACAGCATGATGAAGTTAATATCAACTGCTGCCAAACTCATTTTGGTATCCTGTGTTATTTCAAATCCAACAACATTTTCTAGCCTATCAAGTAGAATACTATGATCAATGGAGACAAGTTCAACAGCACGAGGATGCAACACTGATCAGAGGCCAGTAGACGGTCATTTACCTTTTTAACTAGTGTTGTCTCCTTTTTTGACTCCTTTTTTTTATTTACCTTTTTTCACTAGTGTTTAAGTCAAGTGCTGACTGACACATTTCAGGAATGTTATTTCTATGTAGGTATGAGCATAACTGCCATGCTACAACATTTTCTATATCTTGGAAATTAAGAGGAAGTTTGTTATTGGTCTATATTTGGACAGATGACAGGGGCCAATGTCAGGCTGTTTAATTAGGGATTTTATACCTGCTTGTTTAAAATATCTAGAAATATAGGCAGTGTTAAGGGACTGCTTATTTTAGAAGGGGTTTGGTTGATACTGCTATTATCTGTTTGAAGGAACATGCAAGTGGATGACCTTTAAGAGGAAATTAATGAAATTAAAAGGGCAGTGATGCATTCTAAATATATATAATTCTGATCTGATATAATAAGATTGTTATCTGCAGTGTTAGCTATTAAATTGTCAGGCTTTAAATTTATAATCTGAATTTTTTGTCTTAACATTTTAACTTTTGATATTGAAAGAATGCATGTAACTGAATGAAATCATTCACATTGTGTGTGGAATTTGTTACTGATAGCACTGACTTTGAACTACTTTTCTACCATCTTCAGAATATTACAGGCAATGTTATGTAGACTGCAATGCCAAAAAAGTGTTTGTTAATTTCACTGAAGACTACTTACCATTGTTAGAAGAGATGAGAATTGTCCCCGCCAAAACTGGGAAATGTACTAAGTACGTGCATAATAAGAACTATGCTATTTGGAATAAATCAATGCAGCAATTTAAATAGTATACCAAAAATGTCCTGACTTACTGTGAATCTTTGTGTAGCAAACTGGACAACTGATCAAAAATGTGTGACTGGTCTCCTTTTAATGTCTTCCTTCCTTCCTTCCTTCCTCACCAAAACACAGATACAGATATTTGTTCACCATCAGCCTGGTTTCATTTATTCATTTATCAGAAGTTACATATATGCTCTATTAGATAAGGGTTAACCTTGGATATGTAATAATGGATGTGTGTGTGTGTGTGTGTGTGTGTGTGTGTGTGTGTGTGTGTGTGTGTGTGTGTGTGTGTGTTGTGTGTGTTTGTGTGTGTGTGTGTGTGTTTGTGTGTTTGTGTGTGTAGGCACGGCCCGTGGCATTGTGATCGCAACAGGAGATCGTACAGTTATGGGACGAATAGCAAGCCTGGCTTCTGGGTTGGAGGTGGGCCAGACCCCCATCAACCTGGAAATTGAGCACTTCATCCACATCATTACTGGTGTAGCTGTCTTTCTTGGGGTCTCGTTCTTTATCCTCTCAATCATCCTTGGCTACACATGGCTTGAGGCTGTCATCTTCCTCATTGGCATTATCGTTGCGAATGTGCCTGAAGGACTATTGGCAACAGTCACGGTGAAGTTTACATCCACACACACACACTGATAAAATCTTTCACACATTGAAAAACTAAGCCTATCACCTTTACACAGATCTATGTACTCACCTTTTTTCCTTAACACACAAATGAGACAAAAAATAAACAAACAATATACCACAGACACATAAACACTATTTATGTAACTGTGTTTCTGTGAACCCTGCATAGCCATCAGAGACAATAAAAATCCCCTGGACACTTTCTTATGAATGTGCGCACATATACCAACACTTCTTACCTGACATTGTCAAGTAAGTCAGATAATGATGTATCATGTAGTATTTACAATTAATATTTTGCCATTCAGCCATTCTTTTTTGCCATTTTGCCATTCAGCCATTCTTTCTCTGGATTAACTTGCATCCAGTCTAAGCAGGCTGTCAGGTTCTGCAAGTGAGTACCATTGATAATATGTTGACTTGGCTTGTTAAAAGAGGTCAATATGTGCCTCCCCTGAATATATGTACCATCTCAACAGTGTGTCCATTGCACCATTTTACAAAATTAGTTGCTGTAACTAAGGCTACTGTGAATATGCTTGGTATGGGTTAAGTGATATAGGAATGGGGAAAGTTGATAGAAAACTGGGGTTGGTTGATGTAGTTTGACATCACAAGATTGAGTCCCTCTTGCTGAAGAAAGGACATTTTCCATCTTTTAGCATTTAGCGTTTAGAGTTTAGCATTTAGCGTTTTAGCGTAACTTCAGCAAGCCTTGAGAAAGTACTATTGCAGGTGCCATCAATAGTCCTAGCATCCTTAACAGAAGCTTTGATTGGCAGAATTTCAATTCAATTCAATTTATTTTCAATTCAATTAAATTCAATTTGTATAGCGCCTTTTACAATGGACATTATCTCAAAGCAGCTTTACATAAATAGAGAAACAGAAAGGAGAGGGGGGGCAAAGAATCATAAGTTTACATTACTGTTGCTCTCTTCAGCTTGCAAGTGGTTCAGACCCTGTTTGCATGACCCAGGTAAATAGAAAACAGGGGTCTGTTGTATGAGGGGAAAACAACTCCTACCAGGAAATTGCATATTAGATGAAATTCACTTTAATTTCAAAATCAGCAATGGGTAGAGGGAGTATGGTGGTGCATGGTATGGTGAGGGAAACCAAGGTAAATAAAATGAGAGGAGGTTATCCTCAGCTTTAGATGACATAATACCTGCAGTCACTAGCTGCAAAGTGGACAGCTAGAAATTATGTGCATGAGGTGAGAAGAAGAAAGGGAAAGATTGCTGTATGCAGCAGTATTTGTTGCAAGTACTACTCCATTCCACTATGTGACTTTGATAGAAAGTCTTGGCATGTGTGCACACTTACACAAGAAGATATGCAGGTGATTCTCACCATCCCTGGCAGTTAGGAGAAGTGAAATGGAACTGTTTCTCTCTTTTTCCTTGACACACACACACACACACACACACACACACACACACACACACACACAAAACATACATTATGGCTGTTGGCCACTGTCACTATGAAAAATGCACTCTGAAAATCTCTTGTGGACTCTCTTTGTATCTGTCTGTCTCTGTTTCCACTTTACCAGTCTGTCTCTCTACCTGTCTACATCTCTGTCTCACTCTACCAGATTTACCATCTTTTGTGTCCCTACGCACTAACTGTCTTGTTCACTCTTTCTGTTTCTATGTTTGGCATTATGATATTTTATTTATATATGGCTGTCTTATTCTTTGCCTTCTGCTATCTCTGAACTCCCTTCTCTCTCTTCTTGACTCCCCATGTCGATGCTGTGTGTAAATTGAATTCTGTAGTCTACAGTTTGTCTGTCTTATACATGTTCTTCGCTATCAGTCTTATAGACAACCACAGTCTGTGTGAATGACAATAAATACTGCTCCCTTTCCTTTTTTCATGACCAATTTCAGTTAAAATTTTTGCTCCTGTCAAATGATTCTATTCCAAATTTATTTCACTTCTCTCTTTTCCTGTTTTGCTCTCTCTCACTGTCTCTCTCATTTTCAATTCAAATGAAGCAGCCATTTTAGGATAGTTTATTTATTTACAGTGTTTTAATTGAATACACAAATAATAACGCTCCCTGTTTCTCCTCCTTCTCATTCCCTTTTTGTTCTCTCAGGTGTGCCTGACTCTGACAGCAAAGCGTATGGCACATAAGAACTGCTTGGTGAAGAATTTAGAGGCTGTAGAGACTTTAGGCTCTACCTCCACTATATGCTCAGATAAGACTGGAACCCTGACCCAGAACCGCATGACCGTGGCCCACATGTGGTTTGACAACCAGATCTATGAGGCAGACACTACTGAGGATCAATCAAGTAAGAGCTATACTTTAGATAAACAAATGATAAGGACAGACATCCAGAAACCACCCCAAAATCTGCTAATCCTAACAGTAAATACTTAATACTTTGTCTTTGTTGTTCGTGCAGAAATATTGCTTTAGTCCATTTCAATTTAGTTAATTGTAGAAAACTTTGACTTTGACATGTACATATGTACACATGTATTTATATTCTTTGGATGTGATTCATTTTGCTTACAGGCAGTCGGGCCTTCGATAAGAGCTCCGCCACATGGACTGCTCTGTCTCGTGTAGCAGCTCTCTGCAATCGTGCTGTCTTCAAACCTGGTCAAAAAGATGTTCCTATTCTGAAGGTGAACTGACAGGCACTTTGGATTCTAAACTAGAAACTCTAAATTTCTAAACTATTGACTACCTAAATATGTCAATATTTTCTTTGTAATTAGAACATACTATTAATGTGCTGTTTATGTAGATGGAGACAGCAGGTGATGCATCAGAGTCTGCTTTGCTAAAGTGTATTGAGCTCTCCTGTGGGTCTGTGAAGGCATTTAGAGAGAGAAACCCTAAAGTAGTTGAAATTCCATTCAACTCAACCAACAAGTTTCAGGTACAAACACACTCATACTATGTAACACATGTAATCAGTGTTAACTATATGTTATTTACACAGACAGACAACCTTATCTAATGACTTACATTTATACAACTGAGCAGTAGAAGTCCTTGCTCAAATTCCCAGTAGTGGCAGCTTAGTAGCACTAGGATTTGAACTCATGACTGTCTGAGCAGTAGTCTAGCATCTTAACCATTAAGCTAATACCACATTAGAACAAACTTACTACTTTAGAAAAGAAACTTGAACAAATGCTTTGCAGGTTCATAAGATTTGAACTTAGAATGCTAACTATTACATCCTTGAACCAAGCTGCTGCATTGATCATGATACACAATAATATTAATTCAAAGCAATTGAAAAAAGGGCCATGTTCATTTGGGGATGGTATCCTTAAATTTACCTTTGCTACCAGAAATATAGTCACATTAATATATTATGTTATTATATTAAACATTATATCATAAACATTATTTAAAAAGTTTTTTTTTCATAAAATAAAAAATTTCTCAAATGCAAGGCTGATAGGTTGTATAGCCGAACCAACACACAGGTTAGAACCACTCCCAAAAAATTGTGGTAGCCCAGAAAGACCCAGTTACACTGCCTGTTTCTCCAGGTTTTGCTTGTTCTGGACCGTTTGTAGGTTCTGCTCATTCAAAGCATGTCTGCTGCATCTATTGTGGGTCTTGCATTCTGTCAGGGAATGTAGTCAAAGGCAAATACAAGTGCTGATACTGTTTAATCTGTAGAATCCAAAACACACAAAAGGGACTTGAATAAATCCAACAAGAACTAGCTAAACACAGGAACACAAGAACATGAGGTAAGCAATAAATGCAAGAGTGTTTTCATAGAGAGAACTTAAATAATTGCTTATTTGACATAAACATGACTCGTGTCAGGGCTGATGGGTAACGTAGTCCTGACAATAAGCTCATGCTCCAGTGTACCATTTCTGTCAAGAATCTATTAAATTGACAAAATACTCACCCCAAAACACACCAAATTATTTTTTATTCCACACATCCCTCTAGCTGTCTATCCATGAAATTGAAGACAGTCCAACTGGGTATCTCCTTGTGATGAAAGGAGCACCTGAGAGGATTTTGGACAGGTAAATCTTTGTATACTAATACATACTAATCTGTTTTTTCTGTACTGATCTGGCAAAATGGGGCCATTGACAAGACAATATGGACTGATTCATTTTGGTGATTCTATGAGTCTATGGTGCACCATTACTGTAAATCTATTATTGTGATTATGGGTGATTATTTTGATTTGCTCAAGATTTGATCATTCATAAGTGATAAGATGTAGAACAATAATGTTTTTGCTAAAGGTTGTAATTATTGATAATCCATAATGTGCAGGTGCAATACAATCATGATCAATGGGCAAGAGGTTCCTTTGGATAATGACTGGAGAGATACATTCCAGGGAGCTTACATGGACCTGGGAGGTCTCGGGGAGAGAGTGTTGGGTAAGAAAAAGGAGAGTGAGCATTTTTGGTAAGGGACAAAAAAGTGTTCAAAGACTGTGTGCTTAGGTGGTCATCAGAAGATGATGATCTATTGAATATGACTGTGCATATTTGTTATTAAACACACCTATAAAATGTCTGGTAAATATCATCCTTTAATATATTAAAAATTAAATGTAATGTATATATATTTTTTTACAATTTACGTGTTAAATTTATTCTTATAGTACAACACCATTACTTCAGAATCATATTAAATCAATTATCAAATCATAATTCTAACTCTATTATTATAAGATAGTTATTCAAAACCAACTCTGATAGAATCTAGCTAAAAATACATAACTGGCAGGCTCACCAATTTTCATCAGAAAGTTAAAAGGTTATAACCTTTTAACTTTCTGATGAAAATTGGTGAGCCTGCCAGTTATGTATTTTTAGCTAGATTCTAGAGGGAATGAGGGAACAAGAGGGAACAAGAGGGAATGATTTTTTTTTTTTAATTGTAAACGATTAAAATTCTAAGCCTGTCTAAGCAAGGGAAAACTATCAGTTTTTAAAGAGTGAGAGACTCTGGATGATACACAAGTTTTCAAGACATATTGTATACAATACAAAAAAACTGATAGTTTTCCCTTGCTTAGACAGGCTTAGAATTTTAATCGTTTACAATAAAAAAAAAAAAATCATTCCCTCTTGTGGAGACTGTTTATGGTGTTTAGTTTTTTCAGGCTGATAACCATTTTCATTTTTCAGAATCTGTTTGAAAATGTATCTTGTAATTTCTTTATGTTCTGTTGTGCTTAATATATATTTGTGCAGGCTTCTGCCACCTATTCCTGTCACCCTCTCACTTCCCACGAGGTTTTGCATTTGACTGTGATGACATCAATTTCCCTATGGACCAGATGTGCTTTCTAGGTCTCATGTCCATGATTGACCCCCCAAGAGCTGCTGTGCCTGATGCTGTGGGCAAGTGTCGCTCTGCTGGGATCAAGGTACTAGTTAATCCCTTCACACTACTTTGTTTATCTGTTTACTTAGAAATGTTTCTATTGAGCAACATTTTGTAGTACCAAAGGCACATTTCAAACTTGATTATTGCTTTTTATCTGAGTTAATGTATGAGGTTAAGTAGGAATGAATAATCATTTTTGCATATTTGCATTTTAAACACCAATGAGAAATGCACTGAAAATTATAACTCATTTGCAAAGGTGATAATGGTAACTGGAGACCACCCAATTACGGCTAAGGCAATTGCTAAGGGTGTTGGTATCATCTCAGAAGGCAATGAGACAGTGGAGGACATTGCAGAGAGACTTAACATCCCATTAAGTCAAGTTAACCCACGGTATGTGCATTATCATGTGTATTCTGTATATACAGTATTTTCAATGGCTTGATGATAGTGTTTTTTATTGTTTTCTCAAATACTGCATTCAAATGTATTGTTCTAATATGTGTGTCTATGTATTTGTGTGTCTGAGACAGAGATGCTAAGGCATGTGTAGTGCATGGTGCTGATTTAAAGGAGATGAGTTCAGAGTATTTGGATGATCTCCTGAAAAACCACACTGAGATCGTCTTTGCTCGCACTTCTCCACAACAGAAACTCATCATTGTTGAGGGCTGCCAGCGACAGGTAGGTGTGTGTGTGTGTGTGTGTGTGTGTGTGTGTGTGTGTGTGTGTGTGGGGTGTGTGTGTGTGTGTGTATGTGTGTGTGTGTGTGTGTGTGTGTGTGTGTGTGTGTGTGTGTGTGTGTGTGAAAAAGCAAAAAAGCAAAAGTTAAGCTTTTTGTTACTGTGGTTATAAATATAAATAAGGCATAACTGCCACTAATCTTTCCCTTGAAATGCCAAGCAGATCAGTGCTGCTTCCATGTAATTATACTGTGCTATTATACACTCTAAATACAAATAAGCAATGAGTTGACAAAGAATAAATGACAAATGAAATAAATGGATCCAAAGCCTGGCATCAGACAAATAGTAATTTTGGAAGTTTCCCCTAAGATCTGATAGTAGATTCTCCTAACACACTATAGTGTCTTCCTTGAGATCAGATGGAGTAGCAAATATTTCCATACCCATTAACAAAGTTTCTACAGTTATTGCCAAAAGTATTGGCAGTGACATAAATTTTGTGTCTTGCGAAGTTTTCTGCTTCAGTATTTATAAATTATTTTCCACATGTTTCTGTGGTATACTGGAAAACAATGATAAGCATTTCATTATTTTTAAAGGCTTTTATTGGCAAAACATTCAATTTATACAAAGAGTCAGTATTTACAGTCTTGAACCTTTTTCTTCATAAGCTTTGCAATTCACTTTGGCATGCTGAATATCAGTGTCTGGGCCAAATCCTGACTGATTGCAATCAATTTTTGCCTTGTTAGTGCTTGGAGTTGATCACAGTTTGTGGGCCAAAATCTCTGCCTCACTGTCCATGCAGATGCACTCACACCCACCCAGCCAATGTTAAGCAAGTTCAGCACTGGTTGTGACATGATTACATGGGGTGGAGGTGGTTCTGGCACTTGCTGGACACTATTGGAAATTCTGAAGCCTTCTTCACTGCATTTGAACCTTTCTCCTTGAACTTCTTGATGAACTGGTAAAAGGTTCTTTCAGGTGCAATATTCCTTGCAATGCGAGGCCATTTTGATGCAATGCAATCATGGCTGCATATCTTTCTGGTCAAGAACACAATGATTGGAATTTTTTTTTCTTTTTAAAGCAATCAGTCTGCTTTTATAATCCAATCAGAATGATAGGGTGATTTCACCTGACTATTACTTGTTCACACTTCCCATATGCTGATGATATGATTAGTGAATTCATGTTAGCTTGCCATTTTGTGCCAGGGGCAAAAAACAATGAACTGAAGCAGCAAACTTTATGAAACACAAAATTTATGTTATTGCCAATACTTTTGGCCATGGCTGTACAACAGGGTGAAATAAATCCACCCTCCTGAGGGGTGGTTAATAGGTTTACAGGGTTAGCTTTGGCTAAAACCTATCCATACCACTAAGGTGGGTATTTTCTCAGCTTGGTAGATTACTACAGCAACTGACTCTGCTCTGGGGCAGGTTAAGTTGATGCTAACTGTCAAAAAAATTTGCACATTATTGTATACTAGGCAAATAGCCTGAAAATGTAAGGCAAAATCATAGTCAAAACACACAATGGTCAAGGAATGTACAAACAAGTTATTAGAGGTAGAGGGGGAAAATACAGGTAAACTAGAAACGCTATCAGGATCAAAAACAAAGAAGCAAAACAATGAACAAAAGGCTTTGGCAGGTACAAACATAAACTAAGCAAATACTTTCTGTGTTCAATCTGTAGCTGGGTGACTGTGAGTGGAGAAGTGTAGTACAGCCCTCTAGGCAAGATCTGTCAGAATTCCGACAGACAGTTCTGATGTGGTCTCTAAATTAAACTCTCATGGTGCACCTAATCTCTTGTCCTGAATGACCAGAAGAAGAGCTGAATAATGGACAACAGCCTGACATAGTGCAGGCAATCTGGTCTATGTCCAGAAAAGTTTAGGTGGAGGTTGACCAGCTCTTTTCCTAAAAGATTATACATTGTTGATTATATAAATTGGTAGGCCTTTATGTCAGTTTGGATTGCTGTTTTGGAATGCTTCTTGTGGAAGAACTTTTTAATTGTTTTTGAAAGGTTGTTGGCATTAGACTAGGGACAAAGTGTAACTGTTGTTTGCATTTGCAGGGTGCTATAGTGGCAGTGACAGGTGATGGGGTAAATGACTCTCCTGCTCTAAAGAGGGCTGACATCGGCATTGCAATGGGAATAGCAGGATCTGATGTCTCCAAACAAGCAGCTGACATGATCCTGCTGGATGACAACTTTGCATCCATTGTAACAGGGGTGGAGGAGGGTAAGATAAAAAAGAGTGAACAGACTTGTGGTGATATTAAATGCATAGATATGACACTGTTGACTAATTAATAGTGTCTTGTACATAAATGTTTATGTTCCACTTGAAAGATTACATTTTTTATTAAAAAAAAATATAAATTACACTGCATAAAAAATACCTGCCTGTTCATCTTATACTTAAAACCATGGCCACATTTTCTTTATAGCAGAGCATGGCAGTGGCTCATTACCATAGATTTTGGTGGGGCAGTACAACATTAATAACATTTACTAACATTAAAAATCAACATAAGCAGCAGGTCCTAAAATAACTGTAAATGAGGTAAATGAGGTAAAAAAGTAAATGAGGCATTGAGAAACCACCTCTACAAATGTGCATTATTTAGAAAGGTGAGCAGATTGACCAAACATCAACTTACGTATATGTCTGTCAAATACCTTAAAAAAATGCATTGGTCATTAAAAATGAGGTGATTGGTATTTCAATGATTTAAATTTCAGCAATCCACCAGTCAACTACTCTTCAGCAGTAAGAATCAAAAGGCCAGTTTGGAATTGGAAATATAAGTTGGAAATACAAGAATAACCAGTCAAAGTGATGAAAAGTCCAAAGTGTGGTGAAAGAATAGATCTGTTCATGATCCAAAACATACATGCTCATCAGTCAGGCATGGTGGAGGCATGAGGCATGTCGTAGCTTGAGTTTGCATGACTGCATCTGGAACAGGCTCATTAGTCTTTATTGATAATGTAACTTATGATGGTAGCAGAAGAATGAATTCAGAAGTTTAACCGGGAGGAAGTTCATCATGCAGCAAGACAATGACCCAAAAACATACTGCCACCAAAGGTGCCATGTTTTAAGTTTTTACAGATCTAGAAACAAATATTCTGAAAAGAAAACTAAAATTTGGATCTTGAAAATTTGAAAAATTGGAAAATATTGTCTCATTGATCTTTTGACCTTTTGTTGAACCCAAATATCTTTGGTGTATAGCAATAATTAGAAATCTAGCTTTGCCCAATGTCATGCAGTGGAGTCTAGGTTGGGTAAAATAATAAATAATTAAAAATAATAAATAATCAAAGAATAAAATTAAATAAAAAGTAATAAATTAAAAAATAAAATTCATTAAAAAATAAAGCTTCTGCCTGTTCGGGGTCGCCACAGCGGACCAACTGGTCTGCACAACAACTTGACACAAGTTTTACTTCCTGACACAACCCTCCCATTTTTCCAGGCTTGGGACCTAAAAAATAATAATGAAAAGCATGATAAAAAGCATATATTCTACACAGTCATTATTTCATGACTTCCATTTATATTCTCATTTCTTCATTCATTTGTAGCCATCTGTAATTGTCAGAGCACAGTATAAAAAATGCATACGTGGATCAAGAACTATTTTATAAGCTGTCGAATAAGGAGGGTGCAACTCATATTCTTAAATTAATGTGCAGTGATTAATGTGATGAATACAAATGCAGATTCATGTAGCAACTTATTGGCAACATCCTAGACTCCTATTAAATTTATTTCAAAGTCATCTTCAAATTCAACCTTTATAATTGTTTTTTGGCTTTTCATTTTTTAATTGTCTCTTGTTCTTCTATGGTACAAGGTATTATATTAACATCAGATAAATAAAATATTATTTCCTTCTTCAGTACACATTTTCTATCCCTGATTTTTGTGTGGTTTAAAGGCATATGCTTGTATTTACAGGTCAAGGCCTAGATGCTATTGATAAACCCTAACTCAGAATGATGTAATTAATCTGAATGTGAGCCCAGAATATCATTTTAAGCAGCTATGTAATCTGAGTTTGAACATAAGTAACTTTAGACAACTTTGAGTTGATGACTTAAGTTCCCAGCTCTGAACACAGACAACTATGTGCAATAGCCTCTAAGCTAGACTTCGGTATTTTTCCTACGTAGGCCATAAGCCACAGAAAAGGGATATTAAAGTTCTAAAAGAAAAAAGATAAATTTTCAGAGTCATCTGTGCCATCTCTTCTGTCTCCTGAAGGTCGTCTGATCTTTGATAACCTGAAGAAGTCGATAGCCTACACTCTTACCAGCAACATCCCTGAGATCTCTCCTTTTCTCCTCTTCATCATTGCTAGTGTTCCTCTGCCTCTTGGCACTGTCACTATCCTCTGCATTGACTTGGGAACTGACATGGTAAGAGACAAACACATACACACACATAACTCTGCCCTAGGTCATCAATGGTCTGCATTCAGTCTACAAATATGTGTCAGACTGACAGACACAAGACTGCTCTCTCACTCAGTCACTTTCTTCATTTTCCTTTCTATGTCTCCCTATTTTCTCTTCATTTTTAATCCATGTGAATGCACTTTGTCCTCTTCTGTGACATAAGACAAAGAAACACTTGTTCCTTGTGTGCACTCCAATACAAACTCACACAAATACACAAATTCTTAATATCATTTCAGGATCAATAATATAATGCACTGTCACCATTTTGGTTTTTTTTCTCTTCTTCCACTCCATCTCTCTCTTTCTCTTCCAGGTCCCTGCTATTTCTCTGGCTTATGAGTCAGCAGAAAGTGACATTATGAAGCGTCAACCCAGAAACCCCAAAACTGACAAATTGGTCAATGAGAGACTCATTAGTATGGCATATGGGCAGATTGGTAAGACATATGGTCACACACAAGGGCAAGTCTGTCTACCAGAAATACAGAAAACAGTGCTTTTGCTTTATTTTTGTTCCACAGTGAATGTTTGAGTCAAGTTTTCAGTCATCGGGGTCACATATTCATCGAAATGGGGTTCACCCAACTACCTATAAAAGACACACTTCACTTCTTAACTACATATTTATTTCCACTGTTTTTACAACTACTTATTCATTGTTTTGTCAAAGTAAAGTGTAAATCTGCAATTTCACTTCAGTTGTCCACTTGCAGGAGAAACAGGGACAGCACTCAAGAAGAAAAAAGTTGATAAAATGGGTATTTCTGGTGGTGAGAGTGAAATATCATACCTAACAACTGTCAACTAAATAATATTCAATTTTATCTTTCATTTTCAGTTTTAGTACTTTTCATTTACCAGTTTGGCCTTTCTTTACCATTGAAGAATAGTCAGCTTAAAACCAATGGGAGGGAATAATAATAAAAAAGCCATTCTAAGCCATAGAAGGTCCTATTAAGTATCTTCGCCACAGAATTACCATTTCTAAAATATACTAGTTCTATATTAGTTCATGTATATCTAGTCTAGATATCATGCAGAAAAGTACTTATTTTTAGAAGCTTATTTTGGAAGCCTAGCAATAAACAAAATTAAAAATATTCAGAAATAGGCTAGGTGGTAAATGATTCTGAACTAAATTGTAACTTCTATCAAATTCAGGATTTTGTGTCGCTAGTTCTACTTACATCAATTGCAGTGGTATTTTGCCAGATGCTCATTTCTTTGATGAGTACTCAGAGTTTTAGATTATGTGACTTGTTGAAGCTGTCAACATTCACAAAGCAGTGTGGCTAAAGGAGCAGTGTGGTGCTGTACACTGGACACTAGCAGAGCCCTGCCTAAACTACAGCATAATGCCACTTATAACATGCTATTGGAATAGCATGCCTTGCCTGCAGTTAAAATTCTCTTGTCTATTCATCACTTTCATCTGGTGCTATATTGCTGCAGATAGTAATGAGGCTGCAGTTTGGGGATGTATACCTCCTGTCTTTGTGAGCTGTATACCTACCAGGGCAATAATAATACAATCATATAGAGGATGCACTGCCCTGCAGCAAAGCCTGTAATTACAGTTTGTGTAAGGATGTCCTGTGCACAATTATTTAATCTATGTCTGTATGTCTGCCCATTGCAGTCACTTCTGTGGATGATACTACATAGACAGTGTTACAAACCCCACCCAAACAGGCCATAGCACTGAGCACAACCAATAGAAGATGCAGACATAACATGGCTTTAACATAAGACTTTCATGATTTTTACTGGATTTCACACTTTTTACTGGCTATCGCTACAGCTAGTCAAGCCTTGAATTGCATTTCTAGATGGTATGGAATGTCAGAAAATGGTTCAAATATAGCATGAATCCTACACTAATAAACCTATCAAACTATCTGCTAACCTATCGGAGAATGTGTCTAAGTCTTGTTTCACTGAGAACTCTCCATTGTTATGTGGAATTCACTGACCAACTGTTTGTGTGGTACACAGCAAGGAAACAATCAAATGAGGAAAACTCCACTAGTTCAACTAGAAACCACTGGCTATCTTTCACTCAGTATTAGAGCCATGGTTACAATAAAATCTTTCTGTAATCCCAAAACAAACCGAGCAGTGCATTGTGTACCACAAACTCTCTTGTATTTTGGATGTTTTTGCCTTGTTTCCAGTATTCAGTAGTATATGGACATTATATTCTGAATGACCCATGAATAAAGGTCATCAGTCAGACTAATTTGTGTATTTTGTAGTACCCCTTCCCTCTAAGTGGATTATCATCATAATAGTATAAACATTTTTTTTAAACTTTAATTTCTCACTTGTTTTTTTGCTAATTTGTGTAGGTATGATCCAGGCTCTGGCTGGGTTCTTTACCTACTTTGTGATATTGGCAGAAAATGGATTTCTGCCTTATAGACTTCTGGGAGTGCGACTTGACTGGGATGACCGCAATGTCAATGATCTTGAGGACAGCTATGGACAGCAATGGGTACACACACACACACAAACACAGATTCCAGTCATACAGACCTACAGACAGAGTTTCTCACAGACATTAAATCACTGCTTGAGGTATACAAAATGTAACCCAGTCTCAGAGAATAAATGTTCGTGTATAATGTATTTATAGAATATTCTATAGGTTAATATTTTGACATAAGTATACATTTTATGGCAATGTACCAAACATTCACGTGAATATTCTGTATGGAATAATCTGCACCAATGTTTTTCAACCAATCTAAACTCTACCACTATACTATTTGAATAAGATTGATATGAAATAGATAAATAGACCTTTTTAAAAAAAAAATAATAATAAATTCATATTTGTCTTTCTAATCCCCAGGTAAAGGAATGCTTTTAATTTTTTTCCCTGGGTTAAGAAATCCTGCAGATTTAGAACCTCCTTTGTGCAGTTAACCCTGTAATGCGGTGCCAAACGTGAACAGTGTGAAATGATGCCATGTTAAAATATTACCTAGATGCTTAGCAACAAACCCAGTCAGAAATTAAACAGAGTATGCTTTTACAGTGACAGAAACCACACATTTTATGCAAACAGTAGTTGCAGTGTTTAAAATAAAAATAAAAAATAATGTCAAATGGGGTTCAGGGCATTGGTGGCTCAGTGGTAGGTTTCTCACCTACCATGCGGAAGGCCCAGGTTCAATTACCAGCCACTGGATGCAGTGCCGGTCCCAAGCCCGGAAAAATGGGAAGGTTGTGTCAGGAAGGGCATCCGGTGTAAAAACCTGTGCCAAGTTGTTGTGCAGACCAGTTGGTCTGCTGTGGCGACCCCGAACAGGGAGCAGCCGAAAGAAGGCTTTTAATGTCAAATGGCATTCAAAAACATGTCAATTGGAATGAAGAGTTTTATTTTTACATTTATTGTCAGAAAAAGTCTGTTCAGGGCAAACTGGATGGCAGAGTCAGAAAAATAAATAGTATTTTAGGAACAGACTGAAAAAGTGAAAAACAGATATCACTGAATGCCTGGTCAGTGTGACAAAAAAAAGCCAAAAAAGATTACAAAGCTGAGGTGACTGCGGCAAGGAAAATACATAATGTAAAAAAAATATTATAGTTATTATAAGCATTAAGAGTTATAATCACCTTAGAGGAACACAGTCTGAGTGGTGTTTTTATTTAGCCAGTCAAGGTCTAAAGATAGAAATGCACAACAATAACCTACAAATGTCCAAGGATGTAATGTAGCAAAGAGAAACAAATATAAAAGTCAGTAATTAGTAATGAATTATCATCAGTAGCTACTTAATGATACAGTAACCTTTCAGTGATTAGTAGTTCCCATGGGTTTCAGTCTATTTTAGTGGCTCATTCATCTTCTTCTTCTTTCTTCATTTGAAAATTTGTACCATTCTCATGGGTGGCAGTTGTTGATGCAGAACCACCAATTTAAGATAAGATAAGATAATCCTTTATTTGTCCCACAGCAGGAACATTTGCAGAGTTATGGCAGCAAAGGGAAAGCAGCTAAAGAAAAAGATAAAGAAAAAGTATAATAATGTAATAATATCAAGGCAAAGTGACTAGCAATTATAAGAGATATTACAGGAACACTTGCTATACAGATCTACAAAAATATACAGAAGATAATAATAATAATAATAATAATAATAATAATAATAATAATAATAAAGTGTAATTATAAATTATACAAATTATTAATTGTAATTGTAAAAAAAATAATTTTAATTCATTGTAATTATAAAAATACAGAAACTATCAAGATAAAGTGTACTTGCATTATTACACAATTCTCGTATGATATCTCGAGATGTATTGTCCAGTCTGTGGTGAGGGTACTCCTGGGAGGAGTGTTGATTGTACAGTATCACAGCAGCAGGGAGGAAAGACCTGCTGTGCCATTCACTCACACACTTGGGGTAAAGAAATCTGCCACTATAGGAGCTGCCCAGTGTCACAAGAGTCTCATGCATGGGGTGAAAGTCATTCTCCAACATACATGATAGCTTGGCTATCATCCTCCTTTCTCCCACCACCTGCACTGGTTCGAGAGTGCATTCTAGGACAGAGCTTGCCTTCTTCATGATTTTATGCCACTGCCTAGGCAGACAACCCCATAAAAATGCTACCCCATGGCAAATGTTACTACAGAGTAAAAAAAGGTCTTGAGTCTTCTCAGCAGGCACAATCTGCTCTGTTCTTTGTTGTAAAGTACAATTGTCTGTCCAGTACCCGTTTATTGTTGAGATGAATACCCAGTTACTTAAATGAATCCACTATCTCAATGTCTATTCCCTAAATGTTCACCAGTGTCAGGGGTGGGAATGACTGCACCTACAGAAATCCACAACCAGCTTTTGGGCTTACTCATATTGACCTGGTGGCAGTTCCGCTGGCACCAGATTACAAAGTCCTGTATCAGTTCTCTGTACTCTGCATCATCCTACTCAGAGATAAGGCTGATGATTGCAGAGTCACCAGAGAACTTCTGCAAGTGACAGGCAGCTGTGTCATATCTGAAGCATGCACTATGGAGTGTGAAGTGGAAAGGAGCCATTGTGGGGCCCCCATACTGCAGACTACAATGTCAGACACACAGTTCTAAGCCCTCACATACTTTTGGATGGTTAACAAGAGTTAGTAAGTCTAGGATCCAGGATGCAAGGTGCTAGTCCAGCCTTTTGTGCTCCAGCTTGTCTCTCAGAATCACAGGCTATACAGTGTTGCAAGCACTTGAAAAATCAAAAAACATGATACTCCGAGTGCTCCCAGACTTATATAGGTGGTGGAGGGCCCTGTGTAGAAGGAAGGTGACCGCATAATCCACCCAATTCTTCTTTGTTTCCCGTTTTAAAGGGTTTGTTGTTAGAGAAACACTGCAAAGTCCTGGTGGGTACAGTATTCTCCAAACAAAAATTAATATAGTTTGTTATGCAGGGTGCAAGACAGTGTTAATTTTGACAGTCACATTGATTTAGTCTTAGTCTTTATCTTCTGACGAAAATGGTTATTAGTCTTAGTCACATTTTAATCATTTTTGTCTTTCATAGTTTTAGTCTAGTTTTAGTCGACGAAAAGTCATTGCATTTTTGTCAAGTTTTAGTCATTAGTTTTAGTCAAACTGCAGTTACCAGCTTTCATTTTGTCAATTTTCTATGTAGTATTTAGACAAAAATAATCATTATATTTTTTCTCTCTTTAGACCAATTAAGCTTATGAGAAATTTGAATCAAGATAACAAGCGATATTGACACTGCACTCTTAACACTCTACAACTCTACATATCCCTTTTTCTTAGTTGGATATCAGCCTGCTGTGCTGCCCTTGCTAATTTATAAGGTAGGATCATATATTAAGGATAGGTAAAAGTGGTCTATAGTTCAAGTATCAAGTAAAAACCAAAAATGTTTTCTTTAGCTGTTATGGAAAAACAGCATTTATTTTCTAAAACTTCAAACAAATGTAAAAAAATAAACAGACAGATGTTCAAAAGCAGCTGAACATATATTACTAACATACCTTTGTCTGGTAACAGTATTTATTGTATAATAACCATTAAGAGTGTACATTTGGAGGCAAAATAAAAAATTTTATGAAATCAGATATGGGAGCGTCAACTTATCCAGAATGTAGATAAATGATAGAATGTAGGAAAAAATCATGTAGTGTATTCCAGCCTTAAGCATACGTACATGGCCAATAACTTAAGCAACTTCCAAATCCATCTGTCATTTTAGAAACAGCTTGCTATATGCATGCTATTAAGTTAGTACAACAAATAGGCTATGGCCTAAATAATCTTGCTACAGCACGTGATACAGATTTCATTAGAAACAGAACTGAATGCCGCAGAAAAGCAGAACTGTTGTACAATATATAATTAAGCATTTTACATTTATGAAAGGCTGGCTCAGAACTATGCAGTAAGGTTAGCTAACTGACGTTAGTTAACAGAAAGCTAAAACGTAAAAACGTAAAACTTGCTAGTGAATTTCCCTGTGGACACATCCAGTAACACTGACCTAACATTAAGAAAAAGTACTTAAATAAGACTAAATAGTTGACTTTTCATGACAGAAGCTGCATAAATAGCAGGATGATGTGCCTTCAGATACCTCTTAAATTTAGTGGTATTCTTTCCGCCTATTTTATAGCCACAGGGCTTCTCTCCTTTTTCTGTGACAGTGCACAATGTTTTTTTGGTTTTTTTTTCAGAGGAATTATAACAGAAATGCTTCCATATATCAGTTCTTCCTAAAGCTTCAGGTGCTGACGCCACTGCAGCTCACCAGGCCAGTTGGAGTTTATTTATCCTACCCGCTAACTGTCTGAGATGCAAATGCCCCATGTCCAATCCAGTGACAGGGATGCACATTTTGAAAGACGGTTAGCCAACACAAAGAGATCATTTATTTTGAATGTCAGATACTCCTAAAAAAAGCATTTTAGTCCAGTCTCGTCTAGTTAACAAAGAAATGTCTTAAATTTCGTCATAGTTTTTTTCATCAGATATTAGTTTCGTAATAGTCTCATCTCATCTTAGTCACAGAAAAAATGGTCGTTAACAAATATTTTTCGTCATCGTCTTCGTTAAAGAAATTAACACTGGTGCAAGACTATCAGTGTCCTCCCCATGAGGGTCACAAAGTACTTCCCACACAGTAGAGTCAAAGCAATCTTTCAGAACCTCTTTAGTCTCTACAGTCTCTTCACTGTACATGTGACAGGTGCCCATATATGATCAGTTTGTACACAGGCAGTAGATGAACCAGGGGAGGGATAGGTGAAGAGTTGTATGCCTCCTTGATGTTGGCATATAATGTATACAGTATTTTATTGTCTCTGGTGGAGTAGGTGTCATACTGACTGAAAATGGATAGCATGTGGGAAGGAGAGGGATGAATGAAGTCCTCAGAAACTGTTTGCAGCCTGCTTATGAGTGTAGAACATCACAGGACACATCAGCATTAGCAGACAGAGGAAAATACACAGCCACTGCAATTACATGGAAGATAATATGGCCTCATGCTAACAGCTCAATGTCCCTACATCAGATTTGCTCCTTCATAGTTATATACCTAGCATTACACCATCGAACACTCACAAATACTGCCAGCCCTCCTCCTTTTTTCTTTCCAATCCAAAGTTCTTTCTTTTTTCAATCCAAAGTTGCGTTTGTATCAGTGATTAGCTTGGTTAGCAATGTCTTGGTTCCATCTTACTGAGGAGAGATCTTACATTCCCTATGATGATGAAAAGAGAGCAGTTCTGTAAGGACTCCTCTTGCGTAGCATTGAGCTCCGGCATGGCTTTCTTCTTTTCCACCTCTTCAGCCCTTGAGGGATGTCAGGTCTCTCCTGGGGTAACATCAGAATGTTATGGAGTGCTAACAGCTGATCCCTACTGTAAACAATGGAACCATGGTTGCAAGATGTGGTAGCAAACAATGCAAAAAGTATAAAGATTATAATGATAAACATCACTACTTTGGTCTCCATAGTGCAAAGTTATGTAAAGTAGAAAAGAAGTACTTAAAGTGGAAAAAAACTGAAAAGAAGATAAGAAACATAAGAAGAACTCAAAAGTGAGCAGGAGCCTTTGTGACAGGCAACTACTTGCACAGTGCCATTTTGAAATACAATTCTGACACAGGGGTAGATCTCATACCGAAATAAGGTGCTTATGCTTTTGGGAAACATCAGAAGTATAGTTGCCACATACCAACATTTCAAAGTGGGGTAGATGTTCATAGGGAGGAGGTTGGATTGCTTTTATTTTTAAGCCATTAGGTTGTGCAAACCAAACTGCTGGATTCAAAGACATCATATTCAGTCATTGTAAACTGACTATAAACTGACTGATATTACAAACTCAGTACATAGGGAGTCTAGCAAAACTCAAGCAACCAACTCGGTTTTCACAGTAACATGCTAGCAAACACCACTTGGAATATCATAGCAACCACTTAGCAACAACCACAGAAACCATATGGGATAATATTGAAGCCTCTTAGAAATACCATAGTGACCACCTAGAACCTCATAAATGCCAGCTAACAAGACCCTATCAATCAGCTTCACCCCAATAACAACCAAATCACACCCAAACAACCAGGTGAGTCTCCTTAGCAATAAACTAGCTATAACCTTTCACCCAAATGGGTGAAACCTCCTAGAAAGACTATATCAACCACCTGGGATCCCAGAACAGCCACCTAGCAACAATCAACTAACCAGCTGAGATAGCAAAATATCCACTTGGCAACACCCTAGAAATCAATTCAATTGGGTTTTCACAGCAGCCAAATAGCAACACCCTACCAACTAACTTACATATGCTAGCAACATTTTAACATTTTAACATAGCATTTAGCACTTTGATCTTTACAGTTAATGTTTATAGTAACTAGTTTAGCATACCAACCACTTAGCAACACTTTAGTAACTACATGGAATATCACAGTGGCATTTTAGCATTTAAACTTTTAAACGTTTTAGCATTTTTACCATTTCACCCTTTACATATTAAAAACTTTCACTCTTTACTGTTTATACTCTTAATTGTTACACCTTTTTTTTGAACATGTTTTAGCATTTTTAACATGCTACTACCTTTAGCATAATTAGTAAGCCAATCTCAAAGTTTGTTCACAAACTTAAGTTGTTTAATATTTTATTAAAACAAATATTTTAATTACTTCAAACAATTAAATAAAATAATTAGATGAATAAACTGAACTAACATTAGCACACTGCTTCTACTGCATAAAGCATGGAGGGTGAAAAATACTTCCATGCTGCTTTTTTGTTAAACAAATAAATATGGATAATTTTATCATTTACTTTTATGTGTATTTACTTTTTTGCTTTTATATTGATTTTATGTTTATGTACATACAATAATGTTTTAGCCCTGTTATCTCCACAAAATTTCAGATGACTTCATTTTTACTAGCACTTCTGCTAATGGGTTGAGGATTTTGGTTTCCATTGACTCTTGTCACATACTTTTGTTCCCTTAATTCTTTTGAGCAACGTGTTTGCCCTAGGTAGTAGAGCTCTGGGAGGAAGGTATGGTTTAGCTATTGGGAAAGGTATTTAGCTAGTAGTTTTGCAGGTGAAATGTACTGCTTAGTGAATAACTGAGTTCCTACTAACATATTAATTAACAAACTAGATATTATTATTAAAAAGGATTAATTGTTAATTCCTGTATAGTTATCTATAAAGTATCTCTTATCTATGAGTTGAGCAGTGTCATACAGTGTTACCAAAGTGTTTTGCTTACATCCTAAGCAGCACACCCATGGTCAGATGGACTTATTATTTATTAATAGATTATATCAAACTCACACCATGCCAAGGGAATTAGTATTGCTTGCCAAACATTGTCATGTTTTCAAAATGGGGTGCTCTGTGAGTAGTTAAATATCTAGTGAGAAAAATGGGGCATCACAAGAATAGTGTCTAATAGAGAGGTAATGATAGCCTATCAGAAAGTCTTAGAAAGGGACACTGTGATTACTACCTCCTCATTATGATCATTATCCTTTAAAAAGGAGGTTAAATTAGTTATTTTATAAAAAAAAATACTTAGTGAGGAATTAACTAGCTTTTAATATGTAAACAAGAACATGTGTTATTGCAGAACTTGCTCATTCATTCCTACTTTGTCCCTGCATAGTTACCCATGGCTTGTTGAACATCACCAGGTTTACACATCCAATTTGTAATATACAGTCACCCCACCCCATCATTTCCAAATACAATAGCACTTTTACCTCTGCTCCTTATACAGCAACCATCACCTGCCAGAGAGATTACCATACTTCCTGCCTCTCCAGCTAGACAGAGGGGAAACTCAAAATTCTGCCATTCACATATAGAGCATTAAAGCTTAATTTAAAATAATACATAAATCTGTCCCTAAAACACTAAAATGTCAAGGAAAACTCAGACATACTAACATGCTTGCACAATAATTTGAAAGTAAATGCACAATGGCAGTGACATATTTTTTTTAACTTATTTTTGTTTAGCATCTTTTGTGTTTTGTTTATTTATTTAGACCTATGAACAGCGCAAGATTGTGGAGTTCACTTGTCACACATCCTTCTTCGTGAGCATTGTGGTGGTGCAGTGGGCTGACCTCATTATCTGCAAAACACGCAGAAATTCCCTGTTTCAGCAGGGCATGAAGTATGTAGTGGGAGAATGTATGAGAGAAAGAAATGTGCATGTGTTGGGGAAACAACAAATGAACTATTTTTAAAAATAAATAATGTGAAAAGATTAAATGCATTGTTCTTGCTTTCAAGACTGTTAAACACACTGATGGACCACCTAATGGAATCTCTTTTGCTCTTTTGTCCTGTAGAAATAAGATTCTGATATTTGGCCTGTTTGCTGAGACAGCCCTTGCTGCCTTCCTGTCCTACTGCCCTGGAATGGATGTTGCTTTGCGCATGTACCCACTCAAGTAAGTCCCTTTTTCTCTCTCTCTCTCTCTCTCTCTCTCTCTCTGTCACATGGACTTTGATTTATGTATTGCAGTAGGTTAATTAATACCCCAGTAATCCTCTCTAGTCTATTCTTAAACATGGTAACTGAAATTAAATATTTTGGCTTTTTTTTTGATTGTCCATGTAATGCAAAAAGAAATTTTCTTCATGGAGACCAGTTACATTTTACCACAAGGTAAAAATGCTATGTATTTTGGTCAGATACTTGGCATACATTTACTGGCCAGAGCATATTTTCCTATATAAGCAATCACAGCACAAAAAAAATCTTCATTAGGCATCATTAACAAATTCTATATTATTTTATGAATCACTTAGTTACAATGACTCAGATATGAAGAACCTCTTCATTTCTGCTTTTGACAATTCATCTCCTCCACTCACCCTTGTCTTTTTTTACTCCATCTGCTCTGTCTCTTCATTATTCTTTCTCTCTTTTTAGGGTGTACTGGTGGTTCTGTGCTCTTCCATACAGTCTGCTTATCTTTATCTATGACGAAATCCGCAAATTAATTCTGAGACGGAGGCCAGGAGGTGAGAGAATTAAACATGACTGAGTTCTATTTACTTTCTTTTCAGACATCCAATGCGGTTGCCTTCAGAACTACTGGAGTATTACCATTTGCTCACTGACAGTGAAAATGTTGTGCTGTTATTGTGACCTCACAGGTCTCCCAACTATGTTATGCTTGTCCATTTTCCCATTCTCATCTAATCAAGGAATTGAGGAAGTATAGCACTGTCCTACATTTGGCACTGTCAAAAGGAGTGCATATTAACACACAACTTGGGTCATGGTTATTATTCTGATCTTTAAAATATAGACATATGGTCTATTGTTATGTCAGCATGGATATTATGGATGGAGAGAAGTTACAGAACCTCTTGTATTTCTGGGTAGCTGACATGCTGTTTCTTCTGTCAGGCATTGATAGACAGTGATCAAAGCCCAAATTATTGTATGGAATAATTGGAAAATTATTATATGGAACCGGAGAATCTTTGACAAATACTTACAGAACCTTGCAATGCATCATATAACCAGTAGAGATGCATAAAATCTGTAAGCAGCAGGAAGTGATAGCAACAGTCTACAGCACTCAATAGACAAAACAGGTAGCTATTCTTTGCCACATTGTTGCCACAGTGTTTCAATTATGGAACTTGAATCAACCATTCATATTCATTCATATATACATATATACATACATACATGCCGAACTCTCTATAGACAGTAATCTAAACTCAGGATCAAACTGGGGACCCTGGACCTGTGAGGCAGGAACACATTGTACATATATTTACATATTCTAGTAGTGTCTGGTATAATATTATTTGCAGTATTAGTGTTTCTTTGAGGGAAAAAGGTGGAAAATATACTAGTTCCCTGTAATACACTGTTTTGAGACAAGACACAATGGTGTTTTACATCAAACACCAAGGGACACAAAATTTCAAAGTGATGTTGAGACTGGGTAAATTAAAGTAAATGATGTAATTGGACAGGTGCATATCTTCTGTTTTAAGAGCTGCCTACTTATTGTGCAAATGCAGTAAGATAACAGATGTCCTGTGTGAAAACAGACCTGTGCCAGGGGCATTGGCAAATTCACAAGGAGCTAGTTTAGGTAATGGGGAACAGAAATGGATCTGTTTGAGAATAGACAGACAACTGTCCAGTAAGGTTCACAAACAGGTCAAAGAAAATTCAAATTAGTATAAAGTATATTTATTCATATACTGTTAACAATGGAAATTCTCACAAAGCAGCTTTACAGAAATCTTGAAACAGATTAAAATTTACATCTCTAATGAACAAATCAGTGGTGAGCATGAATGTGAGAGAAAACCTCCTAAAATGATATGAGGAAGAAAACGTAAAAGAAAACCAAACTCAAAAGGGAACACCTCCTCTTCTGGGTGATAGTGGATAGAGCAATTATGAGCCATTACTCTTCCACAACTGTATAAGTCAAACAGTACTAAGAGTAAGGAACTTCAGCAAAAGAATCAAGAAAAATGATTTTTGTTTCATTAATTTTTAACTGTAAATATATAGTATTCAAGTGATTTAAACTCTTTCTAGTAAGTGCAATCAACCAAGCAAAACCATCCACAGCCATCCATCTTTATATAATCCATGTGACACCAACCATTTGAGTAGTATCAAAAATTTGCTAATTCTTACCCTTTAAAATGCACACTATTAGAACACTAAGAACATTGATTCTTAGTTTGAAGTTATTCTCATTAATAGGGAACACTTGTTATTCTAATTCTTAATATAGTATTAATATCAATCAATACTATTTATTGGTTTTATTTGTTGTTTTGTATCCTCACAATTACATGCTCTAGCTCTGAAAGAGCTTGGTAGTCTAAAACAAATGTAAGTAAAATTAAATGCTCCGTGGGTCATTTGAGTTGACAGGAATCAGCTGAGGGCAGAGGACAAGTGTGTTGTAGACCTTTTATAAGATACACATACATACATACATACATACATTCATACATACAATGAAAATAAAATGTCTATACACCACTGTGACATGTAAAAAAAAAAATTAAACTATGTCAGAACTATTCCCAGCTTCAATATGAGATTGATAAGTAACAACTAATCAATTACAGTAAAAAAAACAACCAGACAACTTTATGTGGGAAAAAATAAAAAAATAAAAACTTACACCCCTAAATGAATACTTTGCTGAAGCACCACTCATTTTTTTGGGTAAGAGTTTATCAGGGTGGCTCATCTTAAGTTGCCAATATTTTCCTATAATTTATTGCAAAGACATTCTAGATCCATCAAACTCCCCTGTGCGCAGCTTACTTCAGGCCACCCCACAGATTTTTGTGGATTCAGGTCTGGGCTCTGTCTAGGTCATTCAGTAAAATTGAGGTTCTTTTGGTTAAGCCATTTCTTTGTTGATTTGAATGTATGCCTTGGATTGCTTTTGTTTATGTGCTTTTTTGCACCAAACATACCTTTTGGAACTATGGAATTATGGTATTCCATTTTAGAATTGGTATCATCAGACACTAAAACATTTTTGCCTCATGTTTTGGGGTGATTTAGTTGAGCTTAGATGTTTTTTGTGAGAAAGGGCTTCTGTCTAGCCACACTATCCCATAACTCTGACATATGTAAGTGTAAGTATTGTTGTCAAATACAGAGAGTAATCAGTATCTGTCAGGTATTCCTGCAGCTTCTTTTATGTTGCCATAGGTATCTCAGTAGCCTTCATAGTAAGTTTTTTTCTTTTCCTTTTATAAAGAATTTTTTTTATAAAATTCTTATTTATACCTCTCCTGGTCAATACCTGTCAACAACTGAGATACGGCATATACTTTGTGAGGTCTTTGCAGACCATGGCTTCAGCAGTCAGATGAAACCAAAAAGATGCAAGTAAAATCCTACAAAAAAAGCTGATATGGATTTGGGGTTAATCAGAATAATTTAATTGATGGCAGCTATAAGATAATTATTTGTGAACATTCTATTGAATTTAATTGGTTCATCCTGAACAAGCCACATCCACAATTTTAAAAGGGAGTGTACACTTAAGCAACAAGTTTATTGAAACTTTTTTTTACTTTTCCCATTTGTCCCTAAAATGTTTCTGATTGTTTTCCACTTCATTTTTATATTTTTACCTCATAGTGAGGGTGAAAAAAGTTCATAATTTACTTACAATGTAATGCATTATACTTGAAATATATATGTGATGTATTAATATCTTAAATATTTTGTACATATGTAAATATATTTTACACACACACACACACACACACATGTTAAGGGTCATCTTGTGGAGCCATAAGGAACCATTCTAAAAGATTTTGCTGTAAATATGTAAATAACCATGAACAGTAAGTTATTTAATAATTGTTTTCCTCTCTCTTCTCTTGACAGGTTGGGTGGAAAAAGAGACCTACTATTAATGACTATAAAGTATCTATCAATATGTATTCTCCAAATGTGTTGTTACGGACTGAAAAAGGCTTTATAACTTTCCAGTAGTAAAGATGTCATAATCTTATGTCCTAATGGTTTAACTCCTTCCCTGCCTTAATGTACCTCATTTATTTTATCAGTGCATTATCAGGGTTGCATTATTAATCTGTGCTATTGATGTGAAAGTTTATCCATGTGAATTTCATATTTGGCAAACTGTTGATAGATTACTTATTTGAAATTACAGCAGGACATAAAGGTTGAATTTGTATTATTATGAATAGGCTACCTTAACTTCCTAAAACTATCAATGAAACCATAAATAATCAAATATTTTGTACAGAGTAATTTAAGACAGAAAGTCTGACAGAAAATGAGCTGTTTAAATGATTAACTACTTCAGTGACATTTTCACTCTCAGTAAATAGATTAAATACATTCTAGAATATATAAATATATCAATAGAAACTTACAAAACAACTGTTTTTGGCATTGTAACATATACAAAAATTGAACTTAAATGAAAAACTGTAGCTATTTAAATTTTTCAGAAACAAATTTGTGGATTTGTCATTGCTTTATTCATCATCAGTAACTGCTTTGTCCTGGCCGGGAATACAGATGATCCCTAGCCTTTTCTTAAAACAATGGGAGCAAGCCAGGATTGGAAGAGACACCATCCCATCATAGAGCATCACGCATGTAAACAGTCTCAGTCATTGTCAGATAAGCTTGTATAAGTCTATGAATGTAGGTCTGAAAAAAACTTTATTTTATTTATTTTGGTCTGAGAGTGAATGCAAAAACAGCATTGCATATTTATTAGCATAGTGAATTTCTTTCTAATAGTGAATATGCAAGCTGGCGTACAACAATTTCAGTAGTTATCTAGTTGTGGTCAGTTAGTGTCAATAGTTGCAAATATGTTATTAGCTTTGAGAATATTTTTAATGTACCATCATTCCACCTAATACCTTAAACCAGGGAAATCATGCTACTGTTCACTATAGGACAAGACTTGAACATCCCTGCTATTTTGGGACTGGGTGAATGGGGGCAGGGTTAGACATTGAGTGTATTCACTCGTTTAAATGTTAGTCAGTGTTGAGCATAATGTTCTATACACTAAGATCCAGCAGTAAAAATGTGTGCCAATTTGAATGAACACAATAAAAAGTACAGGTTTTGAGTGTTTGATTAAGTGTGTCCCTGTTGGTTTATTGCTCCCACCTTCAAAATACTACTCAACCATGCACATTCCATTAAAGCCAATGGACCTGGCACCACTCAAACCAATCTTCCTGATTCCTTTGGAAAATGGCCAAAGTTCCTTCTAACAAATTTCGTATAATCTTCTTCTTCTTCTTCTTCTTCTTCTTCTTCTTCTTCTTCTTCTTCTTCTTCTTCTTTCGGCTTTTCCCTTCAGGGGTTGCCACAGCGAATCATCTCTCTCCACCTATTCCTATCTTCTGCATTCTCAACACTTGCACCCACTAACTTCATATCCTCATTAATTCCACCCATATACCTCCTCTTTGGCCTTCCTCTTTGCCTCCTGCCTGGCAGCTCCATGTCCAACATTCTCCTACCAATATACTCACTCTCCCTCCTCTAACATGACCAAACCATCTTAATCTGTCCTCCCTAACTTTGTCCCCCAAACGTCCAACATGAGCTGTCCCTCTGATGTACTCATTCCTAATCCTGTCCAATCTTGTCACTCCCAAAGAGAACCTCAACATCTACAGCTCTGCTACCTCTAGCTCTGACTCCTGTCTCTTCCTCAGTGACACTGTCTTTAAACCATACAGCATGGCCGGTCTCACCACTGTCCGGTACACCTTCCCCATGATTCTCGCTGATATTTTCCTATCACACAGAACTCCCGACACCTTTCTCCACCCATTCCAACCTGCCTGCACTCGCTTCTTTACCTCTTTCCCACACTCTCCATTACTCTGGACTGTTGACCCCAAGTACTTAAACTCCTGTACCTTCTTCACCTCTTCACCCTGTAACCTTACTGTTCCACTTTCCTCCCTTTCATTCACACACATGTACTCAGTCTTACTACGACTGACTTTCATTCCTCTTCTCTCCAGCGCAAACCTCCACCTCTCCAGGTTTTCCTCCACCTGCTCCCTGCTCTCACTACAGATCACAATGTCATCTGCAAACATCATTGTCCAAGGAGACTCCTGTCTGACCTCCTCTGACAACTGGTCCATCACTATAGCAAACAGGAAGGAACTCCTCTGTCTGACCTACAGCACACCTCACCACTGTCCTGCTCCTCTCATACATGTCCTGCACCACTCTGACATACTTCTCTGCTACTCCTGACTTCCTCATACAATACCACAGCTCTTCTCTTGGCACCCTGTCATACGCTTTCTCCAAGTCTACAAACACACAGTGCAACTCCCTCTGACCATCCCTATACTTCTCCATCAAAATTCTCAGAGCAAAAATTGCATCTGTTGTGCTCTTTCTGGGCATGAAGCCATACTGCTGCTCACAAATTTCCACTACCTTCCTTAACCTAGCTTCCACTACTCTTTCCCATAGCTTCATTGTATGGCTCATCAACTTTATCCCCCTATAGTTGCTGCAACTCTGCACGTCACCCTTATTCTTAAAGATCGGCACTAACACACTTCTTCTCCATTCTTCAGGCATCTTCTCACTCTCTAAAACCCTGTTGAACAAACTAGTTAAAAATTCCACTGCTGCCTCTCCTAGATACTTCCAGACCACCACTGGGATGTCATCAGGACCAACTGCCTTTCCACTTTTCATCCTCTTCAAAGCCTTCCTGACTTCATCCTTTCTAATCTTATCTACTTTCTGTTCCACAGAGTTCACCCCTTCTACTCTTTTTTCCCTCTCATTTTCCTCATTCATCAGCTCCTCAAAGTACTCCTTCCATCTCCTCTGTACACTCTCCTCACTTCTGAGCACCCTTCCATCGCTATCCTTAATAACTCTAACTTGCTGCACATCCTTCCCATCTCGATCCCTCTGCCTACCTAACCTGTACAAGTCCTTTTCTCCCTCTCTAGTGTCTACCCTAGTGTACAACTCATCAAATGCCTTCTGCTTGGCCTTAGACACCTCCCTCTTCACTCTGCGCTGTAACTCCTTGTATTCCTGTCTATTCTCTTCAGTCCTGTCCATGTCCCACTTCTTCTTGGCTAACCTCTTCCTCTGGATATTATCCTGAACTTCCTCATTCCACCACCAAGTCTCCTTATCTTCTTTCCTCCTTCCAGATGACACACCCAGCACCTTTCTCCCTGTCTCCCTGATCATTTCTGCTGTAGTTTCCCAGTCATCTGGCAGCACTACCTGACCGCCCAGAGCCTGCCTCAACTTCTGTCTAAATTTCTCACAACACATTCCTCCTTTTTCAGCTTCCACCACTTGGTTTTCTTCTCTATCTCTATCTTTGAGCTCTTCTTCTTACAGACCATCAAAGTCATCCTACACACCACCATCCTATGCTGTCTGGCTACACTCTCTCCCACTACCACTTTACAGTCACTAATCTCTTTCAGATTGCCTCTTCTACATAGGATGTAGTCTACCTGTGTTCTCCTACCTCCACTCTTGTAAGTCACTCTATGCTCCTCCCTCTTCTGAAAATAAGTGTTAACCACAGCCATGTCCATCCTCTTAGCAAAGTCCACTACCATCTGTCCTTCTAGGTTCCTTTCCTTAACTCCAAACTTGCCCATCACCTTCTCATCACCTGTGTTCCCCTCACCAACATGTCCATTAAAATCCGCTCCTATCACCACTCTCTCACCCGTGGGAATACTCTCCATCACCTCATCTAATTCACTCCAGAATCTCTCTTTCTCCTCTAACTCACAACCTACCTGTGGGGCATAACCACTAACAACATTCAACATCACCCCTTCAATCTCTGACTTCAGACTCATCACCCTGTCTGACACTCTCTTCACCTCCAGAACATTCCTCACAAACTCCTCCTTCAGGACCACACCTACCCCATTTCTCTTACTATCCACACCATAATAAAACAGCTTGAATCCTGCTCCAATACTACGAGCCTTTCTACCCTTCCACCTGGTCTCCTGTACACACAGTATATCCACCTTCCTTCTCTCCATCATATCAGCCAGCTCTCTACCTTTCCCTGTCATAGTACCAACATTCAGAGTTCCTATTCCCAGTCCTACACTCTCACCTTTCCTCTTCTCTCTCTGTCTGTGCACTCTCCTCCCTCCTCTACTTCTTCGACCAACAGTAGCCCAATTTCCACCGGCGCCCTGTAGGTCAACGACGTCAATGGCGATCGTTGTTAACCCGGGCCTCGACCGATCCGGTATGAAATTCAGAGTACTGATGATTTTCATGGTTAAATTTGCCCTTCCTGACGCAACCCTCTCTATTTATCCGGGCTTGGGACCGGCACAGAAGTCACTGGACTGTGACCCCCATGGCTAGATTAACAAATTTTGTATAATATATCTTATAAATTCTCATTCTCTCTGTTTTTCTCATTATTGCAAGCTGCTACTAAAACTCGATTTTTGCACCATCATACATGAACTTATCGGTAGTAGTGGGCAACAAAGGAAGAAGTCATACTCCCTACTGGGATTTAGGACAATTATCTAAAGCTGGCAGGTTTGCTAGATACTTTCATGGTTTCTATCATAAGATATCAGCCCTCATGAATATCATTGATGTTGGCATCACTGTAGCACAAACGGCATATGGAGAGGGGACTTCTAATGGACTGAAAAACAGAAGCCACTACAACATACAATCATTTATTATGGGACACAACCAGCCACCTAAGAGGGCTTGTGACCTCCTCCTTGTGGTTAATATCCCTTATAGATCCCCCTTATGAAACTTTAGATAATGTTGACTTGAAATGGCTAGGCAGAACTAGCTATGACAGCATAACTGAAAGGGAGAGCCAGAAGGTCACAGACATGAAGGCTTCCCGCAACATGAAGTGTCCAACCACTTCACAGTCAGCAAACCTGAGTGACTTGCGAGGGTAGTAAGGCAACAGCATCCAAATATCCCAGTACACCAAACACTCTATGCCCAAGAACCTTCCAGATCTGCTCCTTTACCTAAGAAAAACTATACATTGAAGGCTTGACTAAACAAATGTGTCTTCAGCCTAGAATTAACCATAGACTGTGTCTGAATCCCGAACACTAATTGGAAGGCTATTCCATAACTGTGGGGCTTTGTAAGAAAAAGCTCTGCTCACTGCTGTAGCCTTTGCTACTTGAGGTACTACCAAATTACCTGCACCCTTTGATCAGAGTAGGCGTGGCGGATCATAAATAACCAAAAGATCGCTCAGGTACTGTGGTGCGAGACCATTTAGTACTTTAGAGGTAAGTAACAGTATTTTACTGTTCAATCAATCAATGCGGAATTTGACTGGGAGTCAATGTAGTGTGGCTAAGATAGTAGTGATGTCTTCATATCTTCTGGTTCTAGTTAGGACTCTAGCTGCTGCGTTCTGGCCTAACTGGAGCTTGTTTATGCTCCTACTGGAACATCCAGACAGTAAGGCATTACAGTAATCCAACCTAGAGGTTGCAACAAAAGCATGAACTAATTTTTCTGCATCATGAAGTGACATCATATTTCTTATCTTAGCAAATATTTCTAAGATGAAAGAAGGCTACCCTAGTGATATTATCTACATGAGCTTCAAACGAAAGACAAGAGTCAATAATCACACCAAGATCTTTTACTGCTGGACAGGATGAAACAGAAAGACCATCCACAGTTATTCTGTAATCAGAAAGCTTACTTCTAGCTGCATGTGGTCCTAGTACAAGCACTTCTGTCTTGTCAGAGTTAAGCAGGAGAAAGTTAGTAAGCATTCACTGTCTAATGTCCTTTACACATTCTTCAATCTAAATAAGCTGGTGTATCTCATCTGACTTAGCTGAAACATATAGCCGTGTGTCATGCGTATAACAGTGGAAGCTAATACCATGTTTACAAACAATTGCACCAAGGGGTAGCATATATAAGGAGAAAAGAATAACTGAACATAACCTTAGTATGCATAGAGTAGTCACCATTTAGATTTACAAACTGATAAAGATCAGTCAAATAAGACCTGAGCCAGGAGAGTGCTGTTCCTTTAACACCAACAACATGTTCTAGCCTATCAAGTAGAATAGTGTGGTCAGTGGTGTCAAAAGCTGCACTTAGATCGAGTAACACCAGTATGGAAATACAACCCTGATCAGAAACCAGTAACAGGTCATTTACCACTTTAACCAGTGCTTTCTCTGTGATATGATGAGCCCTAAATCCTGACTGATACATTTCATAAATGTTATTCCTATGTAGGTATGAACATAACTGCTGTGCTACAGCCTTTTCTAGGATCTTGGAGATAAAGGGCAGGTTTGATATTGGCCTATAGTTGGACAGCTGACAGGGGTCAAGGTCCGGTTTTTTAATCAGGCGTTTGATAACTGCTAGCTTAAATGACTTAGGCACATAGCCAGTGCTAAGGAAAGAATATATAATTTTTAGAAGGGGTTCGGTAGCTACTGGTAATATCTGTTTAAGGAAAGATGTGGGTAAAGGATCTAGAATGCAGGTTGAAAGTTTTGAAGATGAAATTAGGGAAACTAGATCAGGCTCTTGAAGGGGAGTAAAGCATGATAAGCTCTGATCAGAAATAGTTAAATTATGTAAGGGTTATCTATCGAATAATTTGGTTTTAAATGAATAAAAAAAATTTTAATTTCTGAATTTTTTGCATGATATTATCAATCTTTCCATGGAAAAAATTCATGAAGTCATTGCTGCTGCATAAATAAGGTGTGCACTTTTCTACAGTGGTTTTACTCCTAGTTAGTTTTGCTACAGTACTAAATAAAAATTTAGGATTGTTTTTGTTATCTTTGATTAGGAGAGGTACTCTGATCTAGCAGTACTAAGAGAATTTTTGTAGCTCAGAAGGCTTTCCTTCCACGCTAACTGAAATATTGCCAATTTAGTTTGACGCCATTTAAGTTCTAGTTTCCTAGCTGTTTTAAAGCTTTGTTAAATTGTTTTAAAGCTCGTGTGTGGTCATTGTACCAAGGTGCAAGTTCTCTTTAATTATTTTCCTTTTAAGTGGAGCTACATTATCTAGCGTGTTGCGAAACACCGACTCCAGGTAATCAGTCACCTGATCAAGTTCTGTGGGGTCAGACGGTGAACCAATCATGTGTGGTAATTCTGGGAGACTATTGGTAAATAGTCTATTGGAAACTATTTCTCTCTGCAGTAGCAGACGTAAATGTAGCTTAATACGGAGATGTGGCAAATTGTGCATCTCATGTCTAAGACGCATTTTAAATGAAACAAGATAGTGATCTGATATAGCTTCCGAGTGTGGAAGAGTGACTATGTTTTCTATATTTAAGACGAATGTTAGAATAAGATCCAGAGTGTGACCTCCATTATGAGTGGGTCCTATTACATTTTGACTAACACCTCCTGAATCTAAGATGGATACAACTGCTGTTCTTAGAGGGCCTTCTGACTTATCAAAATGAATGTTGAAATGTCTTACAATTAATGCTCTGTCTAAAGAAACAATAAGGTTTGAAATGAAATCTGCAAATTCACTAAGGAACTGAGAATATGGCCCTGGAGGTATGTAAATAACAATTAATGGAATCGACTCTGTGAACTTATTTTTTGTGGCTACATAAGTTACGTTAATATAAAGAACTTCAAATGTGTTAAATTGATGTCCGGGTTTTTGTGTTGCGTCTAGCTTATCATCATGAATAACTGCTACACCTCCTCCCCTGTGAAGCGGAGAGGAGTGATGATTCCATTGGCAAGCCTTTGTGCTAGCTTTGGCTTTGCAACTATGCCTTCAAGTCGTCACCCATTCGCCCCCCTTGAGGGCTCTAATGCAGGAGCTGGGGGGGTACTAACTTGTTAGACATGTGAAGCGGAGAGGAGTGATGATTCCATTGGCAAGCCTTTGTGCTAGCTTTGGCTTTGCAACTATGCCTTCAAGTCGTCACCCATTCGCCCCCCTTGAGGGCTCTAATGCAGGAGCTGGGGGGGTACTAACTCTGCCTAAGGCATCCAGACTTCCCTCTACAAACACTACATTCTCTCACTCAAACCCTCTCTAGCATCTGGATGTGCACATCTAGAAGCTAAAATCTTCTCTGTCAGAGAGCTAACTAAAATGCACTTATCATCAGTAAAATTAACACTAAGGACGGGAGAAGAATTACTAAACATCCTATAGCTCACACACTGTACAAGCTGAATGTTTGCCATACTTAATGATTATGTACCTTTGAGTGAATACGAGCTGGATATTGAAAAGATCTTAAGTGGATTTTTCTCCGTTTGTTGTCTGAAGACAGAAAACAAAAAGCATGTCTGAAAAAAATCTCTCAATTAAATAAAGCTTGCACATGCAGAGGCACCACATGTTGAGCTTGCCTCCTCACAGCTATATAATTTTATGATATTATTTTAAGACACAATTTAGTTATAGATATAATAATTTGTCTTTCTCTGTACACTGCAGCCAATACAGTGTTTTCTCTTGTATTGTCCTTCAGACGGTATTTCCATGTGTGACCCTTTCTTCTTTATACCACAGTTTGCTTGTTATATGATAACATGCTACACCATTACATTTTGGCCCTCTACTTTGATTTAGTGGCATTTTATTCCTGATACTGAAGAGCTCACTTTTTTTTATTGCTTCCATTCAGCTGTTTCCATAGAGATGCCACTGCTGTAATGCTTGGTCTTTTTCTGTCAACAGTTTTTTTTAGAGGACTCATCTGACTCTTTCCCTAAATGTATTTTTCAACTTCTCACTAAAATGGCATGTTGAAAAAACTTTATTTTATATGTATTATTAAGCTTTCAGTTTTTGACTAGTTCTGCTCATGGAATCTGAATCTTTCATCTATTGCTTAAAAAGATGTTGGCTTAGTTTTTGCAGAATGTTGATGGTTCACTATAAATTTTTTGGTTGTCTTTTTTTCAGGGCAAACTGACGGTGTATGTTTCATCCCTTAAGCTAGGCAATGTGCCAACCTTTCTATCCCCCCCCCCCCCCCATTATATTAGTTCCACTTGTTCCACATGTCAGCTTTTTCAAATTCACATTTATTTTTATGTGGCTTTATTTCACAACAATTTTTTTTCAGATTTCCTAAAGTTATTTTTTAAAAATCTTTGTCTCTTCTGTCCAATAGCAGACAACATAATGAAAGAAAGGAGGTTTAGAGGTGAAGCTATATGCACATTTAAAAATACTTTAAGGATTTCCTGTAATTATTTATTTATTTATAATCTTTTGTGTGCAGCAGATCCATGTCAGTATGTGGACGTGCTTCTGTGTTTGTATTCCTGCTTTCTCATGCTGTAATTAGGACACTTACTTGGCAATCATGCCTGAGCATTCTGAGATTCAGCCCCACCTATTTGACGCCATACATTAGCCCCTATTAGAATCCGTGTCTGAGAATTAGATTGCAGTAGGCTCCTATAGTACCACACATATTTTATTGAAGACCTAGACATTATAAAATAAATGTCCTATATATGAATTTATGGTTGCACTTCTAGCAAATATACATATTTTCATCCCACAGACAATGCAACATTTTCCAGGCTACTGGGAGATTATATACAGATCGGCGTGATTCCCCAGCGCTACTTGAAATCTGCGTTTTTCAGCCCCACCCCTACATCCGTTTACGTCACTTCCTTACATCGGAAAACATGGCGTTACTTCTAAGGTCAGTGCTTATTGACTTCTTGCTAAACGTTTGGCATTGTCTAGACAAGCAAGTTGTAAACACACAACAATGCTGTCATAATATTTGTGTTATAATTATTAGCGAGACTTTAGGCGCTTTGTGGTGTTCGCTCGCGTTATCTATGAACTAGCAACATACATAATGTTTTATTAGTGTTAATCATGTGCGAATTATTACTATAGTATGTTCTGTTGCGTGTTTAACTTAATGATACATTACTAGCTGGCAAGTTTGTGTGAAAGGAGTGTATTTCAATGATGTCATCTGCTGACAAGCTTATTTACACCTGCTGACAGGCTTATTTAGATACTTTAACTCTTCCTCAAAGAAGTTTAAAGATTCATTTGTTCCCCTTTTGGTTTCTTGAAAAAATCACGAACTGTTTTCTTTAAAGATATAAAAGATTGAACTGTTTGACATTTGGCTTATCAAGCTTTTTGATAATTCATAATTACACATTTTTACAACTTTATTCTCTCCTTTGTACCCTTAGTGCACAATCACTAACCTATTCCTAGGTCCCAAATAAGGATATTGGTTAGGAAAATGTCATGTCAATGACAAATCATTAAAGGCAATGTAGAATAGAATAAGGATTAAAAAATTAAAAATGGGAAATAAAGTTTGGAGTGTTTGTTAGCAACAAACCTGTCAAAGAGTTATCTTCTGGTTGAGAGATAAATAGCTCAGTCTGTGGTACAAATGGTACCTAAGCCCATATTTTCAATAAAAATAGAGCTTACACATTCAAAGTTAAAGGCACAAACAATCAGGTTTGTATCAAAAATACAATCCATCTAAATATGTACATGTGAATTTATCTTTAATTTTAAAAATGTATTCATTTTTCTTTAATTTTGCCCCCTTCATACTGGAATGGTGGTCTGATTGAGTACCTTACTTGTTCATGATTTACAGTAGCTCTTAGTAATAGTCTGTCTGACTTTAATTTAATCACTGATTTTGTTGTATCTTTTACTTTTTTATTTTAGGGTGGTGGCCCGGCAGGCTCTGTGTTCATCACGAGCACAACTTTGTAGGCAGTAAGTATATTTTGAGTGTGAGAGTAAGTGGGTGTGTGTGAGCGTGTCCTAGTTGGCCCTATGTCTTGTATCTTTAAAGCTTAGAAAGAGATTAAATGTTCCACTAAATGTTTTATAATAGTCTTTTGAATCATTTAAATGACCAAGGAATTTGTGAAGGGTCACATCAATATAGATTGTTTGTTCTAATGTATTTGAACAGTGCTGTTCCCATGGGAACCTCAGCAAAAGAGGAGATGGACAAATTTTGGGACAAAAACTCTCGACTCAACAGACCTCTTTCTCCTCATATAAGCATTTATAGGTAAGGTGTATGCATCAAGGCCATAGGTCTGAATATTTATATTCTCTGTATGTGGCTGAAATAGGCCTAGTCTAGTATCAACACCAGGTTTAGTACACCAGGCCAATTTGAACTTGAAAGCATAGCCTGAAAAAAAATTTAGTAACATTTTGTGGGACACATGCATCTTAATTTTTTATTGTATGCATCTGTCAACAAATAATAAAAAAAATCTTACATTTTATATCATACTAAAACTGTGTGGGTGTGTCAGATCACAGAATTATTGCCATAAGCTTCTCAACAAAGCTTGTCCAGAGTGGTGAAAAATGTGAGTGGGACTGACTGAGCAGAACATTTCTGCAATGCATATTTCTTTCTGTTTAGATTTCTGTTCCCTTGAATACTAAAGTTGCTGCTTCCCACTTCCCACAAAAATTACAGTAATTTGTATAGGATGGATTACATCTATGGTGACTCTTGGAGATCTTGTTAGAGGACCTGTATAAACCTCTGTCTTATGTGGTCCAGTCACAAGTGGTCAGAGGAGATCTATAGCGCACACCTGATTTAAAAAAAACAAAAAAAAAAAAAAAAATTTCCACTAGACCATTTATGTTTGCTGTTCATCAGGAGGAAGCAAATCTGTCAGAAAATGTAATGTAAAATTGCTTGTAATAATTACTAGCATACTTTAGTGTTTCATAATGCAGCAGTAATAATGTGAATTCATTAGTTATTTTATCAAGGTGCTTAAATCGTCAAGACATTTTATATTAATTTGAATAGATCAGTTCACTGACACACACAGCCTAAATTTATATCACAGAAGACATTCTGAGAACAGCAAAAAGTATGCATACGAGAGGAGACTGCATGTGGGTGTCATGCACAGTATAGGGGATTAATTAATATAATATTGCCTATTCAAAAAAACACTCCCAAGCTGCATAAATCTAGAACTTAATATATTTTTGTTTTGATGTGCGTTATTCTTTCACATAGCATTGTCTGTATATGCCAACTTGTTGTCTAAAATGTCATCTGTTTGAAGGTTTTTGCATACTATCGAGTCAGACTCCTTACCATGCCAACAAGATGGTTTAAGTTAACTCTGTTAGTGTCCTATAATGGCATCTTGCAATATTTCAAGAATAAGACCATATAGTGCTATGACAAAATGGTACCTATCAGAGCAATGTTGTGTTAAAATAGGGGGCATTGAGGATTTGGTCTGCATTTATTTCAAAGAAAGAACTACTTGAGCTTGGAGGAGAAAGTTTCTGTTTTGTTGGAGAAATCACAGTGGTTGCCTTCAAGGCTGTCAATGGTTAAAACTGTGGCATAATTGCTGTAACTCTATTGTGCTCAGCACAGCAATTGAGCCCCAAATGCGTTATGCAATGTGGAATTAGCATTAGATGCAAGTTTATCATACAAATCCACATGCAATAATGCATTGGGAGCTTGATGTTGAGTGCAATTGAGTTATGGGATAGTTTTAATTATTACTGTCTCCTGTGAAACTACATTACCCTCATTGAATGACACACAGATGTAATCATCAGTGGTCCTGAAGTTAACCACTGTCCGGGATTTCTCCTTCAACAGCAGTGACAGTATCTTCACCCAACCTTCACTACCAACCTTCATTTAAACACAAATTATGCTGAATGATAAGATATACCATTTTGTCATAGTGTTTTGATTGTCAAAATATTCTATATTTTTTGTTGTAACATAAGATATTACTGCTAATTTCTCAATATATGATAATTTTACATGAAGTGTTTTATTATTCTCTTTATATTACAACTTTATTCTTAAAGTCTTAGGGCTAGCAGACATTTTTAATGATTAAAGGGGCCCCTGGCTATAAAAAGTTTTAGAACATCTTGACCCCAATAATGTAATCTGCCCATCTTAATTCCACCTCCTCCTAACTTTTGACAGCCAGTATGGTATTCATAAAATGCTGGTGGTTAAATTCTTAAAAAGAAAGAATTTCTGACATTTAATTTTCAGCTTTCCATCCATGACAAATAAAGCAATTACAGTCCTGTTAATCTTTTTGTCATATGAATTGTGTGTGGAAGAGATTTTGTCGTTATGGTAACTACATGGTGTTACTATGGTAACTGTGCCTTGCAGGTGGTCAGTCCCCATGATGATGTCAATCACTCACAGAGGAACAGGCATAGGACTCAGTGCAGGTAAAAAAAACACACACACAAAGTGTCCTCTATTCAGTAAGATAGGAGATATTTAATTTTACTTGTCATGCTAATGAAATAAAATTCCATCAAATATGTCCTGGCTTTGTTTAGCCAAAATGTGTAATCTTCTGCTTACTTTGATGAATGATATTGTTTGGCATACTTCAGATGTGGGAATTACATGTTCACTAAACATTCAGCTGGTTTTAAATTGACAGTTAAACCAGTCATTGATGGCACTGCCCATGCAGATTTCCAGCCATCTGACATTCTAGCCATCTGGCTAGAATAAAAATGTATCTTATTCATTGGTTTTAATTAAAAATCCAAAGATAGTATCCTATAAATATTTCTCTGGATTTGTTGGACAACCCAACCAATTAACTCTAAGAAGGGGACTATTACTTATGGAAGTCTTAAGAGGCCATGCATTATTATATTTTTTCTTTCTTTATATTGAATTCACGAGAAAATCATGTTGTGATCACGAGAAAACAAGAAAGAAACATATAAAAATGCATGGCCTTGTAGAACTTCCATTGTTAGTGCTTACAGTGTTAGCGGTATTATTTCTGTGTAAATAAGAGGATGTCACATTTCCTATTTTGCTCAGGTATTTCTGCTTTTGCGGCTGCTGCACTAGTGTTGCCGGGCAGTTTTCCTTACTACCTGGACATGGTCCACTCGTTCTCCATGGGTCCAGCTCTCATCACCTTAGCCAAATTCACCTTGTCTTTCCCAGTGGCCTACCACACTTACAATGGCATTCGCCACCTGGTAAACACATACACATTACAAAAAACCCTACTACAGCAGCTGCTTATTTGCTGTGCATATAAATACATATAATATTGCTGCACATAGAAATGTTTTTGGAATTTTATTATCTATCTTAGCTAACACTGGGCACATGTATTCTAGTTTCTAACAATGTTTTTATTTATTTTTTTTAATAATGTTTATTATTTTAATTTTTTATAAAGTGGAAAAAGCAACAGTTTTTGCCTCAACTTGATAACCTTCACTGGCAAAGCTCTTAATGAAATGAAAGTATGCAAAGTGGATCAAGATCCACGTGTCTTAAGAAAAAAAAATTCTACAGGTGTGCAATTCTAATTGCATGATTTCACATTCTTATTTGTATGTTGATAAGAGTGTGTGTTGCACCATATTCACTTCAGCAAGTGTAGCAAAAATGTATATTGTTCATTGCAAATTGTTACCTGCTCTGCTAGTTATGGAAGTGTCTCTATACACTAACAATGACTAATATCTTCACATAGACAAACTGTGCTTGAGGATACATTTACATTTATATTATCCTAATTTTTTGCTTCCAGATGTGGGATGTCGGGAAGGGCTTTAAGATCCCTGAAGTCTACCGTTCTGGCTACATTGTCATTGCTCTGTCCATTTTCACCTCGGTCGCCTTGACTGCACTCTGAACCTGATTTAGTAAAAGAAGAAAAAGCGGAGTGTGAATTTGTCGTGTAGCAGAAACAGAAGAAGAATAAGATGTTTTAGTTTGACTCATTAATAAAGTAGATTAAGAAATGTATATGCATGATGTGTTGTATGCTTCTATTTAGACCTCAAGAATGCATTGTTCATTTTTCGTCAGTATGACCAAGTTATTGCTAGCCATATTCTAAAACTTTCATTTTGGCAATTCCTTTGGCTATTTAAGCAACAGAATCGCATATATAATGGTTATTTAATTTAAGGCTTTGCCAATTTTCTTCCAATAAATTATCCTCTGTAATCAAACACTGTTGTTTTCTAGGATGTAATTAATGTTCTGGATGGCATGGCCAGAACCCAAGGAAGTACTGTATACATTATAACCAGAGTGTAAATATACACAGCCTGGACCAAAAAAGTCACACACAAATATTTTGTTGGACCATCTTTTGCTTTGATGGTGGCACGCATTCATAATGGCATCATTTCAATAAGCTTATGCGATGTCACAACCTTTTATTTTCATCCAAAGTTGCATTAATTTCTCCCCAAAATCTTGTATTGATGATCGGAGAGTCAGACATGAAATCTTCACCACATTCCCATCCCTCAGAGTAGATTTTAATAACGTGTTGGACAGTTCATAACCCAGTTTTAGTAGTTTCAGCAATCTGCTTAGTTGTTTTCTTTGCTTGATGCAGGCCAATAATTTTATCCTTCTGAAACAGTAGTATCTTTTTCACAACAACAACCAGGTCTTTGGACAAGGAGACAGTGGCAGAACGAGAAGCTACACACTACGTTAGTGAGGGTTATATAACTTGCTGCCAGCTTACTGCAGGAGTTATCCAGTGGAAGGCAGTGCCTATTTGCTTAGTTAAAAGCAGGTTTTTTGGCAGTGTATGTAAAGATTTGTGTTTCAAATTTATCATTAATTTCTCATTCTTTTGTTGTTATTAATAATAATAATCTTCATTATTGTATTACATTCTAAGAATCAAGCTTAGATCCATACATGATTGCATTTGTGAACACACATGATAACCATAAATTTAATGCAGTTATATAATCGGTAAAACATGAATGGGCAAAAATGATTTTATGCCATTTTTGTTTTTGTTACAGTGTATGAAAATGGAACCAATGATTCATTCTTATAGCCCCATTCTTTATTTCCTCTAACGTTCTAGGAACATTTGAGAAAATAAACCCCGCGTCTAAACGCGTAACGGGGGTTTGCAATAACCCGAGGCACTGACCAAATAGTGTGGAAATCATTCTGACTACCGGTGGAAAAAAAAACCCGGATGCGTCTATCGACTATAGTCCTCTATTGCGCCTTCTGAATTGGTGTTCCAGCGCGCCCTAGCGTCGAATACTGGAATTACACACCGGATACTATACAATGGTCCTGATGATGGTGAAAACAGAGGATGCGCAGGATGATGCAGAACTTGAGCTCGCTCAACGGCCGAACATACGGTTCAGTCTCTGTGGCGCAATGGAATAGCGCGCTGGACTTCTAATCCAGAGGCTCCGGGTTCGAGTCCCGGCAGAGATGTGTTCCGTTAAACACCCCACGGTGTGGGTCCCTTTTACGATACTGAAAGGGAAAATAAAAGATATTGTTCGACGTAAGCCATACTTGAATCGTTAAATTGGTTGAAGGTGATGTTTTGTTCGGAAAAAAAAAAACGCAACTGGAAGTGATTGGGGATTCTCCTTTTCCTTTTTGTGTATATATATATATATATATATATATATATATATATATATATATATTGTGTGTGTGTGTGTGTGTGTGTGTGTGTGTGTGTGTGTGTGTGTGTGTGTGTGTGTACTTTATGTAGTCTCATATAATTCTGTACCTACCAAAAGTGGTCCAAAGCTCGTTGATGCAGGTGTCTAGCACATCTGGTCCAACCCCACAGATATGAACTACTGTAGCACAAATTGCTGGGAAGTTAATACTAGCTAAGGTGTGCATCACAGCAAGTAGAGGCAGTGTGATGCTCTGGGCAATGTTCTACTGGGAAATCTTGGGTCCTAGTATTCATGTGGATGTTACTTTGACATGTACCACACACACACACACACACACACACACACACACAATGTAGGAACACTCGGCCATTTTCTCTCTCTCTCTCTCTCTCTCTCTCTCTCTCTCTCTCTCTCTCTCTCTCTCTCTCTCTCTCTCTCTCTCAGGAAGAAGCAACTTGTCTACTTCAGAAAGAATCTCCTTTCCATTTTGCTTCCAATTTGCTCCAGCAATAATGTACTTGTCTCAGGCCTTGCCAGTGGAGGCTGTCTGAAGGGAAGAGAATTGGCCTGAATTGCATGCAGAGAGGACAGTGATAGAGGGAAAGGCAGAAAGAAGGGCTGTCAGAGAGATGGAGAGAGACATCAGTGTCCTATTGATTTTCACGAGTGTGCACTGATTGGCTCTTGCACAGTGATGAAGAGGCTCCTTTACAGTTGAACTATTTATTAAGCACTCCAATTCAAAAGATACATTGACAAGTTACACTCTATTTTTAAGAATAGATAAACAGAAGTATGCATAGTTTAACATAGAAGTCTGGAATTTTATTATTTAAAAAAAAAAGTATTTTCAAGACCTGGGAACTGCATACAGTAACTGCATTTGCACATGGCCCAAAATTGGAACATCTCTGAAGAGCTCTTTTAAAATAAAAAATGGTAAGCTTGTGGCGTAGTTATAATGCTGTCTGGCTACTTATGGTTATTGGACTGGATAGAATGTAATGTATTGGAAAGTAAACTGCACTTTGGACAGTTGCCTTCACAGAATGAGTCAGAATGCTTTTAGAAAGAGCAAGAATAGCACAAAGTTCTGGAAAATACAGCCAGCCTAAATAAGAACATAAAGGTGTGTTCATTTATTTGTGACTTTTTTGAACTTGTTTATGCATAGGTTTCATTTTTTTTAAATTGTACATCATTGTGCATATGCCGAATGGAAAATAAAATCTTAATAATTCCTCATTCATGTATTCATTAAAGCACTAATTATTTTTGTTTTGCCCATTCAATAAGGTGTAAAATCACAACGGCCTCTCATTCTCTCACATACTCAGAGTGCCCTCGGGAGAGAAAGAAAGGACGAGCGTGATAGCAGTGTTGTGTCTATCTAATGCAATTATGCGTGACCTTAGACTCACTAGAATCCTTTAAACGGATAACGGATAGCTGGGCCGCTTCTCTTTCTTCTCTTCTCACTTCATCAGCGCCTGGCTCTCTTTATTGTCTGTTAAAAATTAGTCACACACACACACACCTGCCCAGGCGCGTGGACCGCCCTTGCTCTGCGGAGAATGTCGTCAATTCTACTATAATGCAATCAAACGATAGACAGACAGACAGACAGACAGACAGACAGACAGACAGACAGATAGATAGATAGATAGATAGATAGATAGATAGATAGATAGATAGATAGATAGATAGATAGACAGACAGATAGACAGACAGACAGACAGACAGACAGATAGATAGATAGATAGACAGATAGATAGATAGATAAATTACAGTGTTATGAATTAAAAATGTACTAGTTATAGTATTTCTAATAATTAATAATATCTTAAGTCCAATATTGAAATTATTAGCCTAATGGAAATAAAGACCTGAAGCAGAACTGAATGGCCTGTAGCACCCAAATACTGAATGACGTAACCGCCCCTTTCTACGAATCAAGGAACGTCGGATGCTCACAGTGGCTTCGAGGAGCGAGCTGCATGATCGCGTATTTTCCTGATAACGGAGAATAGTGAGCGACATCCGTGAACGCGCTTAGATGATAACGCTGTACTTCTCCTTGAGTGGAAGCATGTTTACCGCTTGTAACAATATGATACACTTTGTGACTCTGGCGAGAAGAATAAGTCGCGTTATCAGTCTTTCTATATCTAATCTCAATATATAATTGCAAAAAAAGGTGTAACGGGACTGAAAGGTGGATCTGTGTCGTGGTTGTTGGTGCATGTTTACAGCATCACGCACACCTATCTTCCTCTCTAGCCGGCGTCTATATTTAACCCCGCGCCTCACAGCGCGTAATCCGCGTGCAAAACTAATCCTAATCCTCTCGCGGCCATTTACTCCCTCCTTCCTCCACACCTCTCTTTCTGATCCCTCGCGTCTCCCGGGCCACTAATCCAGGGGCGTGGCCACATGGGTGGCACAAGGAGACATTAGCAGTTTCCACTGCTGAAATGGATAAACTTTGCCAACAAAGCTCTGACCTCAGAAAAGATCTTTGGAGAAGTCTGCTCCTTTTATGTAATTCATGCAGACATAATGAATTAACGTGTAGTTAGCTCGTGTTACATATTGCTCTAAAGTGTTAGGATCTACAAAGCAACTACGAAGCCAGTACATTAACTTTATAATTGTCGCCATACTTTAGGCACAAATAAGATATTCCCCAAATGCAACTTTGCACTATGTATTCATTATACAGCAAGACAATTTTTTTTAATTGTTTGTTTTTGCCTTTTGTGGTCAAAGCCCTGGGTTTTGTCTGTGAAGACTGCATTTGTTGTCAAAAAGAAGACCAAGGAGCTGTTATTGGGAGAAATGTAAGCCATTTTGAAGCTAAAAGAGTGGACCTCAATCAGTGCCACTGGGCATAGCCAACATAACAATTTGGAATGTCAGAGAGTGACATCACTAACAATCTCCACAGGTCCGAGGTGAAATAATTATAGTCCACCATATCGAAGAAGACATCAAGAGCAGAAACAAAGAAGCCATACCACAAGTCACATGCGCACCACTCATCAACAGCAAGAATCAGAAAGCCAGACTTGTATTTGCAAAGAAATACAGAGATTAGCCAAAAAAGTTCTGAAACCAAAATGAACCCTCTACGAATGTGGTGGAAAGGCCAAACAGTGGAGAAAGAAAGAATCGGCTCATGATCCAAAACATACATAGTCATTGGTCAATTTTGGTGGAAGTCATCGCTTGGGCTTGCATGGCTGCTTCTGGAACAGGCTGACTAATCTTTACTGGTGGTTATGATAACTCATGATGGTAGCAGCAGAATGAATTAAGAAGGCTACAGAAACATTCTATCATGACAATTTACAGAGAAATACTATTGGGAGGAATTCATCATGCAGCAAGATAATGACCTAAAACACACTGCAAACACAACAAAGGACTTAATAGATTAAGGTTTTAGGCTGGCCAAGTCCATCACCAGACTCGAACCCATTTTAGCATGCATTTCACCTTCTGAAAAAGCCTGGCAAAGCATCACAAAAGAAGAATACAAGAGTTTGGTGAGTCAGTATGTCTTCCGTGTATAGTAAGAAAAAATAAAAATAAAAAATTGACCTTGCTGTTCTAATACCTATGGAGCAGATTTTATAATTAGGTGGTGACACCCCTCAGTGTGCGCTTCCTCCGCCTTTGACTCTCCATGTGTTTTAACCTAGACATTCCACTGCTCTAATCATGGAAAGACACACACACACTGCTTTCTATCTATCTATCTATCTATCTATCTATCTATCTATCTATCTATCTATCTATCTATCTATCTATCTATCTATCTATCTATCTACCTACCTACCTACCTACCTACCTACCTACCTACCTACCTACCAGGCAGTGTGCTTTGGCTCCGTTATCCGAATGGTACGGGCCAAATCGTATTAAAATCCCCTCCCCCTCCCCCTCCACCTCGCGCCATACCCCTCCCCTCCCGAGCTCCCTCCCAGTTTCTGTCTTCTTTCAGTCGGACCGTTTTGCTGCAGTCAACGTTAGCCATTGGAGACGGCAAAAAAGGCAAGAAAAACAACAAAAAAGAAAGGAAACCGATAAGGAAGCGTGAGCCGGACCTTAACGTGAGCATCATCAGTGTGTAGAGATCCAGCACGCAGCAAACGCGGGCTTCACTGGCACAGCAGCTGGGTGCGTATAGAAGCTGTTCCATTTTTCTGAACATACACATACGCGCCCACAGCCTCACGCACATATTAGAGATGTAAGATGGATAGATTTATTATTTACTCTTATTATCAGCGGCGTCCTTGTGTTCAAATAATCATCAGTGAATCGCATTAAACACGCACGCGCGCGCTCTGGTGTTGTGGAATGCGCGTACATCTTCGTACATAGCAGAAACACCTTACTCGTGATTATGAAGTACGACGATGGCTGTGTTGATAGGTAAGTCTGCTTATGGTTACAGTTCTTGGGCTGGTCGCCGCTACCCTTCTCTGCTCTCACTTTCCTCCCTCCCCTCCCTTCCCTTCCGTTCCGTTCCCTTCCCTTCCCTCCCCTCATTTCCCTTCGTGAGCTACCATCCGTCTTCCGCCTCTCTTTCTGCATTGGGTGAGCTCGCGCTGTGCACACCTGCTTCTGTTTTCCGGGAGTCGGTGGGGCGCTCCCGGCAGCCCACCGTCAGTACCGAGGGGTTGCTACTCAGCGTGTGCGAGTATGGGAGAGAGGGTGGGTCTGTTTAGCTTTTCAGGCGACATGTAGCCTATTGGAGCTTCGCTGCTCGTGTACTGACTTATGTTCCTAGAAAGAAAGCAAGTCTCTCCATCCCATCTTGTGTGCAAGCTCCTAACGCATATAACGGAATAACAACAATAAACACCTGTCCCCCGGGCAACGCTGCTGAAACCGCGACAATGTAGACAGCTACGCTGAGAAGTAATTGAGGAAACGCTATTGCGTGGCCCTAGTGCGTGTGTGCGCACGCACGAGTGCATTATGGCCCCTGTGTCTTGAGCTCCGTGAGCCTCTGTGAGCTGACTACAATATTGCGTGCGCGTGCCCAGTCTCTCTCTCTCTCCCTGTGTGTGTGTGTGCGCGTGTGTGACGGTACTCTCTGTCTTATGAGGCTGCGCGGGCTGGATGGAGAGTGGCGACAGGTTCATCTTGGTTTAAAAGAGTGAATGCAGTCTTGTTTCCCGCTTGTTGTGGAATTTCAGCACCAGCAAAACGTCTTTTTTATTATTCGACAAATCTGTCATCATTTGCCCTTTGATTCACATTGTCGTTTTTCTTAGATAACGAAGGCAGGAGCAGTGCAAGCAATAACAGAATTGCGACAACTTGAAACAATAGCAGACAATAGGGGGCTCTGAATAATTGCTGATCCTATCAATTCTATCAGTGAGAGGAAAAAATGTAATTAAAATAGCAAGAATCAAGTTTATAAAATTCATTTATGCATTGATCAAAATCTAATGAGAAATATGTTTGGTGAACATTAAATCAAACCATATACCTTATTACCCACAAAATGAACACATTGAATACTGGGGATTGAAGTGTGTATAAGGAATTTAAAAAAGATCAGTATTTTAAGTATTACGATCAATAATTTTGGTCAATACAAGTCAATACAAATTTAGGTAGTCAGCCATATTTGCAAGTATTGACTAAAGTTGAAGCAACATTAAAACCTGTCAAATATTGTATAGGTCCCTCTGGCACCTCTGAAAAACTCTGACCCATAGTGGAGTCTACAAAACCTCTGAAAGTGAGCTGTGGTATCTGGCACCAAGACATTAGCAGGCATCCTTTTATTGCCCTTTTAGGTGTCGCTTTCCTGGGGATGAGATGGCACCAGGATGTACTCTGGGAAGAAGGCAAGCTAGAGGATGCAGTGTAATGATCTGGGCAATGTTCTGCCAGGAAACCTTACGTACTACCTACCTAAACATTGTTAAGAACCAAGTATAACCCTTCATGGCAGAGGAATTCCCTAATGACAGTGGCATCATTTAGCAAGATAATGCACCAGGCCACACTACAAAATTGTCTGATTCATGGAGGCCTCACCACCTTAAAGGATCTGCCAGATACCTTTAAGGATCTGTTCACCTCCAGTAGTCTTGTGGAGTCCATGCTTTGATGGGTCAAAGCTATTTTGGCAGCACCAGGAGCTACACAATATTGGGCAGCTGTTTTAATCTCATGGCTGATAGGTGTATGTAGCCATTTTACATATAATTTCTAACAAAAAGTTAGATACTGCAGCTGATTTCCTTGATCAAGGCAGATTTTGCAAGCTTAGACAAATGCAGCTCTGTGGCAGTGTGTGAATATTCATGGTGCAATGTTTCAAGACAGTTACATTCTGGACACTCTGCTGTAGTCTAAAGGGGCTTTGTGAATTGCTACATCCAATATGTCTTTTTACCCTGAGAGAACGAACTGGTCTTTCTGTTGATATTTGCCTTTTTAGACTGAAATTGGGCACTTTAAATAAGAGAACATAATTTGTAATGCCTACTTACTATTATAGAAATAGAAGTTGCTTTGGGCTGCTCCCTGTTCGGGGTCACCACAGCAGACCAACTGGTCTGCACAACAACATTTGGTTTTACACCAAATGCCTTCCTGACACAACCCTCCAATTTCTTCCCTGGTTTGGGACCAGCACTGCATCCAGTGGCTGGGGTTTGGGCATTGGCTGAGAATTAAACCCGGGCCTTCCGCATAGTAGGCAAGAAACCTACCACTGGCCACCAATGCTCACTTTGTATTATAGAAATATTGAAATAAAAAAAAAAGTCAGAAGACCTTTTTTTAATATAATTGACAAATAAATTATATTCATACTATCTAGATAATTCTGTATTTTGCCCAGCCAGTGATGTGACCATAGTACACAGCTGGCTTGTTAATTAACTAATCATTGTAGCTCTCCAGTTGCTATGTTGCTAGTATATTAACAATAGCAGATAGCTAGACTGCTAATGAGCTAACCATAGCAGCTCACTAGTTAATTGCTGATCCTGTTTCTTGCCATTTCTTTTGTAAGTAACTTTTAAGGACTGTTTTGTTCCTGCTAATTCTGTTGTATCTTGGACTAATGTTGCATTGTGGGATAATGCTGTAATGCTGTAATTGGTTGTGGTTTTTGAACAAGACTTCCTTTTGTAAGTATCTGTGTTACAAAATGTTACATATCTAAAACTGTTTCATTTTTTAACGTTGTCTTGTTGTTTGCTAACATTGTCAGGTTTTGTTCAAATACAATTCATGAAACATCAATTTGAGTTGCACTATGGAGCACTATGGAATGTTTTTTGGTTTAGTTTGTAAAATGGTTCCATATAATATGAAGAATAGTTCAGAGAAAACTAACATTGTTTAGTCCTCAGAAATTAAATTGATAGATATAAGACCAAATGGGGGAAATAAATCAATTCACAGATGTCTCCTATCCACAGGCCTTACAATACAACACACAAAACAATATATTAGTCAGTCTCATATGGTCTTTATACTATCCTCCCTGGCTTAAAAAAATCAATGTACTTTATAAAAAAAAAAAAAAAAAATCCTGTCCTGCTATATGTCCCATATTTTCTAGTTTTTCCCATTTCCTGTAAACATGAGAACACTGATTATGAGGATCAGGGATTGTCTACTGAGAGAAGCTACCACTAGGACCTACTTTACATAGGGATAAAAATTTTTTTACATTGCTGCACTTTAAATCTGTTGGAAGAAACAGTTTTGAGTGTGATTAATTATAGAAAGTATTAACTAATAAAAACACAACCCTTCAAAATCACAACTTTATCTGTCAAAGTCTTTGGTTTAGGCTTTATATTTTCTGCACTGAGTTTCGATCGCTGCGTCACCTCACACAAAGCGAGTGACACAAGCAGATCGATGGAATCTCTGAGGCAGTGCACGAATATGTCAAAATGTGTGTGTGTGTGTGTGGGTGTGTGAATGCACCAACAACTAACCAGCAGACTGGATTCATTAATTAGTGTTGGCCATGTGTGTTCCCTGTTCTGTCTGTATAGGTTGGCTTTCAGCAAGCATTGCATCTTCAGGGTTTACAAGTTTGCAGCATAACGGACAGACGGATGAGAGAATTTTTGCAAGTGAACATGGCATTTTCGTCATTCCCGCTTTCTACACTGATTACCCTGGTCCTTCTTGTGGTATCTATTCAGAGCAACTCCATGTATGGTAAGAAAGTATTCATCTTCTTCTTTCTTCCCACTCTTTCATTTTTATTTTGTTCCGTTACTACAAGAGATTCAATGAGCTGTTAATACACATGTGGGATTTATGGAGGGGCTCTTTCTACTTCCAATGGAATTTCAGCTCACACAGTTACACAAATCTCACTGCAACACCTCTCATATACTTCAGATCTGTTATGGTCACTCTTTGTCTCTTTTTTTTTTAACAGCACATATAAACTGCTGTAGACATACATATCCAAATACATTCACTGTGCACCGATGACAATATTCAAAATGTTCTACTAAACATTGGGTATAGTTGAAATGTTATTTTAGTATATACAAAAGGAGAATCATTTGATTTCTTTGTTGATGTCTGCATTTTATAGCATTTATAATATAATAGTTGTAATAGTTTTCCCCTTTTATGTGACCATTGTTCTCAGGCTTGATATCTGTGGCTTAGCTTGTGGTAGGTTGTAGATTGACATAAGTAAATATGTGATATTTTGTGCTTAGCTATGGGCATAACCCAAGGAGAAATCTCATTTCTTCAATGTGTTTTCAGGCACCCACTTCAGCACAGTCCTGATTATCTCTAGACTTGTGAGATATATTAACACTCAATCTGCTGACTCTGAATAATCAAGAAAGCACACCTATAGCGTGAATAAATCACACTTTATGGGCATACCCTTGACTCCCCAAACACCTCAAACCCTGAAGTCTTCAGGCTCAGTTTTTAGTAGTCAATACATAAACAGAGGATGTTATGCTTCTGCTAAGGTTTCCCTCACTCCTTTAACAATTCTACTCGAGGAGCAGGCAAGAATACAGACAGAGAAGTTTTTAATATAAAAGTTGTAAGTTATAAAAGTATGCTAGCAAAATGACTTAGGAAGGTATATGGTTCTGACTGTTCATCAGTGTATTTTTGTTTCTGTATTAGTCCATCCATTCAGAAGCCACTTTAACCTGGTAAAGGTCACTGTAACATTGGGTGCAAGACAAGGCAATTGACTATGGAAGAGATTCCAGTCCAATACATGGCACCATTCGCACACCCAGTCACACACTCAGTCAAACCTATAGGAAATTTAGTGTAGCCTGTCCAACTACTGCATGTTTTTGCAGAGTGGCAGGGAACCAAGGGAAAAAAATGAGGGAACAAAGGGAGAATATACACCACACAAGAATATAACTTGAGCTCAGGATCAAACCAATTGTAGCCTGTGTAGACAATGTAACAATAAACACAACTTCTTCATTTGCTGATACAGGTGTCACCTACAGGAGGTCAAGGAGTATGGCCCTGAAATGTGTGAGAGACAGGTTCATTATACCCATGAGCTCAAAAGCCACCAGAATATTAAAAATATTGGAAGTATGTTCAATTTTAACTGTGTGGCTTGGCATGGGATTGTAATGATGATCTGTGACTTTACTCTAAAGGAAGCTTAAGGTTTCTTAGGATATTGCTATCAGACCTCTGTGTTACGCTATTCTTTTTCTACATGAATTACCAGTATAGGTCTTACAAGCATCAACTGACTCACCTGAAAGAGGATTTGATTGTGGATTAGAGCTCATTATTCCCTCCAGGAGACTTGCTGTTGCTTTCAGTCATTGAGTAAATGGCATAATATCTCAGTGGATGTTCCGGACCTCCAAGCTTGCTCCTGCACTATTGCTGAAGAGTAGCTGTGTTTTGGCAAATTTAAATCCCCTCATGTTTGGTAGGAGAATACTCAGAGTGCATTAGCTTATGGGCACTTTAATTCATGTATTACAATGTGGCATGCATTATAATTGAGCTGAAGGATTCTGATCTCATGTAGCCATTTTCTGACTCTGCCCAGATATAAAGATGAGTTGTTTTTTTTGTAAAACCATATAAGTTTGAGGTTGTGTCTGTTCATACAGCCCACTGCTTGGTGGTCTCATTTACCAGAGGTAAACCCCTGCTGAACAAAGCTGAATTAATTCTGCTACTACCATTGTGAGTTACATCATCAATACAGATTAGTAAGCCAATTTCAGAAGCAGCCATATAAGCCCAGGGCATGACACTGCCTCCACCATGTTTGATGAGCTTGTGTATGAATCATGAGCAGATCCTTCCTATCTCCACACTTTGGCCATTCAGTCACATTGGTAAAGGTTAATATTGGTTCTAAAACATTTGTGGCTCATCTCTGTATTTGTTGTCAAATTCTCGTCTGGCCTTCTTATTCTGACTGCTGATGAGTGGTATGGTATTGTTATTATTTTATTTCTATCTGGGTGTGATAGTCAGGTGTCCACATACTTTTTGCTATATATTGTGTGTAGACAAGGCACTGTATATGTGATAATTAAGAATTAGTTATGCTTGAAAATATGCTTTTTTATTTTATTAATGTCCTTGAAATTACCTGTATATAACATTTCTATGTGTTCTAATTTGTGTACTCTTATGTTTGATGAACTATTTTCAATAGCCTTCATTAGTTCTCTTACAGTATGACAGAGCTTCCCTGTTAATCAACTGATCATCAGTGTGAAAAGGTTGAGAAAGGGCTGGGGAAACGGAACTGCTGAGTGGTAACAGTTCCTTTGCTATGGGCAAATACACTGCCAAAATTCTCAGGAGGTTAGGTCATGTGAGATATATGTGGATGTGAAGTGCTTGTGGCTGTGAAAATAAGTGATCTGAGCATTTGCACAGCACATTAGAGACTTGAATTAGGGAGCGTACCTCTTCTTCCGAGATAATATGATATACATTTTGATACATGATCAGTAATCTAATAATGAAGCAGCCAATGATTCACTTCAATATTAAAAAAACAACAACTTAAGCATACTTACAGTGTGTGCTTTGGTCATTGTGGTGTGGTGTTAATTTTTACACATGCTCTCTGAGCAGTATTTTGTTTAACAGACATGACATTGGGACCTTATCATATATACACCGATCAGGCATAATAGTATGAACACTGACAGGTGAAGTGAATAACACTGATTATCTCCTCATCATGGCACTTGTTAGTGGGTGGGATATATTAGGCAGCAAGTGAACATTTTGTCCTCAAAGTTGATGTGTTAGAAGCAGGAAAAATGGGCAAGCATAAGGGCTAGATGACTGGATCAGAGCATGTCCAAAACTGCAGCTCTTGTGGGGTGTTCCCGGTCTGCAGTGGTCAGTATCTATCAAAACTGGTCCAAGGAAGGAACAGTGGTGACCCAGGAACAGGGTCATAGGTGGCCAAGGCTCATTGATGCACATGGGGAGCGAAGTCTGGCCCATGTGGTCAGATCCAACAAAAGAGCTACTGTTGCTCAAATTGCTGAAGTTATTGCTGGTTCTGATAGAAAGTGTCAGAATACACAGTAGTTTGTTGTATATGGGGCTGAATAACCACACACTAGTCAAGTTGCCCATGCTGACCCCTGTGCACCGACAAAATCTCCAATAATGGGCATGTGAGCATCAGAACTGGAGCACGGTGCAATGGAAGAAGGTGGCCTGCTCTGATGAATCACATTTTCTTTTATATCAAGTGGATGGCTGGGTACGTGTGTGTCAATTACCTGGGGAACACATGGCACCAGCATGCACTATGGGAAGAAGGCAAGCTGACAGAGGCAGTGTCATGCATTGGGCAATGTTCTGCTGGGAAACATTGGGTCCTGCCATCCATGTGGATGTTACTTTGACGTACCACCTACCTAAGCATTGTTACAGACCATGTACACCCTTTCATGGAAACGGTATTCCCTGATGGCTGTGGCCTCTTTCAGCAGGATAATGTGCCATGCCACAAAGCAAAAATGGTTAAGGAATGGTTTGATGAGCACAACAATGTGTTGAGGTGTGGACTTGGCCTCCAAATTCCCCAGATCTCAATCCAATCAAACATCTGTATGATGTGCTGGACAAACATGTCCGATCCATGAAGGCCTCACCTTGCAACTTACAGGACTTACAAGGATCTGCTGTTAACATCTTGGTGCCAGATACCATAGCACACCTTCAGGGATCTAGTGGAGTCCATGCCTTGACAGGTTAGGGCTGTTTCGGCAGTAAAAGGAGGACCAACACAATATTAAGCTGGTGGTCCTAATGTTATGCCTGATCTGTGTATGTTTCTGTTATAGTTCCATCATCATTCATTGGAAGCATCTTGTTTGATTTATATCACCTAGAAACATTTAAATGTTTAGCAGCTTTTTTATTCTTTCTGAAAAGATGTGAAGCGAACATTAAACAAGTAATTAAGCAGGTATATAATCAATATAAATTGATAGCTGCTAATAAAATATGTATGTTCCTTCAGAGAACATTCATATAAATTGGTGATCTGTGGCTGACACTTGCTCTTTGTTTTTTATATAAAAATCTGAGTTAATCCTCAAGATCTGTTCTTGTGCTACATCTAATCTGTGTGTTTGAGTGCACATGTGCTGCTGAATATGTTATGACCTAGTGTAATAGGTAGAGAACTGGTCAGTTTAAATTACGTACATAAGAAATTGTCCATGTGTCTCAATGAAAGACTAGTGTTAAGCTTTGGATTTGGAGTGACCCCCGCCTTTGAATCTTGTACTTTGATAAGGTTTCTTCTCTGTAGGCAGCTCTACATGCATTGATTTTGATAAAAGCAAAGAATCAATAAATCTTTTACACTCTCAATGTTAACATAAATAGACTTTTTCTAGGATATATTTACTCTGATAGAACATAATTTTTTCGTTATAAATCAAAAATTTGTTATTTATGCTCTTGCATCTTGGTTTTCAGGGTTCTGTTGATATTTTGGTCATTATTTATAGTATTTTGGCACTCAACAATGTTGGTGAAGTGGGAACGCTGAAGTGAATAGGTGAAGTAGATACCCTTCCTTTCTGACCTTAGGCAATGCAAAGTCAGAATTATTACTCACATGTTATGCTGAGTGATATAAAACAATTAAAAAGCATTTTCAAATGTGAAACAATAATCACAATAAATTTTATGTGGCTTAAAATCCACCTTTACCATACCTATATACTTATTTGAAAGTCAAAGACACAAAGATGAATTCTGCTTTGCTGCTGCAGCACAACCAGACAGTGCAGATCAAAGGTTTTAGGTTATAGATTCAAAGTATTAATTACTTTGTAAATAATAAAATTGGTTATGAATTGATGTTTGTGCTATCATAAATGGACAGTACTTTGAGTGTTTCTGTAATTGTTTTTTTAGCCACTAGAAAGCAATTAGTGACTAAAAATACCTAAAAAATGAATTTGACATTTCATACATTGTACATTATGAAATTTCACTTTTGTGTATTCAATTTAGATATGTTTTGTTAAGCCCTAGATAGACTTATGCCATGGCATTATACCTGGCCAATCATGTGACACCGATCAGAATGGTCAAAGTGAGGGTTTACCTCATTACTTTGTGTGCCATGTCTCAGCTATGCACAGAATGCTGAGAGAACTTCAGTAAAAATGAAAACCATGAAACAAATATTTAAAAAAAGATAAAATGTAAAACCAAATTCACTTAGTTAATTATTAGTTAATATTCAATAATTAAACATGTTTAAATACTCGCTCCCCTTTCTATTTATTGTAATTTAAAATACATTTGTAAACTTCTCTTTTTAAAAACCTTGATTGCTTTTTACTCTTTTTACCAGAAGCCTTTTTTTGGGGGGTGAGGAGTTTTGGGGGTGCCTATGTTCAGCATTAAATTTATTTGTGCTGTCACACTCCACAGTAGTGATTTATGTCTCACATAAAAGAAGATCTGCTAAATGTCCAATAAGCCAATTTAATTGTCACGTACCGGTGGTACCAGGCAAGACGGAGCAGATCCATACGCAGGGATAGACATCAAACAGGGGTTTATTCAAAATAGGAACACTCATACACAGGAACGAAACCAAACACAGAACAAAGACTCACAATAACGACGAGGACTAGCAACAAACACAGGCACAACAACCAATATAAATAGGGGGATTAATCAAGAAACACGAGGGACAGGTGTAGAGAGGTGGGAACAGGCGGGGCTAAAACAAAACACACATGGCATAAACAAACAAAACCCCTGCTGAAAGCCCCCTAGTGGCCCAACAGGGAACTTTGCCAACCATGACAGTACCCCCCCCCCCCCCCCCCCCCCAAGGCGCGGCTCCCGACGCGCCAACCCATACCCATCCCCGAAAGTCAGGAAGGGCTGTGGGTCCGGTGAAAACCAGGAAGGAATGAGGAGCACGGTGAGGCAAGTGGGGGGGGGCGAGGAGCACGGTGGCAAGGCCAAAGGGTCCCGAGCGACATCCACCGCCGAGCAGAAGAGCCAAGCGATGTCCACCGCCAAGCAGAAGAGCCGAGCGACGACCTCAGCCTAGCTGGGGCAGAAAAAACCCCCGAAGGGAGGGAGGGAGACATCCTCCCACCAGAGCCCGAAACCAGGCTGCATCCCCACAGGAGCAGGAAAAGGTCCATGGGAGAAAAAAAAAATATTCCAAAGAAACCAGTGCGGCCGGTAACATCCTCCGCCGACAAGTAGTGAGGCGGCGTCCTCCACGGAAAACAGGAAGTGGAGCGACGTCCCCCATGGGAACAGAAGCAGAGCGAGCACCGGCAAAACAAATCAGGTAGGGAACATCCTCTGCCGACGAGAAGTGAGGCGGCGTCCTCCACGGAAAACCAAAAAGTGGAGCGATGTCCCCCACAGGAACAGAAGCGGAGCAATGTCCCCAGCAAACAATAAAAGAGTCCAAAAATCTGTGGGTGTTCGGCTAGGCTATCCCGCTGGGTCTGTATAGTTGTGGCTAGTCCTTCTGTCTATGTACCGGTGGTACCAGGCAAGACGGAGCAGACCCATACGCAGGGATAGACATCAAACAGGGGTTTATTCAAAATAGGAACACTCATACACAGGAACACAGGGGACGAAAACCAAACACAGAACAAAGACTCACAATAACGACGAGGACTAGCAACAAACACAGGCACAACAACCAATATAAATAGGGGGATTAATCAAGAAACATGAGGGACAGGTGTAGAGAGGCGGGAACAGGCTAAGGATCAGGCGGGGCTAAAACAAACACACATGGCACAAACAAACAAAACCCCTGCTGAAAGCCCCCTAGTGGCCCAACAGGGAACTTTGCCAACTATGACATTAATAAAGGGACAAATGCTTTCCATTGTAAGCTAAATTAATTTATGTAAATAAGTGACTAAAACACATATATTACAAAAGAAAATATTTTACTTTGTTTGCTGGAATAAAGCTGCTATTACTATTAACCATAAAAATATACATAAAAAGCAAAAAAAAAACAAAACAAACAAAACAAAAATGTGCAAATCAATGCATGAATGATCATAAGTTGTTATTCTTTCTGTTTCCTTACATCTTTAGTACTGACAATGAAGAAATTCATTATATGTGTTATAAGATGTTTTGCAATCTTTGCAAGATTTAAACAAGAATGCAGGAAGATGTGATACATTGGAATTTTAAGCAGCATGCTACGTGAGAGCTATGACATCACACCTGAATGACATACATGAATACTATTTCTTTTAATAGAACTGTGTGTTGATTACAATATTTATATTACTACACAGTTGAATGGTCAATAACATCACAGATCTAAATATTTACTACTTGAATATAAATGATGAAAAGTTGAATTTTAATATGACAAAGAAACTGGAAAGTTCAATCTCCCCTACACTGTCCTGAAGACTCATATCTCACTGATGTCCCATAACATTTAATGTAACTAAAAATATGATATGCTAATTTTAGGCAAATTACTAAGCATACTGTATGCAAGTTTGTTTAGTTTGCTTATGTATATGTGCGTGTGTTGCTTTCGGCTGCTCCCTGTTCGGGGTCGCCACAGCGGACCAATTGGTCCGCACAACAACTTGGCAAATGTTTTACGCCAGATGCCCTATCTGACTCATTTTTCCAGGCTTGGGACCGGCACTGCATCCAGTGGCTGGGGTTGAGACATTGGCTGGGAATTGAACCCGGGCCTTACACATGATAGGCAAGAAACCTACCACTGAGCCACCAATGCCCCTACTTTGATTATGTAGATATTTATTCATATATTATTATATTCACAGTTACAGTATGTAAATGAAATAATTAAGTCAAATTTACTTATTTGAGAGTACGTGAATTACATGACAAATTATCGCAAAAATAATAATTATTTTTCAGTTTAATGCATCTAGATTAAATTAAATTAAATTAACATCTAAAATAACTCATGGCAGTTTATTTTTGCCATGAGTTCTACAGTATAGTTCTACAATATCATCTACAGTACCCTCCAAAAATATTGGAACACCAAGGACAAGTTAATCACCAGACCTTTATTCAAATGAGCATGCAACCTCCTGAAGAGGAGACTAATGGGAGAAAGTTGGGTGGATCTGTCACCAAAGTTTTTTTAAAACACATTTTATATTTAAATATCAGGAAATGAAAGCTGAAATTCTCATTGATTGTCTCATAATATCAAATCCAGATGTGATTGTCAAAATTTGAATAAATCTGGTTTTGTTTTTACACTATATATGGCCAAAGTTTTGTGGAGACCTGTCTGTCAGACCCACATATGCTCGCTGAACATCCCATTCCAGAAGAAGTCCCCCCTTTGGTGTTATGATAACCCCCACTCTTCTAGGAAGGCTTTCCACTAGATTTTGGAATGTGGCTGTGGGGATTTGCCCATTCAGCCATAAAAGTGCAATAGTTCTGGCACTGATGTTGGGCGAGAAGGTCTGGAATACAGCTCTCATTCCACTTCATCCCAAAGGTATTCTGTTGGGTCGAAGTCAGGGCTGTGTGCCCTTATGAGCTAGGATACTTAGGGAAATCTTACTGTTACTGTATACAAATAAAAGTTTATGCATTCAAATTTGTGTCAACAGTTTGGGAAAGGCCCACATATGGGAGAGTTTGGCCAGGGTCCCCCTACCTTTGGCCATATTTTGTAAATAAATGCAAGTTATGTAGCCTGCACTTTTCCCTTTATTTGATAAAATTTCAAAATCTGAATTTGATTGGATATATGTCTTTAATGAGATGACAAAAGAAAAAAAAGGCATTTGAAATGGCTAATCTGAATTTATACAGTGTGTTCCAACACCATCTCACTTTCATTTTGAGAAATTAAAATAGAGTTTTGCTTGCATATAATACATGCCATGATGCTAGAGACCTGCAAAGCAGTTTCATAAGCGACCCACTCTATTTCACTCCCTTTCGCCCATCTCTCAGTGTTAATATGCCTCAAGTCATCATCTGTCTTTGAGCTGCAATGTTGAGTTTGTTCCGCTTGCCTTTAACAACACTCCAACAGGCACTACCGTAACCAATCAGGGTGCAGAATATCTATGCTTTCCCACCCACCGGTGTTAGCGGAACCAATTGGGATGTTGCAGTGAGTGGTAAGCCATGTCAGCTGATACATTTGCTACAGACTGTCTGACACAGATCTTCTACTTAACATTTGGTCTGTGCATATGGAGATTTTGTATGGACATTACAAAATGCCAATTTAAAGGCAGCAAGGAAGCATGAAGGACTAAGAGCAATTAGTAGGCTCAATCACTGCACTCACATGTTTAGTCCTTTCCTTGCTCAGTTACACGTGATTTAATGAAAAAACTATTTTTGAAAATAGTCGGATGTGGAAAATACAAAAATGGAGACACACACAGTCTCAAGGTCCCCAAATATGAGGTTTAAAATGAAGATAGGGAAAAACTGTGCAGTGCAAATTGTTCACCTTCGGACACAGTGGAAATGTGTTCCATTGCAGCACTAGGACCATAAAACATAGGGTTAATAGTTTAGTTAATAAAATAACAAGAATAGTGTTCAGTCCAAGTCCTGGGGACAAATATTTTATTTCTGCTGTTGTACCGAATTACAGAATTTTCACATGAAAGCAGCTGCAAACAGCTATATGTATGTGCTGTGTAAAAAGTATACTTATCTGCATTTAAATAAAAGTATATTGAATTTTTTTTAACTTAAGAGTATTATTAAGTGTGGTTTAAATAAGTTCCTTTAAAAATATGCTTTTGTACAAATTGTACACTTTTTTTTTGACATTTAAGATTTTGTTGTAAAGCCTCTGTTTCCTTATCCAATCAGTACATTTACAATCATCTAATCTGGCTGATGCTCTTATCGAGAGCAACTTACAATTGAGACAGGACAGAACTGAACATATGAGGTTGGCAAATGCTTTAAGCTCACAGGTTTAAACTCACAAACTTCCAGTCAATAGCCGAGTGCTTTCAACATTACGCCACCACTGCCAATTGCAAAACTGCAATAACATGCATTTATGTCAGTTATTTAGCTGAAGGCAGCTATTCAGACCAGAGTCACACAGCAAAGACATTAACTAGTGTAAGAGTACCCCAAGGAGATACATAGACCTTCTCCCTACTTTTTTAAATTTCATAGCCTTATATATATATTTTTTAGAATTCAGTTGCTTTATTAATTTTTAATCCTTATATTATTCAGACAGTAGTTGGCCAGCTTTTTCACAAGGGTCCAAAGTTCCCCTTAACATAACAGCCATAAACTAAACTAAACTGTGTCACTATCCAATTATTGTAATTACTTATCCAGACATTTATAAGAAAGTACTCTTTCTCTGTAATGGGTTTATTTCAATATTTCTGTATTTGTTAGCATACTTTACCCTCTTTAACAGTGCATTTAAACGTCACAAACTTTAGCATGTGTGAAAAGAGCAAGAGTATACATTTTTAGTACTGTTTGTATATTTTAGTATACAGTGGGGCAAAAAAGTATTTAGTCAGCCACCAATTGTGCAAGTTCTCCCACTTAAAAAGATGAGAGAGGCCTGTAATTTTCATCATAGGTACACTTCAACTATGAGAGACAGAATGAGAAAAAAAAATCCAGAAAATCACATTGTCTGATTTTTTAAATAATTTATTTGCAAGTTATGGTGGAAAATAAGCATTTGGTCCATAATAAAAGTTCATCTCAATACTTTGTTATATACCCTTTGTTGGCAATGACAGAGGTCAAACGTTTTCTGTAAGTCACCACAAGGTTTTTACACACTGTTGCTGGTAGTTTGGCCCATTCCTCCATGCAGATCTCCTCTAGAGCAGACCTCCTTTTGGAGCTGTCGCTGGGCAACACGGATTTTCAACTCCCTCCAAAGATTTTCTATGGGGTTGAGATCTGGAGACTGGCTAGGCCACTCCAGGACCTTGAAATGCTTCTTACAAAGCCACTCCTTCGTTGCCCGGGCGGTGTGCTTGGGATCATTGTCATGCTGAAAGACCCAGCCACGTTTCATCTTCAATGCCCTTGCTGATGGAAGGAGGTTTTTACTCAAAATCTCACGATACATGGCCCCATTCATTCTTTCCTTTACACGGATCAGTTGTCCTGGTCCCGTTGCAGAAAAACAGCCCCAAAGCATGAGGTTTCCACCCCCAACTCAGCATTCTTTCTCCTCCAAACACGACAAGTTGAGTTTTTACCAAAAAGTTCTATTTTGGTTTCATCTGACCATTCTCCCAATCCTCTTCTGGATCATCCAAATGCTCTCTAGCAAACTTCAGACGGGCCCGGACATGTACTGGCTTAAGCAGAGGGACACGTCTGGCACTGCAGGATTTGAGTCCCTGGCGGCGTAGTGTGTTACTGATGGTAGCCTTTGTTACTTTGGTCCCAGCTCTCTGCAGGTCATTCACTAGGTCCCCCTGTGTGGTTCTGGCGTTTTGCTCACCGTTCTTGTGATCATTTTGACCCCACAGGGTGAGATCTTGCGTGGAGCCCCAGATCGAGGGAGATTATCAGTGGTCTTGTATGTCTTCCATTTTCTAATAATTGCTCCCACAGTTGATTTCTTCACACCAAGCTGCTTACCTATTGCAGATTCAGTCTTCCCAGCCTGGTGCAGGTCTACAATTTTGTTTCTGGTGTCCTTTGACAGCTCTTTGGTCTTGGCCATAGTGGAGTTTGGAGTCTGACTGTTTGGGGTTGTGGACAGGTGTCTTTTAAACTGATAACGAGTTCAAACAGGTGCCATTAATACAGGTAACGAGTGGAGGACAGAGGAGCCTCTTAAAGAAGTTACAGGTCTGTGAGAGCCAGAAATCTTGCTTTTTTGTAGGTGACCAAATACTTATTTTCCACCATAATTTGCAAATAAATTCTTTAAAAATCAGACAATGTGATTTTCTGTTTTTTTTTTCTTCTCATTCTGTCTCTCATAGTTGAAGTGTACCTACGATGAAAATTACAGGCCTCTCTCATCTTTTTAATTGGGAGAACTTGCACAATTGGTGGCTGACTAAATACTTTTTTGCCCCACTGTATATTTTGTTAATATACATTAATGAGTTTTACTTTTACTCGCATGAAATACCAGAGTAGCAGAGTATCTGTGCCGTCTCACAGTTCCAGAGTCCCTGGTTCAGATTGGAGCTCAGGTTACTCTCTGTGTGGAGTTTCAAATGTTCTCTCCATCTTCCTGTGGGGAGTTCATCTAACCTCATGAGTTTTGTATGCTTTAGTGATGTACATGAAAAATAAAGGTAAAATGGACACATTTTTTGGTTGGTTTGATTTTAATTGTAGTTAAAATTGAAGCTTGCAATGATGCATTTAATAGATTTAAGGTTCCAACTGCACTGTAAGATTTCTAGTGGTCTTTTTTCCCCTCTGCCAGTTGTCAGGAACTGCTGGACAGTTCCCTGCTAGGCCTGGAGGGGGCGCTGGCAGGTGAATTCCTGGAGCCTGCTTTATCGTTTGTATTTTGTGTCACCTGTTCCCTATTAGCCGTGATGTTTACCCCTATATATAGGGATCTTTGTGTACCTGTCCTTGTGGGTCATTGTTCTTTGTTTCATGGTTTAGGTGCGTCTGGTTTTGTTTATGAGTGTTTTTTGTTCTAGCGTTAGGTTTGGCTTCCCCATGTATTTGTGTTTATGTTAATAAAGCAGCGCTTCGCTGAATCCCACGTATGGGTCTTCCTTCCATGGCGTGCAGGCGCGTGCACACGCAATCACGGAGGTCCAGGTTCGAGCCCCGCACAGGGTGGGGGTGCTCGGACTTGACACCAGTTTCCAAGCAATATCTAGCTCTGCTATCTAGGCTATGATAGCTACGAACTAGGGAGGCTAAAGTTTAACACATGCTTCCTCTGAGAAGTGTGAAGCCAACCAGCTGCATCTTTTCGATGTGCTGCTCTTGCACCATCATGAGGCAGTGTAAAACTACGGTGGCCAAGAAGTGCAACACAAAATAACAAATCGGAAATCACAATAACAAATCTGAAAACAAAATATCAAGCCCAAAAACAAAATAACAAATCAGAAAACTAAATAACAAATCCGAAAACAAAATATCAAATCGAAAAACAGAATAACAAATCAGAAAACAAAATGACGATTTAGAAAAGGTAGGTATAGTTTGCAAATGGAATTCTTACCGCTGATTGGACGAGACATCTGTCAAGATATGCAAGCAGTAAGAAATTGTGTATCTAACTTTATTTCTGGTACAGGTGAAGTGGTGTGTGGTGAGTTCTGCATTCACTTTAAATATTTTTTTTGATAATGCAACTTTAAATCTTTTAAAGAAAATAACAAACATATATATTTATCTTAATAAGAAAATGGGATTTATTCAATGCTACTTTGATTTTATATATACTGAATGTGTATCATGGCGTAAAGATTTGTTTGTGATGTCTAAAAACAAACCTAAAGAATGTAGGTAAGTTTCAAAGACCAAATTATTGCAGATTAAACAATATAAGTGTATAATATAAATATGCATTCATATACTGTACATGCGAATCAATTTTCTACTGCCGTAGCCAGCTGTACATCTGTATATCTTGAGTGATAGATGTTTCTTCCAATCAGCGGTAAGAATTCAATTTGCAAACTATACTTACCTTTTCCAGTTTGTCTAAATTGTCAGTGTTTTTGGATTTGTTATTTTGTTTTGCCATTCTGGCCATCATATACTCATACTCATCACTCAAACTCATGAGAAAGCACTATCAACCATCTTTTACATATAATAGCTCACAGATGCTCATGATTGTTGTTGTGATTGACAGAGAAGAGAGTGTAAGGCTGTGAATAAGTGTGGCATTGGCACAATTTTCTGATCATAGGCATAATTATGGTATTTTTTAAATGCAATATAATAATGCTATTACAAAACAGTAGACAATTATCTTGACATGAAATTATTATATATTTTATTGAGCATTTGAATCAGATACCTAGAATTCTCGTGAACCACTTACACAAGTTTTATAACTTCTGCATGTTTGTGGACAATAAATATTGTGTGTTTGTGGTTTTCTATTAGTCAATGATGTTAGAATTGGCTTGTTGAAATGGTATGCTGCCTGAAATGTAGTATATTACAATGTTTAATTATAGAGATACAGTGGGTACAGAAAAGAATCAACCCCTTCAAAACAATCAGATTTTGTTGCTTTACAGCCTGAAATGAAGGCAAACACACTGTTTTGTTTTACCCAGCTGTATTTACTCAGTGCAACTTATAACATCTAAGTGAAAGATATAACAGCAACAGGTCAGAAAAATAAATATATAATAATAAAAAAAACCCTCTGTGGTCAGTTTTGCTCTGTGCTTTGGGTCATTGTCATGTTGGAAGATGAACCTTCTTCCCACTGACAATGTTCTGGCAGAGGGCAGTAGAATTTGATGGCCCCATCCATCCTGACAAGTGCTCCAAGCCTTTCTGCAGAGAAACACCCCCACAACAAGATATTACCACCTCCATGCTTTAGTATAGGAATGGTGTTATTTGGTTGGTGAGCTGTATTGTCTTTATGCCATAACCAGACATGCTGTTTGGTGGTGAGGTCAAATAGTTTGATTTTAGTTTCATCTGACCATAACATCCTTTTCCACTTGGCCTCAGAATCTTCAAGGTGCATTTTGGCAACCCATAGTTAATTATTTGTTTCAGTTGCACTACCCATGCACTGAAATGCACCAGGTATAGCTCTTTTTATGTTGAGCTAATCAAAATGACCACAGTGTATCACAGGTGGAAGTCAAATGGTTTGGTTTGCCATTGGGATGAAGATCATTTGTTGGGGATAATCCCCAAAAATGTTTTATTTATTTATTTATTTTTGTAATTTTCTGACTTGTTGCTGTTATATCTTTCACTTGGATGATATAAGTTGCACTGAGTACATACAGCTGGATAAAGCAAAAAAATTGCTTGTCTTCATTTCAGGCTACAATTCATCAAAATGTTATTATTTTGAAGGGGGGTTTCTATACCCACTGTACATAAAGGCACTTTTACCAGAAATCTTGTGAAGTATATTATACATATAGTTTCTGCTTCCTAAATAAAGGTTTTGTCATTCATAATTTCATTTCATTTTGGCTGTAAATAATGTTTAATGTGTAGATGAATTTTTCAATCAGATCTTTAGTTCTGAATGCTGTTCATCCAAAAAGGTTGTCAGGTCTGTTAAAATCTGTTAAAATGTGACAAACTACAATGAAAATCAATATCGCCTAATGGTTGTAGTGGCCAAGTAATGGAAATGGATGAGTCATTGCTTTCTGTAACACGGAAAATATCTCTTTACTACTAGATATCATTGCTTTCTGTAACACGGAAAATATCTCGTTACTACTAGATATGGACACACATTGAAGTTGGCTTCAACTGCCCAACAAAGTGCTTTAGGACAAGTGAAAATGTTATAAATGCAAATCACATGGATGACAGTGATAATTCTGGGGACTAAAAGGACTTTAAGGCTCATGGTTCAAATATATAAATGGATTTTAATTTTGCTTTACTTCTAAACTGCTTCAAATGATGGCATGTGATGGCATGACAAATGACTAATATTTTGAAGGTAGTTCTCAAAGCAAAGTTCCCTAGTTCAGTGGGTCTTGAGGATGATTTGTCTTTATAATTAACATTGTCAATTACATTTACATAAAATGTTTTCCTAACTGATCATTAAAATATGGAAAGTATAGGTAGCCTGCACACAAACAGAGTTTCAGCATGTGAGAAAATGTTCTGCATGTGGGGTGAGGGTGAGATGTGTGTGGCTTGTCTATATTTTTATGTGTTATATAATGGTTTACAGGAATCCTGAGGGAATTCCTTGTAATGGTGGGCCTTGAACAGGATGGCTGTGTTGCATAAATAATGCAGAGTAATGGATATCAGAAAAGCCGATTAGACAGACCGAGTGAGCATGTAATAGTCACTCCATACACACACTTCAAACCTTAGTGCTTTTACCCCACCACTGCATTCTCCCTAATGTCTTTTTTAATGAGTATGGCTTATTAAAGGGTACTGTTTCCTGTTACAAAAAAGTACTGACTTAAAGCTCTAAATGCAAGAACCAGAAGTCATTTTGGACCACTAATAGGTTTGTTTATAAAACCACTCTTTATAAACAATGTAAACAAAACCTTCATATACAGTACTGGCACACTGTGGAGTGTACACACTATGGCAATGTGGCACACTTATCTGGTGACAGCCAAAATGGTATATGTGAAAATTAAATATCTTAAATTAACTTATTCTGAGAGCTTTAAAATCTTGACAGTACAGAACTGAATGTGATCACAGAGCTACTGTATTCACATTTATAGAATTTACTTCCATTTTTCCTCCAAGGTTACTGAATTTCCTTGCAAGAGCACAGCAAGGGGGAATAGTACTGTGAATAAGAAACAGATGAGAAAAAGAAATTGCAGGCATATTGCATCACTGTTAGATACAATGGAATCCAGCATGCTATTGCTGTTGGCTGTGCAATCTATCTTAATGAAACTAAAAAAATGAAGTATTGTTTGCTTCCTTTTGTGATGAAAGTCCATATTGTCAATACTGTTAATACAAATTAAGACTTGTTATCGCTTTCCTTATTGTATTGTAAATTTATGGAAATTTTGCGAATAGCATTTCAGGCTAAAAAAGTGATCAGATTGAGTATTAGATCTATTTGTGTATATATGTACATAAATGTGTGCAAAAGTAACAAAACTAGTAGCAAAAACTAACAAAAGCCATTAAGTAAATAGTTATAAATTTATTATTTATTGAAAGCAGTAGTGAAGAGCAATGAAGCTGAGTCAATGTGAGGTGTACATCATTCAAAATGACCATAAGATATAAGACTATATAAATACAATAAAATAAATATACATCAAAAGGAAAAAAAATATTGAACAAACAAACTATATATATATATATATATATAATCATATTTCATACGAGAATTTACGGTTTCCTGTGGGTTCAGCAGTTTTCTCATACCTCTTAAAGGCACCCTGATAGATGGTTTTGTTACGCTAACATCTTGGGATAGGTTGATGTGTTTGTCATAAAGGTTGCTGAGATTGTTCTCACACAGAGAAACTTATTGTTTTACTTTCTGAGAAATTTATTATTTCACTTGCTGAAGCTGGACTACAAATAGCCGGAACTTGTGGCCTTTGTGTCAGATTATTAATGATGTTTGCATTTATTGTCAACAATAAGGATCTAAATAATAATAACAGCTACATTTTACTGAGCAGGAGCACCTGAGTTGAAAAGTAATATCTGTACTACCTGTGACAAAGAAATGGACACATAGAATGAGAGAGGGTGAGAGAGAGAGACAGAGAGAGAGAGAGAGAGACAGAGAGACAGAGAGACAGAGAGAGAGAGAGACAGAGAGAGAGAGAGAGAGAGAGGGAGAGAGAGAGAGGCAGGCAGACACAGACAATGTCACCTTTATCTTGGCATTGCTTACTCTCTGGAGCCTTAAATGAGAACGTCATAGAAAGGACACAACTTCCTGTCAACATTCTTGAAAATCCCACATGGATTTTCAGTTTTCTGGGAATAAAATACATACATGTTTGCTTATATAGAGTATTTCCCCATAGCAAATATATAACCTGTTGCTTGCATATTGATTTGGCTTTTCAAAGTGTCCATACAAGTAAAATACTTAGCTTAAATCAATATGATTGCTAGTTGAAATTAAGGCCTGTAAAAATGTATGTGGATTGTGGCTACATGTAGCGACTATTTAAGACCGTAAAACAGTATGGTGGCTAGTTATGATGTCCCTAATTTAGCTAAGTTTTGTGAAAGCCTAAGTGTCATTCATGTCTCACTCTCTCTGTCACTCACACACACACACACACACACACACACACACACACACACACACACACACACACACACACACAGACACACACACACACACACACACACACACACACACACACACACACACACACACACACACAGACACACACACACACACACACACACACACACACACACACACACACACACCCCAACCAGTATATTCAGAGACATTTAAGATGGTGTTTATTCTCCAAATAACTCTAATTTAATGTTACAGACAAATGTGTTTTTCTTTATTTTATGTGTCTTGTTCTTTTTCCAGGTTACCTTTCTGTCCACTAATTTTTGCCTCTTAGAAAAGCCACAAAGTCCTCCAGGAAGACAGTAAAGGCTTATGTCATGCTTGAGTTGTAGTTAGACTGAAACTTGAAAGTTAAGTTACAACAACATAAGTGCAATGGTTAGGTGTTATTATTATTATTATTATTATTCATCCTTTCATTATCTACCGCTTATCCAATCTATTCTCGGGTCACGGGGAGCCTGTGCCTATCTCAGGCATCATTGGGCATCAAGGCAGGATACACCCTGGACGGAGTGCCAACCCATCGCAGGGCACGCACACACACACACACACACACACACACACACACACACACTCTCATTCACTACGGACAATTTAGAGATGCCAATCAACCTACAATGCATGTCTTTGGACCGGGGGAGGAAACCGGAGCACCTGGAGGAAACCCCGAGGTACAGGGAGAACATGCAAACTCACACACACACGGCGGAGGTGGGAATTGAACCCCCAACCCTGGAGGTGTGAGGCAAATGTGCTAACCACTAAGCCACCGTGCCCCCCTTTTTTATTATTATTATTATTATTATTATTATTATTATTATTATTATTATTATTATTTTTATTATTATTATTATTATTATTATTATTATTTTATTTATTTATTTTTTTAATTTTTTAATTTATTTTTTTGTTTGTTTGTTTTAGGTTGTACTGTTTACGTTTTTTTAAGTAATTAAGTTTTTTTATTTATATATTTATATTTGCATTTTGAATGTAATATGTCAATTAAATTCACTAAATGGGTTCAGATTTTATTTTCATTTTTCTAAATAGGAAACAACTTAGTTGTTCATTTTAAGAGACCCGTCTTATTTTCTCTTGCATATTTAGTATTCCTCTTTAATAAAGAAAAAGTACATTTAGTCCTATTACTCGATTAATCGATGGAATAATCGGTAGAATACTCGATTACTAAAATAATCGATAGCTGCAGCCCTAATTTACATAATATTTTACATGATCTATAACACACCTTTTTAAGCCTACCGCTTTCTCAGAGGAAGTACTGCCACATACAAGAGATTTCACTCTAGCTGTGCTTTCCTGCACATGATATTCCATTCCACTGGTGCCAGTAATAACCTATTAACTTTGAAATTCACTGGAATACATCGAAAGCCAAATGCAATTAAAGTGACATTTAAGCAAATTCTCAGAAGAAAAACAAGATTGTATTTGAGCTTTTAGACATGCATGACCTCAAATAAAATTCTCTGCAACTAATGTAGTCTATTTTCTTCAACAATGCTAAACATCATTTGACTTTTATTAGCCTTTTTTATTGACTTTCATAATGCTTTTTATTATTTCCAAATTGGTTTATAAAAATGGTGCTTTTAGCTTATGCTGTTGTAATACATTCAAATGAATACAGAGTTTAGGACATTGTGGCAAATAAACACTTGTGCATGGTTATTTTAAGGGTTTTGATTGTCCCCAATTTTGACACATTTACCTGACCAGCTGAAAGAAATCAACTCACCTCAGACTGCTAAATCTGTTAACATTCCTAATGAATATTAATGAGGTAACTGACGCAAAGGATTAGGGGTCCTTTCACTCCTACCCTGGTTGATCCCAAAAGTTTACCTATGCAGAGAAAACCAGTTAGCTAGTTATCCAGTCTACTGATATTATTAGCCTATTTTATGCAAAATATGTTAATAAGCTAAATAATATGACATGTTCTAAAATAATAAGACAAGAATATTTCAAAATGATCTAATTTAGGATTATTTTTCAGGGTTAAAAGTTATACACTGCATTACTAACAAAATGATAAATTTGTACATTACCATTTTCTCTAAGGTATAAGTACATGATTATAACGTTTGATTCAGTATGAATAAAAAATGTTTACATCCAGTTTGACTCTATGGCGTGTGAAGCAGATAAGAGTGTTGGGACAATTTTGTATTTTTAACAAATAAACAATTGTATTATTAATTTTGTTTCCATGTATTCCATAAGCTATGTACTGGATCAGAGTTAAACATGTTCTAAGTATTTGGCATCTGAGTTTCAGTTCAGTGAGGGGCCAAATGCCAAAGCACTTGAGGACATTGCTTCCAATTAGTCGCTTGGCAAGTGCATCACACTTTCTGGCCCACAATATTACCCGGAGGGCTGCATTTATTCTCACAAAGCTCTCTTGGGAAATATGGACTCTTAACGGGCATTCGCATATCATTTGTTTACCTGTGAGTAATGTACATCTGAGGTTGATGGAGCAAGCTGCATTCTCCAGCTGAGTCCAATAATGATGAGAGATTAAGCAATGGGTGGTAACATGGGCCGATCGTTTGCGTGGGTGCCATTTAAAGCTGTTAAGAGTGTGTGACACAGACTCACTTTAGCTCGGAGGACAGATTTGGAACTGGCACCTATTCAAACATTACTGTTTTTCCTCTCTCACTCTCTTTCTATCACACATAAACCCTTAAACCTGTTTACTCTGCATTTTCGTTCTTTTTACCCCCTTTCCTTACTTTATATACTGGCTATATACCTTTTTTGTGGAATATGTTTTCAACGGAACAGGACACAGAGAAAGTAATAATTTAAAACACAAGGTGGTTTAATTTCTTTCCTAGTGATGAACTGAACCTATTCAAACCACCCATTTATTTATTAATTTGTGTAAGAGCCATAATACTTAATGTGTAAATATATGAGGATACTGAAGTGTTGGTAAATTATTACTTATTGTATATTTGTATTGCTATAAAAATTAAGAATGCTGTTATTGTTATGTATGCTTTTATTTTGTCCTTGCTTCCTGATGAGGTGATTAATGCATCATATCCGGCTTAGTTGTGCAGCAAGCAACTGACTGAGTGAAACAGCTTTTGACTGTCATTAAATATTGTGTTGTCATCAAAGTTATGACTTTTGTTCCTGTTTGGAAGTTCAAAATAAACAGGAATCAAAAAGGAATATAACAAATTGGATGAATTTGTCACGTGAGACTGAGTGCTTTGAATGGATAATACAATTTCAAGTGCCATTAGAATTTCTTTGGGTAGGTAGCCACATACAGTAACCTATACTATTACCATGTTAAAAAATGTCTTGTTTTGGGGGACGATCAAGAAATATCAGACATATTTTGAATAACCTGACAGTCACAGCTTTATTAAGTTTGATCTCTTGCTAAAATAATCTTTTTAATCTTAAGCAACTTTCAGTGTTAGCAGGACTTAATAACTTAATAATGGTGGTATTAGATATATCAGGTTTATAGTTATTCAGCATTAATTAATAATCATAATAAAAAAAATAGAATGCATTCTGTCAAGGGAAATTGTGGATTACACTACTTTACTTTCTGTCAAAGAGAGAATCTTTAACATTAAGGTGACAGTGTCTCTTTTGATAGAATAGGAGTCAGAGGTTCAGGATGTACAGTTACTTCTCTAGAACTTATTTAAGTGTCAAGAAAAAACTTCTGATTTATTTAAAAAAAAAACATTAACCAATGAACATACTTAAATTAAGTGCAGAATTTCCACTTAATTAAAATATGTATGTTAAACAAAAAGTAAATGGGTATATAACGGCAGGTTTATGTTAAACTTATTAAATAAAAATTTGTACCTCTTCAAATTTAATTACTTGTTGCAATAATGTGTGCAGAGGTACACATTATGAAGAGGTACAAATTTCTATTTAATAAGCTAGGGTAGGTTAGGGTTAGGGTAATTTGTAAAAGCTACACATTTTACTTAAGTGAAAATTCTGCCCTTAATTTAAACATGTTAATCCATTAATTATTTTTTCAATGTGGTTTTATATATATCTGTCACAAGAATACAATTGAATTCTTTGTAAATATTAATTAAGAATTAATAATCTTTCAGTGCTTCCTATAATTTCAGGAAACACAGCTGTTTTTCCTGACCTCTACTGCAAAAAAAATACTGTTAAGCTAATGTGCTGTTTGTGTTACCAATAGGTGTATGAATAATCCTGAATGAAAGAAGTGTTTTAGAATACAGTGTATATATTATTTTCTGTGAATGCATGCTACATAGAAATTTTCAATGTATTATATTTTTGTGTTTTTTGCCTTCCATTCACACTGCAACTGTGTTTTTGGGTCAATGAAAACAAAGCGTTTTGCAAATGCCATCAAAGATAGGGAAATGCAAAAATTCTGCTTTTACTGTGTTTTTGTGGACAGGAAGAATGTGTTTTTAAAAATGCTGATGTCACAGCATCAACCTGGAGGTGCCAGGGTATTATGAATGTGCTTAGGCTGCTGATTGGGTTGTTACTTTGTGCTTTTATTTGATAACATGTTGGCAAACTAATTTTATCTTTTTTTTACACCCTAGTGAATGCATTTTTTTTAATGGAGGGATTTTAAACTATGGCTACAAAAAATCTGTATACGTGTGGACAGAGTCACAAGTCACTCAAGCCCTTTGAAAAAGAGCATCTGTGATGCTTATGAGCTGATATAGTATACCTACAAATTCACACATAAAACACTCCAATAAAATGTTCTGTGACCTACGAATGGCAAAAGAGCCAAAATTGTATACATCACAAACAAATCTTGCAGCTAAAAGCTACAAAATAATTAAGCAAATGATGCACCAGGCCACTCTGGTTACACTGGTTTTAAACTGCAGCAGTGGTCTAAATACAATGGGGCATTTATTCCACTGTTATGGGGTGAAATCCAAAACCTACTGTGACGTGTCATGCTGGTTTGTTTTGTCACTTAATTGGTATTATGTTAGTTATACCTGGAACTTGTAGCTGATTGATATTAGCTTCCTGTTTCACACATAACCAATTTCACCTGAGCCCTCTCCATCCACTAGAGCATTGCGAGCATCAGACTGGAGAACCTAATTTAATGCAATCCAGTGACTAATTAACGCTAAAAGAAGAGAGAGTGTCTGAATGTGTGTGTGTTCAGAGCACAGCTGCAGGGCATTGGGTTTAAGAGTCCGAGAGAGAGCACTGAGGTATGCGTGTGTGTTTTATGATCATGAACACTGTTAACCTTTAGCTCTATATGGAGCATTCTCGGTCTCACTCCAGTTCTGAGGTTGTTCAGATTTGATTACTGCAGGAGCGGAGTAGCCTGAAGTGTTCCTAAAGAGCCGAGGTACAAAGGGAGAATATAAATTAGATATAAAGGGACAATTGTATTTGTGTGTTCATGTGTGTTTGTGCAAATGTTGTTATGACCATTGTTGCATGTGAGTGAATAAAGTGTGTGTGTGTGTGTGTGTGTGTGTGTGTGTGTGTGTGTGTGTGACAGAGAGAGAGAGAGAGAGAGAGAGAGAGAGAGAGTTTCTAAGTCTTCAGATGTTTGGAGTTGGTCCACTGCCCTCCCATGTGTGAAAACAGCTCTTTGTGGATCTATTCCTCAGTTTGGCTGTGGTTGAAAGACCTGTGTTGTTTTATTCAGCGATTTCTTTCTGAAAGCTCTGCTGTGTGGCCTGTTTCAGCTGCTTGAAGGTTGATCATACTGCATGCTTATCTACCATGGAGATGGTGAGGATAAGGTTTGCTTTCTAATTTAGTGATGCTGACCAAGGAGACCAAGTTTTCCCAGAAGAAGAGGAATGTCTGACAGTTTTGACCTTGCGGTGACATTTGACTGGTCTCCATGTGCAAAACTGCATTTTTTTGTTTAAAAAGAGCCAAAAATGCATTTCTAAGTTGGGAACTGAATGAACAAGAGGCAAAGACAGAATGCACAAACATACTCACATACACAAACACACACACACTTGCATAACATTGTATTGGACATTCAACTGAACATACTGTATCTGATTTTTATTCCAAATATAGACCATAATTTCTTCACTTAACCTAGGTTCCAGAAGGAGCATGCACTCCTGTATGCAGCTCACTGCCACTAGACTAGTAGCTAGAATTCCTGCTTAGAAAACTGCCAATCCAGTAAACACTTTTCCTATTGTATGGTTTTTCGAGTTCTCTGCTGGTACCAAGAGGAACTAATGGTGCAAACATGAAAATTAAAACAGAACAAAGTTCATTAATAAATGTGGATTGCCGGTGTTGTATTTGTTTGTTTGAAATCAACAGTGTTATTTCATTTTGTCATTACAGTACAAACAAGCTGATGGCACTGAAGTTTCTTCTCCTGTGACACAGCTTGCTGCCATTGTTCTGATTGGTCTCAGGGCTGCTTGACCCTTTGTGTTGCAATGTACTTGTTCTTGATTTGTGTGGTTTTTATGTGGTTGTGCAGAAGAAGAAGATTCCTTTGAATCTTGGATAATGAAACCTTGGACAGTTTGCAATTTAGAGGGTTTTCCTCCTCCGAATTATATTTTGTGCTAATTTACATAAAATGCAAAGCCCATATTGATGTGGAAATTTATAAGCCTTTTGTTGCTGAAACTTTTCTTCCATAATTTCTTTGCTGTAATTATAAGATATTTAAACAAATGGCTGAGCAGATTTTGATTGTGTTATTGCACAAAAACAATGATGTTATTTGTTTATTTATTTATTTATTTATTTATTACTGATGTCACAATGGTCAATCCAGTTACCATTTTGTTTTGGTTTTTGTTTTGGAAATGAGAAACAACCCCAGGTATCGCAGGTTACTTAATGGAAGGATGATTATGGATGAAAAGACACCAAAAATGGTGAAGCTGAGCAAACCATTAAATTTTTCTTGCTATTATATATACATACAGTATACTGATCCATGGATCTGGCCTTTTGTGCCCATCAGAGTTTTGCGGTGTGGCAGGGTGTGTTATCCTGCTGAAAGAGGTCACTGCCAACACCATTGGCACCGTTACCATGAAGGGGTGTGCTTGGTCTGCAATACTGTTTTTGTAGGTGGCACATGTCACAGTAACATATACATGAATGCTAGGCCCCATGGTTTCACAGCAGAACATTGCCCAGGGCATCACATTGCATGCTCTAGGTTTCCTTTTTTTCCATAGTGCATCCCAGTGCCATCTCACACTCCTGGCTGTTCACATGACGTTTAAGAAAATGTTATTCACCAGACTAAACCACCTTCTTCCATTCCTCCATGGTCTAGATTTGATGCACACATGCCCATTGTAGGTGCTTTCAGCAGGGGACAGGAGTCAGCATGGTCACCTGACCGGACTGACACCTTTCTATCATAGCCAACTTTTTCAGTAATTTGTGCTCAGTAGCTCTTCTCTGGGATTAAACCAGATGCGCTTGCCTTTATATCCCATGTGCATCAGTGGGCCCTGGTCACCTATGACCTTGTCGCTAGTTTAGCGGTTATCCTTCCTTGAACCATTTTGGGTAGGTACTTATTAGGGCTGCAGCTATCAATTATTTTAGCAATCGACTATTCTACCAATTATTCCATAGATTAATCGAGTAATCGGATAAGTACTTTTTCTTTATTAAAGAGGAAAATTTAGAAAATACTAAATATGCAAAAGAAAATAACACAGATCTCTTAAAATGAACAACTAAGTTCTTTCTTATTTAGAAAAATTAAAATAAAATCTAAACCCATTTAGAGCATTTAATTGACATATTACATTCAAAATGTAAATACAAATACGTAAATAAAAAAAAACCTTAATTACTTCAAAAAAAGGTAAACATAGTGCAACCTAAAACAAAATAATAGTAATAATAATTTTAATAATAATAATAATAATACCTAAACATTGCATTTATATTGTGCAAATTAACTTTCAAGTTTTAGTGTAACTACAACTCAAGCATGACATAAGCCTTTACTGTCTTCCTGGAAGACTTTGTGGCTTTTGTAAGAGGCAAAAAATAGTGGACAGAAAGGTAACCTGCAAAAAGAACAAGAGTCTATACACATAAAATAAACACATTTTTCGGTAACATGAAATTAGAGTTATTTGGAGAATGAACACTCTTAAATGTCTCTGAACATACTGGTGTGCGTGTGTGTGTGTGTGTGTGTAAGTGACAGAGAGAGAGTGAGGCTATCAAAATGAATGACGCCACAATCCACATACATTTTTACAGGCCTTAATTTCAACTAGCAATCATATTGATTTAAGCTAAGTGCGAATGCTAACGTTAGCTTGTGTCGACTCTGTGGACTTGAAGAGGTGCCTGGGTGTTTTCGAATGAGATATTGAAGTATCGAACTTCTACTGTTGTGGTACACCAGTAATCACACTGTAAGACTGTTTTAGTTTGAAATGATCCCTAAAACACATACTCTTAAACATCCAGTTTGATAACAATGTTGTGTGTAATGTGCTTGCCATGATTCCTGTTAAAGTCTGTTGTTAAGGTGAGGGATGGAGGTGAAATGTATTTATTTTATAACACCATTTTTTAATTTTATATGACTGAATACTTAATGGAAACATGAGGTTAAAAAAGCACTGCTTATTAAATCTTGGACAATGTGGAAACCCAGGAAAAACAAAACTGACAAAAGTGACCTGCTCTATTATATTACATTACTTTGAACCACTATCACATTAGATTTTTTCACTGCAGTGAAAACTCATATAGTGGCATCTGCTCATGTTTTTGCTCTAATCAGTTGGCCAGTTTTGACAGAGAAAACCAGTTATATTCAACGAGTTATATTGTATCTTGCATCACATTTTAAAGTTTTTTTTTTTAAATATATAATAATCACTTAAAATAAATAAAATCACTTTTATTAATCATACTTATATTGTGTCGCATATAGAAGTTAAATTTGTTGTTTGAATGTCCAATTGGTATTTTTAAGAGCACTTGAGTGTCAGTAAACAAGCACCTTCTGCACTCTCACTCCTAGTTTATGTCTGTCTAGATGGTTTCACTCATAGGTATTATTATTATTATTATTATTATTATTATTATTACCATTTTAGGTTTATTTTAATTTTAAGATCATTCAACCTTTTCTTTTATATCTGGTGCTATTTTTATTTTTTTTACAACACTACCAACACTAACACCAAACTTGTTTACCCATGGCCCCACAATTCTTACTAGAGTCTTGTTCTTCCGGTTAATTGGTAGAAACTTGCATACACATTTCTGTCAGCATGCTGTGCTTGGAATGGACACCTCTTTGTAAATTTGCCAATAATAAAAGTCCCTGTCACAATAAATAATGAATTTAAAAATATAAATTCACTAATAGTAATTAGTTACTACTAATTATTTCAGTGAATACATTAGTATTTCTTCACTTTATGGCCTCTGTAGATATATCTGAAACATTCATTCATTGTCTACTGCTTATCCGATCTATTCTCGGGTCACGGGGAGCCTGTGCCTATCTCAGGCGTCATCGGTCATCAAGGCAGGATACACCCTGGACGTAGAGACAACCCATCTCAGGGCACACACACACACACACTCTCATTCACTCACGCAATCACACACTACAGACAATTTAGAGATGCCAATCAACCTACAATGCATGTCTTTGGACCGGGGGAGGAAACCGGAGTACCCAGAGGAAACCCCCGAGGCATGGGGAGAACATGCAAACTCCACACACACATGGAATCGAACCCTCAATCCTGGAGGTGTGAGGCAAACATGCTAACCACCAAGCCACTGTCCCCCCCTATATCTGAAACATATTAATAAAAAATAATAATAGCATTCCTACATTGAGGTAAACCACTGTGGTTCATATGCTGCATTGTTTTCCCCTAGTTTTAATGTACATGATTGAATTTAATAGCTTCCTGAACTGTCTCATGTGCATTAGAGCAGAGAAAATACAAACACTGGGTCTAGGAACTGGAATTGACTAACTAGCCTAACACAGGAAAACAAAAAACAATGAGTTAAAGCAACGCAGGGGTGTCAGACTCCAGACAGGACAGCCCCAGCCCTAAAGAGACCCTTTTCGAATACAACAAAGATTTAAGAGTTACCTTATGAGAATACAATCTAAACATCAGAGCCATGGGCCCACATCTCAGCACTCCTTGACTATTACACTATTCCTTCAAAACTGCACTGTATTACAGTACATTCTAGAAAGTGAGAGTGCTCATAAAACCCTGTAGAAGTGAGTCAGCATCAGTGCTGGTTTGTGATATTCCCCTCCCACCTTTGTGTTCCACAGACATTTGAGGCCATTGTAATGGCAGAAGTAAAGTTTATTATTTCATGTTTCAAAATATCTGCTTTTAAGAGAAAGCAGTTGCTGATTGATTCAGTGTCTTTAAATGCCAGTTTTTTACACTTGTAAGCACTGTTAAAATACAAAGTTGGACCTGGCTGTCTATAGACCATTGCGCTTCATTTTAAATTACATTTACATTTATTCATTTGGAAAATTTTCTTGTACAGTGACATACAAGGCAGACTGAATCAAAGCAAAGCTTATTACATACCCTCATTGCATCCTAGAGCTTGGGTCAGGTTAACACCACATAATCATATTTTGCTTGTCTATTGTGCCTGAAATGGCTGAACATTAATAAAGCCTGAAATTTGAGGTTGTGTCTGGGCCATGGAATTTGTCCAGTAAATCTACGAGGAATAATTTGGATTTGTGGCATTACCTAATTATAATTACTTTAACTCAACCATGTTCACTTCACATGACTCCTGTTGCCTGCTGCCACATAAGTGAGAAAATAAAATAAAAACAACAAATAAAATGTCTATTGTGAATTTGTCACATGTAGATGGCATTTTTTCATATTTTATTGATTATTAGCAGAATTTACCTAAAGCAGAGAAACATAGTTGAAAAAGGGGTTGTCCTATAGTGAATCCAGAGATATCCAGAGATATAATTAAAATCATGTGAGATCAGTGACATTTTTTAATAAATATTATTTAATTTTAATTGGATATTTTACTTGTAGATTTAACCAAGTTATATTTGATTCCATTTCCTGGCCTTCTGGTGGTCCAGCGGCAGGATCCTGCGTTCTCATTGCTGCAGCCGGGGTTTGATTCCCAGGCAGGGAGCTAACCCTGCCAATGAAGAGTTAACTCTCAGTGCCAGTCCCAAGCCCAGATAAAATGGGAGGTTTCTGTCAGAAATGGGTATCCGGTGTAAAACCTGCACCAAATTGAAACATGTGGACCAAAAAAGAGAGAGAGAGAGAGAGAGAGAGAGAGAGAGAGAGATTGGTACCATGATAGGTATGAAACTGATCACTGTTCAAGTTAAAGGCAACATACCGGTGGAGTTAGGTGTTGGGGACTGTAGCAGCCATGTTTGTAGGCTGTGGTGTATGCTGGCTAATGGAGGTCCTGGTGGATTCCACTGTTGGTGCAAAACAATTATTCTATTTCTTTTATTCAGTAAGTTGTTAAATTTAGTAAGGGTTAAATTGTGATTGTAGAGCCACAAACCAGGCTGTATGAAATAGAATAGAACTTTTGTGACTTTTCCTAGAGTCTAAATTCTTCTAAAGAATCCACAATACTAATTGAAATTGCAAGACTGAAAGATAATGATATACAAAAGGACCAGGATTTAAGAATTGGTTAAGATAGTTACCTTAATGGTGTAAGGTAATCTTAATGCTTCTACCCACTTTCTCTCAACCTGTGTTGTTTTTATATTTATCTGTCAGTTAAAGCAGAATCAAACACTTCTTATAATAATATTTTCAGTTTCTCTTTGAGTAACACACTTTGAGTTGATTAAAATATTTGTCCTAGATATAACTAGATCTCTACCATGGTCTTATATCATCTTTTCTATGTTCTATCTCCATGAACTCCATTCTTAGTGTGGTTGGTGTCAATCCCACTTTCTTCTACCTGGCTTATTTGCGTAGACTTAACCTGCCACCGCTGTCTATCTGATTATGATCGATGCCATTTCATCATGCCACATTTGAGTCTATGAAACACGCTCTCTCATGTATTTTTGAAAATGAGTTAAAGCTGAGCACTCTCCTAGGACCACAATCTTTAATTAAACCTTCTCTTTTCCTTACTTTTTTCTCATTTACCCTCTCTCTCGCTCTTGCTGTCTTAATCTCACTCATTTTCTCTTTTGCTCTCTCTCTTACATACACACTCACTCCAGTCCCCCTCCCTTGTTCATCTTCTCCACTGCTGTAGGGCTTGCAGCTCATTTGAATGTTCCTCTTCGGCTGACGCCTGGTTGGTTGCGATTGCTCTCGTCTGCTGTCGCAATATTATTTGGTGCTGAATGATTCGCATGTTTATCGCGTTTGATTGCTTGGGCCTCCATTAGGCTCCCGGGCTTCTGCTGCAACACACAGATCAATTTTTCTGGCATGGCTTGCAGTATTGGATACAAGAAAAAAATGCAAAAAAATAGAAAAAAAGCTTTTTGGTTTGAGGACTGCATTCTTTTCCAGCAGATGAGTTTGCTGAAAGGCTCTGTGCCGGCTCACCAATCTTAGCTCTGTTGTGTGCTGTCCCTGTTATTTGTGATGCAGTTTAAATGCTGTCTTAGGGGAGCACCCCATAGATACCAATTACATCCACTCAAGAAGGGCAGGCAAGGAGGAGAAAAGAGAGGCAGGGAATGAGAGATAAAGAGGGAATGGAAAAGAAAAAATGGATAGAGCATAGAGTGGGAGGGAGAGAGAGGAGGAATGGAAGCAGACAGAAATTGGAGAGAGAAACTGGAGGAGAGATTCCGTCTGTGAGCGTAATAGTCTCCTGCTGTCTGACTCTGGGGAATGCTCCTGCTGCAGAGGGCGAGAGAGAGAGAGAGAAAGAGAGCTGAGGCAGTCATTGTGTGATAGAACAGGCTGGAGTGTGTGTGTGTGTGTGTGTGTGTGTGTGTGTGTGTGTGTGTGTGTGTGTGTGCGTGCATGCGTGCGTGTGTGAGGGGTAGATGCATAAGCAGGCAATCAAAGAGCACGTTAAAGAGGGCAAAGCTGTGAGAAAGTGTGCAACACACAGCGAAAACGAGATGAAGCAGTACAAAACAGAGAACTACTGACAGGCTTGTGAAAAGATGGCGGAAACAGGAGAGGGGGAGCAAGAGATGAAGCAAGGGGGGAGTGTGAGAGAATGGGAGGAGAGGGAGAGAGACAGAAGGACAGGGAGAGAGATGTGCTCCTGAGGCGAGGAGCACATTCAAAGACTTTTCTCTTACTTGAAGCATTTGTGTGTGTGTGTGTGTGTGTGTGTGTGTGTGTGTGTGTGTGTGTGTGTCAGCTAGAAAGTTAAATATTTCATATTAGTTTGAAATGAGCATTGCGTATGTGTTTGATCTTTCATTGGTGGATTAACCTGAGTTCATGTGTGCATGAATGAAGAAGTGGGTGATTATGCAAGCAGAGTGTATGTGTTTGCTTTTAAGGGTGTGTGTAGGTGTATGGGCGAAAGTGAAAGATGCAGTTCTTGGAGGCAAATAAGCATGTATTTCTCAAAATGCATTTTGAGACATAACTTTAAACGGTGCATTGCATTGGATCAAAATGACACTGATCTTTGTATCTTGTCTTAAAGACTTGTTACCAGTGCGCTTTTTCTTCTTCTTTCGGCTTTTCCCTTCAGGGGTCGCCACAGCGAATCATCTCTCTCCACCTATCCCTATCTTCTGCATCCTCAACACTTGCACCCACTAGCTTCATATCCTCATTTATTCCACCTATATACCTCCTCTTTGGCCTTCCTCTTTGCCTCCTGCCTGGCAGCTCCATGTCCAACATTGTACTACCAATATACTCACTCTCCCTCCTCTGAACATGTCCAGACCATCTTAATCTGGCCTCCCTAACTTTGTCCCCCAAAAGTCCAACATGAGCTGTCCCTCTGATGTACTCGTTCCTAATCCTGTCCAATTTTGTCACTCCCAAAAAGAACCTCAACATCTTCAGCTCTGCTACCTCTAGCTCTGACTCCTGTCTCTTCCTCAGTGACACTGTCTCTAAACCATACAGCATGGCCGGTCTCACCACTGTCCTGTACACCTTCCCCTTGATTCTCGCTGATATTTTCCTATCACACAGAACTCCCGACACCTTTTTCCACCCATTCCAACCTGCCTGCACTCGCTTCTTTACCTCTTTCCCACACTCTCCATTACTCTGGACTGTTGACCCCAAGTACTTAAACTCCTGTACCTTCTTCACCTCTTCACCCTGTAACCTTACTGTTCCACTTCCCTCCCTTTCATTCACACACATGTACTCAGTCTTACTACGACTGACTTTCATTCCGCTTCTCTCCAGTGCAAACCTCCACCTCTCCAGGTTTTCCTCCACCTGCTCCCTGCTCTCACTACAGATCACAATGTCATCTGCAAACATCATTGTCCAAGGAGACTCCTATCTGATCTCCTCTGACAATTGGTCCATCACTATTGCAAACAGGAAGGGGCTCAGAGCCGATCCCTGATGCAGTCCCACCTCCACTTTGAACTCCTCTGTCTGACCTACAGCACACCTCACCACTGTCCTGCTCCTCTCATACATGTCCTGCACCACTCTGACATACTTCTCTGCTACTCCTGACTTCCTCATACAGTACCACAGCTCTTCTCTTGGCACCCTGTCATACGCTTTCTAGTCTACAAACACACAGTGTAACTCCCTCTGACCATCCCTATACTTCTCCATCAAAATTCTCAGGGCAAAAATTGCATCTGTTGTGCTCTTTCTGGGCATGAAGCCATTCTGCTGCTCACAAATTTCTACTACCTTCCTTAACCTAGCTTCCACTACTCTTTCCCATAGCTTCATTGCATGGCTCCTCAACTTTATCCCCCTATAGTTGCTGCAACTCTGCACGTCACCCTTATTCTTAAAGATCGGCACTAACACACTTCTTCTCCATTTCCCAGGCATCTTCTCACTCTCTAAAACCCTGTTGAACAAACTAGTTAAAAATTCCACTGCTGCCTCTCCTAGACACTTCCAGACCTCCACCGGGATGTCGTCAGGACCAACTGCCTTTCCACCTTTCATCCTCTTCAAAGCCTTCCTGACTTCATCCTTTCTAATCTTATCTACTTTCTGTTCCACAGAGTTCACCCCTTCTACTCTTTTTTCCCCTCTCATTTTCCTCATTCATCAGCTCCTCAAAGTACTCCTTCCATCTCCTCTGTACACTCTCCTCACTTGTGAGCACCCTTCCATTGTCTATCCTTAATAACTCTAACTTGCTGCACATCCTTCCCATCTCGATCCCTCTGCCTAGCTAACCTGTACAAGTCCTTCTCTCCTTGTCTAGTGTCTAACCTAGTGTACAACTCGTCATATGCCTTCTGCTTGGCCTTAGACACCTCCCTCTTCACTCCACTGTAACTCCTTGTATTCCTGTCTATTCTCTTCAGTCCTGTCCATGTCCCACTTCTTCTTGGCTAACCTCTTCCTCTGGATACTATCCTGAACTTCCTCATTCCACCACCAAGTCTCCTTATCATCTTTCCTCCTTCCAGATGACACACCCAGCACCTTTCTCCCTGTCTCCCTGATCATTTCTGCTGTAGTTTCCCAGTCATCTGGCAGCACTACCTGACCACCCAGAGCCTGCCTCAACTTCTGTCTAAATTCCTCACAACATTCCTCCTTTTTCAGCTTCCACCACTTGGTTTTCTTCTCTATCTTTGACCTCTTCGTCTTGCAGACCATCAAAGTCATCCTACACACCACCATCCTATGCTGTCTGGCTACACTCTCTCCCACTACCACTTTACAGTCACTAATCTCTTTCAGATTGCCTCTTCTACATAGGATGTAGTCTACCTGTGTTCTCCTACCTCCACTCTTGTAAGTCACTCTATGCTCCTCCCTCTTCTGAAAATAAGTGTTAACCACAGCCATGTCCATCCTCTTAGCAAAGTCCACTACCATCTGTCCTTCAAGGTTCCTTTCCTTAACTCCAAACTTGCCCATCACCTCCTCATCACCTCTGTTTCCCTCACCAACATGTCCATTAAAATCTGCTCCTATCGCCACTCTCTCACCCGTGGGAATACTCTCCATCACCTCATCTAATTCACTCCAGAATCTCTCTTTCTCCTCTAACTCACAACCTACCTGTGGGGCATAACCACTAACAACATTCAACATCACCCCTTCAATCTCTAACTTCAGACTCATCACCCTGTCTGACACTCTGTCACCTCCAGGACATTCCTCACAAACTCCTCCTTCAGGACCACACCTACCCCATTTCTCTTACTATCCACACCATAATAAAACAGCTTGAATCCTGCTCCTATACTACGAGCCTTGCTACCCTTCCACCTGGTCTCCCGTACACACAGTATATCCACCTTCCTTCTCTCCATCATATCAGCCAGCTCTCTACCTTTCCCTGTCATAGTACCAACATTCAGAGTTCCTATTCTCAGTCCTACACTCTTACCTTTCCTCTTCTCTCTCTGTCTGTGCACTCTCCTCCCTCCTCTACTTCTTCGACCAACAGTAGCCCAATTTCCACCGGCGCCCTGTAGGTCAACGGCGCCGATGGCGGTCGTTGTTAACCCGGGCCTCGACCAATCGGGTATGAAATTCGTACTGATGATTCGCATGGTTAAATTTGGCAATGCCCTTCCTGACGCAACCCTCTCTATTTATCCGGGCTTGGGACCGGCACAGAAGTCACTGGACTGTGACCCCCATGGCTGGATTTTACCAGTGTGCTTAATTGAATTAATTAAATCAGTATCAGGTAGCAGGTAATATAGAGTTTTGATATTGGTTATATTCTGAGGACTTTTTTAAAATCTGATCAATGCGGTATGATCATTTGGTAAGAAAGACATTATATATGTGTCTTCAGATGATAAGGGTAATGTTACTGTTCAGGCACTGTTCAGTGCATTAATCCTAATGCTCAGTAACCTTTAAAAACCATAATGTCGGTCATCACTAAATTTAAATATGTTGTCTAAAGGGGGGGGGCACGGTGGCTTAGTTAGCACATTTGCTTCACACCTCCAGGGTTGGGGGTTCGATTCCCGCCTCCACCGTGTGTGTGGAGCTTGCATGTTCTCCCCGTGCCCCAGGGGTTTCCTCCGGGTACTCCAGTTTCCTCCCCCAGTCCAAAGACATGCATGGTAGGTTGATTGGCATCTCTAAATTGTCCGTAGTGTGTGAATGAGAGTGTGTGTGTGCCCTGCGATGGGTTGGCACTCCATCCAGGATATTTGCTGCCTTGATGCCCAATGATGCCTGAGATAGGCACAGGCTCCCCATGACCCGAGAATAGTTCGGATAAGTGGTAGACAGTGAATGAATGAATGTTGTCTAAAGTATTCCTGTTCCACCAGTGTTAACCTGCTGATATGTTTTTTCATGTGGCTTGGCATGATGATAACTTAAAATATCTAGAATAACTAACTAGAAGGATAACTAGAAAAAGATCTAATACTAATAAAAGTGTGTTTGTGTGTTTAAACCTTTACTAAGTAGAACAGCAGATGCTTCTGTAAATGAAAAATCTTCTGAAGCCTGTCAGTCAAATAGGACCATGTGGCCTGACCCTAATTACCTTTGAGTCCAGTTCATTACCGTTAATTACTGTTAATGCCTGCTGAGCTGAGCTCTGTCTCTCTGTGTCTGTGTGTGTGTGTGTGTGTGTGTGTGTGTGTGTGTGTGTGAGAGTGAGCGTGAGTGAGCAAAGGAGCATGTTGAGTTTGATGGTTCACATTTCTCATCATGTAAGTTGATTGAAGCTTGACTGTTTGGGGCTCTTGTAGACACAGTAGACACAAACACACACACAGACAAAAAAGTATTTTTCTCACTCCTTCATCTCCTCATATGTTCACAATCATAGTTTAGGTTTCGTTATACATGTATTGATGAGTCTGTATGTGTGTGTGTGATGGTTAGGATTGTGTCAGCTTGGGGTCAAGCTTGGGGTCACCATAGTTGCTCCTGGTAACCTCCTTCTGACTGGTTGCTAAGCAACTCCCTTCTTTTGTTCCAAAATGATTTAATTTATGGTTTATCTGCTTCCCCTCCTTCCCCTCTTTCTTCACCTCTCCATGTCGCTCTCTCTGTCTCTCTCCATCTCACTCTGCTTCTGGTCCCTCAGGATCAGGCTCTCTCCTCTCCTCTCCTCTCATTAATCTGTCAGAAAACTCATGCTGGCTTCTGAATGTGTGTGACTGTGTGTATATAGACCTATGCTTATATTACAATTAAGCTCTGCAACCCTCAATCAAAGTATAAGCACTAAATAAGAATTACTGTGATTGTGTTATTTTTCTTAATCAAACAGTGTTAATTTTTTAAAAGCGCATTTTACAGTGTGTTTTTATTTTAAAAGCCATTTGGCTTTTCTCACTTATGTGGCAGCAGGCAACAGGAGTCATGTGAAGTAAACATGGTTGAGTTAAAGTAATTATAATTAGGTAATGCCATAAATCCAAATTATTCCTCGTAGATTTACTGGACAAATTCCATGGCCCAGACACAACCTCAAATTTCAGGCTTTATTAATGTTCAGACTTTTCAGGCAATTACTAATGTAATTTTAATGTTTTATTGTAATTTTAGTATTTTACTTTTTTGCTTTGAGATTAGTTATAAAAGGCATTACGCAAATAAAGTTGATGTGAGAAATGTGGGTCTTGCAAAAATGTTGGTCTTGTCACAAAAATCAGCTGAGTATATATATATAGGGCCTGAAACATTAACAAATTCATAGGTTAATTTAATTTAAGTTTACTCCAGTAGTTTACTCAGCTGATTTTTGTGACAAGACCAACATTTTTGCGTATATGTATGTATATATATATATACACACACACACACATATATATATATATATACACACATATATATACACACACACATATATACACACACACACACATATATATATACACACACACACACATATACACATTATATATATATACACATATATACATATATATATATATATATATACATATATACATATATACATATATACATATATACATATATACATATATACATATATACATATATACATATATACATATATACATATATACATATATACATATATACATATATACATATATACATATATACATATATACATATATACATATATATATATATATATATACATATACAAAATATATATATACACATACATATATATATATATATATATACATACATATATATACATACATATATATACATACACATACATATATATATATATATGACATTTTTCAGCAAGCTGCACAGTACTTTTTTCAAGCTTATTTATAGGGCTAATCTCAAACACATACAGACGCATCATTGAAACATTGAATGCAATTAAACTTCACAGTAATCAGTAAATTTTATATAATACAAATATATCATCACATACAGTGCATTTTGAAAGTAATCACAGCGCTTCACTTTTTCTAAATTTTTTTATGTTACAGCCTTATTCCAAAATGGATTAAATTCATTATTTTCCTCAAAATTCTACAAACATTACTCCATAATGACAATGTGAAAGAAGTTTGTTTGAAATCTCTGTATATCACCCCTTTTGTACCTGTCTTCATCAGTCATTGTTTGTTGTCCCAAAGCCACTCCTTTGTTATCTTGTCTGTGTGATTAGGGTCATTGTCCTATTGGAAGATGAACCGTCACCCTAGTCTGAGGTCCAGAGCACTCTGGAGCAGGTTTTCGTCAAGGATGTCTCTGTACATTGCTGTTTCATCTTTCCCTCGATCCTGACTAGTTTTCCAGTTCCTGCCACTGAGAAAATATCCCCACAGCATGATGCTGCCACCACCATGATTCACTGTAGGGATGGCATTGGCCAGGTGATGAGCGGTGCCTGGTTTCTCCCAGACATAACGCTTGCCATTCAGGCCAACAAGTTTAATCTTTGTTTTATCAGTAGCTTCCATCTGGCCACTCTACCATAAAGGCCTAATTGGTGGAGTGCTGCAGAGATGGTTGTTCTCCTCTCTCCACAGAGAAGCCCTGGAGCTTTTTCAGAGTGACCATCAGGTTCTTGGTCACCTCCCTGATTAAGGCCCTTCTCCCCCATACGCTCGGTTTGGCTGGGCGGCCCGCTCTAGGAAGAGTCCTGGTGGTTCCAAAATTCATCCATTTACGGATGATGGAGGCCACTGTGCTCATTGGCTGCAGGAATTAGGGTATCTCAGGAGTAGCAGGTGTCTACAGATAATTCCTTGGACTTCATGGCTTGGTTTGTGCTCTGACATGCACTGTTAACTTTAGGACCTTATGTAGACACGTGTGCCTTTCCAAATAATGTCTAATCAACTGAATTTACCACAGGTGGACTCCAATCAAGTTGTAGAAACAACTCAAATGATCAGTGGAAACAGGATGTACCTGAGCTCAATTTTGGGTGCCATGGTAAAGGCTGTGAATACTTATGTACATGTGATTTTTTTATTTATTTTTAAATTTTTTTTTAATAAATTTGCAAAGATTTCAAACAAACTTCTTTCATGTTGTCATTATGGGGTATTGTTTGTAGAATTTTGAGGAAAATAATAAATTTCATCCATTTTGGAGAAAGTCTGTAACATAACAAAATGTGGAAATTGTGCTGGAAAGTGCTGTGAATACTTTCCAGATGCACTGTAATTTAATCAGCTCTAGTTAACAGTTACTCTTCAAATAATACATTGAAAAACAAGGCACAAGGAAACATGTATAATTATTACAGTAAGAGAGAATATATTGCATCCTCCTCATTTAAAAAAAAAATGCTTTTCATTCCCACTTGTTTATGAAAAATGAATTACAGTTATCTTTTTTGGACCCTACTCCACTGTATTTGTAAGATTTGAATGCATATACAGGTGGAGAAGGTTTTATTAAAGCTGGTAGCAAACAAGCCAAAAGACAAGGCAAGTTCAAAACCCAATAAAAAGGCAGAGGTCGAGTGATCAGCAAACATGAACAGGCAGGGAATCCAGAATCCTAATCCAGAATTGGGGAACAGAAACTGAGGTCAGAAACAGGAGAGCAAAACATCAAGCAAGCTATGGCTAAACAGGAAACAAGGCTTGGTATAACACGATCATGAAGACTTGACACTGATACGTTGTGCAACATGACACACGAGGGGTAGAGACAAGACAGAATCAAAACAAATACATATGTATAAAAAAAAAAGAAAAGTGGAACATGAACAGAACACATGTGGAAGTTGCACTGCCATGCCGTGCAGTTCCCGTTCAGTACTGAAGAGGAAAGTGGAGAATCATGACATATAGAGGCTGTTACTGAAGTTAATGTCTTCAGTCAATTTAGAACAGAATTCTCTGGTTGTCTAAACTGTAACATTTATAAAATTCAGAACTGATTTTACCAAGAGTGATTATGTTCTCTTCCACTCCAGGCTTACAAAACAGCCATACAGAGTACTAGCAGGCAAAAACTAATTTTGTTGGATTTCATGTGAACAAATTTGTAAGAAACATTAGAACACCCAGAATAGGCCATGTTGTTAGGCATAATATAATTTTTTTAATTAGTATTTGTGGCTTATGGTGGCTGAGTGATCTGTATCTGTGTTTGAGAAAAGTAAGGGTGGGTGGGGGGGTTGTGATTTATAAAGCAATCTCATATCTTCCTCTGTAATGGACCTCTCATTTCTTTAAATGCATTACTGGCAGGATTTCTCCCAGCTGACATCTCCTTCACGTTTGCCATCTCTCTACTTCTCTTTTTCAATTTGTTGATTTGGTGGGTTTTTTTTGGACCAACAGCAATTCAAAACTGCATCTCTCGCTCATTTCTGATTGATATACTGTAAGTGGGGGTTGTCTTGGGTCACTCTCACTCTCACTCTCACTCTCACTCTCACTCTCACTCTCACTCTCACTCTCACTCTCACTCTCACTCTCACTCTCACTCTCACTCTCACTCTCACTCTCACTCTCACTCTCACTCTCACTCTCACTCTCACTCTCACTCTCACTCTCACTCTCACCTTCAGCCCCCAGGGTGGCGTTGAGAGCATAACAGTGTTTGACAGGCAGAGAAAAAAACAGCAGGGAAAGAATGAAAAAAAAAAATCGTATAGAGAAAGGGGTCACAATTCAATGCTGACAGTTAAAAGCAGGCACAGACCTATTGTATGTGTCTTATTAGGAAGAGGAAAATAAATACAGTTAGTTTGTGAGTCAGTTATTTCTTTCATTAATTGATTGTGGTTCTGATATGTTATTAAATCACAGTGTTATATTTCCGAGAGCTTTCTTGCTTCTTGTATCTTTAGAGCCTGTTTTAAAGGAGCTAGGTACTAGATTCTGTTAAATATTTAGGAAATTGTTAAGGGATTTTGGGGAAGTCAGAAGTGGGTCGTCTTTGGCGTTCACTGAAATTGCTGAAACAGCTAATTGCTGCAGCCCCTCTCTTACAATAAAGGTCAGATTATTTGAAGTTTTTCACATTTTTTTTCCTTTTAAATTATAATAATAATAATAATAATAATAATAATAATAATAATAATAATAATAATAATAATAATAATAATAATAATAATAATAATGAGTAACAGCTCAAGGCTCATGGCCCAAAGAAACACTATATCCATAGTGACTTCTTTTCATGAGATATACAGGTGTTAGGCTTTGGTTAGATCATGCTTTTAAAACAGGCTTTATGCACTTTTATATTTTTGTTTCAGTAAAAACTTGACTCAACTAGCATGGTCCCATGAGCGAGCTGGAAAACAAAGAATTTATGTTAATGTTGATTGCAGAAGTAATCACTGTAACAAGGAGTAATGATAAGCATAGTGAATAGATTTTCTCCTTGGTATGAAAGGCTTCATCATGGTAGAAGAGAAGAAGTAGATAGCATTAGCATTTTCTTAAGTTTTAGAAAACTTTGTAAATATCACAATTATATGTACTTAGAAAACCATTTCCCCCCCATTGTCTGTACCATTTATCTGATCTATTCTCGGGTCATAGGGAGCCTGTGCCTCTCTCAGGCGTTATCGGGCATCAAGGCAGGATACACCCTGGATGGAGTGCCAACCCATCGCAGGGCACACACACACTCTCATTCACTCACACACTATGGACAATTTAGAGATGTCAATCAAGCTACAATGCATGTCTTTGGACTGGGGGAGGAAACCAGAGTACCCAGAGGAAATCCCTGAGGCAGGGGGAGAACATGCAAACTCCACACAGAGGCAGGAATCAAGCCCCCAACCCTGGAGGTGTGAGGCAAACGTTCTAGCCACCATGCCCCCCATCTTAGAAAACCTTCAGTGATTTCTGTAGAGTTCTTTGAATATTTAGGGATTCTTAGCTTTTTAAAGGGGTTTCTTTTTAAATACTACCTGATGAAGAAACAGTTGTATAGTTTTATAAAGAGTGACAACCATTGAACCCTTAATGGTTCTTTTTGTTAAAAAGAAAGATTCTCAGATGTGTGATGAGTGGGTACTCATGGGTACTTATTAATCCCTAGATGTATAGAAATTTATTCAGAGATTCAGAATCTTAGACTGTCAATACTCAGGACTCCAAATCCAAAAGCAGTGGATTTGTTGTGGCACTGTGAACAGATGGTTTGAAAGTGCTAACTTTGACAAACCTGTTAACATGTTTAGAAAATTATGCTGTATTGCTAACATGAAATGTGTGGTCATGGAATTTTGTAATTCACACACACACAACCAATAAAAGGTCTTGCTCTATATTACTGAGCCTTGTCCGAAGTTAGGTTACAAACCCTCCACACACTAATGAAACACACACACACACACACACACACACACACACACACCATCAACAAGCATCATCAAACAGGCTATCATCAGGCTATAAATGGCAGAGTAATTTTACCTTTCGTTGCTGCTGCATTCCATTTGGCTCTTTATCATCATTAAGTTAATGGTGAATATTACACTGCGGTTTCACGCTTGGCACAAAGGGGGTCTTTTTAAAATGACTGAGGGAATCGGGGAGGCTGGTGCAGAGGTGAGTAGGAAAAAAAAAAAAAAGATTCAGGTGGTAAGATGAAAAGGACAGCAGGCTGAAAGGATGTGTTTGAGTGTGCTGTTTAAGATGGCAGAAAATGAGAGAGAGAAATTATGGGGCAACAGGTGGTCGTCAGCCTCATTCATTCTTTCATTTTCAGTTTCTGGTCAGGATCATAGAGCTGGAGCGATCTCTGCAGCACTGGGTTCGAGGTGGGATTAGATCCTTGATGGATGCCAGTTTATGCAATATAACATTTATATACTCATACACATGATGGGCAAATGGGCATAGCCAATCCACCTACTGACATGTATCTAGAAGGTGGGAAGAAGCCAGAGCAAACCTATACAGGCCACAAAAACATGTATAACACACCGCCAGTAAGTTGGCCATTGTTTGATGTGAGTGCAATTTAACCTTTCTGTTAATTACCACTTATTTTAAACTTTTATTCCACCTTGTTGTAGTCAGATAAAAACTACCTAAAAAATAAACTTTAATATAATTATGATTAAAACATGTTCATTAGAGAAAATGAGCCAAACAATTTTAGTACATTTAGAATTAACCCTATTGACCTGAAGAAAACACAAGCATTAAGGCTTTTATTGCCAGTGATGTGTACCAGTACTGATCAGACTCAGATACAGTACAATTTAATCTGTAAGCTAGATAAATTGGCCAAATAAAATGTTTTACTGTATCACTCACATACACACTTTGAGTGCCTCAGAAGTTAAAGTGGTGGCTGTTGATTCAACTGAAGAGATTTGGGTCATTGCATAGTGTTTGTTCTACTATTATACACTGCTTGTCTGCCTGGTTGAGGCTTATATATTTCATTACAGAATTTGGTTGTTAAGGAAATATTGCTTAGAGTTTACTCCCCCTGGTTAGTTGATTCTGGATGTTTTAGAGTTTACAAAGTCTAAAAGCATTCACACCTGGCTCATTATAAACCTTTGTTACAGAACCTTGTCTATTTTATCCTTTAGACATATATGAACATGGCTCTGGAGTGGTTCACTTCTGTTGACAAAATCAACCTGACTGAACAGACCAATGAACTATTTTAAAATGTATAATGGCTTTTCTATGAAACAGGTGAATTAAAGGGGCTTTCACACTGGCTTTTTAGTACAAAACAGAGCAAAGTTTGCATGAAAAATTGGTAACGTTAAAGCAGTTAAGCACACCATGGTACCGAACCAGTGACTACCTTTTGGAGGTGATCCAGTTGGGTTGCTCTGTTACTGTGCTGCGATTCCTGTGAATCTGAGCACAAATCATACTTAGGTCTGCACATTTTTAGGAAATAAAATAATGTGCACATGCATTTTAGCTGATGATATTAGATTTCACAGCACACTTGTACCATGAAAGGAAGGGAATGTTGTGAGACCCAGAAGAGACAAGTTGCCTTACTTCGAATAATAGCACCAAAATAATAAAAATGATGAGTATTATATTCTCCATGTATGTTTGATAATGTAAGATGAATGCAAATGCTCATTGGTTTGATATAATCAAATGAAATCAGATCAGTGTTGCAGGGGAAGTCAGGAACAATCACACTCTGCTTCAGTGCGAGTTCTTGAGTCCCACTCAGACTGATAAATTAGAACTATAGCTAAATAGAAAGCCATAAGAAGCTTGTGGAGATGCTGACTGTCCATCTTGAGGAATGACCACTATGACCATAAACAGGAACTGTAATGCTTGTAGCAGTGGCTTGAGGACTCTTTGAAACGTAACACCAGGAGTGAAAAGACAGAAGGTTTATTGAGTAAAATGTTAAGAACAGTCTTCGGGGGGAGGGTTTTTTGGTGTGCAGGTGGCCCAAACAGCAGTGGCCCGAACGCAGGAGACAGAGGTTGGTGGAGGATTTTGGAATGTGACTGATACTCTCACAAACAAATGATACTCATTGAAAGCAGAAACAGTAGTGAAGGCAGGCTGGGGCTGAGAACAGCTGAGGGAGTGCTGAGGGAATCCAAGATGGCAGACAGGTGAAGACTCCCAAAATGGCAGGCAGGTGAAGGATATTCTGATGGTTAGGGTAACAGAGGCCGACAGGCTGACCGACAGATTCCGGCCGGCCGGGAATCTGCCGGTCAGCCGGCCTGTCAGAATATCAGGCAGACAGAGTCCAGCCAGCCGGCAGGCAGGCAGGCAGATTCCAGGCAGGTCTAATAGTACAGGCAGAGGCCAGAACCAGGTATCAGACAGAACAGGCATTTAGGTTATAATCAGGATCCAAGTCTTAATCCAGAAAACAGTTCCAGGGTTAAACAGGTACTCACGACTGGCAGAGATCAGGCAGAAGATAGGTCAGAAACAGATCAGGTCCAAGTCTCAGATTGAGATTGAGGGTCCGGGTCCGGGTCCGGGTCCGGGTCCGGGTCCGGGGGCTGGAAGTTGTTGGTTCTCTAGCACAAAGCACAATCTAACAAGGAAACACGCCCAGAGTAGCCGCTTATATTGGCGCGAGAGAGATGCACAGGTGAAACTCATCAGGTAATTAGTGCAGCAAAGCAAGCAGAACAGGAGAGGGAGAGGGAGAGAGAGTGCAGGTGAAAACCAAGAACTGGAGTAGCAGGATCCGAGTGAGACAGGAATCATGACAGGAGATACAGTAAAAAATGCACTCAGACCAATGAAAGGATAGTTTTCTCACCTATGTCTTGAATAAACACATTTTTGAAGTTTGGAAGTTTAATCCAGTGCAAGAATACTGTTCTTGGGCCAGTTGACAGAAAATCAAGATTTTGGAATATTTTTCAGTGATTGTATGGTCTCTTGTATGGCAGATAAAAGGGATGTGCAATTTACTGTTAAATACTGTTAAAAAAAAACAAAAACTCAAAATTGAAAAATGGCAGGAGTGGCAGAAACCGAGAAAAAACACTGTAAATATTAATACAAAACTATCCTGATATTTTACTGTAATAATTTATAAACCCAATGCAATTTTGCATGATAAAATATTAAATAAAGATGAAACATAATCATGTGTTAAACTAATACTTTGTCCAAAAACATATATATTGTTTTTGTTAGTTAAGTAATACTATATTACAGTGTCCAAATGACGGTTCATTTTTTCAATGCTGCCTTTCTTAAAATTATTATTTTGTGGTATATGTAGGCCTATTTTTATTAAGTGATCAATGAAATTGAAAATATTAATTAATTAATATTAATTAATAATAATTTCAAATATGCACTGAACAATACAACAGGGCCAAGATATGACTTAAAGATGAAGAATGTAGAAAGGACAGAGAGAGGTGGAAATGAATGATGAAGCAGGAGAGCCCAGAGAGGTTAAACAGGACTAGAAGGAGAATCTAGGGAGGGAAGGACAGATGCGTGGAGGCGGCAAGTAGGATGGAAGAACGGAGGATTGGGCAGATGGATAGAGATGAGGGGAAAAGAACAGGGAAATAAAGGGATAAACAGGCTGTTTTTCACTGTCTGCTTTTACGACGGTGTTTATTACACACACACACACACACACACACACACACACACACACACACACACACACACACACACATACACACACACACATACACACACATACACACACACACACACAAAGACTCACAAAGACACAAACACATACTCTCCCCTACCCACAGGCTCTTTTTTTGTACTTTCTTCATAGTCTTTGTTTTTTTTTGTGGGGGAACTCTGAATTCAGAATTCAAGCGTGGAATACCTCAGTAACTATGGGCTTGCATGCAAATCAGAGGGTTGCAGAGGATTTGTCTGTGAGGTGGAGTTTGCTGAAAACAGAGGCCTGTGTTTCTTGAACAATATTTGCTTGAGTGAGAAGCAGTAATAAGTCTAGTGCCACTGTCTGACAGTTTCATGTATCCACATTGAAATTTATGTTTAGGGCTGTAAATACTAAGTACCATTATTTAAATGACTATAATAATTTGCTATAGAGCTCTGTTAGGCAGACAAGTGGGTAAAATTTTAAAAATTAAAACTTATAAAGTTTGTAGAGTGTATGTTGAATATACATGCCTATAGTCTTAATAAAACATCATTAAGATAATATAGCTTCCTTGACTTTTATCTTTTGCAAGTGTAAAACTAGTATTTATCTTCTTATATTGATCATTTCATAACATCATTCATAACTTTCTACCATGAGCCATTTTTACAATAAATGAACAGATATTCTAAATGAAATTTTGACATTCCACAACATTGATTGCAGTTCATTATTTATTTGATATGAACCAAATTGTGGGGGGCACGGTGGCTTGGTGGTTAGCACGTTTGCCTCACACCTCCAGGGTAGGGGGTTCGATTCCCGCCTCCGCCATGTGTGTGGAGTTTGCATGTTCTCCCCGTGCCTTGGGGGTTTCCTCTCCCAGCCCAAAGACATGCATTGTAGGTTGATTAGCATCTCTAAATTGTCCGTAGTGTGTGATTGCGTGAGTGAATGAGAGAGTGTGTATGTGCCCTGTGATGGGTTGGCACTCGGTCTAGGGTGTATCCTGCCTTGATGCCCAATGACGCCTGAGATAGGCACAGGCTCCCCGTGACCCGAGTATAGATCGGTTAAGCGGTAGACAATGAATGAAAGAACCGAATTGTCAAATATAACCATCTGTCTTGTTACATCCATATTCCCATGAACATCTGTCCAAATTCCACACATTATAAGCAAAAAGTAGCTTATAACTATTCCATATTTTATTGGGAAATAATACAATTCATTACTCACCTTATGGCCTTATAGATGTCGCATAACATGTGACAATCACGTAACAGTTGGACAGACAAACTCCTCGTTTGAGTTTTTCCTCAATAGGTTAACCTTGAGATGTGTTTTCTTACCCTTAAAGACAACACTGGATGGAAGCATCATCTGGGCAACGAATTGAAATTGATCAGTTGTATGACGTGTTCGGGATGAAAGTACTAACATAACCAAGAAAGTGGACAGACATTGACAGCAATCAATATATTGATCAAGTACTATGAAATCAGTGAACACACAAGCGAGATTTCCCGATGTTTTAATTATACTAAAATGATATATCTTAAATAATTTAAATATCTGGTATAATTTTAACATTTATAACTTTAAAACTACATGATCATGCACAGTGTTATTTTTTTCGAAGCATTGGACAGACGTTACATGAATAATGCCTGTCAAATTAAAATAAGTGCCATTAAAGTTATCATTAAAGTGCCAAAATAAAATGTAAAGTATGAAAATGTAGTGTTATATACTTCAGTACAGGCATTCATTCCAATCATAGTACAAAAGTGTTTTAAAATCGCATAATGAAATTTGCCCATTTTTCCATGGCTGAAAATTTACATTTTCTACCAGTTAGAGACAGAGGGAAAGCAAATAATTTATTTTTGTCCTATGTCAACATTCTGTAAAACCACATATTGCGACATAAAACACATAACGTATAATGATCCAGACCTTTCAAATAAAGTGATATAAATGACAACTGCAGAACGGGAACACCCCACAAGAGCTGCAGTTTTGGAGAGGCTCTGATCCAGTCGTCTAGCCATCACTATTTGGCCCTTGTCAAACTCACTCAAATCCATTTTTGAGCGAACGTAAGCGAGTTTTACAACGGCCAAATTGAGATGGCTAGATAACTGGATCAGAGCATCTGCACTGTTCCCGGTCTGCAGTGGTCAGTATCTATTGAAAGTGGTCCAAGGAAGGAACAGTGGTGAACTGTCGACAGGGTCATGGACGGCGAAGGCTCATTGATGCACATGGGGAGCAAAGGCTGGCCTGTGTGGTCTGATGCAACAGACGAGCTACTGTTGCTCAAATTGCTAAAAAAAAGTTAATACTGGTTCTGATAGAAAGGTGTCAGAATACACAGTGCATCGCATTTTTTTGCATATGGGGCTGCATAGCCGCAGACCACTCAGGCTGCCCATTTTTCAGGAATGGTTCAGGAATGGCTTAATGAGCACAACAATGAGTTTGAGGTGTTGACTTGGCCCCCAAATTCCCCAGATCTCAATCCAATTGAGCATCTGTGCGATTTGCTGGACAATCATGTCTGATCCATGAAGGCCCCACCTCACAACTTAGAGGACTTAAAGGATCTGCTGTTAACATCTTGGATACCACATCACACCATCAGGGATCTAGTGTAGCCCATGCCTCAACAAGTCAGGGCTGTTATGGCAGCAAAAGGGGGACCAACACAATATTAGGCATGTGGTCATAATGTTATGCCTGGTCGTTATATACACTGATCAGACATAACATTATGACCAATGACAGGTGAAGTGAATAAATCTGATTATCTCCTCATCATGGCACTTGTTGGTGGGTGGGATGTATTCAATGACTTCAGCTCTGCATTTAATGCATACACAATTTTGTCCCTATTAATCTGATCACTAAGCTCAGTGATTTGGGTATCTGTACATCGATAAGCATTTGGATTATGGACTTCCTAACAAATAGACCTCAGTCTGTTAGGTTGGGTAATCACATATCCTCAACCCTCATCCTGAACACCGGCGTCCCACAAGGCTGTGTGCAAGCCCACTGCCCTACTCTTTGTTCATCCAGCTCATTGTGGACTTCCGGAAATCTAACAGCAGCAGACACTCCCCTATCTTCATCAATGGGTCTGAAGTAGAGCGTGTCTCCAGCTTTAAGTTCCTGGGCATCCACATCTCTGAGGATCTGTCTTGGCATTAGAACACCTTAACTCTGGTTAAGAAGGTGCAACAGCGTCTTTACTTCCTGAGAAGACTAAAAAAAGTTCACCTATCCCCCAAGATCCTGACCAATTTTTACTGCTCCTTTATTGAGAGCATCTTGACAAGCTCCATCACAATGTGGTATGGCAGCTCCACAGTGTGTGAAAAGAAATCACTGGAAAGGGTTCTGAAAACTGCCCAACGAATCATCGGCACCCAACTACCTGCCATTGAGTCTCTTCACTACAGCAGATGTCTGCGCAGAGCACACAAAATCATCAAGGACTCCTCCCACCCTAGTCACAAACTGTTCAACCTCCTTCCATCCAGGAGGAGATACAGTTCCATCCGCACCAGAACCAGCAGGTTCAAGGCCAGTTTTTCCCCACAACCATAAATCTTCTGAGACACTCATGTCTCAATAATTCACCACCTTGCAGTTCTGCTCCACCCTGTACATTCTGCTACATTTTCTCTGAATAATATAATTATAATGTACATATTGTTAATTCATAAATTACCCATAGTCTGTCTGTCTGTCTGTCTGTCTGTCTATCTATCTATCTATCTATCTATCTATCTATCTATCTATCTATCTATCTATCTATCTAGCTGCTAGCTAGCTATCTAAATACGGTATAGAAAATCATCATACCCCTTTGAAATATTTACTTTATTTGTCATACAGTCTGATATTCAAACTAGGGCTGAAACGATTCCTCGAGTAACTCGAGTAATTCGAATACATAAAATCACTGAGGCAAATTAGCTGCCTCGAAGCTTCGTTTAGTCCATTTACTGTAACTACACACAGAGCACTGCGTTTCCCCACGGATTATTATTACTGACGCACAACCCGCTAAACTTGGGGAGAAAAGATTCAGGCCAAAGAAAACGGCGGAAAGTTTTCAAAGTTTGGGATCATTTCAAACTAAAAGAGAAAGAAAACTCCATACAGTGTGATTATTGTAAGATTGAACTGGTTTACCACAACAGTACAAGATACTTCAATATCTCATTCGAAAACACCCAGTCCACAGAGTCGACACAAGCTAAAGTTAGCATTCGCACTTAGCTTAAATCAATATAATTGCTAGTTGAAATTAAGGCCTGTAAAAATGTATGTGGATTGTGGCTACATGTAGTGACTATTTAAGACCGTAAATCAGTATGGTGGCTAGTTATGATGTCCCTAATTTAGCTAAGTTTTGTGAAAGCCTAAGCACCATTCATGTTGATAGCCTCACTCTCTCTCTGTCCCTCACACACACACACATACACACACAGACACAGACACACACACACACACACACCAGTATATTTAAGAGTGTTTATTCTCCAAATAACTCTAATTTCATGTTACAGATAAATATATTTTTCTTTATTTTATGTGTATGGACTCTTGTTCTTGTTCCAGGTTACCTTTCTGTCCACTAATATTTGCCTCTTAGAAAAGCCACAAAGTCTTTCAGGAAGACAGTAAAGGCTTATGTCCTGCTTGAGTTGTAGTTAGACTGAAACTTGTGAACTTGCTTAAAGTTAAGTTGCACAACATAAATGCAATGTTTAGGTATTATTATTATTATTATTATTATTATTATTATTATTATTATTATTATTATTATTATTATTATTTTGTTTTAGGTTGTACTATGTTTATGTTTTTTTAAGCAATTAAGTTTTTTTATTTATATATATTTATATTTGCATTTTGAATGTAATGTCAGTTAAATGCACTAAATGGGTTCAGATTTTATTTTCATTTTTCTAAATAGGAAACAACTTAATTGTTCATTTTAAGAGACCTGTCTTATTTTCTTTTGCATATTTAGTATTTCTCTTTAATAAAGAAAAAGTAATTTATCCGATTACTCGATTAATTGATGGAATAATCAGTAGAATACTCGATTATTAAAATAATCAATAGCTGCAACCCTAATTCAAACCCCATTCCAAATAACTTTTCCAGCTTTAGTTACAATTTTGGTCTTACAACATCAAACCAATGAAAGAAAAAACGTAACAGTTCTACAAATTAATAAAAAACCATGAAACTAGAATAACATGGTTGGAAAAGTCATCAATCCCTTGATTTAATACTTTGTAGAGCCAACTTTTACTTTAATTACATCCATCAGTCTTTTTGGATATGTCTGTACTAGCTTTGCACACCTTGATTGGGGAATATTTGTCCATTCTTCTTTGCAGAATTGCTCAAGTTCAGTCAAATTCTGTGGTGAGCGGCAATGGACTGCTCTCTTCAAATCCATCCACAGATTTTCGATTGGATTTAAGTCAGGACTCTGACTTGGCCACTCAAGGGCCTTCTTATCCTTAAGCCATTTTGTTGTTGTTTTAGCAGTATGTACGACGAATGGTCATTGTCTTGTTGGAAGGTGGTCCGTGTGGTCCAATCCAACAGATGAGCTACTGTTACTCAAATTGCTGAAGAAGTTAATGCTGGTTCTGATAGAAAGATGTCAGAATACATAGTGCATCACAGTTTCTTGCATATGGGGCTGCATAGCCGCAGACCAGTCAAGGCACCCATGCTGACCCCTGTGCACTGCCGAGAGCGCCAACAATGGGCATGTGAGCATCAGAACTGGACCATGGAAGAAGGTGGCTTGGTCTGATGAATTTTCTTTTACATCTCATGGATGGCCGGGTGCATGTGTGTCGCTTACCTAGGGATCACATTGCACCAGGATGAACTATGGGACAAAGGCAAGGAGGTGGAGGCAGTGTCACGCTTTGGGCAATGTTCTGCTGGGAAATCTTGGGTCCTGCCATCCATGTGGATGTTACTTTGACATGTACCACCTACCTAAATTGTTGCAGACCATGTACACCTTTCATGGAAACGGTATTCCCTGATGGCTGTGGCCTGTTTCAGCAGGATAATGCACCATGCCACAAAGCAAAAATGGTTTAGCATCTGTGATATGTGCTGGACAAACAAGTCCGATCCATGGAGGCCCCACCTTGCAACTTAGAGGACTTAAACATCTTAACCTTAGGACTTAAACATCTGGGTGCCAGATACCACAGTACACCTTCAGAGATCTAGTGGAGTCCACGCCTTGTCGGGTCAGGGCTGTTTTGGCAGCAAAAGGCAGAGATTTTTTCTTTTTCTTGAAAACTACTTTAATTGCCAAAATTGTAAGCAATTGTAATTGTACAATTTACTATTGTAATTGTAAAATGGCAAGCTCCTCCGAATATCACAGAGTTCAGGTTAATTAACATTAATTTCTGTGATTGCAAAATCACAAAATCCTGGAGGGACTGTATAACTCTCATCAGCATATACTGAGATTTTCAGATAAGCTTCAGCCTAACACTGCTTTTTTAGTTCACTGTTAAAAAATAGGTGATATATACATATTGGTAAATTAATACCAATCTGCAGTGGTTCATTTTCTCATTTATATTTAATTGTATTAGTATTTCCTTTTATTTATTTTTAACTGAATTGTTTAATTTGTTAAAACGGATTCTTGCTTTCATGTCACATCATACTGCAATTAAGGAAATAAATTTTGGGAATAAAGTGCTTCACTCCCCTGGTCCTCACTAACACCCCTATATTTATAGGGGCAAATTGTTGTCTTTAAAGGCAGTTGTCCCTCTGTTCTCCCAAAAAACTAGCTCTCTACTGCAGTATCTTTTTTAATTTTATTTTCCCTTCTCTCACATTCTATGTTTCCCTCTCTCCATTTTTTCTTTCCCATTTTATTACACCTTCTTGCTTCTTCTCACACAGCCTGGTGTGTTAGTTGGGTGTAAATTGTGTTACTTTAAATACATGTGTTTCCTACACCCTCAAAGCTGTGCAGGCTGTGTTTTTTTTGTGTGTGTGTGTGTGTGTGTGTGTGTGTGTGTGTGTGTGTGTGTGTGTGCACATCTGTGTTTCCATGTGCATGTGCGTAATTGTGTGAAAAGCAGTGCACATTAAGGCCAGCTTTGTGTTTCTGAAGTTTCGTCTAGCTTTTGCTGGATGTTGATTGCTTTCCTTTCACAGATCCACAGTGCTTTACTTTAGACTTAATTTAGACTCTCATACTTACATGCAGACGCTCCTTTTGCTATATGGCAGTCTGCCATGCCATTGTCTGACATATGTATACATATGTAAGATGTATACAACACATCTATTTGGTGTTTTGGAGCTCCCTGCAGCTATGGCTTATGCCCCAGACCTACTGAGTGCTTAATAACTCCTAACACAAGGGTAATTGGTAGCTAGTGCTGCATGGACTTACCTTGCAGCCATATTTGGACTGGTAATCCGCTGGGCTTGATGGGCTTGGCTAACGAGACATGCTAACATTAGATCACAGTAGGGTTACTGAGTTTCCTCACAGGAGATGCAGTCATAGGTGCTTTATTGCAATTAAGTAAAATAAAGCCATATTATTTATAGAAAAGACTGACTATAGTACAGTACAGTGTACTAAATACAGTGTGCAGTATTGAAAAAAGAAACACAATATTACGACTTTATTTCCTAACTATTGAATAACTTGATATCTGTGAGTGTTTCATTGTGTCCTGAAGTTATGTGTCATGATTCAATGCCATGCGCTCTGTTACAGAGCACTCCACCATCAACCGGCAGCACGAGTTCATGCCCGCATATGTTCTGTTTATGTACTGCTTTGTTCTTAATTTATTTACTCTGCCATTTGTGTTTGTTTTAATTAGTGTCTTGTCTCTGCCCTGATCTTGTTATTGGTTGTTTCCCGATTGTGTCTTGATTATCCTCTTATGTTTTGTTTTCCTCTTTGATCAGCTGCGGTATTTAAACCCTTGTGTGTCATGTGTTTGACGTGAAGTACCAGTGTTGTTTCCTTGTGAACTTGCTATACTGAGCCCTGTTCCCTGTTTCCCATTTGTACTCTCATTAAACCATAGCCCTAGCTAGTTTTATGCTTAGACCTCATGTTTTTGACCTCTGCTTCTGTTCCCTGATTTCTGTGTTCTTGCCCCTGCCTGTTTATATCCATTTGGTGATCTCCTGACCTATGCCTGTTTACTGGAGTTTGACTTTGCCTTACATTTTGGATTGTTTGCTACTGTGTTTATTAACGGCTGCTCCATCTGCACTTGCATCCACCTCCATGTTTCAAACCTCCCAAAGTGACGTTTTAGTGTGATGTTTCAACTCCACCACTTGACATTATGTTGCAGATGTTCTTTATTTTGATACTGATTTTGCTTCACACTGTATTCACTTAATTCATGTCCAATACACTAAAACTTTGGGGACCAAATGTTTGAATCCTTTATTGAAAATATCAGCATTTTGAGGATTTCAAAACACAGATGCATCTTAACCTGCTTTAGTAAAAATGTTATATGATTTAGTATAAATATACTTTAGTATCCAAAGACTCAGATTAGAAAAAAACATGTTGAGGTACGTTTATCTAACTTGCTCAGGTTAACTGGCTAAATTTAGACAAGTTTACTTGGCTAATGACAGGTTAGGCTGGAATTGATTCCAATAATTTACATAACTGGCTGGACAGCATGTCAAATTTTAGCTAATACTTAATATTGGTTATTTACATGATAGTAAACTGAAGAGTTAATAATCAAGCTATGTAGCATTTCTATTACAAACAAACTAATAGGGACTGTAAGTTTTTAATACTTTAGTACATAATATCAGCTTTTTATTTGAACTTTTACATTTATACTCTTATTTTCACATTTTTGCCTGGCTATTTGCCATTGACATCAAGGATTGAATTCACCATCCAGGAACCCTCTTTATTATCCAATTTATTTGTTTCTAACCAACTTAAGTTGATAAAGCACTTCTGTTCCATGTCAATGGATTTATTGGGCCTCCAGTCAAACTGGGAGTTAGGACAACTTCCCCAGCACAACAGAATTGAACTTAACCATCAAAACAATACACATTCCCAATAAAAATTCACATTTTGAACACTTATTCACATATTTTCTAATTTTTAAATGGCAATAATCTCCAATAAATATAGACAAGGAGATTACAAATAGATGTGTAGAAGTGAAAGTCTCACACACCTGGTGTATAGAGTCTATTTTTAACTGTGATGCTGTTTGAACAGTAACCCTCAGCACACAGAGTGACAGCTGCAGCAGTTGTGTGTCAGCTCAGTGTTGTGGAAACTATAATATAATTGGGAGAAATGAGAAGAAGATTTAATGGAACAATTATTGTCTTTAAGTTATTTTTATTCAAAGAGACAGTTGCAGAGTAGTCTATTTTAGCTGAAATGAAGCTCATACACTAGGCTTTGGTTCAGAGGGCTTACAAAAAGGAGTTCAAATTTTTTATAGTAAAGATCTCTTACTGCTATTGTGCTGTTTGTCACATACATTAGAATGAGCTAGTGGTTTCCATCATGTCTCTTGGCTAACACCTCAGACTGAAGATGGCTTTTGAAACTATCAGATGTTCATCAGGTCATATTCAGCTCACTTATTGAAGCATCTGTACTAAAATACATGGTTATAGAAGTCAAAAATCAAATTAAATTTAAATGAGAAATACAATATGTGATAAATTTGACACAACAGTTATTAACAGTGTTTCAGAGTCTTTTGAATGTCAGCATAAAGCCTGTGCTCTAATGCGTTATCCCAATGATAGAGCTTCCTGGGAACCTTAAACTCAAATATACTGCCAAGTGTTATAGGAATTACAAACATTAATTGGGTTCAGAGTTTTACTAGGATTACTGGGAAAAATCATAAATAGTTCTTCTGTTAAATTTATGCTTTACTTGTGGATAATAATTTCACAGAAAAAAACTTATTAGTACTAGTGTGGAATATTAAAATTCTACTTTACAGCTTACTTTTGAAAGTGAAAACATGATGGATCATAATCAGAGGAAACTGCATTTCTACATCAAGGTTAAGGGCAATCTTGTAAGGTCTATACAGCTTCCAATACAATGTAGCAATTTTGCTAAAGATATGATTAACATTTTACAATTATTAGGTTGTACAGACGTCGTATAGAGGATGTTTCACTGCTACATGGAAGTAAATGTTGTAACATTAATAATAATGTCCCTTACAAGTATAGATGTTGATCTTTTTGGATAATATAAATAACAGGATGACATGTAGGATGTAACAATGCACAAAATAATCCACCAAAAATGTGTGGAGAACAGCTATTGTCCTGGGGATGGCATTCCCAGGTTTGTGGGTTATCATTAAAAAAGTCTGCTCTATCACATATTTTGCCCTCGCACCAAGGGCTGCATGTCATGACTCAGCACACAAAGCAGCTTGCAGTGCCACAGCTCCTATTTTTGTGTTGTCTAGTGTTTGTTTTCATTGCCACATGTATTTTGTTTTGGTTTATGTCTTGTCTCCTCCCATGTCTGGTCATTGGTTGCCACATTTTTGTGTCGTGACTCTCATGTGTTTCGATTTTGCCCATTGAATAGTTCTTGTATGTAAGCCCTGATTTTTCTTCACTTAGGGCGAAGTACACATTCTGTGTTTTTACCATTTGTTGCCGAGCCTTATGATTGATATTGTCTACCTGTTTTACAGATCTTGTTTTGGTTTTCACATTTTTGCCTTGGACCTGTCTAGTTCATGCTGTTTGTTCATCGCCTGACCACTGTTTCTTGACTATGTTCTTATTTTACATTTTGGATTTATCTGCAAGTTTGAATTATGAAGCTGCTGTTTACCACATTTGCTTTGCCAACACATGGATGCAGAAGGAAAACAGGGTGGCTTAATGACATGATCGCCATGCCAGCATTTGACTCGATCCAACTTCCCCAATTTATTCATACAGAGACTCTGGCTCCCTACGAAGGTACTGAATTCACTACGGATGGCTTCATGCTACGGTGTCAGTTTTATTTTTGAAAGCTATGCGGACCCTAAGGCTGTAGTGAGTTCATCTTGTCCCAGCTCACTGGCTGAGCACAATAGGTCAAAAACCTAGTTGCCTAAGGACATCCAAGACAATAGAATTCCACTGAGTTTGTTAACCTAATGTGAAGTGTGTTCCGTCTGTCCAGGTATAAACCTCCTTTGGAAATTTTTTTGGGGGGTAAAAACCTATGTATCTGGTGAACCAAAGCTGGCCAACCTTGAGCTGCTACATGGAGGGGAGGGCTGGAGATGGCTCAAGCTAAGCTTATACCCAAAGCCAATGGGCCGGTCTACTAAGCCAAACTTGAGCATGAGACCAAGGGGGTGGCCTTTCAGTGAGTGGGGTATGGGGGATGCCTTTGCACTTGCAGTGCCATGTGCTATTTCTATGTTGTCTAGTGTGTGTTAACATTGCAATATGTGTCTTGTTTTGGTTCATGTTTTGTCTCCTCCCATGTCTTATCACTGGTTATCTCTCTATAGGGCTTTTCATACTGTGCTTAACCCTGGGTTATCTTCGTTCTAAACACCGCTTTTATGAAACCCTGCTGTGAAAAGCCCTTTGAATTGTTAACCCTGGGTCATCCTAAACCCTGGATAAACGGAATCCTGGGTTATCTATAATCACATTTCACATTGCTCATACTATACCTGGGGTTAACTGGTAATCCTGGTATTTATTAACAGACATTTCACACTGTACATTCCTAAACCCCAGGTTAATGTTCTTATTTGCATATTTGCTGTGTCACTGTCACTGATTGGACAAACAGCAGGCAACCTGTTTACATGCTTTCCGTCTTTTGACATTTCTTACTTTTCTCTCACCGGCTGCTCTTTACATGACTCGCGTTTCCTGTTACTGATGTGACATGAGCCTTGCTGCTCAATTTCTGATTGGCTGTCTGTTGCTAAGTGTCCAGCAGCAACAAGCAAACACTGTTCCGTTTCACACTGAACAAACTTAGCACAGCAATGCGAGGTTAACACCACAAATGCGGTCCTAACCCATGCCTGTGATCATGTAATGGTTAAGAACAATGTACATTGTGTGCAAAGTGCAAGCATGGACTCTGCCAGGACTAGTTATGACAGCATAACTAATAGGGAGAGCCAGAAGGTGACACAGACATGACGGTGTCCTGGGAGATAAAGCAGCCAGCTATTCCACCGAGAACAAACCTGAGTGAACATGAGAGAGTGGGTTGGGGTTAGGGGGTGGAGGGATGGTTAGGTTGTTGTGCTGGGGGCCAGGAACAACAACCAAACATCCCTGTTCACCAAAACACTCCCTCTGAATTCTCCAGATCTGCTCCTTTGAAAGAAGAACCTCTGTCCCCTGCTGTAGCATTCATTACTTGAGGTTCCAACAACTATATTGCACCTTTTGATCAACGTAGGTGTGGCAAATGATAAAAAAAAATTGTTTCCCTTTGCTGTTATAATAACTTCCACTCTTCTGAGAAGGCTTATGATTATGCTTGACAGATCATATTTAAATGGCAATAATCTTAGTAAGTCTCATTGCATTGCTAAAATATCTCAAACAAAAAATTAAACTCCATAGGCAATAAAAATATCTAAAAGAATTAAACATTTGTCTAAAGGAGAATTTGTCACATTTTTAGCATGGTTTAAGATCATCTTAATTGCTAATCATTTGGCATATATGCATACTTTCCACATTATCTTTGAAAGATACATTATTTGGCCAAAAGCATATGGATACCTGGCCATTACACCCATATGTGCTTGTTGAGCATCTCATTCCAAAGTTGACCTCTCCTTTGCATCTTGTAACAGCCTCTATTCTTTGGGGAAGGCTTTAAACAAATTTTTAGAGTGTGGTAGTAGAGATTTGGCCAATCAGCAAAAATAAGAAGGCCTGTTTCAGCATCCTAGCTCATTCAAATTGTTCAGTGTGGTTTAAGTTAATGTTTTGTTCAGGCCACACGGTTTCTTCTACACCAACGTTAGTAAACCATGACCATGGCATTGTCATGCTGGAGCAGTTTGGGCCCCTTCAAGTATAGGGAAATTGTAATGCTTTGTACAATATACAGAGGCATCCTAAACAACTGTGGGCTTCCACATTTGTGGCAACAGTTTGTGAAAGGGCAGCATATGGGTGGTCAGGTGTCCTCAAACCTTTGTGTGCCGTGTATTTGTGTACCTAGATTTTTTCTCTGGTTTAAACTGTTATACTTCTGTAATATTTGAGCCTATTTTTTTTAACAATTTTTTTTATTTATTTTTTTTTATTATTTTTTATTTATTTATATATTGTTTTGTTCAAACTCACAACCTTCCAATCAGTAGCCCAATGTGGTAACCACTGAGCTACCACTTCCAGATATAATCTGATCCAAATGAAACAGCACTTATGTGCATATAACATATTTCAGAGTGGTTCTTTTTAATCAAAACTATATGCATGAAGGGCCATATGTATACCTGTAAATGGTAAGACGTTATGTATTTAAAATAACAAAACAGGAAGCTGATAAAATTGGAAAATGGGATGTTACCAGTCAGAGGCTTTTGCAAAAAAGAATATAAATATAGTATCAACTGATGACAACAGTGTCAACATGAGGAAATGAAAATGAAAGGTTAACTGTGATGATGAGTGTGCCTACTGGTGTTCATTGTACAGGAACAGTCAACACATTGGTATGTACTTTTAGTATATTGAAAATAAATTTGAAATGGAATATTGCTAAAGAATATTTAGCTAAGATTACACTGTACTTAAGCTTTATGTATGAATTTAATTTTATGTGAGGATAGTGATCATGAAAACCTGTAGAAAAAGGACTATAATAACCATCATTATTTTACTGATTGTATTTTTTTTTAATTAATATCATTCTAATTATAATATTAGTGTACTGGTTTAAGTGCTGTTTGGGTGGGTATTCAGCTGAAAAATTGCTTAAGCTCACCTAGATGATGCACAGTCTCAGATCTTACAGTGCTGTGAAAAAGTGTTGGCCCCCTTCCTGATTTCTTATTTTTTTGCATGTTTGTCACACTTTAATGTTTCAGATAATCAAACACATTTAAATATTAGTCAAAGATAATTAGTCAAAGATAAAGATACAAGTAAACACATCATGCAGTTTTTAAATGAAGGTTTTTATTATTAAGGGAAAACTAAATCCAAAACTACATGGCCCTGTGTGAAAAAGTGTTTGCCCCCTAAGCCTAATAACTGGTTGGGCCACCCTTAGCAGCAACAACTGCAATCAAGCATTTTTGATAACTTGCAATAAGTCTGTTACAGCGCTGTGGAGGAATTTTGGCCCACTCATCTTTGCAGAATTGTTCTAATTCAGCCAAATTGGAGGGTTTTCAAGCATGAACCACCTTTTTAAGGTCATGCCACAGCATCTCAATCAGATTGAGGTCAGGACTTTGACTAGGCCACTCCAAAGTCTTCATTTTGTTTTTTTTCAGCCATTCAGAGGTGGACTTGCTGGTGTGTTTTGGATCATTGTCCTGCTGCAGAACCCAAGTTTGCTTCAGCTTGAGGTCACAAACAGATGGCCGGATATTCTCCTTCAGGATTTTTTGGTAGACAGCAGAATTCATGGTTTCATTTATCACAGCAAGTCTTCCAGGTCCTGAAGCAGCAAAACAGCCCCAGACCATAACACTACCACCACCATATTTTACTGTTGGTATGATGTTCTTTTTCTGAAATGCAGTGTTACTTTTATGCCAGATGTAATGGGACACAGACCTTCCAAAAAGTTCAATTTTTGTCTCGTCAGTCCACAGAGTATTTTCCCAAAAGTCTTGGGGATCATCAAGATGTTTTTTGGCAAAACTGAGATGAGCCTTTATGTTCTTTTTGCTCAGCAGTGGTTTTCGTCTGCCATGCAAACCATTTTTGCCCAGTCTCTTTCTTATGGTGGAGTCATGAACACTCACCTTAACTGAGGCAAGTGAGGCCTGCAGTTCTTTGGATGTTGTTGTGGGGTCTTTTGTGACCTCCTGGATGAGTTGTCGCCACGCTCTTGGGGTAATTTTGGTCGGCTGGCCAGTCCTGGGAAGGTTCTCCACTATTCCATGTTTTCACCATTTGTAGATAATGGCTCTCACTGTGGTTCACGGCAGTCCCAAAGCTTTAGAAACAGCTTTATAACCTTTTCCAGACTGATAGATCTCAATTACTTTCTTTCTCATTTGTTTTTGAATTTCTTTGGACCTCGGCATGATGTCTAGCTTTTGAGGATCGTTTGGTCTACTTCACTTTGTCAGGCAGGTCCAATTTAAGTGAGTTCTTGATTGCGAACAGGTGTGGCAGTAATCAGACCTGGGTGAGGCTAGAGAAATTGAACTCAGGTGTGATAAAGCACAGTTAAGTTATGTTTTTTAAAAACCTTCATTTAAAAACTGCATGATGTGTTTACTTGTGTTATCTTTGACTAATATTTAAATTTTGATTATCTGAAACATTAAAGTGTGATAAATACGCAAAAAAATAAGAAATCAGGAAGGGGGCCAACACTTTTTCACACCACTGTATATACCCCAGAGAACACTCAATTTCTCCAATACACTCCAGCTCACACACTAAGTCTATCCAATGCATTCTATATCACATACTCAGGTTCCAAATACATTCCAGCTTGTACAATCAGGTTCTCCAATACACTCCAGCTCACACACTCAGGTTCTACAGTATGTTCCAGCTCTCTTCAACTCTTCAACAAATCCAGTGTTCAATCTCAATTACTGGTGACCCTATTTCAGAAAATTAGAAATAACAGAAATATCAAAAATTCAGCAGCACAATTTGCCACAGAGTGACCCTAGTGTTACAAATGGATGTGTCGTGTTATAAATGTAGCCTAGCTAGCTGTTATGAAGCTTGATTATTCATTGTAGTATCAAAGAACTGTCACACCAGGATAATTTTTCACTAGCTAGTCTTAGTCAGTTTAGTAAATAGCTGGGTGAATTAACTGAGAGACCCAACAATGACAGAACACAAATTATTTTGTAAGTTTAAAGGCTGTTATAAAATAATTATCATTCCTTAGCCTTATTTAATTATTTTGGATTTAAAAAGTATGCACATCCCTGTTAAAAGTTTAGGTTTTTGTGATGTCAAAAAATAATTAATCTAAGATAAAGCATGTCATTTTTAGTAATTTACAGCATTAGATAGACCCAGAAGGACCTTATCCTGAGGGAACTACAGAAGTGCTTTTGAAGTCTTTATCAATTAATACATTAATTCTGGTTCTCTAGGTCACAAAATAAGAATACTATCAGTCTAACCTACTGTTGTGAGGTAATACAGCACAAAACACACACGAAGAGTGACTGAAGAAGCACCAGAGTGGCATGTGCAGATAAACAGTCAAATCGTTCTGATATTGTAAGGGATAAATCAACATCAGATGCAATGTGCGAAGAAAAGGACAGATGATTGTCCATGGTTACATCAAAGATGTGTGCAGTGTCCAAAGGTGAGATTGACAAGTTGTCCATGAAGATTGCAAGATCCTGACTTGGAGATGAACCACCTGTGATGAACAGAAGTTCCATTCTGCTGGGATTAATTTTTAGTTGATGAACTGCCATACATGATGAGATGTCTGCCAGACATGCTGAGATCTGGGCAGAAATAGTAGTGTCTGAAGGAGGAAAGGAGAGAATGAGTTGAGTGTTATTCGCATAGTGGTGGTATGAAAACCTATATGAGGACATGACTTCACCAAGAGAACAAGTATAGAGGGAGGACTGAAGAGGGCTGAGTACTGAGCCTTACGGGATGCCAGTGGAGAGTCTGTGTGGGGCAGATATCTATCCCCTCTATGTCACCTGAAATGACCAATCCACCAGGTAGGAAGCATACTATTGCCATTCTGTGCCACAAATTCCAAGACTTTGAGGGTGGACAAGAGAGACTTGTGGTTGACTGGGTCAAACGCTGATGAAAGGCTGAGGAGGATGAGGGCTGATGACAGTTAACTGATGTAACTTCTCAGTGACAGCCAAAAGTATAGTCTCTTACAGTCTGAGTGGTTGGGATCTTGGAGGTTGTTCTTTGAGAGATAGTAACAGTTGATTGTAAGCATTATTGAAGGGATTGGATCTAGGGGGCACGTGGTAGGAGATAAATTATGTGAGAAGTGGAGTCCTGAGTGTGTAGTGTAGGGGTAGTCAGGTAGAAGTGAAGGTCTGGTAGATTTCTTAAATCTTCTCATCATCAAAGACTTCAGCAGTCAGGGAGGTTGGAGCAGGAGAAGCCAGGGGATTAGTAGTGAAGAAAGAATGTTTTGGATCTTATGAGGATCTTGTGCAGAAGTTTCCAGATTTTCTTTGTAGAAGGCTAGGGTTAGCAGAAGTGCTTCAGAAGAGAACTGGACAGGAGAGCACAGTAGTAAGATCTGTTTAAAGTTATGATTTCTTCCATTTTCTCTCTGCTGTTCTTAATTCTTCCTGATTGCAGCATAACATCTGATAGCTAAGGAACAGGGTAAGAAGTCTTCTAGGTTTAGAATACTGAGATTAGAGAAGGTCCATGGATGAAAAAAATAAGGAGAGGAAAAACGAGTTGTGGTCAGGAATGGATGAACATGTACAGAAAGCTACAGTGGAAGGGGGTATAGATTGGTTTCAATTAGATAGAGAGAAATGTTGTTTTAGTTGGTTTTAGAATGGTGATATTAAAGGACACCAGGTAATGATCAGTGATGTGGAGTGGGGTAGTATTGATGTCTGTAGTAGGAGAGGGAAGATGAACACCTGGTCCAGGGCATTTCATTTCCTCCTTTGTGTGTGGGGGGCATCTGTTGAATGTCAAGGAGAAGGAATTGAGAAGAGACAGAAGACAAGAGAACTGGAGCTTGTTGGTAGGGCAGTTGAAATCTCCAAGGACCAACAGAGGGGTGAGTAGGGCAAATACAGAGGAGCATGTGATGAGATTAGTGATGAGAAGGTTGATTGGAGAGGTAACTGTAACTGCATGGAATTCAAAATAAGAGATGGTGATATGAGAAATGGAGAAGCTTGTGAACCACCATCTCTGAGATAATGGAAGAACTGTGTGGCATGTGTGAGAGAAAGCGTAGCCGAGTTCTTTGGAGATATCCAGGTCTCATTTAGTGCTAGAAAATCAAGGGATTAATGGGAGGTTAAAGTTGAGATAAAATCATCTTTCTTTACAGCAGACTGGCAATTTCAGAGCCCACCTACCACCACTGTTGAGACTGAGACAACAGAGGCGGGTAGATGAGGTTACTGGAAGTGTGGCCTCTGCTTTGTGGATGAGAGCATCTGTGTTTTTGAGGGGTGACAACAGAGATATCTCCAGACTAGTAAGGAGCGGGAGCCTAGTAAGGAGCTCAGAGAAACCGGTAACAGAACAAGGAAAAGTACTAAATTAGACACTTCCTATTTTAAATTTATGTATCTAGCCTTTGCAGAATATTCTACTGACTTCTACAGACACTAGAACCTTTACTATATATTAATAAACACACCTTGCACACTTTAGGAGAGACTATTTGATTTAACATCTGAAAGAACCAGTTAGCATAAACCAACAGTCACTTTCAAGCAACACTACAAAATCAACAATACAATAAAACAAATCAAATGATATGACTCCAACTAGTACAAAAAAGTCAGAATCCTATCTTACCAGAAGAGAAAAAAGATAGAGCATCAGATAGAGCAACTTTAAACATGCCTTTCATGGGATATGACAACCAAATTACCAAAGGATGTTTATAATTAATATCGGCTAATAGACAGTATAACAACATGCTTGCATGTGCAATAATGCTTATACAACAGTTACATCTACAAAGACACACCCACAAAGTTGTAATGTGTTTGTATGTGAGTTTGTCTGTGTGTGTTTGCATGCCAAATATGTTGACATGAGACCGCTAACCTTAGATCCCCCTAAGATTTTTCTCCAGTGTTTCTTTGTATTTTAATTGCAAACTATGATTTTTTTCAGTTTTCAATCATAATGCTTGACTCTCTACATAGTGGTGATGATACAATTCTATGGTGTTTTGTGTAGATGATGATGAAGATCCTTTCCAGCCGGTGACTTCAGATGAGACAGTGGCTGAGGGAGGTACGGTGACTCTGACATGTCGTGTGGCTGAGACTGATAATTCATCCCTCCAGTGGTCCAACACTGCACAGCAGACACTCTACTTTGGAGCTAAAAGAGGTGAGAGACATGGGGACTGGTGGGTGGAGAGAAGTGCATGGATGGATGAGTGGTTAGATAAATGGAAGATTGGATAGGTAAACCCAAGGACAAATGGATGGGTGTGTGATTTTAAACCACTGAGATATTGTGACAGACAGAAATATCCCAGTTGAAGAAGAATTGGAAAGAATGAAAAAATAAATGAAGAAGGAAGAAAAGAATAAGAAATGAAAGCTGCAGTCAGCATTTTCAGGGGCCAAGCACCCACTCAGTGAGCAGTACATTCAATTGTTGCCTAAACTATCACAGGAAACTTTAGGCGAAGGGATCCAAGAGTGATTTGTAGTTTCACTCATAATAGATTTATTTTGACCATATACAGTGCCATGATATGTGGTACTGTCTGTTGCTTCTTTGACCTATGGTCTTGATTGTTGTTCTGATGTGTTTGTGTTGTTGTTGTGATGTGATGTGATGTGATCATTTGGATGTAAGCATTTTCAGCCTTTTATTGTAACTATTGACCAGTCTATGGCACTAGCAAGAAATCTTTTGCATGGCCTCAGATCATGGCCCTGAAAGATTCCCTCAAAGTTCTGTATCAGTTTGCAAGGTCATTGGTGAAATAAGCCTTAAATCTCATCAAAGCAACCCTATTTCAAAGCTAGAATCTGACTTATTCTTGTCATATTTGTTGGCCCATTACAGGCAAACTATTTGGAATATTTAAAATGCTTTTGATCGATTTTGTCAAGGTTAGTCTATAGGTAATGTATTACAACTTTGGGGTTGATTGGACATAATTTGTAGGATGAGGATGGAAAAAGCTTTTTTTTTTACAAAGGCAAAAAAAATAACATTACAAACAAAAATTAACATAAAAAAACAATAGGGTGTCTACGCATCATAAATCACAGATTTAGCGCTACCAACGAGGAACTTCCAAGTTCATGAATGTCATGTGGAATGGAATTGTTTAAGTTCACTTAATTGCAGTTAAACATGCTTCTTACATGTGTTTAATAAAAGAGACGTGCATTGTTCTATGAAAAGACTGACGGTTTGTGTTGTTAATATCGGCACCAAATGACACATGGTGTCAGAAGCAAAAACCGAGTAGAAGACGGAATTTCGAACGCGAGTTGTTATGAGAACTGAAGTGTGCATCACCATGGCAAAGTTCACTCCGCCCGAGCAGTTTGACTTTTCCAAGCCCAATGCATAGCCAGACTGGAAACAGAGGTTTGCAAGATATTGAGTCGCATCACTGCTTACGGAGGAGGATGAAGTAGTGCAGGTAAATGCCCTGATTTATTAGATGGGAGTGGAGGCTGAACATATATTCAAGTCGTTTATGTTTGATAACAAGGGAGATAGCGACAAATACTCTGTGGTAATGGACAAATTTGATGAACATTTCATCCCAAAACGCAGCATTATCTTTGAACGTGCTAAGTTCTATTCAAGAGGTCAACTTCCGGGCAAAAGTGTGGAACAATTCATCAGGCAGCTGTACGAGTTAGCTGAAAACTGTGATTTTGGTGTACAAAAAGAGGAGCAGATGCAAGATCACATAGTAATTGGAATTCGTGATAAGCAAGTGTCACAAAAACTGCACATGAAAAGTGACCTAACATTGCGCACTGCCATCGAAATGGCCAGACATTGTGAATTAATAAAATCTCAGAACACAGAGGGAGTGCAGACCATGTGGATAACATGAAATTAGTTAAAAAGAAAGAATACAAGAGAACTGGCAACTTGGCAAAAATGCGCAAAAAGACGAGAAAAGGAACATGCACAAGATGTGGACGAAATTATGATGACAATGAACAATGTCCTGCAAAAGGAAAAAATGCATGAAATATAATAAAGTTGGACACTTTGCAGCAGTGTGTCACTCAAAACCAGCAGTATAGGAGATAACTGAAGCTGATGAGGACGAATGCATGTTCTTAGGATCAGTTGAGCAGAAAGAAGGTGTGCATTGTTAGCAGAGGATGAACCACCATGGTGCACCACTCTAATCTTAGCACATATGCCAGTCTCATTTAAAATCGACTCCGGTGCCAACACCTCCACCGCCTACCTATGAAAAACTACAGAACAAGCCTAAACTCAGTGTAGTGAAAAACACTCTTCAAAGTCCAGGCGGCATTGGGGTCACAAGGGGGCAATTTTTATCCAAAATTAAAGCCCATTTCAATGGCCAGCTAATGGCCATGCTGCTTTCATGTCGTAGTAGTCAAAACTAATGGAGAAAACTTTCGAACAGTGGCAACCAAACTAGGCTTAATTAAGCGCATTGACGACGTCACTGTGTTTAGTGGTGTGGGCATGCTAAAAGGAGATCCAGTGAAAATCATCTTAAAAGATGGCGCACAACCATACAGCATATCTGCACCACAATGGCTTTCCATTCTCTTACTACCTAAAGTAGAAGAGGAGCTAAAAAGAATGGAGTCAATGAGCATAATAGAAAAACAAACAGACCCAGACGAATGGTGCGCACCCATGGTTCTGAAAAGAGGTATGCCCAAATCGAAAAAGAAAGCCTCGCAGGAGTGTGGGCCTCAGAGCATTTCTTCCAGTACCTATGTGGCCTAGAAAAATACAAGCTGCTTACAGACCACAAGTCATTAGTAACCCTCATTAATTAAAAAGACCTTGACATCACACCCATACGTTGTCAGCGCTTGCTCATTAGGTTAATGAAGTTCAATCCAGTTGCTGACTATGTTCCAGGGAAACATCTAGTAGTCGCAGATGCTCTGTCTAGGCACCCCATTCCGGACATTCCACCAGGTGACCTAGCATACGTAGATTCAGTGGAGGATGACCTGAGGGTGAGAAAACCGATCATTGAACAGACCAAAAACAAGACAGGAACGGATGGTGAACTTCAGTGTGTTCTCAGGTATTTCTGCAATGGCTGGCCAGAACATTTGAAGAGCATAGCAGTGAAAGTGAGTGTGTACTTCAAAGAGTATGGCTCACTCAGTTAAACCAATGGACTGGTGCTTCGAGGCAAGCAGATTGTGATCCCTGAAAGTATGAAGGGAGACATGCTCCTGAAGATTCACCAGGGCCACCAAGACCTTACTAAGTGCAGAGAGTGTTATAGAGGTTTTCAAACAAACCAACAGCATGGCAGAACGAGCTGTGAGGACTGCAAAATGGATTTTGAAATGGGATGACCCCCACCAGGCACTTCTAAGTTACCGTTCAACCCCTACAGAACTGACAAGGGAGTGTCTGGCCAGGCTGCTGATGGATCGAGAAATCCGCACAACATTCCCAGTCCTGAAAGAGACTGTGATCAAAAGGGACAGTGTGGACCATCTGAGCAACACTTGAAGCAGAGCAAGAGTAATGTTCCTTCTGAACCCCGCCCCCTGGTCCCCTAAACCCTTGGGTCAAGTCATTACCAGGTTTGGAAGAACTGTAAAACCAAGCCTCAAGTATGCTAGTTAGCCGAGATGATGGACATTAAGGGCAGAATAATACCTGTCCCATCTCAAGGGATTGTGGGAGTCCACCCACACCCTTAGTTAGTTATTGTTGTAAAACAAACAAACAACAAAAAAAGTAATAATAATACAGTGTGTTTTAAGAGAAAAAAAATGGAAAAGAAACACTAAAGAACCATTTTGTTTGTTGTGTAGAAAAGATTTATTTTGCTTAGGTAACAATAATTAATAGAAGACAAAACCAAGAGGGTTAACGTTATTGTTATGTATACTTACAATTGAAAAGGGGGGGAGATGTCATGTGGAATGGAATTGTTTAAGTTTACGTAATTGGCTACTGCACATGTGCAGTGCGGGAAAACTTCTGGTTTGGTTTTGGAGATGCTTCTTACATGTGTTTAATAAAAGAGACGTGCATTGTTCAACGAAAAGTCTGATGACTTGTGTTGTTAATATCAGCGACAAACGCCACAATGCACATTTAAGGAACATTCGCACAACGTTCAAATGCGTGGACTCTACTTATGGATCCTAACACACCTGTCGCCAGCCCAGCATTACAGCATCTTTGATGATTGACCTCCTAAAGATAGGCAGGGTGATCTAAGATGAGAGGAGAGAAATCCATTTTTATATTTAATTCATTCTCCACACATATTTTACTGTGTCTTACATGCCTACACACACTTATCAATTAATACACCTACAATATATAATCCTTAAAGGTTCTTTGATTATCCTTCCAGTGGAACTCTTAAAGGTTCTATGTAGGTTCCAAGTAGGACCTTTTTTGGATCCTATAATGTGCTCTGAGGATTCAGGAAAAAGAAAACTGGAAGCAGGCTACTCAGTATATACATGCACATACATGCACACACTCAAAACTTTTTTTTGTTTTTATTGTGCGAAACATTAGAGTCAAGGGGATCTGCCTTTGTATCCCTTTGTCAAATTCAACGTTCAGTGAAAGCCTAACCAATCGAGCACTTTTTCAATGTGCTGTGTCATGTATGTATCAAATTTTAACAACAATAGCCACACAAAACTGGACCATCTGCTTTGGTCACTAACACAAATGGACTATTAAACCGTTCAGCAAGATTATCTGTTCACGAATAATACATGCTCATGCAGATTGATTTAACCCCCAGTATTTCATATAGCATGCACTGTCTTCATGACATAAATGCCATGCCTTAGTCAGGATCTTTCAGGATCCTGACTTGGGAGATAACCCAGAAGCGTGCCTCTGCCATTCTATACACAAAGAAATATTACATAAAGGCAGTGCTTTTAGGTATTGTGCTGCTTAGTCCACCAAAACTAACGCAAAACAATGCCCTTGTGCTGTCTGTTTTAATGGCCAAATGAGGTTCATCCCAATTCTTTCAAGGGGACCTCAATCAGTGATAACGAATGCAGAGGAGCTTTTGGGGTGGCTGGCAGATTCACCAGAATTTGGTGGATTTGCAAAATGCCACACACCAAAATTGGCAATAGAAATGGACCATGAGACAGCTCAGTGTTTTGTCCTCTAAGTGTCTAGCCTTGAGATTATGATAAGCCACTTGGAATAACAATTCCCAGTGGCTCTGTAGCACTAACAACTGGGTTATCTCTTCCTTAGTCTGAATATCCTGTGTCACTCTATATATTTATAATAATAGAAAAATATGGGAAGGAGAGCACAACATTTGTCTGTATTCACTGTCCATCAATTACTTTCACTTGGTTGAAGGTGGGCCAGAGAGTTTCATCTCGAGGACTCTTCCTTGAGGGGAAACGGGAGGCTCTTTCCCCCTTCTTTCTGTCTTCTTGAAGTGGAGGTAATGTTGATGGTCTTGGCAACGCCTTTCCAGCCAGTGCCTTGCACATCCCACACTATGCAATTTTATTGCAGGACCCATTCACAAACATTCTTCTCAATAAAAGTAAATATTATTATTTAAAAATTATTTAAATATAAATATTGGCCATATCTTTATCAAAATCATGGAGGATGGTTGAGGCAGGGACTAACCACTGCCTCAATTCAAAACTTCAATGTGATCCCTGAATTGGATCATGACAGCAACTAAGGGGTATTCATGCACATCCCCATGCACACACCTGACCTTCACCATACTAACTGTAGCCAAAGCCTTACATTGAACCAGGCTTTGGGGAACTGAGGTCTGATTTGCAGCCTGAATCCACCAAAGAATGGTATGTAACCCCTTGTACAGTCACCAGTATACGGTGTGTCCCAGCTTGATGAGGGGCAGCCTGTGGTGTGTCAGAGTTGCAAATCATCACCCTCACCTCCATCACATGGCACTTGTCCTGGATGTTCCCAGCATCCCTGCAATGCCAGCAGACTAACCCAGGGTCACACACCTGTGGGGGAGTGGAAACAGACACAAGAGGGAGCCAGTATTCTGAAAACTGGTCTCAGTGAAATTGGAAGGGAGAGTGTGTGTGTGTGAGGTATGTGTGCAAGGTGTGTGTGTGTGTGCTGGTGTTCTTGCCTGCTACACATACGTGGCCAAGTGGTTCAGTTACTCCAGCATACTGCAGATCTTAAGCTGTTGGGCCAAGAGCGGGGCTTTACCAGATAGTGGTGACAGCAGGCACTTTTCAGTTCATTCACTCTATACACAATTTAATTCAATTTTTCAGTACAATTTATTTTTATAGCACATTTTGCAATGGGGGTGGCATGGTGGCTTAGTGGCTAGCACGTTCTCCTCACACCTCCAGTGTCCTGGGTTCGAGTCTCGCTCCCGCTCACTGTGTGTGTGGAGTTTGCATGTTCTCCCCGTGCTTGGTGGGTTTCCTCCCACAGTCCAAAGACATGCTTCTAAGCTGATTGGAATTTCTAAATTTCCCGTAGTGTGTGTGTGTGTGTGTGTGTGTGTGTGTGTGTGTGTGTGTGTGTATGTGTGCATGCCCTGCGATGGGTTGGCACTCTGTCCAGGGTGTATCCTGCCTTGATGCCCGATGACACCTGAGATAGGCACAGGCTCCCCGTGACCTGAGAATAGATCGGATAAGTGGTACAGACAATGGAATTTTACAATGGACATTGTCTCAAAGCAGCTTTACAAAAGTAGAGAAACACAGAAAGGAGAAAAAACTAATTAATGAATTAAACTATTTTATCCCTATTTTATTTACTGACACTGGACAGTGAATAATGTAAATGTAAATAATGTCCTTTCTACAACAGCAACCAATGGCCCATGAGAAACTATTAGGCCAATGTAGTTTCTGAGTTCATTATAAACACTAATTCCTTGCTGTCAGAAGCTGACAGATGTAATGGCAAATCCGTGACGGTGTTATAGTCCCCAAGTGGCTCTGTCCATGGCTGTCTCCTGGTCACAGGCTATCCACACAGATCCATCCACAGCATCAGTGAGCACCACCAAGCGACGAGACTCTGACCACGGGTACAGCCAGTGGTCACACTGGAACTCAGAACACTGGGAGCTTGGGAGTGGGATGTATCGCTTGACAGAGAAAGACAGAGAGAGAGAAAGATATTAAGTATGCTTGTGATCATGTGATGTTTAAAGACAATGTAAGTTATGTGTAAAGTGCAGGCAGGGACTCTGGCAAAACTAGCTGTGACAGCATAACTAAAAGGGAGAGCCAGAAGGTGACAGACATGAAGGCTTTCAGGGACATAAAAGTGTACTACTTCACAGTCAGCAAACCTGAGCGACTTGCGAGGGTGGTAAGGCGACAGCATCCAAACATCCTAGTACACCAAACACTCTTTGCCCAAGAACCTTCCAGATCTGCTCCTTTACCTAAGAAAAACTATACATTGAAAGCTTGACTAAACAAATGTGTCTTCAGCCTAGAATTAAACATTGAGACTCTGTCTGAATCCCAAACACTAATTGGAGTTACACAGTAACACTGTTCCATAACTGGGGCTTTGTAAGAAAAAGATCTGCCCCCTGCTGTAGCCTTTGCTACTTGAGGTACTGCCAAATAACCTGCAACCTTTGATCGGAGTAGGCATGGCGGATCATAAATGACCAAAAGATTGCTCAAGTACTGTGGCGCGAGACCCTTTAGTGCTTCATAGATTAGTAATAGTATTTTATAATCAATGCGAAATTTGACTGGGAGTAAATGTAGTGTGGCTAAGATAAGAATGATGTGTTCGTATTTTCTGGTTCTAACTGGAGCTTGTTTATGCTCCTACTGGAACATCCAGACAGTACAATAATCCAACCTAGAGGTAACAAAAGCATGAACTAGTTTTTCTGCATTGTGAAGTGACATCATATTTCTTATCTTAGCAATATTTATAAGATGAAATAAGGCTAGTGATATTATCTACATGAGCTTTAAACGAAAGACAAGAGTCAATAATCACACCAAGATCTTTCACTGCTGGACAAGATGAAACAGAAAGACCATCCACAGTTCTAGCTGCATGTGGTCCTAGTACAAGCACTTCTGTCTTGTCAGAGTTAAGCAGGAGGAAGTTAGTAAGCATCCACTGTCTAATGTCCGTTACACATTCTTCAATCTTAATAAACTGCTGTCTCTCATCTGACTTAGCTGAAACATACAGCTGTGTGTCATCCGCATAACAATGGAAGTTAATACCATGTTTACGAATAATTGCACCAAGGGGTAGCATATATAAGGAGAAAAGCAGTGGGCCTAAAAGAGAACCTTGTGGAACCCCGAACATAACCTTAGTATGCATTTAGAAGTAACCATTTAGATCTACGAACTAATAACGATCAGTCAAATAAGACCTGAGCCAGGAGAGGGCTGTTCCTTTAACAGCAACAACATGTTCTACCCTATCAAGTAGAATAGTGTGGTAAATGGTGTCAAAAGCAGCACTAATATCGAGTAACACCAGTAAGGAGACACAACCCTGATCAGAAGCCAGTAACAGGTCATTTACCACTTTAACCAGTGCTGTCTCTGTGCTATGATGAGGCCTAAATCCTGACAGATACATTTCATGAATGTTATTCCTATGTAAGTATGAACATAACTGCAGTGCTACAGCTTTTTCTAGGATCTTAGAGAAAGGGCAGGTTTGATATTGGCCTATAGTTGGACAGCTGAAAGGGGTCGATGTCTGGTTTTTTAATTAGGGGTTTGATAACTGCTAGCTTAAAAGATTTAGGCACATAGCCAGTGATATTTGTCATTTTTAGAAGGGGTCCAGTAGCTACTGGTAATATCTGTTTAAGGAAAGACATGGGTAAAGGATCTAGAATGCAGGTTGAAAGTTTTGAAGATGAAATTAGTGAAATTAGATCAGGCTCTTGAAGGGGAGCAAAGCATTCTAAGCTCTGATCAGAAATAGTTATATTACTTAAAGTATTATCTGTCAAATAATTTGGTTTTAAATTAATAGTCAAATTTTTTTGCCTGATATTATCAATTTTTCCATTGAAAGTCATTGCTGCTACATATTTTCTGCAGTGGTTTTACTCCTAGTTAGTTTTGCTATGGTACCAAATAAAAATTTATGATTGTTTTTGTTATCTTCGAATAGAGCAGAGAGGTACGCTGATCTAGCAGTTCTAAGAGAATTTTTGTAGCTCAGAAGGCTTTCCTTCCATGCTAACTGAAATATTGCCAATTTAGTTTGATGCAATTTACGTTCTAGTTTCCTAGCTGATTGTCTTAAAGCTCATGTGTGGTTATTGTGCCAGGGTGCTAGTTTCTTCTCTTTAATTATTTTCCTTTTAAGTGGAGCTACAGTATCTAGGGTGTTGTGAAATACTGACTCCAGGTAACCAGTCACCTGGTGAAGTTCTGTGGGCTCAGACGGTGAACCAATCATGCATGATAATTCTGGGAGACTATTGGTAAATCTCTCTAAAGTAGCAGACGTAAATATAGCTTAATACGGTGACATGGCAAATTGCCAAATCTCGTGTCTAAGACGCATTTTATATGAAACAAGATAGTGATCTGAGATAGCTTCTGACTGTGGAAGAGTGACTATGTTTTCTATATTTAAGCCGAATGTTAGAATAAGATGCAGAGTGTGACCTCCATTATGAGTGGGTCCTATTACATTTTGATTAACACCTACTGAATCTAAGATGGATACAACTGCTGTTCTTGAGGGTCTTCTGACTTATCAAAATGAATGTTGAAATCTCCTACAGTCAATGCTTTGTCTAAAGAAACGAGAAGGTTTGAAATTAAATCTGCAAATTCACTGAGGAATTCAGAATATGGCCCTGGAGGTCTGTAAATAACAATTAGTGGAATCGACTCTGTGAACTTATTTTTGTGGCTACATAAGTTAGGTTAGTATAAAGAACTTCAAATGTGTTGAACTGATGTCTGGATTTTTTAGTGGCGCCTAGCTTATCATCATGAATAACTGCGATATGTCCTCCTCTGCCTGTTAGACGTGGTTGATGTATACAGCTATAACCAGGCGGACAAGCGTTATTTAATGCTACATACTTGTTTGGCTTAATACATGTTTCTGTTAAACATAGAACACTAAACTCCTGATCAGTAATCAGTTGATTAATAATAAGTGCTTTAGATGGAAGAGGTTACAGTCCTAGCTTCAGATCAAAGGTGCTGACTGTGGACCCTGGGTGACGACTCATTGCAGCTAGCAGACGGTCGGATTAGCCTGCTTGTTTGCTCCCTGGCCCTGGCTCTGGATTGTCACCGATTAACTAGATCTGCTCTAAGACTATGTGCTATGCTGCAAGAAATAAGAGCAGCACCTTCCCGAGTGGGATGGACACCGTCTTGTCCTAACAGGCCAGCCTTGCCCTCAAATGAGCTCCAATTATCTAAGAAGCCCACATTGTTTTCGGGGCACCACCTGGACATCCAGCAGTTCAGCAACCATAACCTGCTTTAATCTACATCGCCACATCGCATTGGGATGGAGCCAGAGCATACTACAGCATCGGACATCGCCTTCGCTAATTTATACACGTCTACAATATTACTCTTGGTAACCTCAGACTGATAAAGGCGTATATTGTTAGCTCCTACATGAAAAACTATCTTCGAGAACCTATGCTTGCCTAGGACCCTAAGATTACCTGCTACGTCCAGCACCCTGGCTCCCGTGATACACCTAACCTGTGCTGCTGGAGCCCCTAAAAGCCTAGCTAATTTCACATGCCTTAATATAGAGTCTCCTATAACCAGAGCTCTTTCAGGTTTCTCAGTGGGTGCTTCACTGAGGAGAGCAAACCTGTTGGACATGAAGCGGAGAGGACACACACATGTGCACACACACACAGCTCTGCATGCTTTCTTCCTTTGGCTCCTGTTTCTCCCTCTTTTATCTCAGCACACTGCAGCACAGAACAGTCATAAGTGACATTCAGCACAGGTGTGTGATCCTTACTTCCTTCGGCTCTGCCTTCCATTCACAAATCGGCATTTGACCAAGCCCCTGATTCCACAGACTATCAACTGTCAAATGTGTTGTCACAATACATTAAGAGATTGAGAGTGATGTTAATCAGTTTTTATATTGTTATAATGTATTATATATTTGTATTTAGAATACTCTACAGCAATAGTATAGGAAGTAGCCAGGAAAAATATAGGACAACTATTACAACCCTGGTAAAGTTTAGCTTTCAAGTTAGATTTTTCAAATTCTAAACATTTTTGAACTGAATTTCGGGCTTGCATATTTACAACCATAGATCAGTATGCATAGTAACTCTGACATTTAACATACAGATTTTTGTGTTAATACTGAAAAAGATAGAACAAAATGCATTTCTCTCACAACCATGCTTATATCAGTACAGAGGCATTGTTTTACTCTGAGTGGTTAAAAATCATTAAAAACTAGATGCAGTGAGATCTGTATTAGGAACACAATACCAGTGCTGGGTAGTGCCTCCTTTTGGTCTCAAATCGTAGATTTGACATCATACAATTCCTGTAGATTTTTTAGGTGCACTTTCATGCAGCAAATCCAATTTAGTTCCACATCCTAAAGGTGTTCTATATAGTTCAGATTCAGTGACTAGGAAGGCCACTGAAGAAGAATGTTTATGAATCCACTTTAAGATGACTGTTGCTTGTCACATGATGCAATTGTAATCTAATCTAATTGTAATCATGTTGGAAGTAGTCATTAGATGATAGGTTAAATTAAAGGATGATGGTCAGATACGAAACTTAGATAGGCTGTGGCATTCGTGAGATGACTGGAATTAATGGGCCCAAAGTGTGCCAAGAAAATACTCCACACACCATTACTCCAGCTACACCAGCCTGGGCTATTGACAAAAGACAGGTTGAGTCCATGGTTTCATGCTGCTGTCACCAAATTCTGACCCTGCCTTCTGTGTGCCTCAGCAGAAATCATTTTGTGTTCATTTTATGCAGTAGCTTCAACCAGTGTATGAAGGTGAATGTGGTTCCTCTTTTTATGGGACCATAAGTATGTAGTCTTATTATGTGTTCTATAGCCAGTTGTGCATTATTTCCCCAGTATTTCACGTATAAGTAAGAAAAGATAATAAAAGGTCTAAAGTTGTGAAGTGTGGCATTCACAGTTTGATCTCTCATCATTAAGCTGATAAATCAAATAATTTAAATTAAAAAAAGAATGTACTGGTAAAGAAAATGGGTTGGAAAGACCACAGAAAAGGAGAGGTGAACAACAGAACTAGCTGATCTGTAGCTAAGAATGGCTGATACCATTGAGCTGGCCTCTCCCACCTGGTGCAAATTTTGAAATTGTTGCCAGTAATGCATAACACATTGGCTGGTGTGAGGTCTCCCACTGACAGCCCTCATTCTCACTAAGATGTTTTTACATGCTTTCTAGCCAGCCAGGGGACTTGTGGCTACATGCTGCTAGGTCATCTAGGTAGCACATCAAGTCTATGCTGTTCCTACTTATGCAAATAGCTTAGCTGTGTGAACTTTTTATTCTCTCTGCCATGATCTTTTTTCCTCTTCTGGTGGTTCACTTTTCAGCATACACATGCACCACATTCCAAAGACAAGCTACATTCTGCTGGCATGTTTGAGTGTTTCCCCCATAATTAATGCTAAAGCTGGACTCCACTACATTCAACTTTTGGAGCAGGTTGAGGACTGAGAGCAGGTTGAGGACTTCAAATGCAGAAGCTTCCAGGGCACGGCATTTGTTTGCTTTCGGGTGGAAACTGTTCCGTAAATGATGTGCTCCCCAGCATCTAGAACCAGACAATTGTCTGGTTCCTACAGTACTATCCTAAGCTTACTAACAGAAAGGCCCCTTCTATGCTTAAATTGTATGTGGTGGCCATTGCAACACATCACAACAACATGGATGGCATCTCACAGAGGGTTCATAAATTTGTCATAACCTTTCTGAATGCAGCAATCTAATCCTTGTACCAGTGTCCTTGCCAGTTATCTGGCTATTCATAGAACCACAGACACATACTGTATGTAACTAGCATAAATATGCTAAAGTTGATGCCACTGTTTAGAGAGTCAGGATGATCCTGAATGATACCACTGCTGAGAGAGAGTCAGAGAGAGAGAAGGCAGACAAAGAGGTAGAGAAGAAGAAACTGAGTTAAGCCCGAGGGTAATGTTACCTGATGAAGACAAATTAACTGATTTTCATTACTGATAAACCATGAAGACAACACACACACACTCTGACCTCAGCAACCAAAAGGAAACCTCTTGGCTGTTTTGGTTTTTTTGGCTGGTTGGTTGGTTGGTTGTTTGGTTGTTTTAAAAGTGGCATTTTTTAAAAAGATTTCTAATTCTTGTGGTATATAAATGCATCCACCCCACACATTCTTTCTTTCTTTCTTTCTTTCTTTCTTTCTTTCTTTCTTTCTTTCTTTCTTTCTTTCTTTCTTTCTCTCTGTCTTTCTTTCTTTGACAGCTCTAAGAGATAACCGTATCCAGCTACATAAGTCCACACCCACAGAGCTGTCAATCACCATCTCCAACGTGCAGCTGTCAGATGATGGAGAATATACCTGCTCCATCTTCACCATGCCTGTACGGATTGCACGGGCCACTGTCACTGTACTTGGTACGTGTTTGTGTATGTGCATGTGTTTATGTGTGTGTACAGGGTAAATATAGGTTGGATATGTCAACCACAGCTGCTCTTGCAGGTGCTGAAGATCTGGTAAACATTATAATTAATATAAATAATACGTTTTCATCAGGTCTTATGTGTTTGACTGTCAACTGTGATTCTTTCTTTCTTTCTTTCCTTTGGTTTGTTCTTACTCAGGAGTACCCGGGAAGCCAGTAATAACAGGTTTTGAGGATCCAGTGCAGGAAGAAGGGAGTGTGACACTTACCTGCACCAGCACGGGGAGCAAACCTCCTGCTCAGCTGTACTGGTATAAAGGACAGGAAAAGCTGGAGGGTACACACATACACACACTCAAATATTCACACAGATATTAGCATGGAGGGGGACACGGTGGCTTAGTCGTTAGCACGTTTGCCTCACACCTCCAGGGTTGGGGGTTTGATTCCTGCCTCCGCCATGTGTGTGTGGAGTTTGCATGTTCTCCCCGTGCCTCGGGGGTTTCCTCTGGGTACTCCGGTTTCCTCCCCCAGTCCAAAGACATGCATGGTAGGTTGATTGGCATCTCTAAATTGTCCGTAATGTGTGATCGTGTGAGTGAATGAGAGTGTGTGTGTGCCCTGCGATGGGTTGGCACTCTGTCCAGGGTGTATCCTGCCTTGATGCCCTATGACGCCTGAGATAGGCACAGGCTCCCCGTGACCTGAGTGTAGTTCGGATAAGCGGCAGACAATGAATGAATGAATATTAGCATGGAAACACAAATATTTGTGTTTAAAATAAAGTTTGAAGTATTTTAGCTGCAAAAATGTATCTAAATTATTGCCATACAAACTGTAACTATGCGTAGTAGATCAGTGATTCACAATTTCAGATCCCAGCTTTGCTACTGATTGGCCCTTGAGCAATTCTCTCAACCCGCAATTTGTTCAGTTTAATTTAGGGATATATTAGGGAGCATGTGAGCAGTCAGTTCTTGATGTTGATGGGCTGGAAGCAGGGCAAATTGGCAAGTATAAGGTTCTGGCGATGATAGAAAGGTGTCATAACTCACAGTGTTTCGCAGCTTGCTGTGTATGAGGCTGCATAGTCAAACATTGGGTCCTAACATTCATTTAGATGTTACCTTGACATGTACTACCTTCCTAAAGTACCAAGTACACTTCTTCATTGCAAAACTGTTCCCTAACGGCAGTGACCTCTTTCAGAAGGATAATGCTCCCTGCCACACCGCAAAAATGGTTCAGGAATGGTTTGAGGACATGACAAGAGTGTTGATCTCCAAATTGCCCAGATCTCAATCTGATCAAGCATCTGGGGGATGTTTTGGACAAATTCATGGAGGCCCCACCTTTGCAGCTTACAGGACTTAAAGGATCTGTTGCTAACATTTTGGTGCCAGATACCACAACAGACAATCAGAGGTCTTGTAGTGTTCACACATCAGAGCTGGTGGCACATGGGGGACCTATATAATATTAAGCAGGTGGTTTTAATGTTATGTAGGTGATATAAAACATCTGATCTATGTATGAGTTGAATGTATAAGATACAGCTAGGTCATTGAACTTATTTATATGTGAAATTCTGTATCCAGTAAATGGGAAGTAAATCACTTGTTAACTGGCTCATCTTGTACTGTTTTTAATTTTTTTTATATAAAGCCCGTCCCAATGTGGTGGAGTCAAACCCCAATGAGCCAACGTACACAGTGACAAGTGTGCTCACGCTGCCGGTGACAAGGAATGATAACAATGCCATGATCGGCTGTGCTGTGGACCATCCATCGATCTCCAATGGCGAGAAAAGGACAGAACAGCCTTTGAGTGTGCTGTGTAAGACACAAACACACATTATAGTTGTGGCAACAATTGCAACATTGCAATTTAATGTGACACTTTGTGCAGTGTATGGTAGTGGAAGACAGGATGCATGTGCAGAAATTCAAAGTGCATTTTATTGTGTACAATCAAGAAATCATAGCCTGTAGCATTGGTCAAAACACTGACAGTCAGGCCAAACACAGGATAATCTGTAATCAACACATTAATAACAGGTGAAGGTCAAACCAAAAAAAGGGAACCTGAAGAATAAAGCATGTAACTGCATGTAAAATGGCATTTTCTCTCTTGCATATTTGAGGGTTTTTGAACCTATTGTAGTCCATGGAATAAATAACTGGACCTGAAAGTGGTTGACCCACAGGTGATCATGGGTACAGACATAAGTGGGTAAATGCTGTGTGTGTGTGTGTGTGTGTGTGTGTGTGTGTGTGTGTGTGTGTGTATGTGTGTGTGTGTGTGTGTCTTTCCCCAAGTCTCCCCAAGTGTCTTGATTAAGCCTGAGAGTGACCTGCCTCGAGAGGGAGAAAGGTTTTCTCTGCATTGTGTGGGGAACGGAAACCCTGAGTAAGTGTGCACACATACACAAAGAGTGCACACACACAAACACCTGCACACACACAGACACATATACACACACACGCACAAGTTTTTCTCTCTTTCTCTTCTTCAGACCACCTCTTACCTTCCTTTGTTTTGCTCTCTTTGCTCTTTTTCTTACACTTTTTGTCTCTCTGTAGTTTCCCTATTTCTTTAAGGAAAGATTGGAAAAAACATTAACCCTAATGCAGTGTGTGGTTAAAATAGATTAATTTCTCAAATTAATATAAAAACTTTTTAGTTAAAGTTGTATTTATCTTCATAGTATTTATACATAAGAAAAAAGACTGGCCCACATGAAAAAATAGTGTTTTTAGTCTCTGTCACATGACCTCCACCTGCTTCATAGTGGACCTCCAAGCATGTAAAGGTGTTTTTTGTTATTTGACTTAAATTTGACTTAAATCATTTTTTCCCTATAACATCAATGCTTCCATATGGTTTTAAATTAGCCAGTTTGCATCCGTATTGTATGAAAGCCAGCTAAATAGGATTTTAGCATTTTATCATTATTGCACAATGTTGAATTAGTTTGAATAAATTCAATACCTGTTAAAATGTCAATAATTCAATAATACCAAAAAATATGTTATTTCATGTTTTATGTCAGGATAGTGGAATTTCAATATTGAACCATTGTGCCCCAATATTGGCATCTATCCATGTGTTTAAATAAACAGGGTGGTTTATATGACAGTTACTCTTTCTGACCACTTTACAAATTTAATTTGCATTCAGCCAATGTTTATCTGTTGTCAAAACTGTGATCTTGTATTGGTCTGAGATTGGTTCTTTCTGAACACATAGTCTATAAGTCTGATTTACAATTCATGTATTTTATACATGCTTATGTTCCACATGAATAAATAGAGCAAAACATTACCATTACCATTGCCAAGGTATCCTGCAGCAATTAAATGCAAGATGCCTTTATTTTATCATTTCTGTGCACAGTTGTAGGAAGGCAAAATCAAAATAAAGAGTGAGATCTCACTATTGGAAATTCTAAATGCCATCTAAATGCCATGGTAAGGTTCTGAGATCAGTGTTTGTACTTTGTTTTTGATGATTGTTAAAAACTATTTTTGAGAGTTTGGGAGCAGGTAAAAAGAATAATATTGTTTGTAATGTGAAAATCCATGTAATTAGTCTCAGGCAGCTTCTTTTAGCATCTTGTTCAGTTACTTTTTCCAGTTTGAATACGTCAAGTTGAGAGTTGTCCTCAATACATAAGCATCTTATAGTACGCAAACCCAGGTGTAATAGAGATTGTCGACATTTGTTCAGTTTTGTGTTCTAAACCACTGGCCAGTGAAACAACAACTGATATGTGTCTTTTTTATGTTGACACTTCAGTGGTATTGTCAAACTCTCAGAGACAGTTGGCAATTTATTTTAATTGTTTGTTTATTTAGAGATTTCTAGTAATTTCTCCTTCACTTCAGGTGTTATTCTGCTTTATTTATAGATAAATGAAACTTTAATACCTAAGCAAGCAAAATGAGAATTATTTAAAAATGAATCCTTAGACCATGCCATCTGATGCTCAGCCAGAACAAAGCAGCTGCAAAAGAAGGTTCTATTTTGACTTTCTTCACAAGCATAATCTTCCTAATTACCAGCTGAAAATTATAGCTCACCAAATTATATGCTTACATTTTTAGATATTGTCTGATTAACTGACATCAAATATGCATAGTGGGAAGCAAGCTGGGATGTTATTTTCTCAACTGCTGAGTTTTAAGGCTTTACCTTGTTTCCCCAGCCAATGAGAGGTCTGTCTCCATCACTCCCTCAAAATCTGAGGGTCAAAATTTAGCACTTTAACAGATGAAGCACAGTATAGGTCATGGTTTTACATCTGTAGCTCTTCTGATATTTTATTCAGTGTTTTAAACTTTAAAAAAAGACAATTATTCAGCAACATGAAATAAGTCAGTCCAACACTCCAAAAGCTCCAGAAACCTGAACTGGTTAATAAAGATTATGCACAGGGATAGGGGCAAGGAATCAAAACTGAATAATATTAATGGATGTTGTTGGGGTAGATTACAAAGTGTTTGATTCAGTTGCCTTGTTCATTTGTGGGTGTGGTTGGTTGTAAGTTCTATTTAAGGTATGATCCAGGTTATGTGAGGTATAGAGAGCGTTTACATATAGCATGTGGTTATAGCTAGAGTCAGCTGTAATGGTAGATTATGTATAGAGTGAAGTTCAGGTCAGTGGATTATAGTACAGGTTTTGGGTAGATTTTGTATAACGTGTTCAGGTCATATGTAGATAATACATAGGGTGTGGTTAAGGTTATGGTAGGTAATGTATAGGGCATGGTTAAGGGTTGGGTAACATAATTTATAGGGCATGCTTAAGAATAGTTAATGCATATGACATGGTTAGTATAGATGTTTCTGTATAGAATGTTGGGGAGGGTAGGGGTTAGATTCTGCATAATGTATAATTAAGTTTGGTGGTGGGGAGTGTCGCGTATATATTGTGTTAGGTGGTGGTTTTTATGGGGGAAGATGTTGGTAAGCACTGTGGTAGGTGAACCTGACCGCACTCCCAGTCGAATGAACATATGTATCTCCACCTGCTGGTATAGTATTGCATTACAGGTCATTGCTAAATCCTTGTCCCTTTAGTGCAGCAGTGTGCTATTCTATACTCTCTATTCTATGGCCATCAGCCATTAGTCAGGAAGATGTATTATATCTATCTATGTCTCCTCACAGACTCTAGGTGCTATAAATGCACACAGTTGAATTCTGCTGCAGTCCTTGAACTAATCTTCATTGAGTGTATGTAAAGTGTGACAGTTCCCCCAAGTTTCAGCATAACCTCACTAACAGTCTCTTAGCACATCACGGGGCTTATATGCATCTGTTGGCTTTAATTTGTTTTATATGTATGCACAGATATGCACAATGTCTTCTGTTTCTGTTAACATTTGTTTTATCAGCACTGCAGTTTTTGCCATACATACTGTGTAGACAAATTATTTGTTGCTAATCTATTGAGATATTTTCTCAAACATTTTTCAGTAAGTGTGTGGTGCTTCTAAATTAATTGTAAAATTTTGTACACATAGGCATTTATTAGACCGTTTAAAAATAATGTATACAAACATACAATACTGGGGTATCTGGCTCATAAAATATGTCAGATAATAATTGAATTAGCAATTTCAAAAATAAATTCTTGTGGATTTAATGTACAAATACTTTACATTGCTGTAGTGTACATTTTGTCAGTGGAATTAATGAGATTTGAGACATTAATGAGAGCTGAATGGTACCATTGTACCATTAAATTGTTTGTGCCTTAGTGAGCAAAAAGGACCTGGAGAGCAGCATTTTTTCATTTTTTTCATCTGTGTCTGATCAGACATCAAGAAATGTGCAGCACTCTCCACAACCTTTTTTTTTTCTAAACAGCTGTAATCTAATCTCTCTCTCTGTCTAATTGTCATTCTGCTCTGCTCTGCCTAAAAAGTATTATCTGTAAAATAATGTACTGATTGTTACTGTATCACTGCAGTTATGAGTAGGAAGTGGTTCAGGTTAGATAGGGCTGATTATGCATTATAATTATGGTTAAGGAGGGGGTTAGAGGAAGCTGTATAATAATGTACCTCTGTATCATACCTCTGCCATTTATGCTATTTATTATATTTTATTAAAATGTCTATTTTTTTAATAGTTGCCTGTTACTATGATCTTACCAAAACAAATTTCATTGTATGTGTAATTTAAATTAAAATTTGTATTCTGATTCTAATTCTCTCTCACAATTTCAGGCCCTTGTCATTCTTGTGGCAAAAGAAAGATGCAGAGTTCCCTCCACAGGTGAGGCCTGACGGTGCATACCTCCGCTTTGAGGCCCTCAACAAATCCGATAATGGAGTTTACTTGTGTCATGCAGACAATGGAATTGGCTGGAATGAGGGATCCTACACTCTGTTGGTACAAGGTAATGAACAAATATGAGAGAAAGGCAGAGACAACAAAACAGAAACAGAATTTTCTCTCTGTTTTCAACTTTTACTTTCATCCTTTATCTGAATTTATGTTCCCTTTTGTGCCGTTTTTTCTCTTTTTGCATGGCCCCTGATTGTTTCCTTTTTTTTTCATTTGTTTTGATGTTTTCTTTTCTATATTACTCAACCTATCAATCCATCCCCTATGCCACACCTCTTAATTCATTATCTGGTCATCTCTTTAGACCTGGAGGTTTCCAACCATATGTTCTCCCCTTTCTTTACCTCTACCTCACCCTCTAACTCTCTTATTTCATCTCCCCTTCACACTCATTCTTCTTCTTCTGCTCCTCAGTCTACTATCCAACCCTCTGATGAATCTTCCACTGTTCTATCTCCCATAATTCCAACGTCATCCTTACTCCCTTCACCCACCATTTCTTTTTCTTCTCCTTCACTGACTACCACTTCTTTTCTTTCCCCTTCATCATTTCCCTCATCTTTTCTTATTTCTTCTACCTCTTCATTTCTTTCTTCCTCTCTCTCTCTGTCTACCTCTCCTTCTTCTTCTCTTTCTCCTTCCACCTCTCTCTCATCTCTTGTCCACACCACTACTATCTCTAACTCCCTCTTTCCTGACCTCTTTCCTTCCCTCTCCTCCTCGCCTACCCCTCCTATCTCATCCCCACCTTCTCTCATTCCCCCTTTTATCACTCCATCCACGGTTTCCTGGCTGAATGGCGTGTACATCACAGGTAATTCATTGCAGACACACACACATACACACACACAGACACACACACACACACACACACACACAGGTGCACTTTTTGATAATCTCTTAGTATATAGAGTTTATGTTAGTGTTTTAAAATGCTCATCTAAATAGACCCGCATTATAACAAGAATTATACAAATTCAAATTGTTTTAACTTACTAGCTTTAAGTCCTTCTGCATGTGTATATGTTTTTGTGTTTATGTGGGTTGCGAATGTGAGCAAAGTAGACATGACCTTGCAGGTCCAGGTTAGGCAGTTGTTATGAATATGAGTATCTGCTCTTTAGCAACAATACAAGATTAAACATAATATTGCTGGCTACAAAGCCAAGATTATCCAGTACACTATCCAGTACAACAAACTAGCATCTACTTTTTGGCTTAATGAATCTTTGACACCAGAGAAACATTTTTTTCCTCAGTATATTTCATCTGTATATTTAGCTGCAAATCCTTTTTTGCAAAGCCTTTTAACTTAATGGAGGTTATTGGTAACTTGTGTTACTTTGACAACATATGAAGACATTTTGACATAAAGGTTCCTATTTACTAAGTCTTCATGTGAAACTGTACAAAACTGGCATTTCTAAACATGCCATTAAGTACAAGGCAAAACACAGTGCATTTATCTCCCTCAATCATATGCAGTTGGAAGGATCCAAGCAAAAGTCAAAAACAAACAAGCAAACAAAAAACTAAAAAACATGGAATATTGTAAGTGCAGCTAATTGCATTTGGGAATTTAACTAATTAAGATTTAGTGGCCAGCTCTGCAAATTGTTTTCCACACCTTTTTTTTCAAAATTCGAAATAATTTTATAAAGAATTAAGTTCTAATTAAATGCTAAATGTTACAGAAACCAAATATGATATTTGTTCTCATAAAAAGTTTTCAGCTGGCCTTGTGTTGTTGTGTTTTTATGCTGCACCTCCTAATATATGCCATCTGTATTTAATAGCTATTCAGATGCAAAAATAATACACAAGCACTTGTGCAAGTGGTGTGGTTAGGTGTAAGATGGTTATATCTATTCAGATAATTTTTGAATGTTCTTCCGAGTTACACTTAGTCCTTTAGCTATACAGAGATCACGTACACACAAACTCAGACAGACAGACAGACACACACACACACACACACACACACACACACACACACACACACTCACACACACACGCACACACACACACAGACAGACATTCATTAACAGCCATCTTTTCATAAACTCTCTTTGCTTTTTCTCTCTTTTCACTTTTTCTGGTCCTTCACTGATGTGGCACTGATCTGTTAATACATCTATTCATCTAATTGAGAAGATGCTGAAGGTATTGTCTTCAGTCAGTTTGTTTCACTTCAGTCTGTTGGTGTTTATTCCTCATATTATTTTTCTATATACTTTTGTTCTCATTCCTGTCCCATCACACATTTTTATCAACTCTTTAATAATTAATTGTAAACTGCAATTGTCACTGCACTATGCAGGCTAACATGAATCATTTAAAAAAAAAAAAAAGTTTAAAAAATGACAGATTTACCAGGATGTGTTTAGTTTAAAGTATAACATGTTCAGGCCTTGAATTGAAAGAGATTCTTTCAGACAAGTATCAAATAAACAAAGTGGCGCATAGGTGTAGCTAGATTTTCAAAAGATTAAAAAAATCACTTGAACATTCAGAGGCAATTGGATGTAAGATTTACATCTATTTCTTTCGGATTTTTGGAGCAGTGCAATCAAGCATACATGGTCATGAAATACTGTACATAACCATAGGTCAAATACACATGCCAAGGATAAAAACAAAAAAGAGTGCAGAGTAAAAAAAAACACACGTCAAAGCACAAACTGCAACAGATGCAAGAGACCAGTTACAAAGAAGAACTTTCTTGTTTTGAGATAATATCTCCCTCTCAGGTTATAAGTACTTCTGAGATTGAACTTGCTTAAGATACAGACAGATCCAAACTGTTCTATGACAGAAGGAACCAGGATTAATAGGTAGTGGTATTTCACTATCTGACTAATTATGCTAATTATGAGTAACTCCATGTCTTTCAATGCAGGTCCAGGTTATGGTGACTATGAGTCAAAAATGCATGAATCTTGACAGTGTTGAGATTTCATGATTTTGTGATTGTGGTCTTTATGTTTGTGCATTTGGTGGACTTTAATGGGATAGTTGAAAGACATGGCAATGTGCAGGAATATTTCCTCAATATGTAGGGTTTATTATGGCAATGATGCAATAGGTTTTGATTCCACTTTTCTTGTATCTGGCATCAAGGGCTTGTACAAGTATTAGAAAACATAGATCACTAATTGCAAATTGTAATAATGGACTAAATAGAAATAAAAGTTCCTAACCATCTACTTCTTAGTAAATATTAAAGTTTATATTTTATAATTTGTAGGCCATGATCAACCGGAACAAATGTGCAATAGAAATATGCCATTATAGTGAATATGTCTTCAAAGAAATAATAAAAGCACTTTATTGGAGCATTATATGACATTATTAAAGCATTATTATGACATAACAAAATACAAAGTTCATTTAATTTCATAAAATTTCTTAATCATATTCTTACAGAGGCATTTAATTTGATATAAAAGTAAATGGATATGTATTTGATTTTAGCTGCCTCGAAAAAATTAATAGGTATATCCACTATCTGATGATGAATGATATTACTTACTACTTTATTGTCTTACTACTATAGTCTTACTCCTTTATTGTCTCTCAGACCACACAGCAATGACCACTTCATCAGGTGTTGATCATGCTGTGATTGGCGGAGTTGTGGCTGTCATTGTCTTCATCATGCTGTGCCTCCTCATTGTCCTTGGCAGATACCTCATCAGACACAAAGGTAAGAAAACACATGTTCCACAATATGATGTAATTAAAGTTGCTCAACCAAAAAAGATCATGGAGACTGGACAACACTCAGTGTTTCTATTACCTTCATTGTCAACTTTATTAATATACCTACTTGCCATGCAGAAATAAATGTTTTTATTTTTATTTTAAGGCATTACTATTTCTAGAAGTTTTAATATACAAAGCTAATAACCATTTGGTGCATTGCATTGTAAGGCATTTGAAATACATATACCCACGAAAATCTTATGGATTAAGTAAATGTGTTCTGGAAAACATAAAGGTGCTGAACAATTGCTGGAGCTCCATGTAGCCCAAAGGGGAGAACCCAGTACTGTCAGTGGCTGGTGGTAGTACTGAAGGCTGTAGTTTTGACCTCTGGGGCTAGTGCCACTTGCCAGTATCCCTCTCTGAGGTCAAGTGTGGCTATGAAGTGGTCACTCCACCTAGAGGAGGAGGTAGCTGTTGAAGTCTAAAAACAATAGTGGAGTGTTCAACAACAGTTGATCTCCTCCCAGGTGGACCAGATGCATCCGCCCTGAGGTGGATGAAAAGATATGTAGACAGGTCCACTAGGGCTGGCAGCTCTTGGCTCTGTTTGGGAGTGAGCATCAAAAGAAGAGGTCCCAGTTCCTCCCTTCTTTTTCTACTACTTGCTGCAGTATCCGCTTGAGTGTCTGTTTAAAGCGTTTGATGAGGCTGTCGGGTTGGGAATGGTAGATGGATGTCCTCAAGTGTTTTACTTGCAACAGCCAACACAGATTGACCATTAGACATGACAAAGGGCATACCTTAATCTTGCTGGCAGCAGGTCTGGAGAGCTGGTGGCTGCCCAGAGGGTGAGAGATGGGCAGTACATTAGGAGCTGAGTCATTGATGGGGGACCCATGAAGAGGTGACAGGGCTGTACAGTGGGAGAAGTCCCCCATGGACGAGGAAATAGGAGGCTATGAGTCTCTGCTCTGGGTTTGCATTCTCCACTCACTTATGTTTCATGCACCTGGCTCCAGCAATGCTTTAGGTGGTCATGCTCCTTTTCCTTATGCCCAAAGCTTTCTTGATGGGTGAGCTGGTAAAACGCAGAGGAAACTGGGTTGGTGTGTTTGTGTATGCATCTCACCTTCTGTCATCGCTCCAGGATCGCCTTCCCCCTTTTGAACATCTCCATGAACACAGGAACCCTAGAGTCTACTTAGCTGTTTGGGTCAAGATTGCTACTTGGGCAAGGGCCATGGTGCTCCCGGAATCCAATAGAGCTGAGACTAGCCTGCCATCGACCTTGACAATCAGCAAAAGGGCTAGGTGCAGTGTGAGCTTGGGTGGCTCTCTAGTCCCACCGGAGAGGGAAGGCGGTGGTGGGAGATCGGAATTCTTGAGGTCCAGGAGCAATTCTGTGTTGATTCAGAGGATCTTGGCCAGCCCCTGCGTCACTGCCTGCTGCTGAAGGTTTGCCTCAAGTAGATTCTGCAGCATATGGTCCAAAATGGGTGTGTGGGGTGTGTCTTTGTTAAAGTTTGGGTGCTGTCTTTTAAGTACCAGGGCAGCAGTCGTGTGAGGAGCATGTTTGCTTGTGCATGTAAAGCTGAGAATTTTCTTTCAAGCAAATTCAACCAAACCCATTAAAGTTCTTTGTGGATTGGGTTTAGCAGAGAAATTCATTTTTCAACCAATTCATTTTTCAGAGAAATTCATTTTTCAATGTTTTTTGGTTTTCAATGATTTTGCTATTCATTGATTCATTGATATTGATATAGTATTAATCAATCATTAGTATTAATGATTAGTATTAATCAATCAGGGGCATCATGGAATATTCTGACTGTGGTGATCAGTGGCTGTCGGTCAATATGGGGCACTGGGGTGCTGCCCCCTTATAGTTAGCCAGAGAAGAATGCTACTTTAACACATTAACAATAATTCTATATTTTAATAACAACATAAAATACACTGTTAGTCATATTATCATTTATACAAAATAAAAAAATCAAAACTGTATTTTGTTCATATGTGTGTGCGGGTAGTTTACACTCGGTGCTTTTCCAGCACGTCTTATTCAATGCATTGGCCATGCTGTCAATGGAAAAGAGACTGGTGACTGAGATGACTGACTTTAACCAGAAGGTCATTGAGAAATTTGCAAGCCAGAAAGAAAGGAGAGCAAAATTTCTTTTCAAATAGTGCCTGTGATAAGGCAACTTTCTGGTTTGTGTGTGTGTGTGTGTGTGTGTGTGTGTGTGTGTGTGTGTTTGTGTGTGTTTAATGATTACCTTTACTACTTCATTACTGATAATAAACCCCCATTGAACTCAAATTCACTGATTCATAGTACAGAATTAGATAGCAAGCTAATGTTAGGCTACTTCTTTCAGTACTGGCAAAGACAAGAATACACTAACTACACTTCTGTTGTGTTTACATGCATGTAAATTAATGCATGTTTAAAAATTAATGCATATTCAAAAATCTGGTATTTATGGATTCCACACAGTGCCTTCTGTTGTTCATTCTGTACTATAATAAGTTTATCTATGCTTGTAACACACCTCTCAATTTTCTCTGTTAGGTACATACCTGACCCATGAAGCAAAGGGCTCAGATGATGCCCAGGATGCCGACACAGCCATCATCAATGCAGAAGGTGGCCACTCTGGCATTGAGGACAAGAAAGAATACTTCATCTAAGCATCCCTCCATCACACCATCCTTTCTTTCTTCCCTTGCTTCAGTTCCTTTCAGTCGAAGGAAATTTAAAATGACAAGTAACAGAGTGAACAAAAATGTGAGACTGAAGAAAGCAGAAAAATGATCAGTTTCAGGCTGTTGAAACCAGGGAGTTTTGCACTGACATCAGTATTCAGCTGTATACACAGACACACACAACACAAACACACACACACACACATACACACATATATATATATATATATATATATATATATATACATACACACAAATAGACGGTATGTCTACATGCTCTCAGATATATGCCTGTCCCTGGTCACTTCATATGCCTCTTAGTTTATATTCAACAAAGGCAATATGATAAGTACATGTAACTCACAGCGGACATATGTACAATTTAATTAACATATACACATTTTTACCCATCTATACATTCAGTTAAATTTTCCACACATTTGACATACACACACACACACACACACACACACACACACACACACACTCACACACACACACTCAACTCAATGCAATCATGCAAAACAGCTTCTGTGCTGTCACTGTATGGAATCCCAGAATAAGTGTATAGATATATATATAGATGATTATATAGCATTGTTTTTACTTGGGAGAACTGGTTCAGTGTGGTGTAAATATACTCATGCCCTCTTTCTCTCTCTTTCCCTCTCTCTTTTACCTCTTTTCCCTTTCTCTCTATCCCTAACCTATATATGTTTTTCTTATTCTCTCTCTGTCTGCATTTCATTGTCTCATGTTATAGAATATACTAAAAGCCTGCCTGGTTTTCTTACATGTGTGGAAATGCATTCAGTCAAAAAAAATCAATATATGGGGTACAAAAAAAAGTTAACATGAAAATGTCAGTACTACAAATATTGGTATGAGTTTTTGTTTACCTCCAGTTGAGTTTCTGGTGTAACTGTTGGTGCCACAATATTCAGTGTCAGCTGTCATCCCAGGACTAGTATCATCACCATTATTATAATTATAAACCCATGAAATAAAAACCCTTTCCTTGTTAGCCCAGTACTTGCATCCCATACCTTTTTGTGACTTCCTGTCCTTTGATGACAGGTGAATGAGCTAAAGCAGGGTACTGCATGTGCGAACAAGCAAACAAAACAAAAACAAGAAGCTAGACTCCTCTGTCTACTGTACTTTCTCTCTTTACGTTTCCATCTATCTCTTTCTGTATTTGTCTCCCTATACAGTGTTCTAAGCTAGTTTCAGTCTGTGTTTCTGAAAGTCCATTCTTAATTAGTCCAGTCTTAATTTTGACATACTAGATCTGATAACTCCAGTATTATTTTGCAGCTAGCATCATTAAGGCTAAAAATGTTGAAGTTTATTATATGACAAATATCAAGCTGAGGTATTAACCAAATTGTGCATCTCAACCATGATCAGAGTTCACAGTATGAAAGAAGTGGACTAAGAGTTTCTAATATGGGATTATCTGAGTGCATTCATTGGGTCAGGTTCAAGTTTACTTGTGAATTGGATGACGAGCATGAAGGACAGATCATTCCCAGCTTCCTCTGAATAGAGCTGATTCTCTGTGGAGCTGATCTATCTCAAAATCTACAAGTGTTGACAAATGTACCAGTGAGAGAGTAAAGGACCATAACACTTTGGCAATTTGTGTTTAATACTCTTTTAACGCAACAGATCCAACTCTGAGGGCCTTGATAATTTACTGATGAGTTGAACAAGGTGTGTTGAAATTGGTTGAATTCCCCTAGGACTGCAGACTGACACCATGGCTCCACACCCAACGTTTCCCAAACTGGTGCTCAGGGACTTTAAGTATACAGTATTCTATGTGGGTTGGTTCAGATATGTTGGGAGATGCAAGACACAAAAAGAATTACCTGTCTGTGGAACTGGGGTTTGGGAAACACTGCTTTAGACTTATCATAGACCCTTATCATAGACCTCATGTTTGCAGTTACAAACTTTCACCACTAGATGGTGCATTATGTCAGACATCCACCTTCTCTTCATCTTTCTCCCTTCTCTCTGGTACAGGTAGCAGTATTTGCGATGCACCTTATGTTAATGGTGGATCATTGCAGAGATCTATTTCTAAATTATGTTTATCCATTTTTCTTTTTGTAGTTCTGTATTCTATTAAGTGTAAATCGTTCTGTTTACTTTTTACTGTATGACTAGATGTTATAGATGTTATAGACATCTATATTAAGGTGTAGAATAGTATAGTTTCTGTGACTATTGTTTTAAAATCAGCCATTTTGTATAATTTCATGTAAATAGTGTTGCCTTGAACAGTCTTCTCCTTACTACAGTTGTTAAGTGCACACTTACATAAACTGACCCACATAAAGGGTTTGAGAATTGTGTGTGTGTACTTTCCTATGTAATATGTTCACAACAGTGTCATCTCCAATGGGCAAAGAAAACACAACATGTTGTTTTTCCACAAGCATTGTTAATTTGACTGTATGTTAGCGCTGTTTTGGAATGAGAAGTCTTCCTTTTCAATAAATATTCATATATCATGGAGATTTCGCCACTGTTTATGCTTGGTTGCTTAGTCTCCTAGCTGTAGACAACATCTAAATGGGACACATTAAATTTCACTGAGAGGGTTGTGTATGAAAAGTAAGTTTAGGTATTAGGGTACCACTGATCATATGATAAAAGCAATAAAAACAACATACCATACATTATGTAGAATTAATGCCTAAGAAACCACTTGCATGGCCTCTATAAAGAACATTTTTATACCTTTATCTACAGTCATGGGATAATAAAAGTACATTCTCCTTTAATTCCATGTTGTTATTTATCAGGGCCTAAATAACAATTGTGTGGTCCTCATCAACTTCTACAAAAACACATAACCTCAGGTGACAACAAACAACAGATGTTGATATGTAGTCATTTTTGATGTTTTAAATCAGTGCTTTCATCAGCTAAAGTAATTGGCTAAACATTTTTGCATGCAGGCACTATAACTAAAAGATTCCAGTTACTACTTAACTTTGATTAACATTACTGAACTCAGTTATAGCACTCTCTGAAATAGCTTTAATGAGTAGAATTGAGAAAATCTCAATTTTAAATATAACAATATGTATTTTGTGCTGTTAATTTTTTAAATAAGCATTCTAAGTTTCCTAAAATGGTTCTATTTGGAACCCTTTCTGATAGGGAACAATTGTAGGGTCTTGCACAAAACCCTTGCAGGTGTTTTAATATAGGCGTATGGTTTCTTTCCATCTCCTAAAATATGCTGGTGGGTAAATTAGATCATCTAATTCTCATCTAATTAGTTCATCATTGCTCTAGGTGTGTGTGTGGTGCCTTCAGAGAAAAAGATATATACACCGATAACATTATGAGCACTGACAGATAAAGTGAATAACACTGATTATCTCCTCATCATGGCACCTGTTAGTGGGTGGGACATATTAAGCAGCAAGTGAACATTTTGTCCTCAAAGTTGATGTGTTAGAAGCAGGAAACATGGGCAAGTGTAAGGATTTGAGCAACTTTGACGAAGAGCCAAATTGTGATGGCTAGAGGACTGGATCAGAGCATCTCCAAAACAGCAGCTCTTGTGGAGTGTTCCTGGTCTGCAGTGGTCAGTATCTATCAAAAGTGGTCCAAGGAAGGAACAATGGTGAACCGGCAACAGGGTCATTGGCGGCCAAGGCTCACTGATGCATGTGAGGAGTGAAGGTTGACCCATCTCTGGATGCCACCGATGCAACAGCTAGTATTGCTCAAATTGCTAAAGACATTAATGCTGGTTCTGATAGAAAGGTGTCAGAATACACAATGCATCGCAGTTTGTTGTGTATGGGGCTGCATAGCCACAGACCAGTCAGGGTGCCCATGCTGACCCCTGTGCACAAACAATGAGCATGTGAGCATCAATAACTGGACCATAGAGCAATGGAAGAAGGTGACCTGGTCTAATGAATCATGTTTTCTTTTACATCACGTGGCTGGCTGGGTGCGTGTGCATCGCTTACCTGGGGAACACATGGCACCAGAATGCACCAGAAGACAAGCAGGCGAAGGCAGTGTCATGCTTTGGGCAACGTTCTGCTGGAAATCCTTGGGTCCTGCCATCCATGTGGATGTTACTTTCACATATACTACCTACCCAAGCATTGTTGCAGACCATGTACACCATGTTTCATGGAAACTGTATTCCCTGGTGGCTGTGGCCTCTTTCAGCAGGATAATGCACTGTGCCACAAAGCAAAAATGGTTCAGGAATGGTTTGATGAGCACAACAACGAGTTTGCGGTGTTGACTTGGCCTCCAAATTCCCCAGATCTCAATCCAATCAAGCATCTGTGGGATATGCTGGACAAGTCTGATCCATGGAGGCCCCACCACACAACTTACAGGACTTAAAGGATCTGCTGCTAACATCTTGGTTCCAGATACCACAGCACACCTTCAGTGATCTAGTGGAGTCCATGCCCCCACGGGTCAGGGCTGTTTTGGCAACAAAAGGAGGACCAACAAAATATTAGGCAGGTGGTCATAATGTTATGGCTGATTCAATTCAATTTTATTTGTATAGCGCTTTTAACAAAGAACATTGTCTCAAAGCAGCTTTACAGAACATAAGAAACAACAAACATACAAACAGTCCTAGATGTTAGACAAAATTATCCCTAGTGAGCAAGCCTGAGGTGACTGAGGCGACTGTGGCAAGGAAAAACTCCCTTAGATGGTATTAGGAAGAACCCTTGAGAGGAACCAGACTCAGAAGGGAACCCATCCTGATCTGGGTGACACCGGAGAGTGTGATATGAACAATGTCCTTTCTGCATTAGTTGTGGGATTCAGATACAGCATGTGTAGAAAGTTATGTGTAAATTAATTAGGAGGTTGTTGTTGTCCACATAGGGTTGGCAGCGTTGCTTTGAATACCCCAAAACTCACAAAGTCCTCAACCGGGGCTGGGGATGGTCCATCTCTGGATGCCACTGGAACTGGCACAATTTCTATATGTCTCAGGATGGGTAGAAGAAGGGAAACAAATGGAAAGTAATAATACTGTTCATAATATTAGCAGGCACTAGATGATAATGTGCATTTAATCAGATGTATTGGAGTACAAGGTTATAGGATGTATTAAATGTATGCCTGGCTAAAGTGATATATCTTTACTCTACGTTTGACATGCTAAATACGAAAACGCTCTACCCCCTTTTGTATACTTTGATATTCTGGGAACTACCAGAAGTCCAGAATTTTGAGATCTTGGGAAATACCAGAAGTCCAGAATTTTGAGATCTTAAGGAGCGTTATGGATTGTAACGTGTTAGAAGACTGGCTAGATACGTGGGAACTAAACCATTTAGAGCCTTGTACGTAAGTAGTGCTAGTTTTTAATCAATTCTAAACTTAACAGGTAGCCAGTACATTGGATGATAATATTGGGGTTATATGATCATATTTCCTTGACCTGGTATGGACTCTGGCGGCTGCATTTTGGACTAACTGTAGCTTATTTATTGAAGATGCAGGACAACCACCTAGTAATGCATTACAATAGTGCAGTCTGGAGGTCATGAATGCATGAACTAGCTTTTCTGCATCAGATACAGATAAAATGTTCCTAAGCTTGGCAATATTTCTGAGGTATGATTTCGGAAATATGATTTTCAAAGGACAAGTTGCTGAAAAATTACACCCAGGTCTTTCACTGTCGAGCTAGTAGTGATAGAATATCCTTCTACGTACAAGTTGAATTGTGAAAGCTTTTGTGTACTGGTTTTTGGACCAATCAGTAATATCTCTGTCTTATCAGGATTTAGTGATAGAAAATTATCAGTCATCCAATCTTTAATATATTTAATACACTCTGTTAATCTAGACAATTTAGATATTTCATCTGGTTTTGATACCATCAGCATAACAGTGGAAACTAATCCACTGATTAGTAAACTAATTGTTACTCAATCTCAGAGCAGGTTGTTACTCGATCTCAGTGCTGCTTTTGACACCATTGACCACGCTATTCTACTTGATAGGTTACAACATGTTGTTGTTGTAATTTGACGGATCGTTATCAGTTTGTAGATCTAAATGCTTCTCTATGCATACTAAGGTTATGTTTGGTGTTCCACAAGGTTCTGTCTTAGGCCCACTGCTTTTCTCCTTATATATGCTACCCCTTGGTGCAATTATTCGTAAACATGGTATTAGCTTCCATTGTTATGCGGATGACACACAGCTGTATGTTTCAGCTAAGTCAGATGAGATACACCAGCTTATTAAGATTGACGACTGTATAAAGGACATTAGACAGTAGATGCTTACTAACTAACTCCTGCTTAACTCTGACAAGACAGAGGTGCTTGTACTAGGACCACATGCAGCTAGAAGTAAGCTTTATTATTACAGAATAACCGTGGATGGTCTTTCTGTTTCATCTCATACAGCAGTAAAAGATCTTGGCGTGATTATTGACTCTTGTCTTTCGTTTGAAGCTCATGTAGATAATATCATTAGAGTAGCCTTCTTTCATCTTAGAAATATTGCTAAGATAAGAAATATGATGTCACTTCATGATGCAGAAAAACTAGTTCATGCTTTTCTTACCTTTATGTTAGATTATTGAAATGCCTTACTGTCTGAACGTTCCAGTAAGAGCATAAACAAGCTCCACCTAGTCCTAACTAGAACCAGAAGATATGAACACATCACTCCTATCTTAGCCACACTGCACTGGCTCCCAGTCAAATTTCGCATTGATTATAAAATACTGTTACTGACCTATAAAGTACTAAATGGTCTCATGACACAGTCTCAATGTTTAAGTCTAGGCTGAAAACACATTTGTTTAGTCAAGCCTTCAATGTATAGTTTTTCTTAGGTAAAGGAGCAGATCTGGAAGGTTCATGGGCATAGAATGTTTGGTGTACTGGGATGTTTGGATGCTGTCGCCTTACCACTCTCGCAAGTCGCTCAGGTTTGCTGACTGTGAAGTGGTTGGACGCGTTATGTCGCGGGAAGCCTTCATGTCTGTGACCTTCTGGCTCTCCCTTTCAGTTATGCTGTCATAGCTAGTTCTGCCGGAGTCCCTGCCTGCACTTTACACATAATCTACATTGTCTTTAAATATCACATGATCACAAGCATACTTAATATCTTTCTCTCTCTCTTTCTCTTTCTGTCTGTCGAGCTATACGTCCCACTCCCGAGCTCCCAGTGTTCTGAGTTTCCAGTGTGACCACTGGCTCTACCGCTGGTCGAAGTCTCATCACTTGGTGGTGCTCACTGATGCTGTGGATGGATCTGTGTGGAAAGCCTGTGACCAGGAGACAGCCGTGGACAAAGCCACTTGGGAACTATAACACCGTCACAGATCTGCTGTTACATCTGTCAGCTTTGACAGCAAGGAATTAGTGTCTATAATGAACTCAGAAACTACATTGACCTAATAGTTCCTCATAAGCCCTTGGTTGCTGTTGTAGAAAGGACACTATTTACATTTACATTATTTACTGTCTAGTGTCATCCAAATGAGGATGGGTTCCCTTCTGAGTCTGGTTCCTCTCAAGGTTTCTTCCTCATATCATCACAGGGAGTTTTTCCTTGCCACCGTTGCCACAGGCTTGCTCATTAGGGATAAATAGGGATAAATAGTTTAATAATTTAATTACTCTTTTTTTCCTGTACTTTCTGTTTCTCTGTTTTTGTAAAGCTGCTTTGAGACAATGTCCATTGTAAAAGGCCCAATACAAATAAATTGAATTGAATTGAATTGAAATTAATCCCATGCCATCTAATGACGTTGCCCAAGGGAAGCATGTATATTGAGAAAAGCAGAGGTCCTAAAACTGATCCTTGTGGTGCCCCATATTTCACTGGCATTACACTAGACAGTTCTCCATTTAAATCTCCAAAATGGTATCGATCAGACAGGTAGGATCTAAACCATTTTAATGCCTGTCCCTGAATACCTATGTAATTTTGTAAGCGATCTACTAGAATGTTATAATCTATAGTGTCGAATTCAGCACTAAGATCAAGTAAGACTAATATTGAGATGCAGCCTTGGTCTGAAGCTAAAAACAGGTCATTTGTGATGGTTACTAGTGCAGTTTCTGTGCTATGATGGGGCCTGAAACCTGACTGAAATTCTTCAAGGATATTGTTTTTCTGTAAGAAGCAGCATAATTGAGCAGACACAACATTTTCTAATATTTTAGATATAAACAGAAGGTTTGAAATCGGTCTGTAATAAGTCATTAGGATCTAGTTTAGGTTTCTTAAGAAAAGGCTTAATAACTGCTAACTTGAGAGGCTTAGGGACGTGACCTAAATATAACGAGGAATTAATAATGTTGAGGAGAGGCTCTCCAGCTGTATGTATCACTTCTTTTAGCAATCTAGTTGGAATTGGATCTAACAAACACGTTGTTGAATTAGCTGTGTTGATACGTTTATATAGCTCTTCCTGCCCTATACCGGTAAAACATTGTAGCTTTAAATGTGGAGCTTTAGGCTGGACTAGATCACCGGATGCTGTCAAAGGTTGAACATCCATTATTTTGTTCCTGATACTATCGATTTTTTCGGTGAAGAAGTTCATAAAGTCCTCACTACTAAACTGTGATGGAGTACTCTCTTCAGATATCTGATGTTTTGTTAGTCTAGCCACTGTACTAAATAAGAATCTGGGATTGTTTTGGTTTATTTCTATCAGTTTGCTCAGATGCTCAACCCTAGCTTTTAGAGCCTGTCTATAGCTGGACATAATGTCTTTATATGCAATTCTAAAAACTCCTAATTTATTTTTTCTCCACTTTCGCTCGAGGTTACGGGTTGCTCTCTTGAGGCTGTGAGTATGCCTATTGTACCATGGTGCAGGTGTTTTATCTCTGACCTTTTTTAATTGGATGGGGGCAACAGTATCTAGTGTGCTGGTGAAAATAGTGCCTATGGTGTTAGTTACTTCATCTAGATCATCTGCATTTAGGGGTCTGGTGAGAAGTTGAGACAGATCCGGTAGATTAATCTGTCTTTAGTGGTTGGAATAATAGTTCTACCAAATCGATAACGTGGAGAGACATGCCTAATATGTTCTACAGGTAGAGTGTACACTAAGAGATGATGGTTTGTGATATCATTTCTTTGAGGTAGAGCAGCTATATCAGTTACATCAGTTCCATGTGCAATAATTAAACATAGCGTATGATTAAAACGATGAGTTGGTCTATTAATGTTTTGATTACTTATTTGCACTATCTTTAACTGCTGCTAACACATTTTGCACACTACAAATGGTCATGCTGCTATGCATTACATACATATTGCAACATTGCACATGTTTTTGTGTTCTGTCTTGTGTTCTTTTTGTACTTGTCTTTGCACTGTCTTGTCTTTGCACTGTTTGCACACCTTGCACTTTATGTAGCTAGAACAAACTTATGTCCTAGCTCTGTGTTGTTGTTTTGGTTTTGTAATTCCATGTTGTATGTTGTTTTAATGTCGCACCAGGGTCATGGAGAAACGTTGTCTCATTTCACTATGTACTGCGTCAGCTACATGTGGTTGGAATGACAATAAAAGCTTCTTGACTTGACTTGACTTGACTTGACTTGTTTAACCCCAAAAGAATTTATTAAATCTATAAATGCGAGTCCTAAAGCATCATTGGCATCGTCTACATGAATGTTAAAGTATACTACACCTTGTCAAAATTAATCAAAAGGTCTGAGCGTAAATGTGCAAACTCTTTAAGAAAATCAACATAGGGCCCCGGGGGTCTATATACAGTGGCCAGAGATTTAACAGGGATTTTTTATGTATGTGTGTGAGTGCAACATTAAGGACAAGCACTTTGAATGAGTTAAACCTGGGTCCTGTTTTCTGAGTAACAGTAAGAGAATTGCTATAGATAGTTGCAACACCACCTCCACAAGCAGTCCGACAGGGCTCATGCTTATAGCAATATCCTGACGGAGTAGACTCATTCAGACCAATGTATTCATTTGGTCTAAGCCAGGTTTCAGTAAGGCAGAGTGCATCAAAACTATAATTTGAGATAATTTCATTAACAATAAGTTCTTTCAGTTCAAGGGATCTAATGTTGAGAAGCCCAAACTTTAGAAATTGTTTTTCTTTATTTATCTGCCGTTTTTCTGGTTTAATTGTGATTAGATTATTTCGAGAGCTATTAACAAATTTATTCTTTGATCTCACTATTCGGGGAACAGACACAGTTTCTATAAGATGAGCTGTATGTGCATTTGTATCAATCTGGTGAGCTGAACAGTAGCTATTATAATTGTAATCTGAGGTATGACTTACTAGTCCGATGGTGCGTAGTGTCCTGGACATGTTGTCCGTGAGGACTGCTGCTCCAACTCTGCTTGGGTGCAGGCCATCAGAACAGTAGAGCCTAGGACGCTCCCAGAAACGATTCCAATTATCAACAAAGGGTAATTTCTGGTCTTGACACCATGGCTGTTAGTTATTGCTTTCAGCTGCTCCCTATTCGGGGTCACCACAGCGGACCAACTGGTCCGCACAATAACTTGGCAAATGTTTTACACCGGATGCCCTTCCTGACGCAACCCTCCCATTTTTTTTTCCAGGCTTGGGACCGGCACTGCATCCAGTGG